>OY757011.1:18645674-19845674 GCA_963580285.1 Lucinisca nassula | reverse complement strand
GATTAGTTTGCCCGACATACTCCATTTTACAATTTGCAGTATGTCAGGTTATCACATATATCAAATCCGTAGACTTATTGAGACAAGTTGTGGGTATTCCGATGGGTACTAATTGCGCGCCACTTGTGGATGATCTGTTTTTGTTCAATTGTGAGAGAGACTTAATGATGTCCCTTTCTGCTGAAAACCAGTCTGAAATCATTGAAGCTCTTAGCGCCATGTCTAGATATTTGGATGATTTATTAAATATTGATCATACCTATTTCGATGGTTTGATCAGTCAAATTTACCCCCCAGAACTTCAGGTGAATAAAGCAAATTCTTCTGATACCGATGCCCCGTTTTTGGATAAACATGTACATCTATCTATTGTAGATGGGTTTGTTTCTTGCAAAATTTATGATAAGCACGATGATTTTGATTTTGAGATTGTAAATTTTCCTTTTTTTTGGATGATGATGTTCCTCGAGCGCCATCCTATGGCGTTTATATTTCGCAATTAATTCGATTTGCTAGAGTGTGTATTCATGTAATTGACTTCAACACTGGTGATAAATTGTTAACGGCTAAACTTCTTAATCAGGTTTATCGGTACCATAACTTACGAAAAGCCTTTTCAAAATTTTATAGACGTCATTCTGATTTAATTTGAAAATTCAATATTGGACTTAAATCTCTTCTGCAGCAAGGTGTGTCGGAACCCGAATGTTAGGGTGACTTAGTTTATAAATTCAGAAAAATATATAACCACAATGACTTCAGCACCCAATTTCGTAAAATCATTCTTCGATATAAAAAGAGTGGGCACAATATAAATGTTATACGACAGACTACATGCCTTGTAGTTAACCCAATCACGGTTGACAACTTTGCTTCCCTCTTTAATTGCACGCCGGAGGGACAGGCCTCAGATTCTATGACGGTTCCACTGTAAAGGCTTATGCTGGTTTGTACCTGATGCTCTGTCTCAAGTCGGGCCCATCGGAGTCCAACTGTTGGTTTTCTTTGGCTCCAGCATTTCAGTGGTTTCTTGCTGTCGAGTCCTCACTGTTGTTTCATCCATGTGGTTGTTTGATTTTTGTGTTCACGGAGATGTTGCACTGATGAGTAAGGAGGCCTTCATGCGGACTGAACAAATTATTTGTTTTAATCGCGACGGAAGTAAAGGCGAGGATTGTGGCCACGTAAAATCGATTTAAGCCCCCCAAGTGGAATTCGTTTCCGCTGACCGTTCCAAGCCTGTTCTTCTGTCGCGGTTTATTTTTGTTATAGTTTGTCTTAGGGTGTTTGTGTCGCTTGTATTATTTTATTTTCGATAGCCTGTTGGCCATTTTGTGACAAGTAACTGTCCTTTTGGCTTTCCGATATTGATGTTTCCATTAGGTTATGTTGTTTCTTGTTTGTGTTTCTTTCCCTTTGGTGTCTCTGACGGGAGCTGTGGGTTAATTGTATCGATTCCTGATCATTGCCTCCACTTCTACTTTACATGTAAGGGCCTCCGTGGCCTAGTGGATAAGAGCGCTGACTCTTAGTCATTAGGTCTCTCACCCCCGTAGGTTCGAGCCTCGCTCGGGCCACGTGTGAGACGCCAAGTTCTGCAACGGAAGGTCAGTTGGTTTTCTCCGGGTACTCATGTTTTCGCCCACCTCTGATAAACGATCGGCTCGATATGAGTGAAATAATCTTGAAAGGGCCGTACCCCCCCCCCCCAAAAAAAAAAAAAAAAAAAAAAAAAACTTTACATGTTAAATCGGACATATTAACTACAGTTAAAAGTCTACCGTATTCAGACCTGAATCTACATGTCAACCCGATGCCTTCCATCAAGTTTCAGCTCAATTTGACCTTTGGTGTGGGAGACGATATCGTTTGAAGAATTTTAAGATGGCGGCCATCTTGAAATCCGAACGGAACCATTTTAGCAAATCTGAAACTCGGTGTCAACAGGATGCTTTCCACCAGAAGCAATGTCTCCAGAATTACCTACATAGTGTTGATGGGGGAAGTAAAACCTCAAATCGAACAAATACAACCTGTTGAATGATGTTATAGTAATGCCTTGCATGTAAAACTAAAAAAAGGTACGAAAAAAGGAATTTAATGCCATCAAATGGGATTTACCATCAAATCCCATTAATGCCAAAAAATCGGAGTCTAACTGTTGGTTTTCTTTTGCTCCAGCATTTCAGTGGTTTCATGCTGTCGAGTCCTCACCGTTGTCTCACCTCTGTGGTTCTTTGATTTTTTTGTGTTCACGGAGATGTTGCACTGATGAGTTAGGAGGCCTTCATGTGGACTGACCAAATTATTTGTCTAAATCGCGACGGAATAAAGGGCGAGGATTGTGGCCACGTAAAATCGATATAACCCCCCCCCCCCCCACACACACACACACACACACAGTGGAAATCTTTCCACTGACCGTTCCAAGGCGGTTCTTCTGTGGCGGTTTATTTATGACAACTGTTGTTTGTTACTTACTGTGTGTATCACTTGTGTCTTTTTATTTTGGATGGCCATATGGTCATTTTGTGGGAAAGTAACTGTCCTTATGGCCTTCCTTTGTTTAGGTTTCCATTATGGTCTTGTCGCTTAATGTTTGTGTTTCTTTCTCTTTGGTGTCTTTGATGGGTGGCGTAAGTTAATTGTATCGATTCCTGATCTTTGTTTTACTTCTACTTTACAACCAGTACTTGTGGTAAGAAATTAAACACATGAGGCTTATTTTCCCCACCCCGCCAATAAAAATTAATTGCACTGTTTAATCTGCCATCTGATGGAGGAAACATTAGTTGCATAGAAGTCAATAGTGGTAATGGTAAACTTTGATATAGCTAAGGAATTCTTTATAAGAGCGATTTCACTGACATGTAACAAGGCCTATAATTCGTATTGTTGGTAATTTACAATAACATTTGAATGGAACCCCATGTGCATGTATGCATATTATTCCCCATGTGCATGTATGCATATTATTTTTCATTCATATATGAATAAAACATTCCAATGACAGTATGCTGTTAAAATATAGTCGACTACGTATATGTTTTAGTTATAACTGCCTCACTGAAGCCATTCTTAGGAGTGTCCACAACGTATATTTTTTATCAAAAATAAGGAAAGTAATGAATGATTGCGCAGACACTATTGTTTTCACTTATAAACTTCTGTAAAGAAGGCTGCTAATTTCACAGACTTGTTAACCTGATGATCTATCCCAAAGCAGACTCTGGTGTTGCTCATATTATTGTTCAATGCAGACCTGACAGCTTCATCTAGAAGATGCTCACAATTAGCATTGAAGTTAAAGGAAAGCAAAGATTTTCCCCTTAAACAGACAAATAATTTCATCATTTTACTTGCAATTTTTGATGAGAATTTGCATAAACTGGCAATCATGTCAAGCGATAACCTCATAACTCATTCTTATCTTGATATGGACACAATCCAACATTACAGACCAAGATCAGTTGCACATAATCAGGCATATTTCTGGGATGGTCTGATCCATTTTGTCCCCCAGGTATTAGACTTCCTGCCTTGCCGTGGCCCTGGGGGCTCAATTCCCACTGGGCACATTGCCGCTGTGGTCTCTGTGCCCACTGGGAAGAGCTAAAGGAAGTACCACCCGTTTGCCGTGGATGGCGTCCTGTAAGCCGGAAGAAGGGATCCTGGAGGTTGAGGGTTACCTGAGGTGGCGGTGCTTCAGGTACCCAACACGCCTCTTTGGCCTGGCTTTTCGGTGTAGACGGGTGCCCGTGCGGTCCGGCACGGTCAATCGGCTGGTCACGCCGAGCCCTAGAGATACCGCTTTGCTTTCTCTTCAACTCTTTTTGTATCTTTCCTGATACCAACCATATGCCCATTTACCTTACCCTTTTCTGTCTTTTATCTCTAGAAGGCGGTGGCTAAACGGATCAATCGTGTAGGCATTCTGTTTATACGAGTATATCTCACGTGTATCTCTAACACCTGCGAGTTGGATAACCACTCCATTATGGTGTTTCCTTGTAGGGCTCCACGGAGGGCGGAGAGCACTTGGGACGAAACTATAATTTTTTCCTTATGCCTAATGGAAAAAAACATAACCGCAACGCATCCAAACGTAAAAAAGACGAGGATTCATCCGGAACGGATGAACCCAGTCAGCAGTCTAGTCAACAGTCTAGCCAGCAGTCTGCAGCACCAAAGCAACTAAATTTTCCACGCTTCTTAGTAATGTCATCATGTGAAGATACACGCACTGTGTCAAGCCTATCCCCATTCGTGATAGAAAAGAGCATCATGTCCATTGCCGGACATCCCAAAAGCATTAAAACGCTTAAGTCAGGTGACCTTTTATTAGAAGTCGAGAGAGAACAGCAAGTGAAAAGCCTGCTTGGTACCACAAAGCTCTTCGATCTCAAGGTCAAAGTATCTCTGCATAATACACTTAACTCATGCAAAGGTGTTATCCGCAGCCCAGAGCTTCGTCCTTGCAGCGATGCAGAGATAGTTGAGAACTTGAGATCGGAAGGCGTCATTGGTGTACGTAACATCCAAGTTCGTAGAGGTGGTGTATTGAAGCCAACGGGTACTTACGTGTTGACTTTTAATACACCAGTTCTACCCAAGAAAATCAAAGTAGCATATCTTTCAGTTAACGTGGATGTTTATATACCAAACCCTCTCAGATGTTACTCGTGTCAGGTTTTTGGCCACCACGAAAGCAGATGTCAGAAGAAAAAACTCTGTCCAAATTGTGGTGAAGAAAAACATGTCGATAATCACCAAAACTGTAAAAATGAGGCCAAATGTGTAAATTGTGGTGGCAAGCATGCTGTTTTCTCTCGAGATTGTCCGGCATGGAAAAAAGAAAAAGAAATACTTACTGTAAAATACCAAAGGGGGATGACATTCCCAGAAGCGCGGAAAATTGTTGACGAGCGATACACAACACCAACCACCAGTTACGCCAGCATCACAAAGGGTGCTGATGTACAAGTTTCCAGCTCCGCAACGCAGACTGTTGAATCATGCATAGCTGAACTAAAGAAATCTGGTGCATGAAGCAAATCCACTCCAGCACCACAAAGTTCAACCAATTTATCAAAAGGCGCAATCCAGGTTGCTTCGGATCGGTCGACAGCGACCGTACCGAAGCCAGCGCCGCATGTAAAAGAGAAACTCGACTCAGGTCGAACTAATAAGGGATCGGAAGATCCGATCAAAAACATCAATTGTCTCTAAAACAAACAGACAGACAACGTAAATTGGAAAGAGACAATATAAAATTCCAGAACAGATTCGGATCTTTGAGTGACAGTGATATGGAGTTTGAAACTCCATCATCACCAAATGGCAATAACAGATCGAGGTCAGCAACACCACGAGCTGGTGGTAGCAGATCTATATCACCAATTGCAGCTCCAATATAGTTTCTAGTCTTAATCTCTTCATAAAATGGATTTAAAACACAAAATAATACAATGGAATTGTCGAGGTCTTAAATCAAATTATAATGAACTCTTATTACTTATTTCGTTATTAAACCCATCGGTTTTTTGTTTGCAAGAAACTTTTTTTAAAAACTGATGACAACATTGATGTCAGGGGTTTCAATACATACAACTATATCTATTCTGATGGTAACAAACCATCTGGTGGCAGCTCAATTCTTGTTAAATCATGTTTACCACAAAGAGAGATCAAATTAAAAACAGACCTACAAGCTGTAACAGTATCGGTTTCTCTGGATAAAGAAACTACAATATGCTCTTTATATATTCCACCCTCATTTTCTTTAAAGCCCGAACATCTTGACTCATTGCTGAGTCAGTTTCCATCCCCATATCTTTTAGTTGGCGACTTCAATGGTCACAATATTCTATGGGGCTGTAAAGATATCAATAACAGAGGAGCACTTGTTGAAGATTTTATTGCAAAGAGCGATCTTTGCTTGATGAATGATAAATCTTACACTTACCTTCACCCAGCGACAGGTCATTTGTCTTCTTTAGATCTCTCTTTGTGTCACCCATCTCTCTTCTTGGACTATGACTGGTCTGTTCATGATGATCAGTGCGGAAGTGATCACTTCCCTGTTATAATTGAGAGTGTAAACGAACCAGATGAGGACTGTAACCAGAAGTGGAAAATGAATAAAGCCGACTGGGAATTATTCCATAATTTATGTGAAAAAGAGTTATCAATTGATCATTTTAATGAATCATCCGACATTGTTTCTGATTTCACAGATACACTTATTAACATATCAGAACAATGCATTCCAAAGACCTCCACAAATACTAAGAAAAGCAAGCCTTGGTTTAATAATGACTGTAAAGAAGCTATTAAAAAGCGTAAACAGGCTCTAAATAAGTTCTGCAAAAATCCCACTTCAGAAAAGCTCAACGACGTAAAAGTTTTTAGAGCTAAAGCTCGGCGAACAATTCGAGCTTCCAAACGAAAGTCATGGAGAGAATATGTCTCCAAATTGAACTATAAAACCCCCATTAAAAAGGTTTGGGATATGGTACGAAAAATTTCAGGAAAAACAAAGTCTTCTAGTTTTACACATTTAAATACTGAATTTGACACAATAGCTTCAACAAAAAAAGATATTTCAGATACTCTTGGGCACACATTCTTGAGAAATTCATCATCGCGTAATTATTCTGACACTTTTAGAAATTTCAAAAAGGACCAAGAGAAAAGAAATCTAAACTTTAAATCACTTAATCACGAAGATTACAACAAACCTTTTAACTTATCCGAACTCGTTGAAGCCATTGAAAAATCACATGATACGGCAACCGGCCCCGATGAAATTCATTATCAGATGCTTAAGCATTTGCCAAAAAGTTCTCTTACAACACTTTTAGATATCTTTAATAATATTTGGGAAACGTGGGTCTGTCCTGAGAGCTGGCGTGTAGCTACAGTTGTACCAATTCCGAAACCAGGGAAAGATCATGCAGAACCTACAAATTATCGTCCGATAGCTTTGACAAGTTGTTTGTGTAAAACATTGGAGAGAATGATAAACAAGATATTAGTCTGGTACTTAAGAGTCCAACAACCTCATTTCAGAATATCAATCGGGCTTTCGTTCGGAACGTAGTACCAATGACAATTTAATAAGACTAGAAACATTTATACGAGATGCTTTTATTAACAAAGAACACGTAGTAGCTGTCTTTTTCGACTTGGAGAAAGCATATGATACAACATGGCGTTATGGAATATTGAAAGATCTACATAACATTGGCTTAAGAGGAAAACTTCCCAGTTTTATTGAAAGCTTTTTAGGGGAGCGCATGTTTCAGGTGCGTGTGGGGTCTACCGTGTCAGATTTCTATGATCAAGAACAGGGTGTCCCACAGGGTAGTATTCTTTCAACTACGCTATTTAACATCAAAATAAACAATATTGTACAATGTTTGGACGACAAAACTGATTGTTCATTGTATGTTGATGATTTTTGTATATGTTACCGTTCAAAAAATATGAAAACAATTGAACGAAAGTTACAACAAAATTTCAAAAGAATAGAAGAATGGACTGATAAAAATGGTTTCAAGTTCTCCAAGTCGAAAACGCAGTGTGTTCATTTTTGTAAACTACGGAAGAAACACGAACATCCTTGCCTGTTTTTATACGGATCACAAATTCCTGTTGTTGAAGAAGCCAAATTTCTTGGGGTCATATTTGATCAAAAGTTATCTTTTATTCCCCATATTAAATATCTTAAAGCGAAATGCTTAAAAGCTTTGAATCTTTTGAAAGTTTTAGCTCATACAAGTTGGGGAGCAGATCGGTATACTTTATTACATCTTTACCGGTCTTTAATAAGATCTAAACTAGATTATGGGTCTGTTGTTTATGGTTCTGCCAGAAAGTCCTATTTAAAATCCTTGGATACTATCCATCACCAAGGCCTTCGTCTGGCCATGGGAGCCTTCCGTACTTCTCCCGTATTAAGCCTTTATGTAGAAGCAGGTGAACCATCTTTAACCTCGCGCAGAGAGAAACTTTCTCTTCAGTATGCTATTAGACTTGCTGCAAATCCATCTAACCCGGCATCCAAAATTTCATTTCCACCTAAATTTGTAGATAGGTATGAAACTAAACCCACAGCAATTAAACCTTTTGGATTACGTATTTTACCACTGCTGGAAAATTCAGGTATCGACCTTAAAAATATTCAAAAACATGAAACCGCCGAAGTTCCATCTTGGTGTATTAAACAACCTTCTATTCTGTTCGACTTACATGATGGCAAAAAATCCGAATCAAATCCGATACTTCTCAAACAAAACTTTCAGGTACTGCAATCACGTTACGATGATTACCAGCAAGTCTATACTGATGGTTCCAAAGAAGGAGATAAAGTTGGTTGTGCGTATGTTTCTAAAGATACGCACAAAACCATGCGCCTTCCAGATGGTTCATCTATTTTTACAGCTGAAGCCAAAGCAATAGACCTAGCTTTAGATTTTATCAGTTCTTCACCAATTCAAAAAGCAATTATATTTTCTGATTCACTTTCTGTGCTTAAGGCTTTAGACCATTCATCATCTAAAAATCCTCAAATTCAAAAATTGATCGAAAAACATCATGAAATTTCTAAAACACATCAAATCTTGTTTTGTTGGCTTCCGAGCCATATTGGCATTGTCGGCAATGAATATGCTGACAAGAAAGCAAAGGAATCGCTCAATCTTGATCCATCTGTTTTTAAAATTCCTTTTAATAATTTTAAACCATTTATCAATAGATACATCTTGTCGGAATGGCAAGGCGAATGGGACCGTGCAATAAATAACAAACTCTATGCCATTAAACCTGTCGTTAGTACAAAATGCTCTCCTCCACAGTTTTCCAGAAAAGAGGACGTAGTATTAACACGACTGCGCATCGGCCATACTAGAGTTACTCATTCTTATATTTTTAATGGTGATGATCAGCCTTCTTGTGTAGGTTGTGATCAGCCATTCACTGTGAAACATATCTTAATTGACTGTGTTGACTTTTCACCCTCACGTATTTTATATTTCAAAGCTGACACTTTGCAACAACTGTTTCGAGATGTACCTGTTGATAACATTATTTTATTCTTAAAAGAAATTGGTCTTTTTCATAAGATTTAACTGTTTCAGATTTTTATACATTATCATTCTGACTTCTTGCTTTTGATATCGTCATAATTATTCATGCCGTTTAACCATTAACCGTTTGACGCTTATGACCCACCAAGAGGGTTGACGCGTCGTTAAACACGAAATCATCATCATCATATCATCATAATTATTCATGCCAGTTAACCATTAACCGACTGACGCTTATGACCCACCAAGAGGGTTGACGCGTCGTTAAACACGAAATCATCATCATCATCATGATCCATTTTGTGATAAAACTATTACTGATAGGCTGGGAGGGAATTTAGCTTCATCTGGGCCCTCTATACAAAATATTATAATCGCATGCTTATTTTGCTTTTAGAGGGCAATTAGGGGCAATTAGGGCATAGGCCCATCCAAATTGGCAGAAGGCCCATGAAAATGTAAAAAGGCCCTTCAAAATTAAGATTTTACATGCATTCATATAGCATATTGGCCCTGTGCCCATTACAAAAGCCCAGCATAATTTAGGGCCAGAAATATCCCTTCATAATGCACCCTTTGGTCAGGCTATAGTTTTCATGGTAACCGCGACGCAAGTAAGGACGAGGATTGTGGCCACATAAACTCGATTTACGTACTCCCAGTGGAATTTGTTTCCGCTGGCTGTTCCAAGGTGGTTCTTCTGTCGCGGTTTAATTTTGTTATGGTTTGTCTTTGGGTGTTTGTGTCGCTTATATTATTTTATTTTGGATAGCCTATTGGCAATTTTGTGGGAAAGTAACTGTTCTTTTGGCTTTCCGCTATTGATGTTTCCATAAGGGTATGTTGTTTCATGTTTGTATTTCTTTCCCTTTGGTGTCTCTGATGAGAGCTGTTTTCTTTCCCTTTGGTGTCTCTGATGGGAGCTGTGGGTTAATTGTATCGATTCCTGATCATTGCCTCCACTTCTGTTTATATAGAAAAACATATTTTCAGTTTATTCCTTCATCCAAAGACAAAGTAAAGACAATTGAAAGGATGAATTTGTGACTGTTGACGATAACCTTGTGCAAACACCTTCTTTAGAGGAAAGACCAGAAGCCACACTCTATCCAACACAGTCAACAATTAGAACTGTAGAGACCAGATCAGATACCATTATTCATGAAATACATGGATCAGACATATCCAATTAAGCTAACTAAAATTTGACTTTCTATTATTATTCTTTCTTTATTTTTTCTGTCCTTTATTTATTCATTTTTCTTATGTTTCAATCTTCACGACCATAGGCTGAGGTACAAAAAATGTGCGTGCCTTGTCTTCACAGTCATCTTCAATCATATTATTAAGATGGATGAATTTTTTTGTAGGAATGTAAATGTCTGGGTTCATATCAAACCAACAACTAAAAGTCTTGTGTACTGTAATGGAAGGTTTGTTGTTTTTTTTCTCTGGGAACTCGGGTTTTCTCCCAACTCTGATTAAAAGTCAGGATGATATAAGGACAGAAAAACACCCCCGTCCAAAAAAACAAACAAAAAAACTCTTATGGAGACTGAACCCCTTTTAAACACATGTTTTTTACTTCTGAAGAGCATACAAATTATACTTTATGGTCATTTCAGAAAGTGTGTCAAGTTCTCACCTTTCTACTTGACAATATTTACATAAGATTTGGTTCTAAGTTATTTAGACAAGTTGTGGGTATTCCGATGGGTACAAATTGCGCACCCCTTGTGGCTGATCTGTTCATGTTTTGATATGAAAGAGACTTCATAATGCCCCTTCCGTTGAAAACCAGTCTGAAGTCATTGAAGCCTTCAGTTCGACTTCTAGATATTTGGATGGTTTATTTAATATTGACACTACCGTTTTCGATGGTTTGACCAGTCAAATTGACCCCACCTAGAAATTCAATTGTAGATGGGTTTGTTTCTTACAAAATCGATGATAAACGCGATGATTTTGATATTGTACATTTTCCTTTCTTGGATGATGATGTTCCCCGTGTGACAACATTGCTTCCCTCTTTAATTGCACGCCGGTGTGCCAGGCCTCAGATTCTATGACGGTTCCAGCGAAAAGGCTTATCGGAGTCTAACTGTTGGTTTTCTTTTGCCCCAGCATTTCAGTGGTTTCATGCTGTCGAGTCCTCCCCGTTGTCTCACCTCTGTGGTTCTTTGATAATTTGTGTTCACGGAGATGTTGCACTGATGAGTTAGGAGGCCTTCATGCGGACTGAACAAATTATTTGTCTATGTTGTTTGTTACTTACTGTGTGTATCACTTGTGTCTTTTTATTTTGGATGGCCATTTGGCCATTTTTGTGGGAAAGTAAATGTCCATATGGCCTTCCTTTGTTTAGGTTTCCATTATGGTCTGGTCGCTTCATGTTTGTGTTTCTTTCCCTTTGGTGTCTTTGATGGGTGGAGTAAGTTAATTGTATCGATTTCTGATCTTTGTTTTACTTCTACTTTACTGAGAATAAGAGAGTATCTAATTTTATGTAATGTTGGTTGGTGTCTGATGCTCTGTCTCTAGTCGGGCCCATCGGAGTCTAACTGTTGGTTTTCTTTTGCACCAGCATTTCAGTGGTTTCTTGCTGCCGATTCCACACCGTTGTTTCATCTCTGTGGTTGTTGGATTTTTGTGTTCACGAAGATGTTGCACTGAAAATTTAGGAGGCCTTCATGCGTACTGAACAAATTATTTTTTTTTCTAAACAACGGTGGCGGTAAGGGCGAAAATTGCAGCTACGTAAAATCGATTTAATACGTTTTGCTGACCGCTCCAAGGCGCTTCTTCTGTCGCGGTTTATTTTTATGCTTTGTCTTTGAATGTGTGTATCGCTTATATCTTTTTGTTTTGGATAGCCCTTTGGCCATTTTGTGGATAGTAGCTGTCCTTTTGGCTTTCCACTATCAATGTATCCCCTCTAGTATTTCTTGTTTGTGTTTCTGTCCCTGAGGTGTGGGTTAATTGTATAGATTCCTGATCAAAGCCTTCACTTCAATTTTGAAAAACAATGTGATACATGTAACAGGACATCCCCCAACTTGTTTTAGTTTTAAGAGACGTTTAAGTTGGACAGTATGATGGACACAAGATTGGTTAGTGGCACGCGAGGTACACAAGGTGATAACAGGCCATCTTCCAAATTGACTCGTAAGAGAGTTGACCATCGGGGCACAAGAAAGTGATTAGATGTACGTATTAGATGTGTACCTACATTAAATTTACAACTGCCATGTTGTAAAGATAGCCGAATGTCATCACCAGGCAGTTGAATGTAATGAGATAGAACACCATGGGGGAGGTTTATTGACAGAGGACATTGATTTAACGACTGTGTAGTTTGAAGCCTTTATGTAGAGTCGGACTATTGCTGACTGACAAGTTGCATTGATAAATAAATAAAAGATGCGGTTGTCGTATATTATAAGCAGCATACTTTAATATTTGAACCTTATCTAAATAGGAAATTGGAAATTCAGATAAGTGAAACTAGCAAGGATGAACATCTACTTATGTACTTTATAAAAGACGCGTGTTTCAATAGTTTTAGAAAACCCGTAAGAGAAAGACGTATAAACAATGCAGGTATATACTTAGTTGATTAAACACCAGCACCAAACTACGATTAGTTTTTGTAAAACCGTTCGATATATTTAAAACAGTTACAGTCCAACTCCGGGTAATATTATTTTAACTTGTCCAAAAACTAATCAAATGACAATGGGACTAGTGTGTAACTATCGACACTTGTGACATTTAACTGCCGGTCGGTTTTTTGGCGACATTATATTTAAATTAAGAATAATTAAAGGCAACCCTAACTTTTCGGAACGGTTTTAGAAATTCTCACCCGTTACAAACGGATGGGATACAATATAAGTCTGCAGTCCGTTCGACACTGTCATGGTCAGATATTTTGCTTTTTTAATTGCACGCCGGTTGGTAGAGGTTCAGACTCCATAATGGCTCTGGCTTAAAGCTAGAATTAGTTTGTCGGAGCTGGAACGTTTTTGGTCTGTTGCTTGGTCCAACGGGGTTCAACTGTTGATTTTCTTTTGCTCCAGTGTTCCTGTGCTGTTGTGTGCAGCACCGGATGTCTCAGCGCATTTTACTGCCGAGTCCTCATTTTTGGGTCAACTTGTTTTTAATTTTGACTTCTTTGCTAACCGAGTTAATTGACTGATGAGTTAGAAAACCTTCGCTGCTGATTAATGCCTGCCCCACCCCCACCCCCATTCCAAACCCCCCATTCCAAGCACACACACTCGTCGGGTAGCTTCTCATTCTTTCGAGTCCACTCTTTCGACATTTTTCAATGCTTCGGATATGTTTGAGCCTAATCCCACGCCTCGGGGCTTTTTGCTTAAGATGACTCGAATGAACAAGCTTGCGGCCTGTGGTGTAAAGTGCTATCATTACGTTTAAAAGTTAAAATATCCATAACTTACTTGGTAAATTGTATTTTTTCTAAACAAAGATAGCATTCATGTATATTCTAGACTATATCTGCGATTTTATAGACTATCAAACTAGTATGAGAGTAGGGGCGTGCTGTTTGGACATTGGTTTCCGCCACGCGCTCCTCACCCCAGCCTTGATAGTCAAGGTTCTTTTAACGTTTAATGTTTGTTTTAACTTCGGCTTGTATCAAAACTTATCAACAATGCACACATGCTCATATAAATGTTTCATTGAGAACCATATATTAGTATGGCACGAGTGCAATATATGTTTCCTCTTGAAATAAAGTTATTATTATTATTATTATTTATTTGTTATGTATTAGATTCTGATTCTTCCCCTTTGTAGGTGTTTATTTTTATTTGGCCTTTCTTGTTTACGGTTGTTTACGGTTTGCAGAAGATAATAAACCCAATGATGTTCAGTTCTTCATTACGAAAACACGCCTATACAAATACATTGTAAATTTTACCACCGAAAAAAGAAAATTTTCAGATGAAAAATTGTGATATTTTTCTTATTTCTGTTCAAAAACATAGATTGTGGATACTCGTTAGAACCGCCTCGCCGAGGCGGTTCTAACAAGTATCTTTCTTATTTCTTTGCTGAAAAACATAGATTGTGGATACTGGTTAGAACCGCCTCGCGAGGCGGTTCTAACGAGTATCCACAATCTATGTTTTTGAGCAGATATAAGAAAAATAATGTATACCCATGTAAACCCCAGTTTTACTATATAAAAAATGGGTTCAAGGGGGTCAAAATTATATAGGGGTGTTTTCGTAATTTTATTGAATGATTACGCAGACGGATCATTGAAGTTTACAGACATTTATGTAATGAATTTTAGGGAACTGAAAATTGTTAATTTTCAGAATGAAATTATTAATAATTATTTAGAATTTATTATTTTGTTGATAAAGGAATAATGAGCGAGTGAGTGAGTGTTCGAGTTTTACGTCCCACCAACAGCTAAGGTCATACGGAGACGGGACCTCGGTTTAAAGACTCATCCGAAAGTCTGGAGGAGCCCGGGATCGATCCTGCGATTCCTGGTTTACAAGGCGTAACCACTACACCACGGAGGCTTCTATTAAAGGAATAAGGAATGAACTAATTAAAAATTTATGTAATATTTGCTCATACAGTTTTCTTGTGCAGGTTTGCATTTTATGGCCCTTCCAAGATCATATTGGTTATTTTATGATGGTTGTTTATTAGAGGCATGTGAAAGCCAGAGAAAAACCACAAGACCTTCTATTGCCAAAATGGCCAAGATGTTACACCCTTGAGGCCTGAACCAACGGCATTTACCTTATGATTCAGAGACATTTCTCCTACCGAGGGCTATGGAGGCCTGTTTATACTTATGTATAATTAGTCTTACATGCTTGATTTCAGCATTTATTTCTGTCTTGTGGAGGCGGGGGATGGGGGTGGTGAGACAAAGATCACGGTTATCTTGGGTCACTTGGGTGTCCAACTGAAAAACCGCTTACAGTTGGACAAGTCCTGCTGTCCTTGTAGCAGGTAAGGATAGGGGAACTTTGTCGTTTCTTCTGCTTCTTCTATGTTACACTTCCATTCATTTTCCTCTGTCTTCTGTTATATCCTCTACCATCTTTTGTACTGTTTTCCTTGGGTTATCTGTCCCAATATTTAGGATTATTATGTGTCTTTTCTCCAGACTGAGCTACCGAGGCCGGCTTAGGCTTATCTGTCTCATTACTTAGGATCATTACCGTAATTTATCTCTAACACTTGAGGTAGGAAATCCACTCAATAAAAGTGTTCCCTTGTAGGGCTCCACGGTGGGCGGAGAGCACAGAGGACGAATTTGTTACTTTTTTCATCATGGTGAAAGATAAAAAGAGAAAGAAATCGACCCAATGCGACACATCAGATGATGATATATCGGACAAGGATGACAACACAACAACAACAACAACAAATGACACGTCTCAACATTTCCCGCGCTTCTTGCTAATTGAAAGTACAGAAGAAAATCGAAACATAACCTCTTTATCTCCCTTCGTCATTCAAAAAGTCATTTTAGGAATTGCTGGTGAACCAAAAAACATTAAAAAACTTTTTAGGTCAAATCAACTACTCCTTGAGGTGAACAAAAGATCGCACGCCGAGAATCTCCTTAGGACTACTGAATTCCATAACATGAAAGTGAGAGTAGTACCTCATGCCTCACTGAACTCCTCAAAGGGGGTAATTCGTTGCCCAGATTTGAGGAATTCAAGTGAGGAGGAGATTCTCGAAGGCACAAGATCACAAGGAGTAACAGCTGTCAAAAGATTTAAGATTAAACGAAACGGACAATTAAAAGACACGAACACATTTGTATTAACATTTAACAAACCAGCATTGCCAGAAACCATCAAAGTGGCATACTTTAGAGTAAGCGTAGACATTTACATACCAAATCCGTTACGCTGCCACAATTGCCAGAAATATGGGCACCACGAAAACAGGTGTACAAAAGACCCCATCTGTGCAAATTGTGGTCAGCCAGCAAATCACACGGAGCAAACGTGCAAAAACGAGCCTAGTTGTGTAAACTGTGGAGAAAAACACTCCGCTTACTCTAAAGAATGCCACGTTTGGCACAAAGAAAAAGAAATTTTGACAATTAAATACAAACGAAACATCTCCTTCCCAGAAGCGCGGAAAATCGTTGAGTCGACTACCCCAATTCCCGGAGTCAGCTATGCCAGCATCACACAGGCACCAGTAAAAAAGGTACCTGTTGAGGATGCTGTCACTCAAACAGATCCGATTCCAGGCCTAGCACCTTTAGAAAAATTGAAATCGAAAAAGAAAACTGAAGAACAACCAATCAATCCTAAAAGCCAAACACAAACACAACCACCACAGCAAATTAAAGACAACAAAACAGAGAAATTTTTGAAAAACACTACTTTGGAAATGATAAAAAATGATTTAAAAAAACAGCAACAAAAACAACAAACATCCCAAAAACAAACAGACAGACAACGCAAAATGGAAAGAGACCATATAAAATATCAGAACAGATTCGGATCTTTGAGTGACAGTGATATGGAGTTCACTGAAACTCCATCACCACGAAGTGGCCATAACAGATCGAGGTCAACAATATCACGAGGTGGTAATAACAGATCAATATCACCAATTGCAGCTCCAACATAATTTCTAGCCTTATATAACTCTCCATAAAATGGATTTAAAACACAAAATAATACAATGGAATTGTCGAGGTCTTAAATCAAATTATAATGAACTCTTATTACTTATTTCGTTATTAAACCCATCGGTTTTTTGTTTGCAAGAAACCTTTTTAAAAACTGATGACAACACTGATATTAGAGGTTTCAATACATATAACTATGTATATCCTGATGGTTACAGACCATCTGGTGGCAGTTCAATTTTTGTTAAATCGTGTTTACCACAAAGGGAGATCAAAATAAAAACAGACCTACAAGCTGTAGCAGTATCGGTTTCTCTGGATAAAGAAACTACAATTTGCTCTCTATATATCCCACCCTCATTTTCTTTAAAGTCCGAACATCTTGATTCATTGCTGGATCAACTTCCGTCGCCATATCTGTTAGTTGGCGACTTTAATGGTCACAACATTCTATGGGGTTGTAAAGATAACAACAACAGAGGACTACTTATTGAAGATTTTATTGCAGGGAATGATCTTTGCTTGATGAATGATAAATCTTATACTTATCTTCATCCTGCGACAGGTCATTTGTCTTCTTTAGATCTCTCTTTGTGTCACCCATCTCTCTTCTTAGACTATGACTGGTCTGTTCATGATGATCAGTGCGGAAGTGATCACTTCCCTGTTATAATTGAGAGCGTAAACGAACCAGATGAAGACTGTAACCAGAAATGGAAAATGAATAAAGCCGACTGGGAATTATTCCATAATTTATGTGAAGAAGAGTTATCAATTGGTCATTTTAATGAATCATCCGACATTGTTTCTGATTTCACAGATACACTTATTAACATATCAGAACAATGCATTCCAAAGACCTCCACAAATACTAAGAAAAGCAAGCCTTGGTTTAATAATGACTGTAAAGAAGGTATTAAAAAGCGTAAACAGGCTCTAAATAAGTTCTGCAAAAATCCCACTTCAGAAAAGCTCAACGACGTAAAAGTTTTTAGAGCTAAAGCTCGGCGAACAATCCGAGCTTCCAAACGAAAGTCATGGAGAGAATATGTCTCCAAATTGAACTATAAAACCCCCATTAAAAAGGTTTGGGATATGGTACGAAAAATTTCAGGAAAAACAAAGTCTTCTAGTTTTACACATTTAAATACTGAATTTGACACAATAGCTTCAACCAAAAAAGATATTTCAGATACTCTTGGGCACACATTCTTGAGAAATTCATCATCGCGTAATTATTCTGACACTTTTAGAAATTTCAAAAAGGACCAAGAGAAAAGAAATCTAAACTTCAAATCACTTAATCACGAAGAATACAACAAACCTTTTAACTTATCCGAACTCGTTGAAGCCATTGAAAAATCACATGATACGGCAACCGGCCCCGATGAAATTCATTATCAGATGCTTAAGCATCTGCCAAAAAGTTCTCTTACAACATTTTTAGATATCTTTAATAATATTTGGGAAACGGGGGTCTGTCCTGAGAGCTGGCGTGTAGCTACAGTTGTACCAATTCCGAAACCAGGGAAAGATCATGCAGAACCTACAAATTATCGTCCGATAGCTTTGACAAGTTGTTTGTGTAAAACATTGGAGAGAATGATAAACAAGAGATTAGTCTGGTACTTAGAGTCCAACAACCTCATTTCAGAATATCAATCGGGCTTTCGTTCGGAACGTAGTACCAATGACAATTTAATAAGACTAGAAACATTTATACGAGATGCTTTTATTAACAAAGAACACGTAGTAGCTGTCTTTTTCGACTTGGAGAAAGCATATGATACAACATGGCGTTATGGAATATTGAAAGATCTACATAACATTGGCTTAAGAGGAAAACTTCCCAGTTTTATTGAAAGCTTTTTAGGGGAGCGCATGTTTCAGGTGCGTGTGGGGTCTACCGTGTCAGATTTCTATGATCAAGAACAGGGTGTCCCACAGGGTAGTATTCTTTCAACTACGCTATTTAACATCAAAATAAACAATATTGTACAATGTTTGGACGACAAAACTGATTGTTCATTGTATGTTGATGATTTTTGTATATGTTACCGTTCAAAAAATATGAAAACAATTGAACGAAAGTTACAACAAAATTTAAAAAGAATAGAAGAATGGACTGATAAAAATGGTTTCAAGTTCTCCAAGTCGAAAACGCAGTGTGTTCATTTTTGTAAACTACGGAAGAAACACGAACATCCTTCCCTGTTTTTATACGGATCACAAATTCCTGTTGTTGAAGAAGCCAAATTTCTTGGGGTCATATTTGATCAAAAGTTATCTTTTATTCCCCATATTAAATATCTTAAAGCGAAATGCTTAAAAGCTTTGAATCTTTTGAAAGTTTTAGCTCATACAAGTTGGGGAGCAGATCGGTATACTTTATTACATCTTTACCGGTCTTTAATAAGATCTAAATTAGATTATGGGTCTGTTGTTTATGGTTCTGCCAGAAAGTCCTATTTAAAATCCTTGGATACTATCCATCACCAAGGCCTTCGTCTGTCCATGGGAGCCTTCCGTACTTCTCCCGTATTAAGCCTTTATGTAGAAGCAGGTGAACCATCTTTAACCTCGTGCAGAGAGAAACTTTCTCTTCAGTATGCTATTAGACTTGCTGCAAATCCATCTAACCCGGCATCCAAAATTTCATTTCGACCTCAATTTGTAGATAGGTATGAAACTAAACCCACAGCAATTAAACCTTTTGGATTACGTATTTTACCACTGCTGGAAAATTCAGGTATCGACCTTAAAAATATTCAAAAACATGAAACCGCCGAAGTTCCATCTTGGTGTATTAAACAACCTTCTATTCTGTTCGACTTACATGATGGCAAAAAATCCGAATCAAATCCGATACTTCTCAAACAAAACTTTCAGGTACTGCAATCACGTTACGATGATTACCAGCAAGTCTATACTGATGGTTCCAAAGAAGGAGATAAAGTTGGTTGTGCGTATGTTTCTAAAGATACGCACAAAACCATGCGCCTTCCAGATGGTTCATCTATTTTTACAGCTGAAGCCAAAGCAATAGACCTAGCTTTAGATTTTATCAGTTCTTCAACAATTCAAAAAGCAATTATATTTTCTGATTCACTTTCTGTGCTTAAGGCTTTAGACCATTCATCATCTAAAAATCCTCAAATTCAAAAATTGATCGAAAAACATCATGAAATTTCTAAAACACACCAAATCTTGTTTTGTTGGCTTCCGAGCCATATTGGCATTGTCGGCAATGAATATGCTGACAAGAAAGCAAAGGAATCGCTCAATCTTGATCCATCTGTTTTTAAAATTCCTTTTAATAATTTTAAACCATTTATCAATAGATACATCTTGTCGGAATGGCAAGGCGAATGGGACCGTGCAATAAATAACAAACTCCATGCCATTAAACCTGTCGTTAGTACAAAATGCTCTCCTCCACAGTTTTCCAGAAAAGAGGACGTAGTATTAACACGACTGCGCATCGGCCATACTAGAGTTACTCATTCTTATATTTTTAATGGTGATGATCAGCCTTCTTGTGTAGGTTGTGATCAGCCATTCACTGTGAAACATATCTTAATTGACTGTGTTGACTTTTCACCCTCACGTATTTTATATTTCAAAGCTGACACTTTGCAACAACTGTTTCGAGATGTACCTGTTGATAACATTATTTTATTCTTAAAAGAAATTGGTCTTTTTCATAAGATTTAACTGTTTCAGATTTTTATACATTATCATTCTGACTTGTTACTTTTAATATCATCATAATTATTCATGCCGTTTAACCGTTAACCGACTGACGCTTATGACCCACCAGGAGGGTTGACGCGTCGTTAAACACGAAATCATCATCATCATTACCGTAATTAACCCAGCGGCTAGAACCATCCCCGTCATGAACAAGTAAGCCAGCGCACGACAAAGCCTACAATAAGACACGTGCGCCATTGAAGACTCAGATCAGCCTGCGCATCCATATAGTCTAACCAGAGACTTGCTGCGCGCGCGCGCGCGCGCGCGCGCGTGCGTGTGTGTGTGTGTGTGTGTGTGTGAATTCGGGTTTAACGTCGCTTTCAACAATTTTTCAGTCATATCACGGCGGTGTCTGGTTGCGACAGGGAGCTCAATGCTCACGTTTATACTGCTGCCTCACTGAAGTATCATGTCCCAGACACATTACATGATACCACACCCAGTCACATTATCCTGACACTGGATCGACCAGTCCTAGCTCTACCCCGTAAATCTGAGTGCCAAGCGAGGAGCAGCTAGTACCATTTTTAACGACTTTGGTATGTCGCGGCCCGGGATCGAACCCGAGACCTCCCGTTCCCCGGAGCGGACACTCTACCAACTGAGCTATCGGGGCCGGTGGGAGACTTGCTGCATGAATGAGCATTCGACCCTTAGCTATCCTAAGAGCGCACCACGAAGCCTCTGATCAGACTGCTCGGATGCGCAGGCTGATTTGAGTCTTCGTTGGGCGTACATGTCTTATTGTAGGTTTTGTCATGCGGTGGCTCAAATTTGATGTTCGAGATATTGAAGTTCAACTGAACAAACCTTGAATCCGTAGTAACAATAACAAACCTCCAGGAATTTTACTTTTTAATGAAAATGATAGTGTATCTGATAATATAATTTATGAAAAGCTAAGGATTCATCTCTGCTCATTTGCAGTTCTGAAACGGATTATCTTTTCTGTGTTGGTGTTTTTTGGTAAGATACATGCATTAATCCACAGCTGAGAAAAGTTGGAAGCAATAGTCAGTGAATAATCTTATTTAAGGATGCACCCAGTAAACTGCAGTCAATCCGCCTGCGCAATTTATACAATGAAAGCACTGACAGCATTTGTTGGTCATTTTTCTCTGAGTGCGGGAAAAATTGGACCTGAGGTACGTTCAACAAGGCGGGCGTCCGTCGACCGAACGCATTGTTGAACGCACCTCAGATCCTTAACTTTGGACTTGGTCAGGACGTAGGCAACAAAATTAGCGCTCAGCGAGCGCCCGCGTTGTTGAACGCATCTCAGATCTTGGACTTTGGACTTGGCAAGAACGTAGGCAACAAATGGAGCAATCAGCGAGCGCCCGCGTTGTTGAACGCACCTCAGATCTCGGACTTTAGACTTGGACAGTACGTAGGTAACAAAGGGAGCGCTCAGCGAGCACCCTCGTTTTTGAACGAACCTCAGATCTTGGACTTCGTAATTGGACAGAACGAAGGCAACAAAGAGAGCGCTCAGCGAGCGCCCGCGTTGTTGTACGTACCTCAGATCTTGGACTTTGGACTTGGACAGAACGTAGGCAACAAAGAGAGCGCTCAGCGAGCGCCCGCGTTGTTGAACGCACCTCAGATCTTGGACTTTGGACTTGGCCAAAACGTAGGCAACAAAGGGAGTGCTCAGCGTGTCCCCGCGTTGTTGAACGCACCTCAGATCTCGGACTTTGGTCTTGGACAGTACGTAGGCAACACAGTGAGCGCTCAACGAGCTCCCTCGTTGATGAACGAACCTCAGATCTTGGACTTCATAATTGGACAGAACGAAGGCAACAAAGAGAGCGCTCAGCGAGCGCCCGCGTTGTTGTACGTACCTCAGATTTGGACTTGGACAGAACGTAGGCAACAAAGAGAGCGCTCAACGAGCGCCCGCGTTGTTGAACGCACCTCAGATCTTGGACTTTGGACTTGGCCAAAACGTAGGCAACAAAAGAAGCGCCCAGCGTGTCCCCGCGTTGTTGAAAGCACCTCAGATCTCGGACTTTGGTCTTGGACAGTACGTAGGCAACACAGTGAGCGCTCAGCGAGCACCCTCGTTGATGAACGAACCTCAGATCTTGACTTCGTAATTGGACAACGTAGGCAACAAAAGGAGCGCTCAATGAGCGCCCGCGTTGTTGAACGAACCTCAGATCTCGGACTTTGGACTTGGACAGAATTTAGGCATCAAAGTGAGCGCTCAGCGAGCACCTGAACGAACCTCAGATCTTTGACTTTGCAATTGGACAGAACGTAGACAACAAAAAGAGCGCTCAGCGAGCGCCCGCATTGTTGAACGAATCTCAGATCTCGGACTTTGGACTTGGATCGAACGTCTGCAACACAGTGAGCGCTCAGCGAGCACCCTCGTTGTTGAACGAACCTCAGATCTCGGACTTCGGACTTGGACAGAACTTGGACAGAACGTAGGCAACAAAGTAAGTGCTCAGCGAGCGCTCGCGTTTTTGTACGTTCCTCAGATCTTGGACTTTCGACTTGGACAGTACAACAAAGTAGGCGCTAACTTTGTTGCCTGCGTTCTGTCTAAGTCCACAGTGAGCGCTCAGCGAGCACCCTCGTTGTTGAACGAACCTAAGATCTCGGACTTCGGACTTGGACAGAACGTAGGCAACAAAAGGAGCGCTCAACGAGCCCCCGCGTTGTTGAACGCACATCAGATCTTGGACTTTGGACTTGGAGAGAACGTAGGCAACAAAGGGAGCGCTCAGCGAGCGCCTGCGTTGTTGAACGCACCTCAGATCGTATACTTTGGACTTGGACAGAACGTAGGCAACAAAGTGAACGCTTGGACAGAACGTCGGCAACGAAGTGAACGCTCAGCGAGCGTCCGCGTTGTTGAACTCACATCAAACGTTGGACTTTGACAAAACGTAGGCACCAAACTGAACGCCCAGCGAGAGCACGCGTTGTTGAACGCACCTCAGATCTTGTACTGTGGATTTGGACAGAACGAAGACAACAAAGGGAGCGCTCAGCGAGCGCCTGCGTTGTTGAACGCACCTCAGATCGTATACTTTGGACTTGGACAGAACGTAGGCAACAAAGTGAACGCTTGGACAGAACGTCGGCAACGAAGTGAACGCTCAGCGAGCGTCCGCGTTGTTGAACTCACATCAAACGTTGGACTTTGACAAAACGTAGGCACCAAACTGAACGCCCAGCGAGAGCACGCGTTGTTGAACGCACCTCAGATCTTGTACTGTGGATTTGGACAGAACGAAGACAAAAAAGGGAGCGCTCAGCGAGCGCCCGCGTTGTTGAATGCACCTTAGATCTTGGACTTCGTAATTGGACAGAATGTAGGCAACAAAGTGAGCGCTCAGCGAGCGCGCGCGTTGTTGAACGCACCTCAGATCTCGGACTTTGGACTTAGACAGAACGCAGGCAACAAAGTGAGCGCTCGGCGAGCGCCCGCGTTGTTAAACGCACCTCAGATCTCGGTTTTGGACCGAATTTAGGCAACAAAATGAGCGCTCAGTGAGCACCTGATTGTTGAACGCACCTCAGATCTTGGACTTTGTAATTGGACAGAACGTAGGCAACAAAAAAAGCGCTCAGCGAGCGCCCGCGTTTTTGAACGCACCTCAGATCTCTGACTTTGGACTTCGACAGAATTAAGGCAACAAAGTGAGCGCTCAGCGAGCATCTGTTTATTGAACGAACCTCAGATAGTGGACTTGGACAGTCTAACTGTTGGTTTTCTTTTGCTCCAGCATTTCAGCGGTTTCTTGCTGTCGAGTCCTCACCGTTGTCTCACCTCTGTGGTTCTTTGATTATGTGTGTTCACGGAGATGTTGCACTGATGAGTTAGGAGGCCTTCATGCGGTCTGAACAAATTATTTGTCTAAATCGCGATCGAAGTAAGGGCGAGCAGTGTGGCCACGTAAAATCGATTTAAGCCCCCCAGTGGAAATCTTTCCACTGACCGTTCCAAGGCGGTTCTTCTGCGGCGGTCTATTTATGTTGTTGTTTGTTACTTACTGTGTGTATCACTTGTGTCTTTTTATTTTGGATGGCCATATGGCCATTTTGTGGGAAAGTAACTGTGCTTATTGCCTTCCTTTGTTTAGGTTTCCATTATGGTCTGGTCATTTAATGTTTGTGTTTCTTTCCCTTTGGTGTCTTTGATGGGTGGAGTAAGTTAATTGTATCGATTCCTGATCTTTGTTTTACTTCCACTTTGTAATTGGACAGAACACGGGCAACAAAGTGAGCGCTCAGCGAGCGACCGCGTTGTTGAACGCACCCCAGATCTCGGAGTTTGGCTTTTTTGTCAGAACGCAGGCAACAAAGTGAGCGCTCAGCGAGCGCCCGCGTTGCTGAACGCACCTCAGATCTCGGAGTTTGGAATTTGACAGAACGCAGGCAACAAAGTGAGCGCTCAGCGAGCGCCCGCGTTGTTGAACGCACGTCAGTTCTTTGACTTTGGACTGGGACCGATCGCAGGCAACAAAGTGAGCTCTCAGCGAGCGCCCTCGTTGTTGAACGCACCTCAGCTCTTGGACTTTGGACTAGGGCAGAACGTATGCAACAAAGTGAGCGCTCAGCGAGCACCCGCGTTGTTGAACGCACCTCAGATCTCGGACTTTGGAATTGGACAGAATTTAGGCAACAAAGTGAGTGTGCAGCGAGCACCTATTTGTTGAACGAACCTCAGATCTTGGACTTTGTAATTGGACAGAACGTAGGCAACAAAAAGAGCGCTCAGCGAGCGCCCGCATTATTAAACGAACCTCAGATCTCGACTTTGGACTTGGACCGAAAATAGGCAACTGAGTGAGCGCTCAGCGAGCACCCTCGTTGTTGAACGAACCTTAGATCTCGGACTTTGGACTTGGGCAGAACGTAGGCAACAAAGTAAGCGCTCAGCGAGCGCCCGCGTTGTTGTACGTACCTCAGATCTTGGACTTCGGACTTGGATAGTACGAAGGCAACTAAGGGAGCGCTCAGCGAGCCCTCACGTTGTTGAACGCACCTCAGACTATGGCATTTTGGACTTGGATAGAACGTAGGCAAAAAATGGTGCGCTCAACGACCCCCCCCCCCCCCCACCCGACACCTCCCGAATTGTTGAACGCACATCAGATCTTGGACTTTGGACTTGGACAGAACGTAGGCAACAAAGTGAACGCTCAGCGAGCGTCCGCGTTGTTGAATGCACATCAAACCTTGGACGTTTGACTTGAAAAAAAAAACGTAGGCACCAAAGTGAACGCCCAGCGAGAGCTCGCGTTGTTGAACGCACCTCAGATCTTGTACTTTGGACTTGGACAGAACGCAGACACTAAAGTGAGCGCTCAGCGAGCGTCCGCGTTGTTGAATGCACATCAAACCTTGGACGTTTAACTTGGAAAAAAACGTAGGCACCAAACTGAACGTCAAGCGAGAGCTCGCGTTGTTGAACGCACCTCAGATCTTGTACTTTGGACTTGGACAGAACGCAGACAACAAAGTGAGCGCTCAGCGAGCGCCCCCGCTGTTGAACGCACCTCAGATCTTGGACTTCGTAATTGGACAGAACGTAGGCAACAGAGTGAGCGCTCAGCCAACACCCGCGTTGTTCGACGCACCTCAGATCTTGGACTTCGTAATTGGACAGAATGTAGGCAACAAAGTGGGCGCTCAGCGAGCGCGCGCGTTGTTGAACGCACCACAGATATCGGACTTTGGACTTGGACAGAACGCAAGCAACAAAGTGAGCGCTCATCGAGCGCCCGCGTTGTTGAACGCACCTCAGATCTCGGACTTTGGACTTAGAGAGAACACAGACAACAAAGTGAGCGCTCAGCGAGCGCCCGCGTTGTTGAACGCACCTCAGATCTCGGACTTTGGACTTGGACAGAACACAGGCAACAAAGTGAGCGCTCAGCGAGCGTCCGCGATGTTGAACGCACCTCAGATCTCGGCCTTTGGACTTTGACGGAACGCAGGCAACAAAGTGAGCACTCAGCGAGCGCCCGTGTTGTTGAACGCACCTAAGATCTCGGACTTTGGACTTGGACCGAACGCAGGCAAAAAAGGAGCGCTCAGCGAGCGCCCGCGTTGTTGAACGCACCTCAGATCTTGGACTTTGGACTTGGACAGAACGTAGGCAACAAAGTGAGCGCTCAGCGAGCGCCCGCGTTGATGAACGCACTTCAGATCTCGGACTTTGGACTTGGACCGAACGCAGGCAACAAAGTGAGCGCTCAGCGAGCACCCGCGTTGTTGTGCGCACCTCAGATCATGGACTTTGGACTTGGACAGAACGCAGGCAACAACGTGAGCGCTCAGCGAGCACCAGCGTAGTTGAACGGACCTCAGATCTTGGACTTAGGATTTGGACAGAACGTAGGCAACAAAAAGAGCGCTCAGCGAGCGCCCGCGTTGTTGAACGCACATCAGATCTTGGACTTCGTAATTGGACAGAACGTAGGCAACAGTGAGCGCTCAGCGAGCAGCCTCGTTGTTTGACGCACCTCAGACCTTGGACTTCGTAACTGGACAGAACATAGGCAGCCCAGTGAGTGCTCAGCGAGCGCCCGTGTTGTTAAACGAACCTCGAATTTTGGACTGGACTTGGACAGACTGTAAGCAACAAAGTGAGCGCTCCTCGAGCACCCGCGTTGTTTAACGAACCTTGGATCATGGACTTGGACAGAATGCCGGCAACAAAGTGAGCGTTCAGCGAGCACCCGCGTTGTTGAACGAACCTCAGATCATGGACGTTGGACTTGGACAGAACGTAGTCAACAAAGTGAGCGCTCAGCGAGCACCCGCGTTGTTAAACGAACCTCACAACATGGACGTTGGACTTGGACAGAACGTAGGCAACAAAGTGGGCACTCGGCGAGCGCCCGCGCTGTTGAACGCACCTCAGATCATGGACGTTGGACTGGACAGAACGTAGGCAACAAAGTGTGCGCTGAGCGAGCACTCGCGTTGTTGAACGCACCTCCGGTCTCAGATTTTGGACTTTAACACAATGTAGGCAACAAAGTGAGCGCTTAGCGAGCGCCGCGTTGTTGAACCTAGCTCAGAGATCTTGGACTTTGTACTTGGAATTAAGTATCGCTCAGCGAGTGCCCACGTTGTTGAGCGCACTTCAGATCTTTACTGTTCAATATTGAGATAAACTTTCAGGTACTTTCGGCTCCTTTAGTTTCATTGCGCAGCTATAATTGCCTAGCGTTCAAAATATGGGTCTCTTGACAAACAGCGAAGGCTCTGATCAGACGCCACAGAAAACTTTTTCTGATCAGGGTTTTGACTGTTCACCTACAGTAAGTACATGTAAATCAGCCAATAAAATTAGACTGAAACCCCATACTGTATTGTAACTAGAACTAGGGAGATAGAATCTATAGCTCAAAAATGTTCATTCCGAAAACACGCCTGTACAAATACGTTGTAACCTTTATCGCCGAAAAAAAAAATGAAAATTTTGAGATGAAAAAGTGTGATATTTTTCTTATTTCTGCTCAAAATATAGATTGTGGGCACTCGTTAGAACCGCCTCATCGCGGGTCAAAAATATATAGGTTTTTTCGTACAATCATCGCGATAACACATCCGTGTGGCATATAGAGGATCTTACATGAGTGTTCGTATATTATTGAATTTATTAAACGAGTTGAGATGCGAGGCTTATCATACGACACTTAAAACGCATTTAATTCACGATTTTTGTACAAAAAATGTTACTATTCCGCCATCAGTAAACGCGACGTCGTTAAGTACGTCGTACATGTAAAGTAACGGAGCGTATACATATTTGCATATTTAATCCAGTAGTGGATTATCGAATTTATTAAATGGCGTTATTGCATGCTCAGACGTGACGTGCATTCTCAGACGTGATAAAGGGCTTTTTTCATATCCCGAAAACGGTTATTTGTTTCTGATGAAATATACATATTTTAATTTATACACCAAACATAGGTTTTGAATGGTTGTTAGAATCGCCTCTTAACCCGTTACCTTTGTTTTGGAGCAGAAATAAGCAAAACAATGTTTACTCCACCTCCCCCCCCCCCCCCCCAAACACACACACACATTAAATCCAAGTTTTCTCTATATAAAGTGTGGTTTAGATGGTGTTCATTACACGGACTTATTTAAATGATAACAGGCAAGTCACCAGTCAAGCGCGGGATAGATATTTATGAAGTAATTGTCTTCGCCCGCGTTCGTAGACTATCTAGATTTGACCTTTGCCCCGGAAGCATTTAAAAAAGACCGGCTGTTTCAACGTCGATTCATCGCCGATTCCATGTTGTATGCCAGCATGGTACTATTACTTTACTAAACATCTTGATACGCGATATTTTGAGAGTAAAAATACTTAGTGCAGTGTACGCGTATTATCGTCTTTATCGGAAACACAAGATTGATTGAGAAATAGATCAGCTCTAGCTGTGATTTGTTGAGTAATAAAGCACAGTTTAGAAGTCAGTTGTAAAGTAGACAAATCACGGGCGCGTAGCGCGCGTGATTTTTCTATTTACAACTGACCGACAAACTGATTAATTATCCAACCAATCACTAGCTAGAGCTAATCTAACACGCTGACAATCGGCAATAATGTTGTTTTATCCTTCAAATTCCCATTCCCTTTCGCCATTGTTATAAGAAATCCCACAACAAACATGCTTTTATGTCCTTTTGTAACGTTTTCAATGCGAGAAAGGGACGTTACACCATCTAACGTTGAGGAATCTACGAGTGACGTCATTAATCACATTTAATCACGGCACTCGTCACGCTCTTCCGCTCCGTGATTTGTTGCATAATAATTCATACTTCCTTTCCATTGCCTATATAGGCGCGCTGTGTTAGAATTGAAAATAAAAGTAAAGGTAATGGTCAGGAATGGTTACAATTACCTCACACCTCCCATCCAAGACACCAAATGGACGTAAAAATAGTAAATACATGGTTAGTGTCTTTATTTAGTAAAATATAATCGGTGAGCTTTAGACAATTTTATAGGGGCGAGCTTTAGCGAGCCCCTATAAAATTGTCGCGGCGAACCGATTATATTTTATTATTAAAGACACTAATCATGCATTTAGTTTATACCGCAATTCTAAACAATCAAGGGGTTTTCAATAAGTAAGCAAATTTAAGCTAAATAGACAGCAGACAGGGTGGCTGTCAGTGCCATGGCGCGCATATGTAGTATAACGTGACGTCAACGAGTGCAAAGTTACTGACGTCACCGCGCCACAAAGACGTATGAAACAACATGGACGCTCGAATAAAAGTTTCTCAGCGCTTTACATTCTGTATGAAAATCTGCAAATAAACGATGTATTTTAGCTTTAGAAATTATTTTCGAGGTTGAGACACAACTTCAGTAGCAGTGCGCAGTTATTCCAATGGGCCATTCAAACCAGGAAAGGCCGTGAAGGTAAGAATTTAGCTGAAATTTCTGAAAATTTGTTCAAATAAATTTTGCAAAGATTTGAACTTGCAGTTTCGTTGTTTTCCCATGTATGAAAGGTTGCATGTTATTGCTTATACTTGCAAAATAGAGACCTGAAAAGTAGGTCCAGTCTATAAACGGTCACTAGACGTATTATAGGTCAGTAGATAGAGGTTATTATATGGTTAAGGTGTGCCCCTAAGTAATATTGGCACCGGTATGTCATATTGGCCCGAGGGCTTCAGCCCGAGGGCCAATATGACTTCCGGTGCCAATATGACTTAGAGGCACACCTTCACCATATCATAACCTCTTTATTACATTATTTATATAGCATAGTTATATTGCAACCTGAAGAAATGAAGGCAAATAAATTATTTACTTTTTAAAGGTTGATGCCGGGAACGTTACATCGAGGGTGTTAAGGATATATTTTCCGTATCCGCCGAAAAAAAGAAATTCCTTTTAAATTATATAACTTATTACTAGGCCTACACTAACCATGCTCACGGTAATACAGTAACATAGTAGTGCGCAGCAAATTACGTCACAAGTGACGTCGCAACTGTAAGTTTCGAAACAAAAACAAATCGCCATTTTAAATACAGAATTTCTGCAATTCAAAGAATGCTTTTTAAGGTATTTTACAGAATGTTTTGTGCTTATTTGAAGACCATTTTAATTTTAAAGGATGTTAGTGTCATTCATCAAGCTACTGCATAATCGATTCCGTGTGTAGCAGTCGGTCGCGGTGATTGTTTACGATAAAATACAAGACAATTTTTGGGGACATTTTCCCTCCCACAGATTTCTTCCGCACAATTTCCAGCTCCTCATAAGTAAAGGGATCTGTTCGTTTAAGGTTGTTGGCAAGACCTTATTGTTTCAAATGTTGGGACATCCCTGCTGTGCTTGGAGGCAACGTCCTTCACAATGCTTCCCAGTCGTGAGTGAAATTCTTTTAAAAAGTTTTTTTTTTTTTCATTTGTCATGCTTGCCACGAAATTTCAGACTTTTCTCAAAATCTGTTGTTATCACTGTCTTCTATCGCTCAGTCTAGGTCCAGAAGTCGGGTTGACATTGCTTCAAGTGATTTTTCTGCGGCCATTTTGAAGCTTATGGAGTACGGCATTAACGTTCTATTGTTATAGTAACAGAGTGGAGCAGTGCCAATATGGAAAGGCAGTGCCAAAAATCCATATTATATGGTTTTTTGGCCCCGTCACGTGACTGTGCCATCAAAATAGCGAAAAATGAGACGGTATTGAAAGATTCTAATGTAATTTTCCTATAGTAGGTATGTAATAAAAGGTATTATAGGTCACTACCGATTATAGCATGCAGTTATTCGACCCCCTTTATTAGGTGACTAGAATGCCCGATTGCGGTATAAATAAAACCTCTTCACCACAATGAAAACCTTACAAGCGGAAAGCCAAAAAGGACAGTTACTTCCACACAAAATGGCAAAACGGCTATCCAAAATAAAATATAGCAATGCATACATGCAATGGCGAACCATCACAAATATAAACCACAACAGAAGAACCGCCTTGGAACGGTCAGTAAACGGTTTCAGTTATTCCATGCTGTCGATTCTTCGTCGCTGTTTCATTTCTGTATTCGTTTAATTTTTATGTTCTCGGAGATGTTACATTGATGAGTTAGAAATTCTTCATGCAGACTACAAATTTCAGTCAAACTTCAATGGCTCGAACACCTTTGGGACCTCGAAAATCGGTTCGAGACAGGGGTAGTTCGAGCCATTGAGGTTACTGCAAGGAGGCATAACGAGATGCTTTTAGACATCTTTTCGGCGTTCTATATTGAAAATGTATGTTGTGTGTACTCATTAGAATCGCCTCATCGAGGCGATTCTAATGAGTATACACAGCATACATTTGCTCGCCTCATCGAGGCGATTCTAATGAGTATACACAGCATACATTTGCAAGATAAAAGACTAAAATCTCCTTAATTATCCCCCACTATTTCTTATGTAGAGGATTTCGCTAGGGGCTCAAGAATGGGTTCGACACATCCATTGTTAACGAGCCATCGGTGTTCGAGCCATCAAAGTTCTACTGTATTTGTCTGAACATTACGCAAACATGCGTATACAAATACATTGTAACCTTTATCGCCGAAAAAAATGAAAATTTTAGGATGAAAAATTGTGATATTTTTCTTATTTCTGCTCAAAATATAGATTGTGGGTACTCGTTGGAACCGCCTCATCGAGGCGGTTCTAACGAGTACCCACAATCTATATTTTAGAGCAGAAATATGAAAAATAAGGTTTACCCCTGCAAACCCCAGTTTTACTATATAAAAATGGGGTTCTAGGGGGTCAAAATTATATAGGAGTGTTTTCGTGATGCACGACAGAACCAAGGGCAAGGATTGTAGTCACGTACTCGTACAATCGATTTAGCCCCCTCAGTATAAATCTTTTACTGTATTTGTATGAATAGAGTCTAATTTCAGTTTTACTTCAGCTGACGCATTGCCCCAGACTGAGTAGGAGTATTCTATAAAAGAAAATATAAAGGTTGTATCCATTTGCTCGTACCCCTTATTTCAGCGTCCTGACGAGATTTAATCTATCACACGCCTTCTGTGTTATTGCTCAACGTGGCCGTTCAAAGTACTTGAGAGCGTGATGCCGAGATATTTATCTCTTTGTGTTTCTGTAAAAATGACGCGATTCATAGAACTTAATGAAGAGTTATGTGCTGTGCCCGATTATTGCCCCTAGAAGAAAAAAGAAACGATTTGTGTGGCATTAAAGCTAAGTAGCCATGCTTCAGCCTAAGTACTAATAGAAGCTAAATCAGTATTGGGTATGCCTGCAGCCGTTTGTGGAGTGTCAACTACGATATAAAGACTGTTGTCATATGCAAATAAGCAAACAGAGGACACAATATCAGTTATATTGGTAATATAGGAGCGGACCAAGACTGGGGCCTTGTGGGACTCCAGCCTGATGTGGAGCCCAGTCTGAAGCTTGACCGTTTGTAAACACTCTCTGTTTTCTACCTGAGAGGTTGCTTGAAAACCAGTTGACAACCTTATCTGAACAGCAATGCCCGAGAGTTTGTATAGTAAACCTTTGTGCCAAACTCTGTCAAAAGCAGAATCTAAATTCACGAGTGACAAATACATAGTCTACTACCGCGTTCATAAACAGTGTGCATGTGAACCGAAGTTATAGTTTAAATCGCTTAAGTAATATCAGTATTGTATGCCCTACCTTCAGGTCTATAGAACTTTCACCGATTAGAACTTTCCTAGATTTAGCAATTGTCTCTATCCAGAGCGCCTGAATGCCATAAATTTCTAAGTGCTCGACGCCTACATGAGAAGGAGTCCCAAACGCACACAACCCCGAAAAAACGAAAAATTTAAGATGAGATATTTTTCTTATTTCTGCTCAAAATATTGATTGACGGTACTCGTTAGAACCGCCTCAATGAGGCGGTTCTAACGAGTACCCATAGTTTATATTTTAGAGCAGAAATGAGAAAAATAAGGTATACCCCTGTAAACCCAGTTTACTACATAAAACTGGGGTTCAAGGGGTCAAAAGTATATAGACGTGTTTTGTGATGCCATGTGACCTATTGTTGATAACAAACTAGAGGTGGAGGCAATGATCAGGAATCGATACAATTAACCCACAGCTCCCATCAGAGACACCAAAGGGAAAGAACCACAAACATGAAACAACAGACCCTAATGGAAACATCAATAGCGGAAAGCCAAAATGACAGTTACTTTCCCACAAAATGGCCAATAGGCTATACAAAATAAAATAATATAGGCTAAGCTACACACAACAAATCCGCCTGATCGCCATAGTATTTCTTGAAAGGAAGCTGGAAGAACGTGATTCGCAGAATTTTCTCCAATTTAAAAAATCACTACATCTTTGTTAAAAGAAACTGATATGGAAGTTATCAATATCGACAATATTCTAACGAATTACATTCGAAATATTGCAAGAATCTTCACCTTTATCTTGTTTAATCTGACGATCGATTTATTTATTAGTATAGAATATAAGAATCTGATATGGGGTTCTGTTGTAGGGGTGACCGAGGGATGACCGTGCTGAGCGGAACCGAGGCTACGCCGAGGTTCCGCTCAACACGGTCATCCCGAGGGTTGGAAACGCCCATCTACAACAGAACCCCATATTGGATTCTTTTTCTTGCACAACACCTCCGGTTAGTTTTGACAGTTCGCACATGTATATTGTGTGCAAAATAAAAGTAGTGCGGAAGTAGTTCGGGCAGTTGAATAGAATTGAAGCGCATTTATGTTAGTTGCCTGGGTCGGAACACCAGGGTGAGAACATAAATTTCTATCCCAGGTTAAAATCGCGGATTTCCTTGTCTGGTGTGGAAGAAAATATAGATCTGTAACAGTTATTCCAATGCTCTGTTTCCTAGATGACTATCTCTATGCCAAACAGTGCATCGTAGTACATATAAAATCAGAGATGATACAATTTCTGCACAGACTGGGTCATGAAGTAATACCCAAGAGTAATTAATTTCATCTTTCTTTGTGATTGAGATGTCAAACTCACAAATAAGATACACCTATTTGTCCGCAAAGTTATATTTCATATACAGCAAGAATGTGCCAAGGAAAGAATCTCTTTCTAAGGGGGAATGGATATAAAATCAGGGGAGGCAAGTCCCCAAAAGTAACATTGGTACCCTTATCACTGCAGCAGAGCTTGGTGTCGCTCAGGCAGGGCCTATTCATCACGAAAATATGCCTTTGTAATTTTGACCTCCTTACACCCCACTTTTATATAGCAAGGGTATACATTATTTTTATTTTTCTTTTATGCTAAAAACATAGGTTGTGGGTACTCGTTAGAACCGCCTCGTCGGTCGAGGCGATTCTAACAAGTACCTAAAATCTATGTTTAGTGCAGAAATATGAAAATTTCGGAATTTTTCATTTCGGAATTTTTCATCTGAAATTTTTTATTTTTAGTGGTAGAATTTTCAGCATAACTGAATAGGCGTGTTTTCATTATGTTAACCTTTCATGTATTGTCAGTTAAGGATAGGCAAATTTCGTTTTAGTTTATTTAGTCTTCAGTTTGAGTATTATCAGCGGTTCAACGAACTTGCCATGTGAAAAGATGCGCAGGCTAATTTGAATCTTTGTCGGTCGCACACTTCCTAATGTCGGTTTTGACGTGCGCTGGCTTAACGTGGAGCAGTTGAATGAGTCTTTACACGCGACACAGTGTCTTCGGGCTTGAGAGTACAACCAAAATTCGTTAACCCAAATATCATATAAAACCCATTGTCGTCATGTTAGCAAGTCCGTGAAATGAACACCCCTCTAAACTCCACTTTACATAGATAAAATTGGGGTTTACGGGGGTAAACATTATTTTTTTTTTATTTCTGCTCCAAGACATAGGTTGTGGGTACTCGTTAGAACCGCCTTAATGGGGCGGTTCTAACGAGCACCAACTATCTATTTTTGAAGTAGTATAGTACATACATAAATACGTACATAGTTACGTGCTACATACGTGCGTGCTTGTGTAAGTGTCGGCGTGCGTGGGCGTGGGCGTGTATACGTGCGTGCGTACATACATACATACATACATACATACATACATACATACATACATACATACATACATACATACATACATACATACATACATACATAGGTCGTGCATGCCATGAAAAAAAACACAAAAAAAAAACAAAAAAAAAAAAAAAAACACACACACGAAATAACCATGATCAAAATAAGTCGTAAATCTAATACCAACGCATTCAAACAGTTTTGAGGGATTCAAGACTGGCTGATGGTGTGGCGGACAGTGTAGGATATCGGGCTGTTACACAGGGTCAGTCGGACTGGGTCTGCACTGGGTGCTTAGGCCTGTCTGTTCCAGTGCTTGAAATCATTGCGGTGAAAACACAATTTCCTTTTTATAACCAAATGTAGAATTTTAAATTAGAATGTATTATGTAATTCACAACATAAAAACATACATGCATACATAACATGCATACATACAAAAAACGTGACTATTTTTGAAGTATTAATAAGAAAAATATATCGAATTTTAATCGAAAAAATTGCTTTTGTAGAAATTAAATATTGCGCTATGTCACACGGATGTTTTAGCGCATGTCATGTTCTTTCCTCAGAACGACGGTTTTTGAAAACCACCTGTCGGCGATTTTGATATAAGCCATAGACCTTGCAATGGGAACTTTCACAACATTGAAGAACTGGAGAATTTGGCGTCTGATACGGATCTCAAATGTTTGCTTGAGGTTAAGAATGTTGGCAAAACTTAGAATTGACAGAATACTTCACCGCCTCAATTAGTAATGAACCTGTCCAAGCTTTTAGGTGGAAGATATGGGCTATTAATACTGATGGTGTTCAAGAACATCATCGGCCCCCGCCCATCGGGGCTTGAAGAAATACGGGCTCGTATATGGGCTGCATGCGGCTTCCACGCAGAGCTGAATCCGACCCGCACACGAGTACTGGTAAACCGCTTAGAGGATCTAAGCCTGCCCAGGCAAAGCGGTGCGCACGAGTCGGACCGTCCATGCTTATAAATCCTACTGGTTTCATTGGGCGACAGGGCTTGAGATGATGTCGGGTAAAAGTCCCACAAAATTGGAAGCAACGTCTCCAAAATGACCTTTACAGTGTTGACAAACAAAGAAACAAACAAACAAATTAAGAACATCAAAAAAAAAAAAAAAAAAAAACACACACAATATAATTTCGACTCCTTAAAATAGAAGTGAAGGCAATGATCAAGAATCGATACAATTAACCCACAGCTCCCAGTAGTGACACCAAAGGGAAAGAAACACAAATCAGAGAAAATTAACAATTTTTAACTCTTATATTATCAAATTTTAACTATTCTCCCATTGCATGACACTTCTGCAGTCAGACTGATACCAGAAAAATGGAGAGGATCCAGGAGAGGGCACTGAGATTCATTAACAATGACTACTCGTGCCCTCTTTGGGATCTTCTAACAGTTGCGGGAAGGACGTTTAAAGGTACTGGCTGGAGAAGGTTTTAAAATTTTAAACAAAATATCTCCTGAATATATACAAGCTTTTGTATATTTTAAAGTATCCTCTTATAATTTCAGGGAAGACAACCTGGCAAGTGTCCCATCGGTCAACAACACAAGGTACGGCATATGAAGCTGTCGGGATATGGAACAGACTTGTAGCGCCGCTTAGTGTTCACTCGACGCTTAGTGTTCACCATGGACCCTAAGCGTTGATAGTGAACACTAAGCGTTGCCACTGTCAACGCTTAGTGTTCATTTTGCCAAATGAACACTAAGCGTCGATCATGTAGATCGGAATGCAGTATCAACCGCTAGTGTTCATTTTCTGGTATGAAACAAAAGTAATTTTGCCTTATAACACGAATACTTTTTGATGTATGAACATCAAACTTCAGTATTACGAGACAGTACGACCCGACATTTGGCGGGAGAAACGAATGTCATCATGACCTATACTTCATGGTCCAGTGATTTTGCCTTATAACACGAAGACCTTTTGGTATATGAACATCATAACTTGGTATTATGAGTCATTACGACACTGACCTAGATTTATTTGGAGGTCAACCATTGTGTCACATGGAACTAATGATCAAGGTATGATGTTTCTCTGTCAAGTAGTATTTAAGATATAAGGCAAAATCACTGAACCATGAAATATATGTCACACTTACCTAGATATATTTGAGGTCAATCACGGGGTCCTATGAAACAAATAATCCCAGGTATGACACATCTCCATCAAAAAGTATTGAAGATATAAGGCCAAATCACTGGACTGTAAAATGTAGGTCACCATGATTTTCACCCTTTCACACTTGAACCAATGTCGCATAGTTGGCTGTTGTATTATCAATTGAGTTTGTTACTTGTTGGCACAATGGAAATGTATTTTAACAAATTTCTAAGGTATCCTAGATTTTGACCCCCTTACCCCACCAAAGGCATGAAACCAGGGGTGTGTTCTTTTGCAATCTCAAAAGACACTCACAGGTATTCTCAGAAGACACCCCCGGGTATCAAAGTTGTAAATATGAATGCTTTGTGATGAGTGATTGTTGAGATATAAGCATTTCAAAAACTTAAACACAGTTTTACAGAGATGTTCTAGATTATGACCCCTAGCCCCACCCCGGGGCATGCACTCCGGGGTCTGTTCTCTTGGAACATAAGAAGACACTCCCAGGTACTAAAGCCCAAAATATGAGTACTCTGTGATGCGTGACTGTTGAAATCGCAAACGCAAAAGCGGACGACCGATGTAACAACAATAGCTCTCATTGTACTTCATTGTATTTTGCGAGCTAATGCCATGGTGAACAATAAGCGTTGGGATCGCACATAGTATCGACAGTCGCGACGCTTAGTGTCCATTGTGAACACTAAGCGTTGATGGTGAACACTAAGCGTCGAGTAAACACTACGCGTTGTTACACAGCCTGACGAATGCATTAAGAATTGCAGAATCTTATCCACAGCTTCGGAGGCTGTTGCGTAGCTGGGATGGCGACATGTGCGGATGTCCTCTGTTCTTGACCTTTTTGTGTGTTCTGCTATCGTTTGAGTTTCTGTTTAAACGTTTATTAACTTTTTTCTAAACAAGTCTTAACCATTGTTTTAGTTATTTGCCTTGTTTTTTAGTTTCTATTTTTCTGCGTTTTAAATTTTTGTTGTCTTGTTGTATGAGCTAGTCAATTTACTCCATCCATGCACTACGTTATTGGGCCTATCCCAGCTCCTATATAGTTCATCATCCAATTTACGCTCATAGCCGCTTTTGTCAGCCCCTGCTCCCAATACACCCGTTTTGTCGTTTTTCGTGAGATGACTATAAAAGGGACAAAACCCCATTTAAGACATCTTTTCTTCCTACCCATAACAGGCTCTCACTCTATTCACATGGATGATCGGACAAGCTTTGTGCCAGTACTATGTTTGTATATAATGTGTATGTATATTGTGAAAATAGTCTGAATGTAATAAGTGATAAAATTTATGTATATATCCAACCCCTTCTTAACAATCTATAAACTATTGTGATTCCTCACACCTTGGTGTTGTAATTGTATATATGTGCAAGATAAGCATTATGTGATATATGTTTGTTGTATAAGTGCATGATAAGCAATTTATGATATGTCCTGTTATTAGCTCACCGTCACATAGTGACGAGGTGAGCTTTTGGGATCACGTTTTGTCCGTCGTCCGTGCGTGCGTGCGTCCGTCCGTCCGTGCGTAAACAATTTCTTCAAACGACATCTCCTCCTAAACCACTGATTGGATTTTGACCAAACTTCACAGGAATGATCCTTAGGTGGTCCCCTTTCAAAGTTGTTCAAATGGTTCCGGTCCGTTGCACATCTGGGTCACAGGAGCCAAAAATAGATTTTTTTTTCACCGAAAACTTAAAAAATCTTCTTCTCTGAAACCACAAGGCCCAGGTCTTTAATATTTGGTATGTAGCTTCATCTAGTGGACCCCTACCAAGATTGTTCAAATTATAGTGCTGGGGCCAAAAATGCCCCCGCCCCGGGGCCCTTTGGTTTTACAAGGGCTTATATAGGGAAAATCTTTAAAAATCTTCTTCTCTGAAACCGTAAGGCCCAGAGCTTTGATATTTGGTATGAAGCTTTATCTAGTGGACCCCTACCAAGATTGTTCAAATTATTGTGCTGGGGCCAAAAATACCCCTGCCCCGGGGCCCTTTGGTTTTACATGGGCTTATATATGGAAAATCTATAAAAATCTTCTTCTCTGAAACCGCAAGGCCCAGTTCTATGATATTTGGTATGAAGCTTCATCTAGTGGACCCCTACCAAGATTGTTCAAATTATAGTGCTGGGGCCAAAAATGACCCCGCCCCGGGGCCCTTTGGTTTTACATGGGCTTATATATGGAAAATCTTTAAAAATCTTCTCTGAAACCGCAAGGCCCAGGTCTTTGATATTTGGTATGAGGCTTAATCTAGTGGACCCCTATCAAGATTGTTCAAATTATAGTGCTGTGGCCAAAAATGCCCCCACCTTGGGCCTTTGGTTTTACATGGGCTTCTACATGAAAAATCTTTAAAAATCTTCTTCTCTGAAACAGCAAGGTCAGGTCTTTGATATTTGGTATGAAGCTTCATCTAGTGGACCCCTACCAAGATTGTTCAAATTATAGTGCTGGGACCAAAAATGCCCCCGCCCCGAGGCCCTTTGCTTTTGTATGGGCTTATATAAGGAAAATCTTTAAAAATCTTCTCTGAAACCTCAAGGCCCAGGTCTTTGATTCCCCCCCCCCCGGCATACAAAGTATGATGGGGTATATTGTTTTCGTCCGTCCATCTGTCCGTCCGTCCGTCCATTGGTCTGTCCGTCCGTCCATTGGTCCGTCTGTCCGTCCATCCGTTAACATTTTGGTTAAAGTTTTGCGTCAAAGTTTCTAGGAGATTGTTACTTTCGAACCATTTGATAGATTTAGTTGATACTTACACTGAAGTTACATACTGGTCTTAAGATTTCATTGATGCATGTCCCAGCCCCGACAGTGACCTTGATGCCACAGACTTTGGTTAAAGTTTTGCGTCAAAGTTTCTGAGAGATTGTATCTTCTAAACCCTTTGATAGATTTAGTTGATACCTACACTGAAGATTTCATTGATGCATGTCCTACCCCCCACAGTGACCTTGAGGTCGCTTTCTCTAGTATTTGGTATGAAGCTTCATCTTGTTAACCTCTACCAAGATTGTTCAAATTATAGCCCTGGGTCAAAAATGCCCCCGCTCTGGGGCCCTTTGATTTTACATGGGCTTATATCGGGAAAATCTTTAAAAATCTTCTCTGAAACCGCAAGGCCCAGGTCTTTGATATTTGGTATGGAGCTTCATCTAGTGGACCCCTACCAAGATTGTTCAAATTAGAGTGCTGGGACCAAAAATGCCTCCGTCTCGGGGCCCTTTGGTTTTACATTGACTTATATAGGGATAATCTTTAAAAATCTTCTTCTTTGAAACCACAAGGCCTAGGTCTTTTATATTTGGTGTGAAATTTCAGCTAGTGGACCTCTATCAAAATTGGTCAAATTATAGCCCTGGGGCCAAAAATGCCCCCGCCCCAAGACCATTTGGTTTTACATAGACTTATATAGGGAAATCTTTAAAAATCTTCTTCTTCGAAACTGCAAGGCCAATGTCTTTGATATTCGGTATGGAGCTTCATCTAGTGGACCTCTACCAAGATTGTTCACATTATAACCCCTTGGCCACAAATGCCCCCGTCCCGGGGCCCTTTTGGTTTTACATAGACTTATACAGAGATAATCTTTGAAAATCTTCTTCTTCTGAAACTGCAAGGCCCAGGTCTTTGATATTTGGTGTGAAGCTTCATCTAGTGGACCTCCATCAAGATTGTTTAAATTATAGCCCTGAGGCCAAAAATGCCCCCGCTCTGGGGCCATTTGGTTTTACATAGGCTTATGTACGGAATATCTTAAAAAAAAATCTTCTTCTCTGAAACCGCAAGGCCCAGGTCTTTGATATTTGGTGTGTAGCTCTATCTAGTGGACCTTTGCCAAGGTTGTTCAAATTATGAAGCTTCAACTTTTCAGACCTCCCTCAACATTATGCACATTATAGCCCTGGTGTCAATAATGGCCCTCCCCGGGGCCCACTTGTTACTCTATGGATCAGGTGAGCGATCCAGGGCCATCATGTCCCTCTTGTTTTTACTATTGTTTGTCGGAATAAAAGCCCTACAGGGCTCATGTTTGCAGTTTATGTATATCAGACGTTAAATAATGTTGTCTATGTCTATGTCTACAATCATGAAAAATATAGACCCTAATGGAAACATCAAAAGCGGAAAGCCAAAAGGACAGTTACTTTCCACAAAATGGCCAACTGGCTATCCAAAACAAAATGATATAAAGCGAAACACACACTTAAAGACAAACAATAACAAAAATAAACCGCGACAGAAGAACCGCCTTGGAACGGTCCGTGAAACGAATCCCGCTGCGGGGCTTAAATCGATTTTACGCAGCTGCAATCCTCGCCCTTTCTTCCGCCGCGATTTGTACAAATAATTTGTTCAGTCCGCATGAAAGCCTCCTAATACAGTAAAACCGGGGTTAACAGGGGAATACATTTTTTTTCTTATTTCTGCTCAGAAACATAGGTTGTGGTTCTCGTTAGAATCGTCGCTTGGCGGTTCTTACGAATAACAAGGACGTATTTTTGCAGCAGAAATATATATATAAAAAAAAAAAAAAAAATTTCATCTGACAATTTTCATTTTTTAATGGTAAAATGTTCAGTATATAGCGACAGGCGTGTTTGCATATCGAGAGCCGCAGTCACCATTCGGTCTTACCGCCGATGCTAAGAAGTCGACAGAAACAACCCGAATCGTAAAAAATACAAGTTACATGTATGCTAATATCAAGTCGCACGTGAGCCTTCACAACACAGCCTTTTTTAAATGCATACAAGAGGTCATGATGGCCCTGGATCGCTCACCTGATCCATAGTATAACAAGTGGGCCCCAGGAAGGGCCATTATTGGCCACAGGGCTTTAATGTGCATAATGTTGAGGGAGGTCTTAAAGGTGAAGCTTCATACCAAACATCAAAAAAGGCTATAATTTGAACAATCTTGGCAAAAGTACACTAGATGAAGCTATACACCAAATATCAAAGACCTTGACCTTGTGTTTTTAGAGAAGAATATTTTAAAGATATTCCCTACATAAGGCAATGCAAAAACAAATGGCCACGGGGCTATATAAAACTATGTAAAATCAAAGGGCCTCGGGGTGGGGGCATTTGTGGCCCCAGGGCTATAATTTGAACAATCTTGGTAGAGGTCTACTGGATGAAGGTCGTACTAAATATCAAAGACCTGGGTCTTGCAGTTTCAGAAAAGAAGATTTTTAAAGATTTCCTTTTGTAAGTCTATGTAAAACCAAAGAGTCTTGGGACATTTTTGGCCCCAGGGCTATAATATGCACAATCTTGATAGAGGTCCACTAGATGAAGTTTCACACCAAATGTCAAAGACCTAGGCCTTGTGCTTTCACATAAGAAGATTTTTTTAAGATTTTCCCTATATAAGTCTATGTAAAACCAAAGGGTCCCGGAGCGGGGGCATTTTTGGTTTCAGGGATATAATTTGAACTATCTTGATAGAGGTCCACTAGATGAAGCTGTATACCAAATACCAAAGACCTAGGACATGTGGTTTCAGAGAAGAAGATTTTTAAAGATTTTCCCTATATTAGTCTATGTAAAACCAAAGGGCCCCGAACGGGGGCATTTTTTGGCCTAAGAGCTATAATTTGAACAATCTTGGTAGATGTCTATTAGATGAAGCTTCATACCAAATATCAAAGTCCTGGGCCATGCACTTTCAGAGAAGAAGATTTTTTAAGAGTTATCCTATATAAGTCTATGTAAAACCAAAGGGTCCCGGAGCGGAGACATTTTTGATCACAGGCTATAATTTGAACAATCTTGATAGAGGTACACTAGATAAAGCTTCATACCAAATATCAAAGGTCTAGGCCTTGTGATGTCAAAGAAGAAGACTTTAAAGATTTTCCCTATATTAGTCCATGTAAAACCAAAGGGCACCGGAGTGGGGACATTTTTGGCTCTAGGGCTATAATTTGAACAATCTTGGTAGAGATCCATTAGATGAAGCTTCATACCAAATATCAAAGTCATGGGCCTTGCGGTTTCAGAGAAGAAGATTTTAAAGATTATCCCTATATAAGCCTATGTAAAACCAAAGGGCCCCGGGGCGGGGGCATTTTTGGCCCGATCACTATAATTTGAATAATCTTAGTAGGGGTCCTTTAGATGAGGCTTCATACCAAATATAAAAGACCTAGGCCTTGTGGTTTCAGAGAAGAAGATTTTTATAGACTTTTCCTATATAAGTCTATGTAAAACAACGGACCCCGGAGCGGGGGGCATGTTTGGCGCAAGGGCTATAATTTGAACAATCTTAGTAGAGGTCCATTTAATGAAGCTTCATACCAAATATCAAAGTCCTGGGCCTTGCGGTTTCAGAGAGGAAGATTTTTAAAGATTTTCCCTATATAAGCCTATCTTAAATTTTTGTTTGTTTGATTTGAGGTTTACCGTCCCCGTCAACACTGTAAAGGTCATTTTGGAGACGTTGCTTCCAATTTTGTGGGGCTTTTACCCGACATTGAGATGTAATGACATTTCAAGCCCTGTCGCCCAATGAAACCAATAGGGTTTATTAGCATGGACGGTCCGTCTCGCACCGCGGTTCCTGGACAGGTTTAGATCCTCTAAGCGGTTTACCAGTACTAGTGTGCGGGCCGGATTCAGCTCTGCGTGGAAGCATCATGCAGCCCATATATTTCTTCAAGCCCCTATTGGCGGGGGCTTCAAGCCTATCTTAAACCAAAGGGCCCCGGGGCGGGGGGCATTTTTGTCCCAGCACTACAATTTGAACAATCTTGGTAGGGGTCCACTAGATGAAGCATCAGACCCAGTATCAAAGACCTGGGCCTTGTGGTTTCAGAGAAGAAGATTTTTTAAGTTTTCAGTGAAAAAATTCTCTTTTTGGCTCCTGTGACCTAGTTGTGCAACGGACCGGAACCGTTTGAACAACTTCGAAAAGGGGACCACCTAAGGATCATTCCTGTGAAGTTTGGTCAAAATCTGATCAGCGATTTAGGAGGAGATGTCGTTTGAAGAAATTGTTTACGCACGCACGGACGCACGACGGACGACTCACAAAAAATGATCTCAAAAGCTCACCTCATCACTACGTGACGGTGAGCTAAAAAGCTGCATGTCAACAGACATCTTTATAGCGAAAAGACAGCGCGGATGCAAGAGAATGACCAGAGTCTTTGATGAGGGTAATGTTTTAGGTTAGGCTACAACAGGATATTAACAAGTCCGTGTAATGAGCACCCCTCGTACCCACTTGATATGTAGAAAACTTGGATTTTCGGGGATAAACATTTGTTTTATTTGTGCTCCACGATATAGGCTGTGGGTACTCGTTAGAACCGCTCTAAGGTGCACCCAAAACCTATGTTTGGCGCAGTCCCATTTTTGTTTAATAAAAGAAAACAAAATGGATATGAAAGAATGCACTATATCACACGGATGTTCTTTCGTAATGTTTTGATTGACCTGGCTCATATAAAACATTACAATGTACGTGCCCAAACAGACAAATAAGGTAAAAATATGGAATCAAAGAGCTGACTGTACTGATTGGTATATTGTCTCTGAGAGTAGGCTTGAGAGTAGTACATCATAGGTTAGTTTATATTTTCTTTTCCTTTGGGATCATTGATTCCATTGTGGAATTTTGAAAATAGTTGAGGGTTACTGATGAGGACACCAGAAAACATATACACTTCATATTTTCCAGTTCTGCTGGTGTATTCCTTGCTTCCAAAGGATAACCCTTTCTAGAACATATTAAAACGTTTTGTTTAAACCTTAAATGTCAGTGTTTTAAGCAAACAGTGTAGACCCTGATCAGAGGCCGCGTTCTGTGGCATCTGATCTGGGTCTACGACGTTTGCCAATATTCCAGTACACGAACCCAGTCTAGATTTTACAGTAAACCAACCATCTGACGTCACAGCGAGAAGAAACGTGCTGCTATAAATAACCGTTACCTGGAATTTGTACATGGCGAGCGATATTTACCTGGAAATAGCTGGCGAGAGGCTTCTGTTATAAGTAATTTTGGGTCGATTGATAATCGACCAAAACCTGCAAGGGAGCGATTGTAGGATCCCTAAACGTCGGGCATCCCTAAGTGTCCGGCAAACTCTAAGTTCTTCTGGAAGTTGTTAAAAACGGTGGGGATTGATTAATTATGTCATATTAAGTGAAAAAATCGCAAAAATATTTTTGAGGTTTTAACGTGATTTTGTCTTTTTATTTAATAATAATTGTATATAAATGATAAAAAATCCTAAGCTAATTTTCATGTTGTCGGATATTTAGGGATGGCGGACAATAAGAAATGCTTCAGTCATCCCTAAGTGTCCGACAAAAAAAATGAAGTTAAGTTTTGAATATTTAACGAAATATTTTTCGCGATTTTTTCACTTAATAGATCAGTTGACCTTACGGAAGTTAACATGCATGCGTATTTCATATCAAATTTCCTTTTTTGTAATAATCTTCCGGAGGCGTCTGTTCGCTCCTCAAGCAACCCCCCATCACACACACACACACACACACACACACACACACACACACACACACACACACACACACACACACACACACATACCTGCTCAGTCTTCCCTTTAATAATTTAATTCAACCGAGCGGATAGGTAATATGTGACCGGGGGGGGGGTGTAGTGCTGTTTTTCTGCTGTGTGTTTTCCTTCTATTACAGGTGTTCTATCCAACAGCATCAGTAGTACATGTATATTCTTAGTCTGCCATGACGGAGATCAAGTTAATGTAAAAGGACAGCGTCAATTATAGCGTCATGTACCGGAGATTGCTTCCCCTAACTGGCGAAAGTTGAAAATTCCGTCGGGAAAAGCTCAGTTTGCTAACCCTAACAATCGGATAAGAGAGATTCATTGGTGTATTTCGTTGCGTGTCAACTGCTGCTTAGCAGTTTGATCGTCTGTTGTCAAATTCATGATTTTATTGTGTACCCCACCGAATCATACAGTTTTTATGATGGAATTTGATACAAATATAACAGCAGTTTGTGACTAATGAAACGTGGTTGCGGATCTTTTAAGTTGATTCATTCAGTTGATATGTTGTGATGGAAACATTCAGTTGAAAACGGTTCAGTTGATTTGTCATGACAATTAAACAAACTGAAATTACATCATGATAACCGGCATGGCCAAATTAAAGTCAACATTGAATTAAATTGGTTTAAACAAATGTGTTTAGTTATTTGTTTTGATTCAAATTCTCAATGCTCGAACAAAATAAGTTACGGTATATATTGCTTCAGCTTGGTTCCTTACATCTATAATAATAGATCTATATCATAATTGATCATTTCCCGCCCTTTTCAATAGCTTCCAGAATAACTTATATAATAAGTGTTTGTCGGACAGTTAGGGATGTCGGACGTTTAGGGATACTACAAACGATAGCCTTGGTACGGGCAGCAAAAAAATACTATTGTCGGGTTGCATTACGCAAACACGTCTATACAAATACATTGCCACCTTTATCGCCGAAAAAAATGAATATTTTATAATTAAAATTTGTGATATTTTTCTTATTTCTGCTCAAAATATAGATTGTGGGCACTCGTTGGAACCGCCTCATTGAGGCGGTTCTAACGAGTACCGATGAGGCGGTTCTAACGAGTACCCACATTCTATATTTTAGAGCAGAAATAAGAAAAATAAGGTTTACCCCCGGAAACCCCAGTTTTACTATATAAAAGTGTGGTTCAAGGGGGTAAAATTTATATAGGTATGTTTTCGTGATGAATCCGGGCTTTTACGTACATGTATATTCAGTCCTCGCCCTCAGTAACAAAGATAATTCATGCAAAACTTACATGTTCAGCTTCACATTAAGAATCAGATATACGACCCGGATTTGTAGCCACGCATGCACATTTAGCTATTTCATATCACAGATACACGATGTCAGTTTTGAAACTTTCCTACAAAATGACAAAACAGCTCTCCAGAAAGGGATAAGCAGTACATATATGCAATAAAATGATAATAATAAGCCACAACCATCATGAAAAAACGCCTATATAATTTTGACGCCGCTTGAACCCCACTTTTATATAGTAAAACTGGGGTTTACAGGGCTAAACCTTATTTTTCTTATTTCTGCTCTAAAATATAGAAACCTTATTTTTCTTATTTCTGCTCTAAAATATAGATTGTGAATCGAGGCGGTTCTAACGAGTACTCACAATCTATATTTGGAGCATAAATAAGAAAAAATATCATAATTTTTCATCTTAGAATTTTCGTTTTTTTCGGCAGTAAAGTTTACAATGTATTCGTATAGACGTATTTTCGTTATGAGACGCTTCGCATTGGAACGGTCAATACAACAATCACCGGATGGAGGTTGGGGCTTACACTGATTTTACGTGGCCATAAACCTCGCCTTTGGTTCTGACGTGGCTTAGAAAAATAATTTGTTCAGTCCGCGGTAGGGTCTCTAACGCATCACTGCAACAAAAATCAAACCATCACGAAAACACGCCAATATAATTTCGACCTCCTCGAACCCCACTTATATATAGTGAAACTGGGGTTTACAGGGGTAAACCTTATTTTTCTAATTTCTGCTCTAAAATATAGAGTGTGGGTACTCGTTAGAACCGCCTCGATGAGGCGGTTCTAAAGAGTACCCACAATCTATATTTTGAGCATAAATAAGAATAATATCACAATTTTTCATCTTAAAATTTTCATTTTTTCGGCGATAAAGGTCACAATGTATTGGTAAAGGCGTGTTTGCGTAATGGAATACAGAGACGATGATGATTCGACAGCATGCAATTACTGAAATCCTGAAACAAAAAAAAAAAAAAAAAAAAACAGTTAGCATACGATGGGCAAATTCGCATACAAAAGATGCAAGAAATGACCGTCATGGGACATTCAACAGAAAATCTTTTAAATCATAACCATCTCCTTAGAATGGTCAGTAGGTTAAAACATCGCATATTATTCTTATTATTTGCATATCTGTCAAAGACACAAAGACATAATAAACGGATATAAGGATAACATCTCTGTCCACTGTCAGTTACAAGTTCAAAGGTTGAAAAAGTCACCAACACAGAGGCTATAAACGTTGTGACGCTCTTAGAAAAATGTGGCTTATAACATGACCGAACAGCTAAGACCTAGACCAGCCTACGCATTTGAGCATTCTGACCAGAGTCTTCACCGTCCCCATGCAGCTACTATGGACTCTTGGCTTCGAATTAAACCTAAACATGCTGAATATTTCAATATAAGTCTTTCCTTCCCGTATTTCAACCATTTCTGTTGCATGATTTCAATTTTACGATGGATTCAGAAACAGACTGGAAAACAGTATAGATCCTAATCAGCTGGCCAGCTGATCTGGATCTATATTATTTTCACAAGAAGACACATACGAGACATTCAACAGAAAATCAGTCTTCTGGAGAATTTGTTTAGTCGTCACAGTGCCTAATATTTTTCATATTCTTTTTCATAAGAAGCATTTTTCTTAAAGGAAACGCATTCAACATGGCGAGGTTTAGAAAGTCATACTAAGGAGGATTTATTAGTACATCGAAGACCATTTTTTCGGTACATTGCTCATTTATAATTCTAGGACGCACTACTTTCCTGTCAGTAGACTGTTGATTAAGAATGTCATCACTTTACATCTGGATTTTGAGTTTTCCGTGCTTTAAATTTGGGCTCCTCCATTTTTGTAAACAGGGGGTAATTTAAAATCATTAACAGAACAGCAAACACTGTAGAAAGCTTTCCCATCTGAATCTACACCCTGGGCAGATGGTTGAAAGGTCACGTAGTGCGACCGGCAGATGTAGCTTCTGGAGAATTTGTTCAGTCGTCACAGTGCCTCATATTTGTTTGCAAAGTTTTCATATTCTTTTGCTCTTAGGAAGCATTTTTCTTAAAGGAAAATTATGTGTATCATGCGGTACGACCGGTCCGATGCGCATTCGACTGGTGATCATGAGGTTGAAGCTTTTAACCCATGCAAGTCCGTGAAACAGACACCCACACATCACGTGAACACGTCCGTGAAATGAACACCCACCTAAGCCCCACTATATATGGAGAAAATTGTGGTTTATGGGGGTATACATTATTTTTCTTATTTCTGCTCCAAGACATAGGTTGTGGGTACGCGTTAGAACCGCCTCAATGAGGCGGTTCTAACGAGTACCCGCAACCTATGTTTGCAGTATTTATAAGAAAAATATCACGGATTTTCATCAGAAAAATGGCCATTTTGGAGATGTGAAAAAATGCACTATGACGCACGGGTGTGTAATCGTAATGATAACCCCACTTTATATAGGGACGACTTGAGTTTACGGGGTATACATTATTTTTCTTATTTCTGCTCCAAGACAACGTATCTGCCTCGGTAGCTCAGTCGGATGCGCGTCTGACTGGTGAATAGGAGGACGCGGGTTCGATACCTGCCAGGGTCGGCAACATTCTTACGTGGAGATTGATCATGAAATCTTTTCTACGGCTGTTCTCTCCCTTCCGCTGATTCAAGAAGGGCAGATGTCAGTTTCTGGAGAAAGAATGTCACTGTACTGGTAAACCGCCTACGTATAAGCCTACCCAGGAAAAGCGTGGATAGGTAAACTGACCGGCTCAAAAATGACCTTAAATAGTGTTGACTGGGCCGTTAAACTCCAATACAATCAAACAAATCCAAGACATAGGTTCTGGATACTCGTTTGTACCGTCTCAATGAGATGGTTCTATCGAACATCAACGGCCTATGTTTGCAGTATATATAAGTAAAGTATCACGGATTTTCGTAAGAAAAGTAGCCAATTTGGAGATGTGAAAAAAAATGTCGCACGGGTATGTTATCGTAATGGTGTCCGGCAGCATTATTTGAGCCCCGCCAAGCGAATTTGGGTCTTCGAGCATTCCGTCATGACAAGTTTTAGCTGCGCATGCCCAGCCATTCAGAAGGGCCAGGGATATGGCTTTTTGTCTGAAGGTTCCTCTTGATTCACTGCTTGTATGAGCGAGCAGTGAAGGTTCTGGCGAGACTGCGCGGATGCGCAGGCTCGCCTGAACCTTCGCTGATCGCATAGGCGATAAGTACCAAAATCGCTTGACAGGGCCCATTTCGTGGAGAGTGACCATAGAGTATTTTCTACAGATATTCAGCTGGGTAGTTGTCAGTTTCTGGAGGATTACTAATAAGCCTGCCCAGGAAAATGGGTACTAGATATTAGATAAACTGACCGGTTCGACATTATATTAGCAGTGTTGACTAGGTTGATAATCTCAAACCCAAGCGAAAATCACGTTATATGCTGGTGCCATGCGTTCGTCAACCTTGATTCCTCGGAGGCGAAATTTGAAGAAATTGCATCAAAGTAGGTCATACATGAAGTATGAGTTTGAACCTCGTCATGAGATTTATTTTAACTAAGCGACAGCGCGCATGCTGATCTGTACCTTAGTGTTCGCTGCTCAGACACTTTAATATATCTTGTTTCTTTTGCTCTTGGATACTACAATAATTTTTTTCTGTATCTAAATTTCAAGACTCTTGCAAAATTGTGCAGCTCAGTAGTGCGATTGTGTTTAATCTCGTGGCAAATCCCAAAGACGGTTTTTTATCACAGAAATCACCGGATGATCACATAAGTCACATCCTACCACTGGTGTGTCCAAGTTGAAGAAATATATGGGCTGCATGATGCTTCCACGCAGAGCTGAATCCGGCTCGCACACTAGTACTGGTAAACCGCTTAGAGGATCTAAGCCTGTCCAGGAACCGCGGTGCGAGGCGGACCGTCCATGCTAATAAACCCTATTGGTTTCATTAGGCGACAGGGCTTGAGATGTCATTTCATCTCAATGTCGGGTAAAAGTCCCACAAAATTGGAAGCAACGTCTCCAAAATGACCTTTACAGTGTTGACGGGGACGTTAAACCTCAAATCTAACAAAACTGGTGTGTCCAAGATGAAGAAGATAAACCATTCGGGACAAACACAGAAGTCTACATAATCATGGCTGTCGACTCGCCTCTTCCCCAAACAAGTGACAATTATGCCTTAAGTAACAAAACCACGAACCTACGCCTATACTAATACACTGTAAACTTTAGCGCGGAAGAAAGCGAAAATTTTAAGATGAAAAATGGTGATATTTATTATTTCTGCTCAAAATATAGATTGTGGATACTCGTTAGAACCGCCTCGATGAGGCGGTTCTAACGAGTACCAACAATCTATATTTTAGAGCAGAAATAAGAAAAATAAGGTATACCCCTAATAACCTTACATGTACAAGTGCGGTTCAAGGATTATATAGGCGTGTTTTCGTGATGTATGTGTAGCATTTACATGATTCTGAAAAAATCCGATCTTTGTCGCACGAACGCCCTGGAAAATGCCATCGTCATTTGTTCATCATTGCGATGACATCTACAGTCAAACTTCAGTTGTTCAAACATATTTGGGACCAAAAATTATGTTCCAGAAAGTTTTTTTTTTTTTTGAGCCAATGAATGTTAATCATATCACCAGTTAAGGAGGCAAAATAATGTGTTTATTTCCATTACAATACGACTCTCGTGAGACATAGTGCAGGTTTTCATTTCTCCAAAATGAAAATGTGTGATATCTGTCTTATTCATACTCTAAACATAGGTTGTGAGTGCTCGTTAGAACCACCTCATTGAGGGGGTTCTAACGAGTGCCAACAACCCATGTCTAGGAGCGGAAATAAGCAAAATAATATACCCCTGTAAACCCCAATTTTCTCTCTATAACGTGGGGTTAAGACGGATGTTCATTTCACGGACATATTATCATGGCGATTTTAAATAAATGTATGTCGTGTGTACTCATTAGAACCGCCTAATCATTAGAATCGCTGCTTAATAGAACACACAGCAAACATTTCCAAGAAAAAATAAGATAATTATCCCAAATTGATTAATATCAGTAGTTATAGGTCATTATTCAAGAAGGATTTCGAAAGAATCGTGGTAAATGATGGATGGATGGATGGATGATTTATTTAAAGACGCTCAACCCTAACAGGGCATATAGCGTCTAAAACAGTTATATATTATACATAAAATTGTGCAAGATTAAACAATAAAAATTTTAGTAATTACAGTTTGTTAAAAAGACCGATTTCTTTAAGAAAATTGATTAATTGGTAAAAAGGAACATTATTAAAAAGATCTTTCATCGTAGTAATGTTAAAATATTTAGATCGTATATGATTAAATTCAATACATGATATGAGAAAGTGTTTTACTGTGAACGGTTCGTTACAAGATATACAGAAAGGTGCTTGTTCGTTTTTTAAAATGTAGGAATGAGTGAGTCGAGTGTGTCCAATACGGCATCTTGTGATTTTAGTTTGCTCTTTCCTATTATAATTCAAAAAAGTGCATTTGGTATGAAAATTCGGTTGTATTTGGTTTAATTTATTATTAGTTTCTTTTTCCCAAATTGATTGACATTTATTTTTAATATATTTGTTAATGTTCGATTTTAAATCAGAGTAAGGAATTTTTAAATTTGTAACTGTTAATGATAATGCTGATTTGGCTTCCAAATCAGCTAACTCATTTCCACGGATATTTACGTGACTCGGAAGCCAGCAGAATATGATCTCCTTCGAGACTGAAAGATAGTGATATTTTCTTAAAATCTGTTGAATCAAGGGGTTTCTGTGCTGTTGGTCTTTGAGAGCTTTCAATACAGAAAGAGAATCGGAATATATGATAAAATGTCTTTCAGATTGATCGCGAATGTGATAGAGTGCAATATCAATTGCTTTCGCTTCAGCGGTAAAAATAGAGCTATTATCGGGTAATCTAATGCTGTCGGTGAAATTCGGACTAATGACAGAACAAGCAACTTTCTCATCTTGTTTCGAACCGTCAGTGTAAATGGATATATGATGTTTAAAATTAGATTTGATTTCCAAAAATTCGTTCTTAAAAATATGCGATTCCACTTCGGATTTCTTATTTTTATGTAAGGTTAAAATAATCTTTGGAGGGTTTAACGTCCATGGCTCTTTGGATGATAATGAAAAAGATTGAATATTTTTAATATTAATATTGGCCTCTTCGAGTAATGATTGAATTCTTAGGCCAAGAGGTTTTATCGCCGATGGTTTGTTGTTATAAAATCGTTCATAATTAGGGTTAAAAACACATTCATATGCTGAATTGCGTGGATTTGCAGCTAATTTAGTAGCATATTGAAGAGACAATTTCTCTCTTCTAATATAAAGTGATGGTTCATTAGATTCAGCATAGAGACTATCAACGGGTGAAGTGCGAAAGGCGCCTAGTGCTAAACGTAAACCTTGATGATGTATAGTATCCAAAGATTTTAAATAAGATTTCCCAGCAGAACCATAGACTATGGAGCCATAGTCCAATTTGGAACGAATTAGCGATCTATACAGATTTAAAAGAACAGTACGATCTCCTCCCCAGTCGGAACTGGACAGGACTTTAAGAATATCAAGAGCTTTTAAACATTTAGCTTTCAAAGCTTTGATATGAGGAATAAAAGACAATTTGTTATCGAATAAAAGACCCAAAAACTTCGCCTCAGTGACGACTGGAATTGGACTGCCGTAAATAGTCAGTACAGGATCTAAATGTAACTTTCGTATTTGGCAGAAATGAACACACTGAGTTTTTGTTTTAGAAAATTTAAAACCATTTTCTGTTGCCCAAGTTTCTATATTATTTAAACACCTTTGCAGTTTAAATTCAATGGTTTCCATATTTTTGGATCGATAAAAGATTCCAAAATCGTCAACAAAAAGCGAACAATCTGGGTCTTTTACACATTTAACTATATTATTAATTTTTATGCTGAACAAGGTTGGTGATAAAATACTACCTTGTGGTACACCTTGTTCTTGATCAAATGTGTCCGATAATGTATTTCCCATGCGAACATTAAATGTTCGATCGGACAAGAAATTTTGAACAAAAAGTGGTAATCGGCCTTTAAGGCCCAATGTGTGTAAATCTTTCATGATGCCATACTTCCAAGTGGTATCGTAGGCCTTTTCTAGGTCAAAGAATACAGCTACGACATGTTCTTTTTTAATAAAGGCATCACGTATAAATGATTCTAAGCGAATCAAATGATCGTTAGTAGAGCTGTTTTTTCTAAAACCAGCTTGGAATTTAGTGATAAGGTGGTTTGATTCTAAGAACCAAACCAGCCTATCATTAATCATTCTCTCCATTGTTTTACATAAGCAACTTGTCAAAGCAATAGGTCTGTAATTAGTGGCTTCAGTATTATCTTTATTAGGTTTCGGAATAGGAATAATGGTAGCTTTTCTCCAGTTTTCGGGGAACTTTCCAGTGATCCAAATATCATTCAAAATATTTAATAAAGTTTCCAATGCCTTGTTGGGTAAATGTTTTAAAATTTGATAGTGTATGTCATCAGGGCCAACAGCAGTATCATGGGATTTATGGACAGCATCTAATAATTCTTTAGTAGTGAAAGGCAAATTATATTTTTCGTGATTTAATGAGGAAAAATTTAAACTCTTTTTCTCTTGTTCTTGTTTAATATTTTGGAAACTTTCTGAATAATTTGAGCTAGAGGAGTTTTTCTGAAAATTTTCCCCCAAGGCATTGGAAATGTCTTTAGCCGTTGAACATATATTTCCGTTCGATTTGATATGGACATGTTTATTTGATTTGTTTTTGCCACTAATTTTTCGAATCATGTCCCATATTTTCTTCGTTGGTGTTCTGGTATTCAGTTTGGAGACGTATTGCTGCCAAGATGCTTTTTTGGCCGATTTTATTGTTTTGCGAGCTTTTGCTCGCATATGTTTGGCATGGATAAGATTTTCTTTTGTTGGTTGTTTATTGAATTTTCGTAATGCAGATTTTCTTTTATTGATTGAAGTTTTAACTTCGTCATTAAACCAAGGTTTGTTTCTTTTTGAAAACGTCGAGGATTTAGGAATACATTTTTCAGCAATATCAATCAATTGATCAGTAAAATCTTGTATATCATTCGCAGTTTTAAAAAGTTCAGGGTCGAGTTTTTCATTACATAATTGATTAAAATTTTCCCAATTTGCTTTACTCAAATTCCATCTGGGGTGACGATCCTCATGGGTCGATGCAATTTCTTCAATTACTATCGGAAAATGATCGCTCCCATGGAGATCGTCCACAACAGACCAATCAAAATCTAGATAAATATTTGGAGAGCAAATTGAAAGGTCTAAAGCAAAATAATTTCTTGTGGGAGAATGAAGATATGTTGGTTGTTTATCGTTAAATAAACATAAATCATTTTCAGCAATAAAATTTTCTATGATTTCTCCTTTGTCATTTGTATCCGAGTAACCCCATAATTTGCTGTGACTATTAAAATCTCCTAATAATATATAAGGACTAGGTAATTGATTTGTTAAATTTTCTAATTCTTGTTTAGAAAAATTATAGTGTGGTGGAAGGTAGAAAGAACAAATCGTTATGGATTTGGATAAAGTGACGTTTACAGCAACAGCTTGTAAATTAGTGTTTACATCTATTTTCCTATGAGGAACGTCAGATTTTACCAGGATTGATGTACCTCCTGATGCCTTCTGATTATCCGTTGAGATATGATTGTACATACTGTAACCTAACCTTTGAAATTAATATTATCTGTAGTTTTCAAAAAAGTTTCTTGGAGACAAATGACATTAGGAGAAAAAAGTGTAGTTAAAATTAAAAGTTCGTTAAAATTGGCTTTCAGTCCTCGACAATTCCATTGAATTATTGACTTCTTATCCATGGTTGAATGGAGAGAAGATTAAAACAAGGAATTTAATCCTTTATCTTTTATTATTAGGCTTTAAGAACGTGGAGGGATCATGGTCCAACTCCATGTCCTCAAGGGCGCCGTACTGATTAGCCAGTTTTACTGGATCAGCAGACGCCCCTTTACTGTTTGGGTTTGATCCTTTATGCTTTTCTTTGCCGTTTTTTTCTTTTTGATCTGCTGTCCCCGACGTGGATCGGGAGTGAGATCTGCTAGAATGTTTGGGTTGTGAACTGGTCTGTGAAGTTTGTCTAGATTCTGTTCTTGAATGATGAGTAGATGTAGTAGGTTGTGACGATGTAGTAGGTTGTGAAGATGTAGGTTGTGACGATGTGGTTTTGGGTTTTACAGAAGAGGTGATAACTTTAGAATGGGGTTTAATTTCAAAATCTTTTTCATTAAATTGTGTAGATGTTTCTTTGGTTTCAGGTTTGGTGAAAAGGGATTGAACAACTTTGGCGAATGTGGTTTCTGGTTTATTTTGTTGAATTTTCTTGGCTTCCAAATATGTGACGTTTTGAGTGACTTTGATTTTCATAATTTCTTTTTCCGTTTTCCAAACTTCACAGACATTGGATTTTGAGAGATGATTTTTTTCCGCAGTTCACGCATTTTGGAGAATTCTTGCAGTTGGTAGTGTGGTGATCGGTACCACCACACTTCTCACAAACAGATCCGTCAGGGACAGTGCAATCGTTTTCATGGTGCCCAAACCTCTGACAATTAAAACATCGCAGAGGATTGGGTACGTAGATTTCGACCGGTATTATTCTGTAAAAGATTTTCAGCGATTTCGGCAACGTTGTTGTGTTGAATGTAAGAAGTAATGTGTTGGTGTCGATAAGGTTTCCATCTTTTTTAATTTTGAATCTTTTACAGGCCGTAACTCCTTGTTCTTTCAAATATTCCACAATGCTGGCTTCTGTTTCCTGTTTTAGCATTCTGTCACGGATTATTCCTTTGCATGAATTTAATGTTTTGTGTTCCGTGACAGAGACGTTTAAGTTGTAGAATTTGTTAATTTTGAGAAGATTTTCCGTTTGTGATTTCCGATTTGTTTCTATCAAAAGGGTTCCGTTTTTCAATTTTTTAACATTTTTTGGCGTTCCGATAATAGCTTCAATCTGTTTTTCGATGACAAAAGGTGAAAGTGTAGTTACGGCCTTTTCTTCGTTGCTCGAAACCACTAAAAACCTTGCGAAATTTTCATTAGCTTTGAAATTGAATATAGCCGGTTCCGGGTCGTCATCTGATAAATCTAAAAAAGCTCTTTTCCTAGTGTTGGATCCCATGGTGAAAAATTATGATTCGATAGCTATGCGCCCCACCCTCCTTGGAGCCCTACAAGGGGACGTTTAATGGAAATGGATCTCCTATTTCCAACGCCAAGGCTACATTGCTATTATACTCGATGACAGGACCAGAGTCCTTCCGCTCCACTTCTGTTTTATGACTCCCAACTATGCACCCAGATTTCAGTGAAAAAATGAGGAACAGTTGGGACCCATCCCCACCCGTATTCTCTCCCTCACAGAAGCTTCTGCTGAAATTCCCCAGTACAAGCCCACCGATTGATCCATCAGCCGCCGCCCATAAAATAACACTCAAAGATAGAGGAATAAGACAAAATTACACCCGGTTTGTACCATAAAGATACGTAAAAAAGAAAGAAAGAAGATAAGGACAAGCTGTGCGATTCTAGAGCTTGGCACGACTGAGCCGATTGATTCAGGCCGCATCTAGCCCAAACCCCTCTTCTATCTGAAATATGGGCCAAAATGATGTGTTGAAAAGCTGGAGATCCCTGGGCTTTTCTCAATCATCAGGATCCCTTCTTCCAGCATACGAGACGCCACTCGCGGCAAACAAGTGGCTCCTGTTTCAACAAGGAATTTCATCCCTATTCACTACAGAAGGAAAGTGATCTGTATATTTTATTCCCTACAGACAAGGGAGGCCGAAAACGTTTGCTTAAATAAAAGCTTGGCTCTGAAAACAGGAGATCCTTTGCTAAATATGAGATCCACGATTATGGTAAGAAATTATTGAGGTGATAAGTTTCAGAGAGAACAAAGGATTTTATAAACTAATAAAGAATAAAGCTGTGTTAGATGATGAACACTTCAGGACTTCGTGATAAGTATCCAATTCTGTTAACATTCATGTAACATAAAATAACTTTGGGGTAACATGAAATGACAAGTTACTTATCTAATAACGTATACAAAATGCATCTTTCATTGATGTGCAGAGTGAAGGAGCATGAAAAAGTGACACATACACAGTACAAACATATACAGATGAGGTTTCTTCTTTGTGGTGCGCGACCCACCAGCAATGATGATACACATACAAATGCAGCGTGGTAGTAACATGAGATAGGAAAGGTTTAAAAGGATAGATCTCGCGTAGTGAATTGTAAAAAATTTGGCAAGATGCATTTGAATAAATTGAATTACAAAATAATACCGGTCGAACGGACGATTGTTCTGTATGTTGGAGGCTTTTACCCAACTGCCACAGAACCTGAAGGCAGCCACCTATTTCGAGGCACCGGGTGGTCTCGGCAATGGGACTGTTTTCGGTGGGGTCTTACCACTCTGCCACACTCCCGAAGGCAGCCGCCATATTTCTACCCCCCGGGCAGGCGCGGGGCTCGTGGTAAATGAGGCATCGGTCTTCTTTTGCCATAGAAGTTTCCCTGTAAAAAAAAAACAACAACAAAAACATCCATTACGAAAACACGCCTATACACAAATACATACAAACACGAAAATTGTAAGACGAAAAATTGTGATATTTTTCTTATTTCTGCTCAAAATATAGATTGTGAGTATTCGTTAGAACCGCCTCTTCGAGGCGGTTCTATCGGGTATACCCACAATCAGTATTTTAGAGCAGAAATAGGAAAAATAAGGTATACCCATGTAAACCCTAGTTTTACTATATAAAAGTGGGGTTCAAGGGGGTCAATATTATATAGGCGTGTTTTCGCGATGCATCACGAAAACACATTTAAATAATTTTGACCCCCTTAATCTCAACTTTTACATATCAAAACTGAGGTTTACAGGGACATTTAAAATATAGATTGAGGGTACTCGTTAGAACCACCGCGACGAGTACCCACAATATATATTTTAGAGCAGAAATAGGAAAATATACCCATGTAAACCCTAGTTTTACTATATAAAAGTGGGGTTCAAGGGGGTCAAAATTATATAGGCGTGTTTTCGTGATGCATCACGAAAACACATTTAAATAATTTTGACCCCCTTAATCTCAACTTTTACATATCAAAACTGAGGTTTACAGGGGCATATAAAATATAGATTGAGGGTACTAACGGGTACCAACAATCAATATTTTAGAGCAGAAATAGGAAAAATAAGGTATATCTATGTAAACCCTAGTTTTACTATATAAAAGTGGGGTACAAGGGGGTCAAAAATATAAAGGCGTGTTTTCGTGATGCATCACGAAAACACATTTAAATAATTTTGACCCCCTTAATCTCAACTTTAACATATCAAAACTGAGGTTTACAGGGGCATGTAAAATATAGATTGAGGGTACTCGTTAGAACCGCCTCGACGAGTACCCACAATATATATTTTAGAACAGAAATAAGAAAAATAAGGTAAACCAATGTAATTCCAGTTTTACTATATAAAATTGGGTTCAAGGGGGTCAAAATTATAAAGGCGTGTTTTCGTAATGCATCCAGAAAACACATCTATATAGAAGAAAGAAGAAATAAGATAAACATAATTTTTTTTTATCTGAAAATGTTCATATTTTGGTGCGAAAATCGTCAATATATTTGAAAAAGGCATGTTTTCGTAATGTAATCGATGCCCTTAAAAGGCATTCAAGTGCAAAATATGTCAGTGGTGATGCTTGCTCCACATTATTTTCTCTATTTGACCATAAGCTAATTGTTCATGGGCCGTAAACCAGAAACAATACAATACATCCATGAACAACACAAGACATTCTGAAAATCAAGAAATGATAAGACAATATTACACAGGTTTGTTAACACTTATTTCAATGAACACGACAACCCCTCCTTTTGCAAACAGTGTAGAACCAGATCAGAAGAAGCCATCTGATCAGGATCTACACTGTTTGTCATGCAGTTTGTGAAATGAACTTATATATTATATTAAGTTTTTCGATTGGTGGATAATCAGAAATGGGTGTGGCTAAATTTATTTATTCAGCAGGATAAGGGTTAAACTTCTTTAAAACCGTTCTACTTGCAAAGAGACTAAGTCATTACCGCTCACTTAAAAGTGGTTCTGTTTTCTTAATTACATTATTTTTGTTTCCCGAATTCATGTGGGTTTTAAGGCAACTGAGATGCACATTAAAGTCTTAGCTATTATTTATGACAATTCTTCAAAGAGTAAATAAGCTTCGTTACTTTTTATGTGGGCCCCGTCAAGCGATTTTGGTACTTATCGCCTATGCGAGCAGCGAAGGTTCAGGCGAGCCTGCGCATCCGCGCAGTCTCGCCAGAACCTTCGCTGCTCGCTCCTACAAGCAGTTAATCAAGAGAAACCTTCAGACAGAAAGCCATATCCCTGGCCCCACTGAATGGCTGGGCATGCGCAGTTAAAATTTGTCATGGCGGAATGCTCGAAGACACAAATTCGCTTGGTGGGGCTCATGTAATCCCAGGAGCTCTTACCTCATCAACAATAGACAACTTCGTGATACGAACTCTCGTAAAAGATGTTATCAGTTATCAGAAACGGATCTGATACAAATCGCTTTCAGCAGAATAATTACATTTTCAAGGGAGGCATCACTTTGTAATTTTGTACATGGTCAGTATTAGGCGTGTTTTCGTGGCTTGCATCACGATAACAAGTCCATGAAACGAAGACCCCATAAACCCCACTTTATATAGAGAAAAGTGGGGTTTACGGGGGTATGCATTAACCGCTTTATTTTTGCTCCATTAAGGCGGTTCTTACGAGCACCAACAATCTATGTTGAAAGCATTAATAATTAAAATGTATTCATTTTTACCTAATGTTTATCAGTTTCTGACACCATGTTGGACGCCATTAATTTCTTACGGACATGTTTTCCTAAAGACACTAGCTGCATGCATTACGATGAAAAAGAAATGAAAATACGTCCTTATATTTATGCTATAAAGATTGTGATGGGCGTTAGAACTGCCATATTGTGGAGATTCTAACGAGCAACCAAAATCTATGTTTTGAGCAAACATTAGGAAAATGATGTCCCCACTATTGTAATTAAAATAGGATTTATTTTAAAGGTTTTATTTTGGGCTTCCGCTGTTAAGATGGTGACTTTTTCAGATAAACCAAGCCCCATTGTGGCAATTCAATTTAATGGTTGTGTCTGTGTACTCTTATATAAAGAAATATGTCGTTTATAATTTAGTTACTTTTGTAACTGATATTTTTTGGTTTTACCCAACGGACTTAATAAAGATCAAGTTATTCCAGCGCTTTCCGCACTTTAGATCAAATAAAATACATTTATTAGAAAGCTATATTTTACAATTAAATCCTAGGGAAAAGACAAAGTAACAAGTTTGATGATATTCCCCGATATGTTTTTTTTTAGGTTTAACGTCCCCGTCAACACTGTAAAGGTCATTTTGGAGACGTTGCTTCTAAGTTCGTGGGACTTTAACCCGACATTGAGATGAAATGACATCCAATGAAACCAATAGGGTTTATAAGCATGGACGGTCCGACTCGCACCGCTTTGCCTGGGCAGACTTATATTCTCTAAGCCGTTTACCAGTACTCGTGTGCGGGCCGGATTCAGCTCTGCGTGGAAGCATCATGCAGCCCATATATTTCTTCAAGCCCCTTTGGGCGGGGGCTGTTCCCCGGTATGTGCATAAAGGTATATACGCTAGACCATCATGTTCCTAAGGCCGTGTAGTGAACATTCTTTTAAACCCCACCTTATATAGAGAAAACAGGGCTTTATTCACGAGATGAACAGCCCTTAAACCCCACTTTATATAGAGGAGACTGGGGTTTATGGGTGTATACACTATTTTTCTTATTTTTCTCAAAGTCACAGGGTTTGGGTACTCGTTAGAACCGCCTCAATGAGGCGGTTCTAACGAGCACCCACAACCTATGTTTGCAGTAAAAATAAGAAAAATATCATGGATTTTCATAAGAAAAGTAGCCATTTTGGAAATGTGAACAAATGCACTATGTCGCACGGGTTGTTATCGTAGTGAAAGTGGTATATTATATTTTCCTATTTTAGCGCCACTAAGCCAGCGGCTCCGTGGGAGCTTATAGGATAGTAGGCGTCCGTCCGTCTTTCCATTTCCGTCATCGTTTCCAAAGGAATTCTTTTCCGAAACCTCTTGCCCAATTTCAAATAATTTTCATACGCAGCCACCTGGCAGTGAGGGAACGAAAATGTGTTCAAACGGTCCAGCTCACATGACCAAGATGGCCGCCATGCCTAAATATGGTAAAAAACTTAAAAAAAAAAAAAAAAAAAAAAAGATTCTTCTCCAGAACCACTGGGCCAGTTGCCTTGAAACTTTGTATGTAGCATCGGTTGACTTTTCAAATGATGACCTTGAGCTATTTAACTCCAAGGTCAAATTTGGTCCCTTCGGCTTTTAATGCAGTTTTCGAAAACTATTATGATCTATGACATGGCAGTAGGTACAATATGACTGTAAATGGATTCCAAAAGTCAAGGTCATTTGGCGACCTTGATCCAACGTCAACTGGATTGCAGGTGCATTTACATTTCAAAGAACATTTTTCTCAAAACTGCTTCGCCAGTTTCAGTTAAATTTCATATGCAACCTACTAAAAATGGCGGAATGAAAATACGTTCGCATGGTGGAGGTCACATGACCAAGATGACCGATATGTCCAAACATGGACAAAGCCTTAAAAGATCTTCTCCAGAACAGTTGGACCAAATGACTTAAAACTTGGTTTTAGCTTCAAATCCCTGGATATTAAACATTTTGTAGGTTGACCTTGATCTGTTTTACGGTAAGGTCAACTTGGTCTCTTAGGCCTTTGAATGGGGCAAAGGTAAAACAATGCGGTTTTATTTTTTGAAAGCTACTGTGGTCTATGACATGAGAATGGGTGCAATATGAATGGCAAAGCGCAGGGTCATTCGGCAGGTCCAGGTCACTCGAATTGCAGGTCCATTGACATTTCAAAACTTATTTTCTCTAAGGCTGCTGGGCCAAGTGCATTTATATTGCATATGCAGCCAAGTGACAATGGAGGAACGAAAAATTCTTCAAAATGGTTTTGGTTGCCACAATGCTCAATTATATGGTCAAAATCTTATAAAATTCTTTTTCTATAACCAGCAGGCTAATTGTATTGAAACTTGGTATATTGTAATGGGTGCATGATCACTTGCAGGTTTGTGCAAATGATGACCCTAGGTTGACCATGACCTATTTTGTGGCAATGTCATATTTAGCCAATTCGGCTTACGAATGGGAAAAAGGGTATTTTTTTTAAACTATCGTGGTCTATGACATGAGAGTAGCTACAATACGAATAATCATGAATGCCAAAAGGTCAAGGTTATTTGGCGACCTTGGCCCCAGCACATTTGGATTGCAGGTTCATTGACATGTCAAATGGCATTTTCTCTTAAAGTACTCTGCCATGTTCAGTTAAATTTCATATGCAGCCTACTTACAATTCGTATCGCTGTCGACCCAATGTTGGCCCGCTGATGCGTGCTATCTGGGAAGGCGCCTATCACAATAATTGTCATCTGGTTTGTTGTCTGCTGGTGTCTTTTGAAAGTCATTGATGCAAACAGAGTGAACCCAGATCAGACTGCTCCTTTAGGAGCAATCTGATCTTGCCTGAATTCAAAACGTTGTTTGAAAAGTTTGTGAGAAGATGCATCACTGACGGCATAAACAAACGGCATTTTAAGCGCCACAAAGGCTGACAGATCAATTACATAAACATCTTACTAAACCACACCGTATATACGAAAAAAATATATGATAAATAAAAAATAATTAAAATTAATTAAAAAATGAATGTATTAACTTTTGTAAAAATAATCGGTTCCGCTGGGGCTCGAACCCAGGACCTTCTGCGTGTAAAGCAGACGTGATAACCACTACACTACGGAACCTGCCGATAACTGCCCATTCCTTATTAACACATAATACGACAGATGAAATAATTGACGTCTTCTTTGTTGTCTGCTGGTGTCTTTTGAAAGCCATTGCTGCAAACAGAGTGAACCCAGATCAGACTGCTCCTCTAGGAGCAATCTGATCTGGGCCAACACTGTTTGCATGCACTCAAAGAAAAGTTTACGAGAAGATACATCACTGACGCCATAAGAAACGTCTTAGACGTTAAGAGGTCAATGACATGGGGAAAAAATAATAAAAAATTAAATAAGAAATAATGAGTGTTAAAAGTTATGTAAATATAATTGCTTCTGCTGGGGCTCCAACCCAGGAACTACACTTCAGGTCAGGTCAGGTCCGGTTCATTGCTGCTACTGGTAACATGTACGCCAGTACAACCTGTTGCATGTTGACAGATGAGACTCGACACCTCGGGAGAGAAACCCATCAAGGAGTTGCTAGATCTCTAAACAAAGCTAACATGGGTAGGTGGAACCCGTAGCCTTGGTTGGCAATCCACCTAGGGATTTTAGGTTCCTAAACAAATTAAAAAAAGAAACGATCAGGAACTGATACAATCAGATCCAAAATTCTTCCCACAATATCACTGACAAAGAAGTAAAAACATAGAATGATGACAGTAAACAAAACGGACAGCAAGTAAACCGAGTCAGCAGCTCTTTCCCAAACAGGTGGTGACTCAGAATATCCTAACCTAACTAAAAAGGGAGAAGAGTCATAATCACCAGCATGACAAACATTAAACTAGAAGGACAAACGTAACTAAAAACGAATAACAAAACAGGAGGAAGAATAAAAACCTAGTCAGTGGCACGGAGACTAACTTTTTCTTAATTGGAAACTGACTCCCCCTGTTGGGTGGACTTGCCTCGCGCTACTTTGTTCACAGATGTGGTCGTCCAACGAAATCCTGCGTTGGTGCTTTGTCACTCTGGCTGGCTGTGTACATGGAACTCATGGTTTTTCCTCTGCTACTGCAAGGGATAGATGGAGCTCTCAAGCCATGGTCGGCAATCCATCTAGGAGAAGGCAACGCCAAACAAAAACCTACATATCTGGATTTGCCTGTTCTAGGTTTGTAAAGTAGAAGTAAAACAAAGATCAGGAATCGATACAATTAACTTACTCAACCCATCAAAGACACCAAAGGGAAAGAAACATAAACATAAAGCGACTCGACCATAATGGAAACCTAAACAAAGGAAGGCCATAAGGACAAAGGACAGTTACTTTCCCACAAAATGGCCATATAGCCATCCAAAATAAAAAGATACAAGTGATACACACAGTAAGTAACAAACAACAACATAAATAAACCACCACAGAAGAACCGCCTTGGAACAGTCAGTGGAAAGATTTGTTTCGTCTGTTTCGGCAGCTGGGGCGGAAGAAATCATGCCTCTGATTCAACGGTCCAAACGGCGATGCAGCAGCATGTTGTGAAGCATGAAGAGCATAATAAGGCACTAAAGAAGTCAAGGTCATCCACTGCATCCGGATTTAGCTACAGATGTCTCGACACTGTCTTGCCTCTGGATCCAGCTAGGTCAGGACGAGAGAGTGAGGTTGACTCTCCGCGCCTCTCCCTCACTATAATCCAATTCACAGCGCATGCCATCTTAATCATACTAGTATACACACAGTCACTGCATGCACACATATGCATGGAACTCAAAAAGCCCTGTGTCGATTGGCGAGCGGCGAAAAAGTAGGTGTGGATTCACGGGAAGCTTTAGTTGCGGACCTGCACATAGGCGGCTCGGTTCTATAGGGTCGCTTTCCTTAAGAATGAATCAGTATTAGGAATTCGGCAGCCGAACTGAGTGACTGAGTAGACCTTTTTAGGATCGCACTGCTCAACCCCCTTAACATGGGGAAGGGGCTAGAAAATGTGCCCTAAACACTTAGCTGCTTCAAAAATCCTTGGCTGGTTAACCGCGATCAGCAGGGATCACATCTATCGGTCGAACAAAAAAGAAGATAAAGGTGATACCCTTAAAATCGGCGCATTGGATGGACAGTGCTGGTTCAGACAGACCGCAGCGTAGAACAGCACTACTTGGCAGAGAACGTAATAGTTTTAAAGTCTAGTTTGCAGCCTTGAGCGAGACTCGCCCTGAAGAGGAAGAGCAAATAAAAGAAGTTGGTGCTGGCTTCACTTCTTTCCGGGGTGGACGCAAAAAAGAAAAGCGGCGGGTAGCAGGAGTAGGCTTCGACATCAAATCACACCTTGGCAGCAAGCACTCAGGACTTTCAAAAGGCATACATTATCGCCTGATGACGCTGAGACTACCCTTATATGGAATGAGGCATGCAACTATTGTAAGTGCCTATGCACCCACAATGACCAACCCAGATGAGTTCAAAGACAAGGTGGACTCTGTGATTTCTGCTACAACCCGGGGAGACAAACACATCATCCTGGGAGACTTCAATGCTAGAGCAGACCACCAAACCTGGGAAGAAGTGATTGAGAATGGAGTAGGAAAGTGCAATAGCAATGGCCTTCTCCTTTTGAGGAAGTGTACAGAGCATGATCTGCTAATATCCAAACACAGCCTCCGTCTGCCAACGATTGATGCATCAGGCTCCAAATAGTGGCATCTCATTGATTATGACATAGTTAGAAGGAAGGACAGACAGGATGTCAGAGTGACAAAGACCGTGTGTGGTGCGGACTGCTGGACAGATCACAGGCTTGTTGTCAGCAAATTCAACCTGCGTAACCAGCCTGCACGGCAACCACAAGGCAAGAAAGTGCCCAAGAGTATGGATGTCTCTAAGCTGAAACAAGACAACAAGAGGCAAGCCTTCACCAATGACATCTGCAGCAGACTATATGCAATGGAATTCAGTTCAGACGACCAAGAAGAGAACTAGACAGTCTTCAGCAATTGATTCCCTAGGTCCGGTATCTCGCAAACATCAATACTGGTTTGACGAGGACGAAAAAATCCATGGACTCCTTGAAGAGAAGCACCAAAACACAGGGCTTGCATTAGTGATACCAGCTCAATATCTAATAAGGCGGCCTATTCAGATATATGCAAGACAGTTCAAACAAGACTCGGAGACTTGCAACTCTCCTGGCTAAGCAACAAGGCTGATGGAATCCATTCCTTTGCAGACAGAAAGGATATGAATTTCTTTGATGCACTAAAGATAGTTTATGGTCCCCAGAGCTCAGTAGCCACTCCTCTCTTCAGTGCAGATGGAACTAGTCTTTTGACTGGCAAAGAGGTTATCTTGAAAAGATGGGGTGAGTACTTTGATAGCGTTCTTAATCGGCCATCCTCTTTCAATGATGATGCTATCAACTGACTGCCACAGATTGAATGTAATCTGCTGCTTGACAAATTCCAAACCATTACTGAAACAATAAAAGAAATAAACTTCCGGCACCTGGCAAGGCCAAGGCCCCAGGACCAGATGCAATACCTGATGAAATTTAGAAAGCAGGAGGTACCCCAGTTGCAAAGAAGATGACAGAGTTATATCACATTATGTGGAGAAAAGAAGCCATCCCTCGAGAATTCAAGGATGCGTCAATTATCACCCTATTCAAACGGAAAGGCAACCCTCAGATACGTGACAATCATCGTGGCATCCCGTTATTGTCAATTGCTAGGAAATTCCTTGCAAGAGACCTACTTAACCGACAATGAACACCTTGAACAGGCAAGGCTTCTGTCAGAAAGCAAGTATTGGTCTAGCAAAGACAGGTTAACAATTGACATGATCTTCATAGCAAGGCAGCTAAAATAGAAGTAGAGGCAATGATCAGGAATCGATACAATTAACCCACAGCTCCTATCAGAGACACCAAAGGGAAAGAAACACAAACACAAAGCAATAGACCCCAACGGAAACACCAACAGCGGAAAGCCAAAAGGACAGTTACTTTCACACAAAATGGCCAAAAGGCTATCCAAAATAAAATAATATAAGCGACACAAACACCCAAAGACAAACCATAACAAAAATAAACCGCGACAGAAGACCCGTCTTGGAACGGTCAGCGGGAACGAATTCCACCTGAGGATGACCCACTGGCGTGCAATTAAAGAGGGAAGCAAAGTTGTCAACCGTGATTGGGTTAACTACCATGCATGCAGTCTGTCGTATTACATTTATTTTGTGCCCAATCTTTTTATATCGAAGAATGATTTTACGAAATTGGGTGCTGAAGTCATTGCGGTTATAAATTTTTTGCTCACCAGGGCCGAAGGCTCCGGGGGAGCTTATAGGAAGAACATTGTCCGTCGTCGTCTTCGTCTGCGTCTACGTCGTCGTCGTTAACACTTTCAAACGACATCTCCTCTGAAGCCAATGGGCCGATGCCAAATTTTATCTGTAGCATCCTTGGGCTGGGGGGGGGGGGGGGGTGAAAGGTTTTTTTTATGAAAATGGGCTTTTTAGTTTGGTTGCTATGGCAACTTAGAGTTTACATATACTTATAATGGGGAAAAATGAAAAATGCCATTTACTGCCAAGTCATCGCAGATATTTTGACAAAACTTTCATAGAAATGTTCCATAGGCAATCTACTATCTGCCATATGATTTTAGGCCTACTGCTTATTTTTGTTGGTTGCCATGGAAACCAAAATGCAAAGAATAGAAAAAGATACTTAAAAAAGCATCTCCTCAGAAACCATATGCTCTAGGAGGCTGAGACTTTATGAAAATATTCACCATTTTTGCCTTTACATGTTTTGTGTTTTTTTTTTGTTTTTTTTTTTATGAAATTTGGCCTTTCAGTTTGTTGCCATGGCACATTAAGAGTTTCCATTGACTTATAATGGGGAAAACTGAAAAATAGCATTTACTGCCAAGTCATTGCAGATATTTTGATAAAATTTACATAGAAATGTTCCTTGAGTAAACGTCTCTTAGCCATATGCTTTTATGTCAACCTGGGGGTCCCCTAGGTTGTGCCGAGCCATGCCCAACCCCTCCACTTCATAAAATGACTTATATCTCAGAAACCTAACAGATCTCCACTCCTAAACCATACATATTCTTGTTCCTTATGATAAGATGCATTAAGTGACACCAACCTGGGGGTCCCCCGGGATGTGCCGGGGACTTGCCCCATCCACTCCACTTCGTAAAAGACCATTTATCTCAGAAACCATTCAGATCCCCACCCCATAACCATATATATTCTTGTTCCTTATGAAAAGACGCATTAAGTGACACCAACCTGTGGGCCCCCCCGGGATGTGCCGGAGAAATTTCCCACCCTCTCCACTTAATAAAATGCCATTTATTTAAAAAACATTGAGATCCCCACCCCTTAACCATATATATTCTTGTTCCTTATGATAAGACGCAATCAGTGACATCAGCATGCGGGCCGCCCCAGGGTGCCACGGGCCATTCCCCACCCCTTTACCTCATTAAACTCCATATATCTAAGAAACCGTTCAGATCCTCGCCCCTTAACCATAGATATTCTTGTTCCTTATGATAAGACTCCACTTCATAATAGGCCATATATCTCAGAAACCATTCAAATCCCCACCCTATAATCACGTACATGTATATTCTTGTTCATTGTTATTAGACACATTCAGTTACCCAACCCCATTTTGGGGGGTCCGCAGGGGCCATTTTTCTCCCTTCATAAAAGGGCCTCATATTTCAGAAACCATTCAGATCCCCACCGTTTAACCATACCGTATGTACGCTTGGTCCTTACAGTGACAACAATCTTGGGCTTTTTTTCATCTGCCATGCCCGAATCCCTCCACTGCTTAAAAGGCCTTACATCTCAGGAACCATACATATCCCCACTGCTAACCATATAAGTGCCTGTTCCTTTCGATAAGAACATTTAGTGACACCAACCGGGGCTCCATTGGGTCCGTGCCCCACCCTCTCTACTTTATAAAACACCTAATATTTCAGATACAGTTCACATGGGTGCTCATTTGGGTCTGGGGGTTTGTTTGGGAGACTTTATAATTGGTAGATTAAAATCATATCATGTTATAATACATGGCTGCCATTGGGCAGTGTCCACCTGAGCTCTGGTTTATGAAATTTGGCTCTTTGGTTTGTTTGCTATGGCAAGTTAAGAGTTTCCATTAACTTTTAATGGGGAAAATTGAAAAATGACATTAATGCCTTTCAAGATATTATGTCACACTTTCATAGAAATATTCCTTTAATAATGTTCTTTTTGGCCTATTTGTTGCCACAGATGGGAAATTGTCAATTGTCATCTGTTGGCCTGCATCAACACATTCAGGCGACACCAGAATCTGAAGCCAATAGGCTGGTTGGGTCCAAATTTTATCTGTAACATCCTTGTGCAAAGGGCTTCCATGGTAAATTAAAATACATTGCTGCCAGTGGGCAGTGGCCCCTGAGCTCTGGTGAGCATTGTGGCCCATGGACCTCTTGTTCTAAATTTATATACTAAGTCACCATAAAATTCGGGCTCCGATAGACATTGTTGCAGAAGCGATTTAAGTCCAGTATTGAATTTTGAAATTAAATCAGAATGACATCTATAAAAATTTGAGAAAGCTTTGCGTATATTATGGTACCGATATCCCTGATTAAGAAGCTTAGCCGTTAACAATTTATTACGAGTGTTGAAGAAAGCCTGCACTTGACTTTTGTTGACATCACCAAAACATTTGACACAGTCAGTCGTGAAAGAATATTTGATGCAGTTTGGATGCCCGACCAAGTTTATAGCAATGGTATGCTTGCACGGGTCCAAAATGATGGTGAGTTTTCAGAACCATACTTCCTTGTGACAAACGAGGTCAAACAAGGCTTGTGTTAGCCCCAACATTGTTCAGCATGATGTTTTCTACTATTCTCAAAGATGCTTTCCAGGATTGTGAAAATGGCATATGTATTAGGTAACGATTTGATGGGAAGCTTGTTGCAAGCCAAATCCCAGGTGCAGACAGAGGTTCTAGATGAGTTCCTCTTTGCCGATGATATGGCAAAAGGTGCTCCAACAGAAGAGAAGATGCAAAAAGGTATAGACCAAGTGTCTGACAGCTATGATCTCACAATCAGCATCAAAAAGACTGAGGTAGTCTATCAGCCAGCACCTGGCATGCCTTACAAAGGTCAAAGATTGCAGGTGGTAGACAAGTTCACCTTCCTTGGGAGCACACTGCCAAGAGTCGTGCAAATTGAAGATGAAGTCAATGCCAGGATTACCAAAGCTAGTGAAGCATTTGCCTGACTAGGTGGTAGTGTCTGGGATCGAAGTACAATCAGATCTAGACGTGATACAGTCTGCAGAGCTGTGGTGCTGCCAACACTATTGTATGCATGTGAAACATAGACAGTTTACCAACGGCACGCAAAAAGACTGAATTACTTTCATACAAGCTGTCTTAGAAAACTCTTAAAAGATAAAGTGACAGGACATGATTCCTTGAAGTCCAGAACAGGGCAGGTATTCAAAGTGTACATACTCTTCTGAAATTAGCACAGTTAAGATGGACAGGCCATGTTACCAGAATGCCTGAGGAAGGTTTGCCAAAGATAATTTTCTATGAAGAAACTAGAAATGGGCAAACGCTCCCAAGGCGATCAGAAGAAGCGCCATAAGGACACCCTCAAGGCCTCCCTCGGGGACTTCAATATTCCAACAGTGTCGTGGGAACAAATTGTACGGGACAGAGCAAAGTGGCAAGGTCTCATCAGAAAGGGTGCCAGTGAATACGAGGCAAAAAGAATCAGTGAAGCTGAGCAGAAACGCGCAGAGCGCAAAGCAGGAGCTAAGGCGTCACCAATAGAGCTGTCTTCCTCTAGCCTCTGTTGCTCTATCTGCAACAGACAGTTCAGAGCTAGAATCGGTCCCATCAGCCATCTTGGAACACACACACACACAGTAACATTTCTCAAGTATGGTTAAGATTGGTCATTGAAAGTAATGACAGACGAACTATTATTCTTATGTTGACCTAGATCTATTCTACGGTAAGGTCAAACTTAGCCTTAAGGCTTTCAAATGGATAACCCGTCATCACGTGATTTGTTTGTTTTGTTTGATTTGAGGTTAAACGTCCCCGCCAACACTGTAAAGGTCATTTTGGAGACCTTGCTTCCAATTTTGTGGGACTTTTACCCGACATTGAGATGAAATGACATCTCAAGCCCTGTCACCCAATGAAACCAATAGGGTTTATTAGCATGGACGGTCCGCCTCGCACCGCGGTTCCTGGACAGGCTTAGATCCTCTTAGCGGTTTACCAGTACTAGTGTGCGGGCCGGATTCAGCTCTGCGTGGAAGCATCGTGCAGCCAATATATTTCTTAAAGCCCCTATGGGCGGGGGCTGAAAAACATCACGTGAACAAGTCCGTCATCACGTGAACAAGTCCGTGAAATGAACACCCCCTTATAGCCCTCTTTATATAGAGAAAACCGCATTTACGGGTGTATACATTAATTTTCTTACTTTTGCTCCAAGACATAGTTGTGGTACTCGTTAGAGCCGCCTCTATGACGCAGTTCTAACGAGCACCCACAACCTATGTTTGGGTATAAATAAGGAAAATATCATCAATTTTCATCAGAAAAAATAGCCATTTTGGAGATGTGAAATAATGCACTATGTCGCACGGGTGTGTTATCGTAATGAAAACGATGCACTTTATTTTTCAAAAACCACTGTGGTCTATGACACGAGAGTACAATATGAAGGGCAAAGGTCAAGGTCATTCGGCTATCTTGGCTCAAGGTCTACTGGATTGCAGGTTAATTGCCATTTCAAAGGTTGTTTTCTCAAAGACTACTGAGCCAATTCATTTACATTTTACATGCAGCCAACTGACAATGGGGGAAAGTAAATTGTATTCAAATGTTCCAGGTCACATGACCAAGATTGCCGCCATGCCCAAATATGGTAAAACCTTCAAAATATTCTAGCAAGTGTGTTCAAATGATGGGCCCAAGATTGACCTTGACCTGTTTAACCGCAGGGTCAAATTCGTGGTCCATGACATGAGAGTAGGTACCCTATGAACATTTATGAATGTCAAAACTCGAGGCCAGTTGCCGACCTTGGTCCCAGGCCGTTTGGATTGCAGGTCAATTGACATTTCAAAGGTCATTTTCTCTTCAACTAATTGGTCATTTTCCATTACGAAAACATGCCTATACAAATACATTGACACATTTATCGCCGAAAAAATGAAAATTTTCAGAGTTACCTGCAAACCCCAGTTTTACTATATAAAAGTGGAGTTCGAGGGGGTCAAAATTATATAGGCGTGTTTTCGTGACGCAGTGTCATTTCATATGCAGTCAACTCACAATGGGGGCACTGAAATTTATTCAAAAATTTAGATTGCATGATCAAGGTGGCCAACATGCTCAAATAAGGCAAACACCTTAAAAAAGTGTACTTCTCTAGAACCACTGGGCCAATTATCTTGAAACTTAGTGCGTAGCATCAGATGACTCAGTACTACCAAATTTGTTCAGATGATGACCTTAGGTTGATCATGACCTATTTTACAATACGGTAAATTATAGTCCGTTAGGCTCTTAACTGACAGCTACTTTTCCCACAAAATGGCAAATGGCTATCCAAAACGAAAATGATATAAGCGATACACGCATTCAAAGAGGAACTATAACAAAAATAAACCGCCTTGAACGGTGACCTTCTTGATGTGCCTTCAAAAACAGAACAAGTCCTGTTTTTTACATTTTTGTTGGTCTTAAGGAGAATAGGAACACCCGGCAAATTTTCCCGCCATTTTTCAAAGGGAATTCGGGACTTCCTGTTCACTTTTTTTACACTGAAACATGGGTCTGATCTTAAAGAAAGAAATTGCTCCTCAGGAGCAAATTCTTTCTTTAAGAGTTGACCCCTATTGACATGGGGAACAAAAATACTTTTGGAGGAGTTGCCTCCCCTGAAGGTGTTCCCATTCCCATTAATCGCGGAATTTCATTGTAGAATGTTTCGAAATCATGAATATCTAGTGAAACTGTATCCTGCATTTCTTGTCCTTTGATTGAACTTTAATGCTTCTACAATTTATTTTTTACCTCTTGGAAACAGGATCTTTAGCTCTTCATTTCTCTATTTGAATGGGAAATGCATTTTGCCGACAACCAGATATAAAATAGCAGTGAACGGAGGCGGCTGTCAAGTATCATTCTGCGATTTCTCCACAGATTCAAACGCAATTTGTTGTTTCTAATATCATTGCAGAGGAAATGCGTTCCTACTTAAACGGTTTTGTACCGGAAACCCCCAAAACGGTACCCTGGCAAACAGAGCAGGCACAGATCAGCCGCCGCAGAACGCGGCGACTGATCAGCGCCTGCACTTTTTGCAAAAGGTTCCACTATTTTTTAAATACATTTTGAAGATGACACAACCTGTCACCCTAAATTTCTAAACTGGAAGATTCTATTTAGTACAAAAAGGGTAAAAATTTTAAGTCGAAAGAGTGATGAAAGTTTTTTGCTTCCTTATTTGGCCTTCTTTCTCTTCTTTTCGAATACAAATGAGCCAGCGCACAACAAATCCTACAATAAGACATGTGCGCCCAACGAAAACTCAGATCAGCCTGCGCATCCATATAGTCTAGTGAGAGACTTCCTGTGGAGCGCTGTGGTGCAGTGGTAAAGCATCGGATTTGAGATCGAACAGTAGCCGGTTCGATCCCCGTAAGCGCCAAGTGTTGTTTCCCTGAGCAAGAGACTTTATCGACATTGCTTAGTACTGGTTCCTACCCAGGAAAAGAGGGCCACAGGGAAGACTAGTTTTAGTAATGAATGTGTTACCATCTCTAAATAAAGTCGATTATTATTATTATTATTATATTATTATTATTATTATTGCTGCATGGAGGAGCATTGGGCCCTTGGCTATCTTTAGAGCGCACAGCGAAGACTCTGATCAGACTGCGCGGAGGCGCAGGCTGATCTGAGTCTTCGTTGGGCGCACATGTCTTATTGTAGGTTTTGTCGTGCGCTGGCTCAAATGTTATGGAATCCATGATTAACACAATTTTCTAACCTACTCGAAAAGATTGTAAGTTTGGTAATGTTTTTATTTAGTTATCGAATCCTTTTACAGTTAACAACGTGCCCCCGTCCATCGGAGCGTGGAGAAATAGATTGGACTGCATGGTGCTTCCGCGCAGAGCTGAAACTGACCGAACTTAAGGGGCATGGGAACACCTGGCAGATTTTTCCGCCATTTTTCAAAGGGAGACAACCTTCGAGACTTCCTGTTCGCTTTCCTATAAGACCTTCTCACTGAAAAAGGGGTATCCCACTGAAAAAAGGATCTACTCGTTAGAACCGCCTACATGAGGCGGTTCTAACGAGTTCCCACAATGTATGTCTTGAGCAGAAATATGAAAAATATCAGAATGTTTATTTGAAAGTTTCCTTTTTGGGTGAAAATATTTTCAATGTTTTTGAATAGATGTGTCTCTTCAGAACGACCGACGAATATTGGAATCTTGAATATAGAACTAGATACTGTTTGTTTTGTTTGATTTTAGGTTTAACGTCCCCGTCAACACTATAAAGGTCATTTTAGAGACGTTGCTTCCAATTTTGTGGGACTTTACCCGACATTGAGATGAAATGACATCTCAAGCCCTGTCGCCCAATGAAACCAATAGGGTTTATTACCATGGACGGTCCGCCTCGCACCGCGGTTCCTGGACAGGCTTAGATCCTCTAAGCGGTTTACCAGTACTAGTGTGCGGGTCGGATTCAGCTCTGCGTTGAAGCATCATGCAGCCCATAAATTTCTGCAAGCCCCTATGGGCGGGGGCTAAACAAGATACTGTAAAATTACGCTATTAAAACCGCCTTAAATTAACACAAATTCTGCTTTAAAAAGCTAATTTTGAAGGATGCACTTAGTTTTTCTTTGTGTTTGTTGCCTACAGTGTCCTCTGAACAAAGACCACATTTGGGACTGATCAAAAGTGGTTCTTAAGACCACTTTTGAACAGTCCCAAAGGTGGTCTTAATATAGGAATTTTACTGTATATTGTGCTACATGTATCAAAGCAGCGAAAACAAATGTGCCGATCAGACTGCGCATGCGCAGGATGATCTACACCCTTGTTATCCGCAAATACAAAGGCCATGTTTCCTCATTCTTGAAATGCATATTGTACTTTGAGCTTTGAGCATTATGGATTTTGCACATTTCAAAAGGATTATGATGATGAAGTATTATCTGTGTTACTCGATAACCTTGATATAAGATGTGGTTCTGTAGCAAAAGACAAATATGCTCTCGAAAATGAGCCAGCGCACGACAAAACCTACAATAAAGACATGTGCGCCCAACGAAGACTCAGATCAGCCTGCGCATCCATATAGTCTAACCAGAGACTTCTCTTGCTGCATGAACGAGCATTGGATCCTTAGCTATCCTTAGAGCACACAGCGAAGACTCTGATCAGACTGCGCGGATGCGCAGGCTGATCTGAGTGTTCGATGGGCGCACATGTTTAATTGTAGATTTTGTCGTGCGCTGGCTCAAATTACGAGTTTAATTTATGACTTCCATTTGCCTAAACGTATTACAGAGAGAGCTAGATCTTAGGTAATGGAACAAGATGACGCTTTAAGATATTTTACATTGTATTATCTAGTTTTATGCATGTTTTGAGCTATCACTCAACCACTATGAACTGTTAGTATTGATTAGTGACATGGTTACGTTAGAAAAATACCCACGTGTGACCTAGGTCTACAAAACAAGCATTTTTATTAACATTTTTTTTATATTTTCATATTTTTGCTTCAAACATAAATAATGTGTACTTTTTAGACCAACGAAGTATCAATGACAACAACAACAAGAATGTATCACATTAACAAGTAAAGTAGACCTCATGATCGGGAGGCTGTGCGTTCGAATCCGGCTACCGGTATCGAGGTGCGTCCTTGGGCAAAACGCGTAATGACACTGCCTCACTCCACCCAGGTGTATAATGGGTAGCAGTGGTGCAATAGTCACTGCCTCTCTCTCGCGCGGGCGTGAAAACATCCGGAATGAGTGTTCGAGGGCGATTAAAGCTTCCATCGCAATCGCACTAAAATAAATTAGTATAAACTAAATAAAGTAGACTCCTAATATTGAGAAAACTAGGGGTTACAGTGATATACATAATATTTTATTTTATTTCTACTCCAAGACGTAGGATGTTGGTACTCGTTAGAATCGCCTCACTGAGGCGGCTCTAACGAGCACCAACAACCTTTGTTTCGAGTATAAATCAGAAAAAAAATCACAAAATTTCATCATAAATGGAAAATAAAAAAACAAAAAAAAAGTTAGTCATGGCAGCAACATGTAGAGAGAAAACACATATGTATCAATTACAACGGCCATGACCGAGTAATAATGAAAATCGAATGTCATTGACACGTTGAGCGTTTTCGTCTGTCAGGATACGAGCTATACTGTTTTTATGTAACTGTTTGTTTGTCTGGACTCTTAAATAGAGTGCTCCATTTTAACGCTCTGCGTGCTGGGTATTTTTCGCAGCAGACGACAATTTGAAATATTTTTCTAATTTTTCGCAGAACACAGGATTTGACAGATGGCAAATCCTGTTTCAGAAATATATATATATATATATATATATATATATATATATATATATATATATATATATATATATATATATATATATATATTATATATATATATATATATATATATATATATATATCAACAATGTGTCGTCTGCTGAATTAGCCTAGAAAGTGCTAACGGTTAACAAGAAGAAGAAAAAATATCGTTATTGACTTCTACTCTTTGAAAGATGGATTCAGAGGAACACGATCTCTTTATGTGAAAGATTTTCTTTTTTAGTGGTATAAATATTTACATTCTTCTTCAAGCTATTAAGTATTTATAGATTTCTATGTTCCTTATTTTCATTGTCTATAACAGACATTACGGCATCATTTCCGTTTCGATACTTCTGTGAATTTCACAATACAGTAAAATTCCTATATTAAGACCACCTTTTGGACTGTTCAGAAGTGGTCTTTAAGACCACTTTTGAACAGTTCCAAAGGTGGTCCCTGACCAGAGGACATAATATGCAGAAAACGTGAAGATAAAATAACACCACCCTTCTAAATAAACATTTTAAAGCAGAATTAGTCTTAATAGCGGATTTTCACAATACAGTCTGTTAAAATCTCTTCTAAATGCATTCTTGCCGAGTACATTCGTTAAATTCACATAATTGTGAACATGTACCCATGTTATTATTTAAAATGAGGACAATAATATTGTTGCTTTCCTTTGTCTACCTATTAAACAGGGTATTGACATCAAAGTCAGTAAAATTCCGCTATAAAGACCACCTAAATTTAAGACCCATTTTGCTTCTATATAGAGGATCTAACATGAGTGCTCATGTATTATTGAATTTATTAAACGAGTTTAGGAAAAAGGGATAAAATGTGAGGCAAAGGCCTCACATTTTATCCCTTTTTCCTAAACTCGTTTTATAAATTCAATAAAAATAAACTCTCACATTTTATCCCTTTTCCTAAACTCGTTTAATAAATTCAATAATACATGAGCACGAATGCAAGATTCTATTTATCATATGACATTTAAAACGGATTTTTTTCACGGTTGTTTGCAAAAATGCCAATAGTCCGCCATTAGTAAAGGCGACGTTGTTTAGGACGTCGTACATGTAACATTAAGGCCCCCGCCCATAGGGGCTTGAAGAAATATATGGGCTGCATGATGCTTCCACGCAGAGCTGAACCGGCCCGCACACTAGAGGATCTAAGCCTGTCCAGGAACCGCGGTGCGAGGCGGACCGCCCTTGCTTATAAACCCTATTGGTTTCATTGGGCGACAGGGCTTGAGATGTCATTTCATCTCAATGTCGGGTAAAAGTCCCACACGTTTGGAAGAAACGTCTCCAAAATGACCTTTACAGTGTTGACGGGGACGTTAAACCTTAAATCAAACAAACAAAACATGTAACATTCCGGGACGTATCTGGCTAATTTGCATATTTAATCAACTAGTGGATTATCGAAAATATTGCATGGCGTTATTACACTATCAGACTCGACGTCATATTGAGAAGGTTCCAGCTATTCGTTTTTGTGTTTTCAACCCTTAGGGTCTCCTAATAGGCCACCTTTGGGACTGTTCAAAAGTGGTTGAAAGACCACTTTTGAACAGTCCCATAGGTGGTCGTGATATAGGCATTTTACTGTATTAAAATGTGTCACTTCCATTCCAAGACCGATCTAGAAGCCTCCGTGGTGTAGTGGTTACGCTACTCGCCTTAGGTCGCAGGATCGATCCCGGGCTTCTACAGACTTTCGGATGAGTCTTTTAACCGAGATCCCGTCTCCGTATGCCTTAGCTGTTGGTGGGACGTAAAAACTCAAACACTCATTCACTCCAAGACAGATATAGCCGTCTACAGATGTATGATTGCATGTACATTCACAACTAACTGGTTATACACACCCGGGGAAGAGTTGACAATAAAGATGGATGTTTGTCTTAAACGATAACACACACGTGTGACATAGTGCATTTTTACATCTCCAAAATGGCAAATTTTCTGGTGAAAATCTGTGATATTTTTCTTATTTATAATGCAAACATAGGTTGTGGATACTCGTTCGAACCGCCTCATGGAGGCGGTTCTTACGAGTACCCACAATCTATGTCTTGGAGCAGAAATACGAAAAATAATGTGTACCCCCATATACCCCAGTTTTCTGTATATAAAGCGGGATTTAGGGGATGTTTATTTTACGGACTTATTTACGTTAAGAGTTTACTGAGTGCTGAAAGATATATCAAAGCACGGAAAGCTCCGATGAGTTGGTTGTCTCTCAGTGTAGGCTTGGAAAATGTTCCTGAAGGGAACATATAGACTGTTCATCACGTGAACAAGTCTGTGAAATGAAGACCCCCTAAACGCCACTTTTTATAGAGAAAACTGAGGTTTACGGGGGTATTCATTAATTTTCTTATTTCTGCTCCAAGACATAGGTTGTGGGTACTCGTTAGAACCGCCTCAATGAGGCGGTTCTATCGAGCACACACAACCTATGTTATGAGCATTTATAAGAAAAATATCAAGGATTATCATCAGAAAAGTAGTCATTTTGGAGATGTGATAAATGCACTATATCGTACGGATGTGTTATCGTAATGTTCTTTTAACCCTTACCCTTAAATGCCTGTACTTTCAGCAAACAGTGTAGACCCTGATCATACGCCGTTCATTGAGGCGATTCTAACAAGTATCCATAACATACGAGTACGTATTAACCCGTATCTTGCTGAATATTCATTTAAGCCACACCCATTTCTGTCTATCACCAATCAAATTACTTGATGTAATTCATTGCTACAAATTTCATAAACTGAATGCCAAACAGTGTAGATCCTGATCAGAAGCCATCTGATCTGGATCTACACTGTTTGCAAGGCTAGGAGTTGTCGTGAACAGCAAGATAAGGGTTAAAATAAAGAAAAGATAAAGACATTTTCAAAATATCCTACTTATCTGGAGTTATAGATTTATCTTGTTAGCAGGTGTTATACATGTTTATACATGCACAGACATCAATAAATTGATTCCAGAACTGCCAATATTCCAGATAACGTATGCATCTGATAAAGAAATATATCAAATTTACTTTATTAACATGTATTATAGATAATATTCGCATTAACTTTGTCATAAATACTTTTAAACGACTTTCGTTTCAAATGAACCGTCATTCTAATCTGTTTTATTATTTCTTCTAAGACTTATTATCTTAGTTTGAAAACAAGCTAATTTGTAGGATTCATCTCAAAACACCCCCCACAAAACTAGTTTATTTAGCATATGTGCAAGCGGCATTTTGCAAGGTGCATATTTATGAATCGCAACGGTTTCGCTTCTTTTCGTATACATTGCGCTCATTTCAGCATTGTCAGTACATGTATCTATGTTACGCAGTTAATGAGACAGACAAAACCAAAACGTGTGTACAAAGAATAGAGATCTTATGGAATACGAAAACATATCTATACAAATACATTTCTGCTCAAAATATAGATTGTCGGTACACGTCAGAACCGCCTCATCGAGGATGAGACGGTTCTAATGAGTACCCACAATCTATGTTATCAAGAATGATTAAGACACACCAGACAAGGAAATCCGCGATTTTACCCTGGGATAGAAATTTATGTTCTGACCCTGGTGTTCCGATCCAAAATCGAATATAATCGCGTGTTTGATAAATGCACTGGTTGATTGCGACCTCGTATGCGCCGTCGTTAAGGTTGACGTCACAGCAACGTCACTAAACATTCCTGCAGTGTCAACACAATATGGCGGACGTTGCAGGGTGGGGAACCCACGTGACCATTTGATATAGTAAACGGAATTTTATGAGGAAAATCGCTCGCTTCAGGTACGGTTTCTCCCCGATATTTTGGTTATTACAGCACGCATTTTTACGAGTCATATACCAAAGTACTCTGCTCAATTTCCGATTTTTTATGACGTTTGCTTTGAAGGCAGAAACTGTTTGGTTTTGGGGAAATGCTCGCCCAAATTTTTTTCCCGAGCCCGACAGATCGTGATAAAGACCACGGCAAACAGCAGAAATCTTAAATTTATTGCAAATAGAGTCTTTTAGATGTTCCTACCGCATCCGAAATTTCAAATATTATCTCCAGCATGTTTCCATGTAACAGTTAACACCGATACACCGTTTGTTTGCCTGTTACGCAAAGTGTTATAAAATGATCCAGTTCACGGTACAAAATCGGAAAGGTAAAGTTCACTGTAATTTCCGCAATTGTGATAACGTAAACGCCAAACTGATAATGCTTTTCAACATGTCGCAACAACAAGATGGCAATTGACGTGATATTGGTCATGGGATATACATTTTCGTTGATACATAATGTATTCCTTTTTTCCAAATGACTTCCGCATGCCAGACATGTAGTAAAGACTTAAGATTGAAAACATCTTAACGAACATACGCAAAAACACATGGACACGACCGTGGAAAAAGCATTTCGTCTCAGAATTATTGGCAGATACATCAGTGCAGTACACATGGAGCGGCAAAAGAGTTTTTGTGTTCAAAAGGTCAGAAAGCGTTTCCCATAAAAGCGAACTCAGACCCTGAGGCTGAAGGTTTGGATCCTACAAAGTATACTTAAAATAGAAGTGGAGGCAATCATCAGGAATCGATACAATCAACCCACAGCTCCCATCAGAGACACCAATGGGAAAGAAACACAAACATGAAACAACGGACCCTAATGGAGACATCATTATCGGAAAGCCAAAAGGACAGTTATATTCCTACAAAATAGCCAATAGGCTATGGCTATCCGAAATTAGATAATATAAGCGACACAAACACCCAAAGACAGAAGAACCGCTTTGGAACGGCCAGCGGAAACGAATTCCACGGTGTGTGTGTGTGTGGGGGGGGGGGGGGGGCTTAAGTCGATTTTACGTTGCCACAATCCTCGCCCTTACTTCCGTCGCGAATTAGTCAAATAATTTGTTCAGGTCGCATGAAGGCAACATAGACCCTACCTTTAAAGAATTGTTTACTTGATGTTCTAGCTGAATGTTAAAACTGAATACCCTGCAGAACAGACTTACACAGATATACCGCGATTTGTTTGTTTCAAGAGCATCATCTATATTGCAAAAGGAAAGGCCTACTAACTCATAAAAGCCCGCCAGTAATTATTACTGGCTGTTTCGAGTCGGTGCTTTTGCTGTGGTGTTGTTGAGTCTGATAATTTCCTCAGTAATGTATATTAATTATTTTTAATGACAGATTCATTCTGTGATTGTTCGCTGTGCTGCAAGTTTTAAAGCCCCCCTCCCCCGGCATAGAAATATGAGTCAGCACAAAATGTAGTCCGGCTTATATCAGTTTTATGCTCAGATTCATTCATTCCGTTGATTGTTTTGGAATTTTCTCGCATATACATTTGTATAAATGCACTGTCTTAAGTTGAAAAATTCCAGGAATGATCAGAGGGCATATGCCTTTTAAAAAAAACAACAATGAATATCTACACAAGCGTACTGGCGTGTTAGTGTCTTAAAAGTGTCATTCAAAAACTTCAGGCAGACGACATTAAAATATTATCTTATTTTTCAGAGATTGGATTCAGCATTTCATATGAACCAGCTGCCTGCAGCTTAGTCATAAGAAATGTGAAATTGCGGCGAAATATAAGAATAAAAGACGCCATATCCTCTGCAACGTTTAAAAATGGCCAGGTTAAGATTTTATCGCTTCCACACAAGTTTCTCAATATCAGTCTCCAATTACTGTATTTGTAAACGTCCGTTCTACACATGTAAACTGGGTGTATAGTCAGTAATAGTCAACAGCAGTGCAAACCATGTCGAACAGAATGAGATGTCTCATTATGAGCCACTTCACCAGGATCGCCCTACACTGTTTGCAAAGGTATCTGTACTTAGCTATAATGGGCTGAAAGGGTACAAAATCATAACGCTTATATGCTAAGTACGTGACGCAAGAAATTTCAACAGTATGGTAGCATGCCAGCAAAATATACTTCGAACAGTTGTCACTGTCCGACAATATATAAGCACAGTTGTGACAAATAATTAGTTACACTCCCCCAAAACTTCAAACATCGCACAAAAAGCGCTTTCATCGATTGTAGTGCACGACGATAAGATAGTTTGTTGCCGGAGCCGCGCATTTGGCCATATATATTTGAGTCTGCACTTAGCACCTTATTTATTTGTGTTGTCATAAAACTGACAATTTGTTTGTTTGTTTGATTAAGGCGTAACTATACCAAATTTAGTGACACAGAGGCCTTTCTGTTATTTCATCTTCATCAGTGTGTCTCAACCCCAATATTTTGAAACACAAACGGATGACGGACAAGACCCGGCAAACACAGCACATCCCCCTCCAAGCGCACACCGACAGACGTAACTCATGAGACAGGTCAACTGGAGGCATTTGGCAAGAGACGCTTACCCGCGGACTTATAGGCGTCCCCCACCGAGCCAACATCAGCAAACATGGCCCACGCTCCACGGAAGTCCCGGGCATCAGGAAGGAGATATGTAAAGTAGCGAGACTTGCAAAATTTAAAATATTACAAAAAGTGGGGACCAAATCCGCTAAGATACATGTCCCACCTGACAAGTCAGTCTAAGTTTAGAAAAAAAATAGAAATTTATACTGCAAAATTTAAGATATAAAATAGTTATTTAAATCAGTACTTGAGTACTGACGTCAACATCGCAGTATCAACCTCAGCACTAAGGAACTGATCTGAGGTTTAACGTCCCCGTCAACACTGTATAGGCCATTTTGGAGACGTTGCTTCCAATTTTGCAAGCCTTTTACCCGACATTGAGATGATTTTGTTTGTTTGATTTGAGGTTTAAAATCTAAATCGCGACGGAAGTAAGGGCGAGGATTGTGGCCACGTAAAATCGATTTAAGCCCCCCAGTGGAAATCTTCCACTGACCGTTCCAAGGCGGCTCTTCTGTGGCGATTTATTTATGTTGTTGTTTGTTACTTACTGTGTGTAACACTTGTGTCTTTTAATTTTGGATGGCCATATGGCCATTTTGTGGGAAAGTAACTGTCCATATGGCCTTCCTTTGTTTAGGTTTCCATTATGGTCTGGTCGCTTAATGTTTGTATTTCTTTCCCTTTGGTGTCTTTTATGGATGGAGTAAGTTAATTGTATCAATTCCTGATCTTTGTTTTACTTCTACTTAACGTCCCCGTCAACACTGTATATGTCATTTTGGAGACGTTGCTTCCTATTTTGTGGGACTTTTACCCGACATTGAGATGAAATGACATCGCTTTACCTGGGCAGGCTTAGATCCTCTAAGCGGTTTGCGTTGGGTTTCAGCTCTGTGTGGAAAGTAGAAGTAAAACAAAGATCAGGAATCGATATAATTAACTTACTCCACCCATCAAAGACACCAAAGGGAAAGAAACACAAACATGAAGCAACCAGACCATAATGGAAACCTAAACAAAGGAAGGCCAGAAGGACATTTACTTTCCCACAAAATGGCCATATGGCCATCCAAAATAAAAAGACACAAGTGATACACACAGTAAGTAACAAACAACAACACAAATAAACCGCCACAGAAGAACCGCCTTGGAACTGTCAGTGGAAAGATTTCCACTGGGGGGGGGGGGGGGGGGGGGGTAGGCTTAAATCGATTTTACGTGGCCTCAATCCTCGCCCTTACTTCCGTCGCGATTTAGACAAATAATTTGTTCAGTTCGCATGAAGTCCTCCTAACTCATCAGTGCAGCATCTCCGTGAACACAAATAATCTAAGAACCACAGAGGTGAGACAACGGTGAGGACTCGACAGCAAAAAACACTAAAATGCTGGAGCAAAAGAAAACCAACAGTTAGACTCCGATGGGCCCGACCAGATACAGAGCATCAGGCACCAACCAACATTACCTTGAATTAGATCTCTCTAATTTTCAATAAGCCTTTACGTTGGAACCGTCATAGAATCTGAGGCCTGACCAACCGGTGTGCAATTAAAGAGGGAAGCAAAGTTGCCAACCGTGATTGGGTTAACTACCATGCACGCAGTCTGTCGTATAACATCTATGTTGTACCCAATCTTTTTATATCGAAGAATGATATTACGAAATTGGGTGCTGAATTCATTGCGGTTATATATTTTTCTGAATTTATATACTAAGTCACCATAAAATTCGGGTTCCGATAGACCTTGTTGCAGAAGAGATTTAAGTCCAATATTGAATTTTGAAATTAAATCCGATTGGCGTCTATAAAATTTTGAAAATGCTTTGCGTAATTTATGGTACAGATAACCCTGATTAAGAAGTTTAGCCGTTAATAATTTATTCCGAGTGTTGAAGTCAGATACATGACTACACACTTTAGCAAATCGAATTAATTGCGAAATATAAACGCCATAGGATGGCGCACTAGGAACATCACCATCCAAAAAAGGAAAATTTACAATCTCAAAATCAAAGTAAAAGTAAAACAAAGATCAGGAATCGATACAATTAACTTACACCACCCATCAAAGACACCAAAAAACATCTCGTTTATCATAAATTTTGCACGAAACAAACCCATCTACAATAGATAGATGTAAATCCAAAAACGGGGCCTCGGTATCAGAAGAATTTGCTTTATTTAACTGAAGTTCCTGGGGGGGGGGGGGGGTAAATCTGACTGACCAAACCATCGAAATAGGTATTATCAATATTTAATAAATCATCTAAATATCTAGAAGTGGAGCTAAAAGCTTCAATAATTTGAAAATTGGTTATCAATGGAAAGAGACAACATGAAGTCTCTTTCATTACAATACAAGAACAGATCAGCCACAAGAGGTGCGCAATTCGTACCCATCATGCAGCCCATTTATTTCTTCAAGCCCCAATGGGCGGGGGCCGGACATTGAGATGAAATGACATCTCAAAACATGTTGCCCATTGAAACCAATAGGGTTTATAAGCATGGACGGTCTGACACGCACGCTTTGCTTGGACAGGCTTAGCTCCCTAAGCGGTTTAACAGTACTCGTGTGCGGTCGGATTCGGCTCTGAGTGGAGGCATCATGCAGCACATCTATTTCTTCAAGCCCCGATGAGCGGGGGCGGACTGGTAATTTGTATAATGAATTAATGTGCAAGTAAAATTAAAGTATATAACAGCCGAAGATTCTTAATGTTCATCCCAGTATTGTGATCCAAACTACAAAAAGCACTCCAGCTGTAGTGACGTTAAATATGTTCTTTAAAAGGGTTATCCGTTGGAAGCAAAAAACACACCACAGAACTGGAAAATTTGAAATGTACATGTTTTCTGGTCCTGTTGGATCTTTCATTTTTAATTTCAATAAACGTGTTTCAGATCTTGATATTGATACGAAGACTCCCGATACCCGAGATTGTAAAAACTCAGTGTATTGCTATCCTGCTGCTGGTCATATAATTATTTGCCAATTAAAAATAATTCCTGATTTTAGGATAAGAAATATAATTAATGAAGGACTGTAATATTGTTTTCCTTCTAAAATTTATTTAAAATAATGTAGGGATGAATAAAAATCAAAAATGAGTTCCTTTAAGAGCAATGAAAACATTCATAAGAAAGAAGATGGGTCATACTACGTAGTTTCGGCTAATAAAGCCTCATCAGTGACCCTGTATTGATCCGGCAACGAAAGCCAGAGGAAACATACTGCAAATTTGCGAATTTCGAACAGGCAGTCGATTCAAAGACTGATATAAATCAAAATGGGGTCCAAATAATTAAAAACCTGTCTAGAATATGAGTCTAAACCAATAATTTATTTCTTTCTGAGAATATTCACGCTGATCTCAAAGGACAAAATATAAACTGCACTATGGTTGATGTACGGGGAGACGTTTGTTTGTTTGTATTGGAGTTTAACGGCCCAGTCAACACTATTTAGGTCATTTTTGAGCCGGTCAGTTTACCTATCAACACTTTCCTGGGCAGGCTTATACGTAAGCGGTTAACCAGTACAGTGCACATTCTTTCGCCAAAAACTGACAACTGCCCTTCTTGAATCAGCGGAAGGGAGAGAATGACCGTAGAAAAGATTTCATGATCAATCTCCACGAAAGAATGTTGCCGACCCGGCGGGAGTCGGACCCGCGTCCTCACGGGGAGACGTTTTACGGCCGCCACACGGCACAACACCAGCTGCAGTGAAGGCAAATAAAAATCAAAAATGAGTTCCTTTAAGAGCAATGAAAACATTCATAAGAAAGAAGATGGGTCACACTACGTAGTTTCGGCTAATAAAACCTCATCATGAAATCGCTGCTGCCTTAATTGAATTCGGTGATCGATGTTGTAAACGGGAGTTAGTTGAGCATAGTCTGTCTTCTTACGATTTTTTTCTACTCTTTATACTAGTACACATGCTCATAATCTAATAAACAAAAGCTTAATGATTTAACTGAATGGACTTTTTACAAAGAAGATTCTCTCTATCTTGCATGTAATGTTAGAAATGCAATTTTCACTTCTAAAGAGCATAAGAATTATACACTATGGTCATGTCAGAAAGTGTGTGAAGTTCTAACCTTTCTACCTGACAATGTTTTCATTCGATTTGGTACTAAGTTATTTAGACAAATTACGGGTATTCCGATGGGTACGAATTGCGCACATCTTGAAGTTGATATGTTCTTGTATTGTTATGAAAGAGACTTCATGATGTCACTTTCTGCTGATAACCAATCAGAAATAATAGAAGCTTTTAGCTCTACTTCTAGATAATTGTAAGATTTATTAAATATTGACATTTCGTACTTTGGTGGTTTGATCAGTCATATTTAACCCCCAGAACTTCAGTTAAATAAAGCAAATTCCTCTGATACCGAGGCCCCGGTTTTGGATTTACATTTATCTTTTGTAGATGGATTTGTTTCCTGCATTGATTCAGAATTTATGATTGTATATTTTCCTTATTTAAATGGTGATGTTCCTCATGCGACATCATACAGTGTTTATATTTCTCAATTCAATTTGCCAGAGTGTTTAGTCATGTGTCTGACTTCAACACTCGTAATAAATTGTTAACTGCTTAGGTTCTAAATCAGGGGTATCAGTATCATAAACTACTTAAAGCCTTTTCAAAGTAAATAGTCGCCGTTCTGATTTGATTTCAAAATTCAATGTTGGACTTAAAACTCTTCTGCAACAAGGCCTATCGGAACCTGAATTTTATGGTGGCTTGCATATAAAGTTAGAAAAAATATATACTTGCGATGACTCGAGTACCCAATTTCGTGAAATCGTTTTACGATACAAAAAGATTGGGTACAACATAAATGTTATAAGACAGACTGCATGTTTCGAAGTTAACCTGATCACGGTCGGGTCGGTTGATTGGGTCGGACCTCAGATTCTATGACGGTTCCAGTGTTAATGCGTGCATAAATTTCATTTTTTGTAATGTTGGTTGGTATCTGATGCTTCGTCTTTGGGCTGGCCCCTCGGAGTTTAACTGGTGGTTTTCTTTTGCTCCAGCGTTTCATTTGTTTCTGTCGAGTCCTTAACGTTGTTTCATCTCTGTGGCTGTTTAATTTGCATGTCATCGGAGATGTCACACTGATGAGTTAGGAAGCCTTCATGCGGACTGAACAAATTAATAGTCTAAACCACGACAGAAGAAGTAAGGGCGAGGATTGGAGCTGCGTAAAATCGATTTAAGCCCCCCCCCCTCCCCCCCACACCAACCCCCAAGAAAAAAAAGTGGACTACTTTTCACTGACCGTACGAAGACGGTTCTTCTGTGGCGTTTTATTGGTTTAATTGTTTGTTACTATTTTATGTCTCGCTTGTGTCTTTTTTATTCTGGATAGCCAGTTGGCCATTTTGTTGGAAAGCAAGTGTCCTATTGGCTTTCCTCTGCTGTTGATTCCATCACGGTCTATTTACTTCTTGTTTGTGCTTCTTTCCCTTTGGTGTCTCTGGTGGAAGGTGTAAATTAATTGTATCGCTTCTTGATCATTGCTTTACTTCTCAGCAAACATTTAAGTATACTTTAAAGGATATCAACCCTCACCTTCACTTCTAGTGTGGTACAAACAAGCATTTATGACATAAGTAAAGGAGTAAAACACAGTATGAGGTAAAGAAACTGATTTACATAACTAAAAATAATTAATATACATTACTGAGGAAATTATAAGACTCACCAACACCACAGCAAAAGCACCGACTCGAAACGGCCAGTAACAATTACTGGCGGGCTTAAGTATATTTTACGGGATCCCACATTTCACCCTCAGGGCCTGAGTTCGCTTTAATGGGAAACTTGTTCTGACCTTTTGAACACAAAAACTCCTTTGCCGTTCCATGTGTACTGCATTGATGTATCTTCCAATAAGTCTGGGTGAAAAAGCTGTTTCCATAACAAACGTAGGCGGTCGTGCCAATGTGTTTTCGCGTATGTTCGTTTAGATGTAGAAGCCTCCGTGGTGCAGTGGTTACGCTACTCGCCTTGTAAACCGGGGATCGCAGGATCGATCCAGGGCTCCTCCAGACTTTCGGATGAGTCTTTAAACTGAGGTCCCGTCTCCGTATGATCTTCGCTGTTGGTGGAACGTAAAACTAAAACTCACTCACTCACTCACTCACTCGTTTAGATGTTTTCAATCTTAAGTCTTTACTACATGTCTGGCATGCGGAAGTCATTTGGAAAAAAAAGGAATACATTATGTATCAACGAAAATGCATTTCCCATGACCAACATCACGTGAATTGCCATCTTGTTGTTGCGATATGTTGTGAAGCATTATCAGTTTGGCTTTTACGTTATCACAATTGTGGAAATTACCGTGAACTTTACCTTCCCGATTTTTATACCGTGAACTGGATCATTTTATAACACTTTGCATAACAGGCAAACAAACGGTGTATCGGTGTTAACAGTTACATGGAAACCTGTTAGAGATAATATTTGAAATTTCGGATGCGGTAGGATCATCTAAAACACGCTATTTGCAATAAATTTAAGATTTCAGCTGTTTGCCGTGGTCTTTATCACGATCTGTAGGGCTCGGGGAAAAATTTGGGCGAGCATTTCTCGAAAACCAGGCAGTTTCTGCCTTCAAAGCAAACCTCATAAAAAAATCGGAAGTTGAGCAGAGTACTTTGGTATATGATTCGTAAAAATGTGTGCTGTAATAACCAAAATATCGGGGGAAAACCGTACCTGAAGCGAGCGATTTTCCTCATAAAATTCCGTGTACTATATCAAATGGTCACGTGGGTTCCCCACCCTGCGTTGGTAACCGAAGTGACTGCAGCATTAAAAATCCGCTTTAAGACATGGAAGGTATGCAAGAAAAAGAATCCAATATGGGTGTGAGGGGTTGATAGAAAAATTCGTCCCTCGGGATCACTGTCCGGCATCACTCGGCAAGCCTCGTGATGCCGGACAGTGTCCCTTGGGACGGATTTTTCCATCCACCCCTCACACCCATATAAGATTCTTATAGTATACCCCTGAAAAGCCCAATTTTAGTGTATAAAAGTGGGGTTTAAGGGGGTCAAGATTAAATAGGCGAGTTTTCGTGATGAAATCGTGCAACACCATTGAAAATCCCACTTTATATTCTAACTGTTGGTTTTCTTTTGCTCCAGCATTTCAGTGGTTTCTTGCTGTCGATTCCTCACTGTTAAATTATCTTTGTGGTTGTTTGATTTTTGTGTTCTCGGAGATGTTGCACTGATGGGTAAGGAGGTCTTCATGCGGACTGAATAAATTATTTGTCTAAATCGCGACGGAAGTAAGGGCGAGGATTGCGACCGCGTAAAAACGAATAAGCCCCTATTGGAATTTGTTTCCTTGGAACGGTCAGGGAAAATAATTTCTCTTGCGGTGGTGGTGGTGGTGTGTGTGTGTGTGTGTGTGTGTGGGGGGGGGGGTAAATCGATTTACGCGGCCGCAATCCTCGCCCTTACTTCCGTCGCTATTTAGACAAATAATCTGTTCAGTCCGCTTGCAGAACCTCCATGAAGGCCTCCTATCTCATCATCGAAACATCTCCCAAAACACAAGACTCAAACAACCACAGAGATGAAATAACGGTGAGGACTCGAAAGCCAAAAACACTGAAATGCTGGAGAAAAAGAAAACCGACAGTAAGACTCCGATGGGCCCGACCAGAGACAGAGCATTTAGGCACCAACCAACATTACAGAAAATTAAATTCTAATTCTCAGAAAGCCTTTACGCTGGAACCGTCATAGAATCTGAGGCCTGACCCACCGGCGTGCAGTTAAAGAGGGAAGCTAAGTTGTCAACCGTGATTGGGTTAACTACCCTGCATGCAGTCTGTCCTTTAAAGATGAGATGAACCATAGTATATGGAAATAAAAGAAAAAAATCGTATTTTTCATAATTTGGCCCCGTCAAGCGATTTTGGTACTTATCGCCTATGAGAGCAGCGAAGGTTCAGGCGAGCCTGCGCATCCGCGCAGTCTCGCCAGAACCTTCGACAAGCAGTGAATCAAGAGGAACCTTCAGACAGAAAGCCATATCCCTGGCCCCTCTGAATGGCTGGGCATGCGCAGTTAAAATTTGTCATGACGGAATGCTCGAAGACACAAATTCGCTTGGCGGGGCTCATATTATGTACATAGATGAAAAGAAGCATAGACTGCATAACCTAAACAGTTTCTGGTCTTGCGCACAGTCTCCGGTAATGAAAACGGTAATCAAAGCACTGGCATTACGCAAACACAAATACATTGCCACCTTTATCGCCGAAAAAAATAAAAATTTTATTACGAAAAATTGTGATATTTTTCTTATTTCTGCTCAAAATATAGATTGTGGGCACTCGTTAGAACCGCCTCATCGAGACGGTTCTAACGAGTACCCACAATCTATATTAAGAGCAGAAATATTCTTATTTCTGCTCAAAATATAGATTGTGGGCACTCGTTAGAACCGCCTCATCGAGACGGTTCTAACGAGTACCCACAATCTATATTAAGAGCAGAAATATTCTTATTTCTGCTCAAAATATAGATTGTGGGCACTCGTTAGAACCGCCTCATCGAGACGGTTCTAACGAGTACCCACAATCTATATTTAGAGCAGAAATAAGAAAAATAAGGTATACCCCCGGAAACCCCAGTTTTACTATATAAAAGTGGGGTTCAAGGGGGTGAAAATTATACAGGCGTGTTTCGTGATGGGTGTCGATTGTCTCTGAGAGTAGGCTGAAAACATGGGTCTGAACCTTGGCTCAGAATTCCTGTAAACAAACAGTGTAGATTTCAGGTTGATTGAACGCCGCGTTCTGCGATGATCTATACTTTAGAGCAGAAATAACAAAAATAAGGTTCGTCCCTGCAAACCCCAGTTTTACTATATAAAAGTGGGGTTCGAGAGGGTCAAAATCACATAAGCGTGTTTTCGTGATGTCAAACTGTGTCTTTACTGTTGCCAAATCTCCATTTCGCATCACGAAAACAAGCCTATATAATTCTGACGCCATGAAGCCAACTTTTATATATATTACAGAATTATATAGGCTTATTTTCGTGATGTGAAACATCATACATACATACTTCTTCAGTAACACACAGACCGACATACATACATTATTCTTCCGTCCTATCATCAATCGGCGTATCTACATCTATCCGTCTGTATATATCGACGCCATTATATGGAAATCGCTGCAATTCATTAAAGGCTTTGAAAATTGTCTAATGTCATGAAACCGGTTAGCCAAAAAAAAATGTTGTACATCGGAACTTTATCTTATTTATCAAAGGATCAATATCATACATACTTTGCAGGAAAAAAGAAGTGAAGGCAATGATCAGGAAGCGACACAATTAATCCACAACTCCCATATCAGTGAGCGAGTGTTTGAGTTTTACGTCCCACTAACAGCTGTCATATGGAGACGGGACCTCGGTTTAAAGACTCATCAAAAAGTCTGGAGAAGCCTGGGATCGAAACTGCGACCCCTGGTTTACAAGGCGAATAGCATAACCACTACATCAGAGACATCAAGGGCAAGATACCTAAACATGAAACAACAAGACCATTATCGAAACATCACTAGCGGAAAGCCAAAAGGACAGTTACTTTCCCCGGAGTCGGAAAGGGAGTAGGTGCCAAAAAAAATGTCCTATCCTATCCTGCCCTATCCGGCAAAAGCCTCCAAGTCATTTTCGAGATTAAGGTTATCAGTTCTTCTACCGTAAAGCAAAACACAACCAGTCCTTTTGCCACGGAGCATAACATCGACTAGGATTGTATCGTCCTGTGGTCCTTTTATAAGAAAAAATAATTTGAGCCCCGCATAGCGAATTTGTGTCTTCGAGCATTCCGTCATGACAAATTTTAACTGCGCATGCCTAGTCATTCAGAGGGGCCAGGGATATGGCTTTCTATCTGAAGGTTCTTCTTGATTCACTGCTTGTATGAACGAGCAGCGAAGGTTCTGGCCAGACTGCGCGGATGCGCAGGCTCGCCTGAACCTTCGCTGCTCTCATAGGCGATAAGTACCAAAATCGCTTGACGGGGCCCATTTGTCTCTGACTTCGGCAAACAACAACGACGGAAGAAATCGAGCAAATAATTATATACGTCATTTTCAAGCAATTCAGTATATTTCATTTTTTTTTTTTTTTTTTTTTTTTTGAGTATATTTACAATAATAACAAACGTACACTTAATGTCATTTGACGCACAAATATTTTTTTCTGAATGATTAATTACAAGCGAATTATTCTGCATTTCCCTAATAACAACACATGTACTGCAAATGAAGTTTCTGGAAAAGATTAAAAAGCTTTATGTAGCTGCTTAGTTAATATGTCTGTATTTATCAGTGCGTTTGCATAGTCATTAAAAGATAATATAGATAGCAATACTTAATTAGCGATGCACCTGCTTACCTGACGGATTAAGTAATGCAATCTGAAATTAATAAAATCGTCTGAAACTATAACGATGCATTATAAGGCCTGAAAATAATTAACTTCCGTGTCGCGGTTGATACCGCAACACGGAAGAAGCCTCCGTGGTGTAGTGGTTATGTTACTCGCCTTGTAAACCGGGGGTCGCAGGATCGATCCCGGGCTTCTCCAGACTTTCGGATGAGTCTTTAGACCGAGGTCCCGTCTCCGTATGACCTTAGCTGTTGGTGAGACGTAAAACTCAAACACGCACCGCAACACGGAAGTTAATTATTTTCAAGGTCAAGCAACATTCTTATACAGACTGCAAGTTTTGTTGTTTCAAATGTCAAATACTTTTGTCAAGATTGTTACAGGGGGCATTATGCAGTGTTTACTATGAAATAAGTAATTTCAGCTAAACCATCCTCTGTTATAGCGTCTATGCCACCGTAACTTCGGCTATTATCGCTTCGGCTGTCTCGGCGATTTTCATAGGAATACTGAGGAAGCCATAATTTTGGCCAAGTTTTTACAAACTCATTAGATGAGCTAGTATAAAATTATCCAGGGTCTTTGTAGTTTTTTTATTTGTATGTTCTCGGAGATGTTACACTGATCAGTTAGGAAGCCTTCATGTGGACTAAACAAAATTAGTGTATACCGCGACAGAGGTAAGGGCGAGGATTATGGCCATGTAAAATCGATTTAAGCCCCCCAGTGGAATTCTTTCCACTGACCGTTCAAAGGCGGTTCTTCTGTGGCGGTTTATTTATGTTGTTCTTTGTTACTTACTGTGTGTATCACTTGTATCTTTTTATTTTGTATGGCCATTTGGCCATTTTGTGGGAAAGTAAATGTCCATATGGCCTTCCTTTGTTTAGGTTTCCTATGGTCTGGTCGCTTCATGTTTGTGTTTATTTCCTTTTGGTGTCTTTGATGGCTGGAGTAAGTTAATAATATCGATTCCTGATCTTTGTTTTACTTCTACTTTATGTATGCTCCTGTGCATATAAACATAAATTGTCTAATGCGTGTACATAGTGCGGTTATCTATAGATGATTTAACTATGTTAAACCACTTTCACTTATGGAAACGCTAATCCGATTTTACGCGCGTACGGAGTTTTAGCAAAAAGTCGCGAGAATATAGTGAAAGTAGTATCAACATTGATAGGAAAATGAGTTATTGCGCGAAACGCGTTTTCGTCAGAAACACAAAAATAATTATTGCACAGCAACAAAACACATATACTACTGTGGAAAGAAATGACCCCTATTTACCGGGTGTATCGTCGAAATCGAGCAAATCTGATGCGTTTGTGTTGGTCGGATGACAACACAAAATTGTCAACTGTTGAGGTCGGTTGTGTTTATGTGTATCTAATTAAGTGTCTGAATATTCTTTGATAAAGTAATTTGCTGGGTTTATAATAATAATAATAATAGCAATAATAATGATAATAATAATAATAATAATAATAATAATCGAATTTATTGATAGAGGGTATAACGCGTTTAGTAAACTAGTACTTAACTTTCATGTGTGACCCACTTTTTCCTGGGTAGAAATTAAAACTAAGCAACGTAGATGAAATCTCTAAATTGCTCAAGGAAACAACACGTGGCGATTGCAGAGATCAAACCGACTACCTCTGGATTTCATTTCCGATGCTTTACTACTGCACCACCGTTCTCCACAATAATATAAACGGTGTGTCCATCGGATCACGCGATTTACTGGACCCCCTCCCTTGTGCTAGGAAAGACGCACCTTGTGCACATTACGAAAACACGCCTATACACATACATTGCCAATTTTTCGGCCAAAAATTAGAAATTTTAAGATGAAAAATTGTGATATTTTTCTTATTTCTGCTCAAAACATAGATTGTGGGGACTCGATAGAACCGCCTCGACGAGGCGGTTCTATCGAATACCCACAATCTATGTTTTTGAGCAAAAATAAGAAAAATAATGTATACCCCCGTAAACCCCAGTTTTGCTATATAAAAGTGGGGTATGAGGGGGTCAAAATTATATAGGCGTGTTCTCGTAATGAGACCCAGGATAGCTACTGCTATTTAAAGTGATTATCCCCCCAACGTTTAGAAAACTGGGAGCATATTGCTTCTGGCTTGCACGTTCGTGCGTATATTCGTACATACTTTCGTTCGTTCGTAGGTCAGGCTTTCTTGTTAGAACCATGCTAGACTAGCTACAAGTCGGATATTATTTTTAGTAGTTAATAAGTAATATTCTTCTATATTTTTTTCACTTCTTTTTCCCTCTGATAGCAACTTGTATTATCTTGGGAAGATATCCTTGATGTCTGAGACAAGGTTAAAGTCTAACAAGGTTTCACATTTGATAAAAACACACTGGAAGATAGGATATTGGTCAAATATTACACCAAGTTCTAGGAGCTAGACTATATAGGGATTCCTCATGAAGAAAAGTTGACCCATATATGTTTTTATCCTAATTATCTCCCCAATATGAGTTAGTTCACTTTTAATTAAATTACAGATATCTCCTTAGCAAAATATCTGAACGAGGCGGTTCTATCGAGTACCCACAATCTCTGTTTTTGAGCAGAAATAAGAAAAATAATGTATACCCCTTTAAACCCCAGTTTTACTATATAAATTTGGGGTATGAGGAGGTCAAAATTATATAGGCGTGTTCTCGTAATGATGAAAATTCTATTGGAAATGAGTCTGGGTGTCTCCAGCAAGAAAGATAGCTCTAGGAGTGTGATGTCACCAAAAAGCAACGCCAAAACAGCCGGCTTTTACAACAAGGCTGTAGAAGTAGTTGCATTTCTGCTCTGAAGCCTCTGTAAGACACTAAGGAAACGGTCTTCCATGCCAATTGATGCCACCAGTGTGGCGTTTGCCGAGGCGACCACAAAGGCAAACGACACGGTGACTAAGGGTTTTCTGTTTTTTTCGATGTTTTGAGATGGATTTGATCTTTGATTGTTGCTTTCCTTTAGTGTTGTGATTCCTTTTCTCTTTGTCCCTTCTTTTCTGTTGATCTGTACAGTGGCATATATAACACTATATTATGTTTTTAACCAATAATAATAATAATAATAATAATAATAATAATAATAATAATAATAATAATAATAAACAACAGTCCGAAATGTGATGACTGCCATTTTTATTTGGCACGGTTAGTAATACTGCTGTCTTTTAAATGCCTATAGATGAACTTATTTTAAGACAGCTGCAATATTAATTCAGACACAGCTATGATAATGAAGATTAATGAAACATAATTGCAAATATCTGCGCAAAAATTATTTTCAAAGCGCGTAATACAACTAATGATACACGACAAATCACACAACGATAATTTCGTTTAATATCTGTATCATTAATGAAGATATTGCAGAATAAGTGTTAAATAATATATTGCAGAATAAGTGCTCGGAGTCTAACTGCTGGTTTTCTTTGGCTCCAGCAATTCTGTTGTTGTTTGCTGTCGAGTCCTCAACCTTGTTTCATCTCTGTAGTTTGATTTGTATGTTCTCGGAGATGTTACACTGATGAGTTAGGAAGCCTTTATGCGGACTAAACAAAAAATTAGTGTATACCGCGACAGAGGTAAGGGCGAGGATTATGGCCATGTAAAATCGATTAAAGACCCCCCCCCCACCCAGTGGAATTCTTTCCACTGACCGTTCCAAGGCGGTTCTTATGTTGCGGTTTATTTATGTTGTTGTTTGTTACTTACTGTGAGTATCACGTGTGTCTTTTTATTTTGGATGGCCATTTGGCCATTTTGTGGGAAAGTACATCACGAAAACACGCCTATATAATTTTGACCCCCCTTGAACCCAACTTTTATATAGTAAAACTGGGGTATCCGGGGGTGTACCTTATTTTTCTTATTTCTGCTCTAAAATATAGATTTTGGCGGTTCAAACGAGCGCTCACAATCTTTATGTTGATTGCAAATAAGAAAAATATCACAATTTTTCATCATAATTTTTTTTTCGGCCATAAAGGTGGCAATGTATTTGTATAGGCGTGTTTGCGTAATGACTGTCCTTATGGCTTTCCTTTGTTTAGGTTAGCATTATGGTCTGGTCGCTTCATGTTTGTGTTTCTTTCCCTTTGGTGTCTTTGATGGGTGGAGTAAGTTAATTGTATCGATTCCTGATCTTTGTTTTACTTCTACTTTTTATAATCATTACGAAAACACGCCTATACTAATGTGTTGTAAACTTTACCGCCGAAAACATGAAAAATTTGCTGTGAAACAATTCTGATATTTTTTTTATTTCTGCTCAAAACATAGATTGTGGGCACTCGTTAGAACCGCATTATAGAGGCGGTTCTAACGAGTACCCACAACCTATGTTTTAAGCAGAAATAATAAAAATAATGTATACCACTGTAAACCCAAGTTTTACTATATAAAAGTAGCGTTCGAGGGGGTCAAACTTATATAGGCGTGTTTTCGTGATGTTAAATAAAAAAACACACACTGATAATTTTGTTTAATAGCTATATCATTAATGGAAATATTGCAGAATAAGTGTTTATAATCCAGTTACCAGACAAAACACACACACTGGTAATTTTGTTTAATAGCTGTATCATTAATGGAAATATTGCAGAATAAGTGTTTATAATCAAGTAAAATAAAAACAAAAACAAAAACAAAAAAAAAAAAAAAAAAAAAAAAAAAAAAAAACAACGATATTTTTTTAATAGCTGTATCATTAATGGAAATATTTCGGAATATATGACTCGTAACTTTTTCGTCCTTAGACCCTTCCATACGCCCATTCTTGTAAATAGTGGATAAAGCTGTCTCATCTGGGCCGACATTATTTACCTAGGTATCTGTACCGGTCTATAGGGTTGCAAATGTTACATGTAATGGAACTATTACATTATCTGCATTATAAAATAAATCGTTTATATACCGATTTTAGTTGAGCCCCGCCAAGCGAATTTGTGTCTTCGAGTATTCCGTCATGACAAATTTTAACTGCGCATGCCCAGCCATTCAGAGGGGCCAGGGATATGGCTTTCTGTCTGAAGGTTCCTCTTGATTGACTGCTTGTATGAGCGAGCAGCGAAGGTTCTGGCGAGACTGCGCGGATGCGCAGGCTCGCCTGAATCTTCGCTGCTCGCATAGCCGATAAATACCAAAATCGCTTGACGGGGCCCAGTTAAAACCACAAAACTCGTTATAGCAACACAATTTCAATGGAAAGGTTTTGTTTGATTTGAGGTTTAACGACCGCGTCAACACTGTATAAATCATTTTGGAGGCGTTGATTCCAATGTTGTGGGACTTTTATAAAACATTGAGATGAAATGGCATCTCAAGCTCTATCGCCCAATGAAACCAATTAAGATTTATAAGCATCGCCTCGAACCGCTTTGCCTCGAAGTCTAACTGTTGGTCTGCTTTTGCTCCAGCATTGCTGTGGTTTCTTGCTGTCGAGTCCTAACCGTTGTTTCAACTCTGTGGTTGTTTGATTTTTGTGTTCCTGGAGATGTTGCACTGATGAGTTAAGAGGCCTTTATTCGGACTGAACAAATTATTTGTCTAAATCGCGGCGGAACTATGGGCGAGGATTGTGGCCACGTAAAATCGATTTAAGCCCCCGAGTGGAATTCGTTTCACTGACCGTTCCGAGGCGGTTCTTCTGTCGCGGTTTATTTTTGTTATGGTTTGTCTTTGAGTGTGTGTAGCGCTTATATTATTTTGTTTTGGGTAGCCAATTGGCCATTTTGTGGGAAAGTAACTGTCCTTTTGGCTTTCCGCTATTGATGTTTCCATTAGGGTCTAGTTGTTTCACGCCTGTGCTTCTTTCCCAATGGTGTCTCTGATGGGAGCTGTGGGTTAATAGTATCGATTCCTGATCATTGCCTTTTCACTCCTATTTTAGATCCTCTAAGCGATTTATGAGTACTCGTGTGCGGTCTGTTTCAGCTCTGCGTGGAAGCATCATAGGCCCATTTATCATATGACGTCGCGTCTGAGAGTGTAATAACGCCATGTAATATTTTCGATAATCCACTAGTGGATTAAATATGCAAATTAGCTAGATACGTCCCGTAACGTTGCATGTACCACGTCCTTAACGACGTCGCGTTTACTAATGGCGGAATATTGATATTTTTGTAAACAATTGTGAATAAAACTTTTTAATGTCATATGATAAAGAATCTTGCATTCGTGCTCATGTATTATTGAATTTATTAAACTCGTTGAGAAAAAGGGATAAAATCCTCGGCAAAGCCTCGCAATTTATCCCTTTCCCTCAACTCGTTGTGAAATCCTCTATATATTTCTTCAAGCCTCCTTAAATGGAAATAATAGGAGGGGTTAAAGAAGATATTTAAGGATATTTAATTTACTAATCCAAAATAATATAATTGTTGTGGAAATTTGTTAGAATTGCCTCGGTGAGGCGATTCTAACAAATATCCACACATTTTTTTCTTGGAGATTTTTTGTGCAAAAGTTTTAGAATCGTCTCATTTCTTGTTTCGTTTCTTGGAGTTATTGAGAGGAAAAGGTCCTATGTTACCTATTATGCTACGCCATATTGAGATTCATTTTAGCGGAAAATTCTCTATAACGGTAGAGCGTAATAGGGAAGAAATACTTTCTTAATAAAGAGGGGCCTCTGTATAGACTCTTTGCAGTGTCAGTTTTATCCGCGTCTGACTGACGATCAGGAGGTCCATTATAGAAATACACCTATTATTCAAATATACTGAGAATTTTAACCTCAAAAACGAAAAATTTCAGACATAAACTTGCGATACAGTTTTTTATATTTCTGCTCATAGTTCGTGTGAACTCATTGGAACCGCCTCGTCGAGGCGGTTCTAACGGGTATCTACAGTACATGTATTTAAGCATAAATAAGAAAAATGATATATACCCCGGTAAGCCCAAGTTTTACCATATACATCTGGCACACACAAAGCAATACGTGCACCAAATGAAATTGAAAGAAGGGCTCCGCCCATCGGGACTTGTAAAAATACTTGTATTTGCAAAATACCATCTGCATCCCAGAAAACCGAGGCCATAACCGTCCCAGCTGATGGAACAGGCGGTTCTTCTGTCGCGGTTTATTTTTGTTATCGTTTGTCTTTGGGTGTTTATGTCGCTTATGTTATTTTATTTTGGATAGCCTATTGGCCATTTTGTGGGAAAGTAACTGTCCTTTTGACTTTCCGCTGTTGGTGTTTCCATTAGGGTCTGTTGTTTCATGTTTGTGTGTCTTTCCCTTTGGTGTCTCTGATGGGAGCTGTGGGTTGATTGTATCGATTCCTGATCATTGCCTCCACTTCTATTTTGCCTTCCTTGGCGGGTGTGAGCCAGGGTGCTGTGCTTCCATTGTTTCGATTGTTGTTTTGCCTCTGGACGCATGTTTCATCCATAGTGACAAATCTCTGAAGAAAGTTGGTAGGATCACCCGTAAAAGGTTAAGATTAGCGCGCGATAATGTGCGCCTGGTGTGCTTCTGATCAACTGTCAGAGGTCTTGGTACCCATCGGGCCGAATTCTCTCTCATTGCAAGATCCTCTGTCAGAATGGAATTTACTCTTTCCTGTGAAATGCCAACTTTACTGGCTATAATTATTATATCTTTCTGTGACTCGTTTGTCTGTAATAACAATATCATGGACTTTATTGACCATTTCTGAGGTTGCAACATTGACAGTTCTTCCAGGACGGGGATCATACTCAAGGCTCTGTCTGCCGCCACCCACCTTTTCACTGTAGCATATGAAGGGGCATCTTTCCCTAGTGTTGCTTCCATATCATTATGGATGTCCTTGAGTGTTAAACCTTTTTTATGCAAATATTGGATGACTGCTCTTTCACCGATTTTGTCCATTTTGCAAAAGCTGCTTGTCTTGTTAACTTAAAGAGCGCTACTTCGTCGATATAAACTGACCAAACGAGACCAGTCCTTGGATACATGGCCCTGTATAGTCAGATAATAGTATGACTTAAAAAGAACATCCCTGCATACCTCCTCAAATACGAGGCTCACAACATATCAAGCAGCCCTCGGGCTGATTTATATGTTGTGAGCCTCATACTGAAGGGTTGTGTATTTTGTCGCACATATATACTCTTATTCAATGAAAACGCACCACGAGTACTATACCTCAAATTTAATTGATTCACAATATTTCCAGCCTTTGATCTCGTTAAATGAAATATCATTACCTTATCCACAGACTCACTACATAATTACAGCATTGGATGCAGAGATACGGAGATTCGAATAAGTCCACACACCAGAAAAATCAAAATCACATATCTGTCCATCATTAGCAACAAGTGTTGTTTGGCATCGACGCCTCATGCTTCGAATTTAACGATGTATCTTGTCTTTTGTGGTGCCATACCATTCTTCCTGTGGCTCCATGACAAGCTGCTGACGGTTGATTGGCGGATGGCGTCGGCTGTACACGCGTTTTCCGAACTGGTCCCAAAGGTGCTCAATTGGGTTTAAATCAGACGAAAACACAGGCCAAGGAAGAACTTGCACACCATTTTGATTAAAAAAGCCCATGGTGAAACCTCGCAGAATGAGCACGTGCATTGTCCTATAGGAAAAGCGTAACGTCACCAGTATTGCGAAAAAACGGTCCACCTCGGGCTCTAAGATTCCATCGATGTACGACGTGCCGTCAAATTGCCATCAACAACGATGAGTTGGGTTTTGTGTCGCTATGAGACCCCTCCTCACACCATTACGCTACCGCCACCCCTACGTGACACCTGTTTAACACAAAAGTCCTGAAATCGCACCCCACGTCGACGCCATACTTTACGCCGCCTACCAAATATTTCAACACGAAATGGGGACTCGTCCGTGAAAAGTACACTATGCCAACGTTGTTGTGTCCATCGGATACGCTGTCGACACAAGTTAAAGCGACTGATTCGACGTTCCGCCGTCAAAACGTTCCCCCTATACGTCTTATGGCGAGATACACCGCGTTCATACAGACAAGGCACTTACGCGTAGGATATGGGTTCCCATTGTCTCCTGGGCAGTTTCCACAAACGTCCTGAATCGGTCGCGTAAATGACTCAAAACAATGGACCGGTCCTGCTGACGTGTAGTAACACGTGCACGTCCAGGGCGTTGTCGATCGTCCACAGACCCCGAAGCATTGTGCCTTTCAACCAATCGAGCAATCGTAGTGTGCGAAAAACCCATACGCTCTGCAACTTGGCGGTATGAAAGTCCACTTCCAACCATACGAAGGGCACGAAGACGACCGATGTTACTTAGACGTTCCATTGGTTTGTTTTTATGAAATATTTCTGGCTTTTAACGTAAAGAATTCGGACCTTATAATGGCAGTAAAGAAAGTGCCAAAAATATCGTGATTACGAAAAGTCTGAAGTTTTTGCATTTTGCACGTGCACATGGACATCACGAAAATCTCGCTGTATTCGTGTCAAACAAACTCATGCTTCGGTAACAGCTTTACCATACCGTATTTATCAGTCGAAAAAGTCAGTCAATTTTACCTAAAGAACTCGAAATTCCAAAAGTGGCGCGTTTTCATTGGATCTGAGTATAGTATCATTTTTCAATAGAATCCTCTTCCTTATCTATACACTTTTTCAGCGGTCTTGAAGGGCTTCAATGCCACTTTTATAGAACTCATTTTCTTGGCTGTTCAGAAAGTCATCCAATGCATATATGACGTCATCGTCGGGCTGAAAGTGAGTACCTGAAATAGCTGTTTTCAGCTTTGGAAATAAATGAAAGTCTGATGGAGCGACATCAGGCGAATAAGGCAGATACTCAATCAATTTAAAGCCACAGTCGTGAATGGCAATCATAGCAATGACAGACTTGTAAACAGGAGCATTGTCTTGATGGAACTACACACGTTAAGCACAACAAAGACAGTAGCCCTAATCAGACAGTTATGTGGCGTCTGATTAGGTATACACTGTTTGCCAATGCCCAAGGGAACGACCCAGCACAGTCCAGAATTTACTTTTAACGCAGCGCTCTGACGTCTTAGGGTGGCGACTACCGACGCTATTATCTTGATTTTGTTCAGATAGTCAGTGATAGTCACGCAGACAAAGGCAAGCTTTATAACGTAGACTGTGGGTACTCGTTAAAACGCTTCATTGTAAGAAAACTATTCAGTACAATTTTTGTGGTAGATGTTCCGTCAAAGTTTTCCGAATTATTTACTCGTCATTTGTAATGTGTTTAATTATTTCCCTTCTGTATACACGTATATTCAACCAGCAGAACAGATTCATCTTTCTGAATTTACAATATTTTATTGATAATGCTTAACCTCATATGCAACGCAATCTGTGCTGGAAAAATTATTACATGTATAACATTTTATCCAAGTACAAACAGTGTAGATCCATCGATGACTTCTGATCAGAACCTACGATGTTTGTCATAGTTTCAACTCTTTCTCTTCTCCTCGCTCAGTCCCACCACTGCATCCCAGCTTCTGAATAACAGTGATCAGAAACAGAACCCTTCAGCAAGTTCATTGAGATCCGCACACATGGTGGGGAGGGGTGCAAACGCACCCCACCCCCTTTGAAAATTCTTAAACATGCAGTTTTTCATCCTCTGTAAAATAGAAGTAGAGGCAATGATCAGGAATCGATACAATTTACCCACAGCTCCCATCAGAGACAACAAAGGGAAAGAAACACAAACATGAAGCAACAGACCCGAACGGAAACACCAACAGCGGAAAGCCTAAAGAACAGTTACTTTCCCACAAAATGGCCAAAAGGCTATCCAAAATAAAATAATATAAGCGACACAAACACCCAAAGACACACCATAACAAAAATAAACCGCGACAGAAGAACCGCCTTGGAACGGTCAGCGGAAACTAATTCCGCCGGGGGGGCTTAAATACCTGTAATTCGCCGCACCCCCCCCCCCTTTTTCAGGGTCTGCACACGGCCTGAATCATGTTTCAAAATTGTTGCTGTCTATCCGATTTGGGTCTACGCTGTATGTCTAATAACGATACCACCTTTAAAAGTCTGGGCTGCTCATTTTTGCTCTTATACAAATTAAAATTCTTAGCAGAAGTGCGAAAAGTGTTACTTTCTTTTTGTACGCTCGACTCTATCTAACAGTTTTATGAATGGAATGTTTCGAAAGTCGCCACGTGATAGCATGACCTAGATTAAGATATTGTCATTGTTTTCCTTTCATTACGTTAGCAACCTGACATTCTTATACTATTTCATTTAACCCTTAAATGCCACTATTAAGCCAACAGTCTAGTCCCTGAGCAACCGGCTGAGCAGACGCCACATCCCGCGGCGCACACGATTCCATTAAAACGCTCTGACATACAAGGAACATTGACAGAAATATCGCGACTTTTTTTTTTATTAATAACCATAGTATTGGTTTTCCCAAATCAGTGGACAACAGCATGAATTCAGGTTTTGCCATTTAGTAAAGCTGGGTCGATTGTTTACCATGACCCATTGCAATATCACTGACTTCGGAGTAATTATGTCGTCATCGATGCGGTTCCAAATCTGTAGAACTTCAATTTTTATGATTTCACAGATGTGTTTTATATTTCATTTTTTTTCTGCTCCAAACATAGATTGTGAATGTTAGTTCTTTGAGGCGGTTCTAACGAACTCCAACAAACTATGATTTAAGCGAAAATGAAGAGAAAAATGTCACTTTTCTTAACTCCAAATAATGGAGTGGAGGCAACACGTCTGCATAAAGTAGCGATCCAAAATTTATGAACTGCCAACCCTCGCAACAAAGCTACTACACATTATAATACATACCAGGGGCCAGTTGTACAAAGCATTGTTAGCTTTACGAGCTGGTTAGTGGTGAAATTTTAACTGTTCTAGCAAGTAAAATATCTAATATAGTGTTTTATCATATAACGTCGCGTCTAGGAGTGTAATAACGCCATGTAATAAATTCCGTAATCCACTAGTGGATTAAATATGCAAATTAGTAAAATACGCCCCGTTACGTTACATGTACGACGTGCTTAACGACGTCGCGCTTACTAATGGCGGAATATTGATAATTTTTGTAATCAGTCGTGAATCAAATGCGTTTTAAATGTCATATGATAAATAGAATCTTGCATTCGTGCTTTTATTAAACTCGTTGAAGAAAAGGGATTAAATGCTCGGCAAGCTTCGCATTTTATCCCTTTTCCTCAACTCGTTCAATAAATTCAATAATACATGAACACTCATGTAAGATCCTCTTTATTTTAGCAGACAAAATAGAGAAGCTTTTGCATTTGCATCATAGTGTAGTTTATATTTTCTTGTCCTTTGAGATTATTGATTCCATTGCTGAATTTTGAAAATATTTGAGGGTTACTGATGAGACCTTATTGGTCGAAACTAGCTAGTCTGGCCCAGACAGCATCTACACTCCATATTTTCCAGTTCTGTGATATATTCCTTGCTTCCAAAGGATAACCTTTTTCTAGAACATATTTACCTTTTTTATTCAAATTATTAGAATATTCGCCATTGTAAATGATCAAAGTTTTAACGAGATGTTATCTAACGACTTCGGTAGTTTTGACCAACTGGACAAAGACTGCTATACCTGCGTCTTTCATACCTTTATAGCTGTAGGTTTTTTTTTTATCTTGGATTTCGGATTAACGGCCCTCATATCTGCTCTTAACAAAAATGTGGGTGCTCGTTGAAGCGCCACATTGAGGCGGTTCTATCGCATATCAGAATGTATACTTCAGCTAAAATCAAAGCACTGAAAATGCTGATGGGCGATTGTTTGTGAACTTTGGTTAGCGTCGGGGAGATTTTGCATTTGGTTAGCAGGTTAAACCAGGCTTTAAGAATACAGATTTAATCGGGCTTTAGTGTGTGTATCGCTTATATTTTAGGTTTTGGTTAGCCACTTGGTTATTTTGTGGGAAAGTAACTGTTCTTTTGGCTGTCCGCTACTGGTGTCTCCCTTGGGGTCTAGCTATTTCATGTTTGTGTTTCTTTTCCTTTGGTGTCTCTGAGGGGAGTTGTGGGTTCATTGTATCGATTCCTGAGCATTGCCTTCACTTATAGTTATTTATTTATTTATTTATTTTTTTTTTGTGGGGGGGGGGGGGGGGGTGGGGGGGTCACTGATAAGGACTAATTTGCTGAAACGGGATAGTCTAGCCCAGAAAATGTGTCCGCATTGAAGTATTCTGTTCTGATGTGTATTCTTGCATTCAAAGGGTAAATCTGTATATAAACAGCAGCTGGTGTTAAGGGACGGTTTCGTCACCGTGAAACGATTTCCATTCTGTTCATCATAGTGTAGATTCTATTTAAAGTCCTTTTGAATCATCGATTCCGCTGTGGAACTTTGAAACTATGGGGGTTACTGGTGATTAAGTTCGAAAGAATGTTTGGTACACTAACATTTTTCAGTCGTTTGGTATATCTTGCCTCTAAATGATACATTACGCAAACACGCCTATACAAATAAATTGCCACCTTTATCGCCGAAAAAAAACGAACATTTTATGATGAAAAATTGTGATATTTTTTTTATTTCTGCTCAAAATATAGATTGTGGGCACTCGTTAGAACCGCCTCTCGTTAGAACCGCCTCATTGAGGCGGTTCTAACGAGTACCCACAATCTATATTTTAGAGCAGAAGTAAGAAAAATAAGGTACGCCCCCGGAAACCCCAGTTTTACTATATAAAAGTGGGGTTCAAGGGGGTTAAAATTGTATAGGCGTGTTTTCGTGATGACACATTGTATAGAATAGGCATCGGTGAACACCAATGACCTTATAACTATGAAAATAATTAGTTATTAAACATAATGTTACATTTTTTGACTAAAACCCTTATATTTTCATTTATATATCAAACAGTTTTTCTATCATGAATGAAATGTACTAAAACTTTGTCGGTGAACCGTCTTAAAATGTGTCGGTGAACTGTCTCCAAAACGCTTGTACGTGAACTGTCTTGTCAGTGAACTGTCCCATTACACCGGCAGTCACTGGTTTTACACTCATATTAGATACATTCATCCGCAACTTTATTCTTAAATTTGTTGAGGAAGAATGCCTGTGTAAAATTTATAATAACTGAAAAGTAAACAGAAGGTCATGTGCGTTCATTTAATAAATAGATAGCACGTTCACGTTTAAATATTTAGCATCATCGACAGTTATTTTGAGTAACTATTTTGAATATGCAACAATATTTTCTTACGGATTTACTTGGTGGTGATTAAGCTGGTTGCATTAGGGTGAGATTTCAATATACTGTTCACTTAGTGGCAATTGTTGATAACAATTGTCCCAAAAAGACGAACAATATTTCCTTGCCAAATGGCTTTTTTTCCATATAGAAACCCCACTTTTCTCTTTATTCAGTACAGTTAAAAAGGATACACTTTACATGGATTTGTTAACGTGATGAAAAGTATGGAAATATCATCATCATCATCATCATCATCATCATCATGATCATCATCATCAACAACAACAACACCAACAGCAGCTGCTGCAATAACAACAACAATGTAAACAACAAATAAATAAAGAGATCCAAAGCAAATAAAACAAACAATCTTAAACAATTGTTTGTTTGTTTGATTTAAGGTTTAAGGTTCCCGTCAACACTGTTAAGGTCATTTTGGAGATCTTGCTTCCAATTTGGTGGGATTTTTACCCGACATTGAGATGAAATGACATCTCAAGCCCTGCCGCCCAATGAAACAAATAGGGTTTATAAGCATGGACGGGCCGACTCGCGCCGCATTGCCTGGGCAGGCTTAGATCCTCTAAGCTGTTTACCAGTACTCGTGTGCGGGTCGGTTTCAGCTCTGCGTGGAAGCATCATGCAGCCCATTTACTTCTTCAAGCCCCAATGGGCGAGGACTGCAAACTTAAACAATATCAGAACAATTGCTTGAAAACAGTCAGTAGACAGAACTGCTGGAAGGGTGTTTGCCTCGACTGTTAGCCATAAAGTGCCAAGAAAGGACAATGCTTGAGCAGACGACAATTTTTGTTTCAGAGAAAGTAATACAAAAAACATCTTTTTGTCTTGATAAGCGTTTTAAAGGTTCACAATGTTATAAACAACACTATAACTGTGTAGAGATGAAAACATTGACAGCACTGGTGGGTCGATTGTCTCTGAGTGAAAATACGCCTATTCAAATATATTGGTAGAATTTTACTACCAGTTACAGATGAAAAATTCTGACATTTTTCTTATTTCTGCTTCAAACATAGATTGTGGGTACTCGTTAGAACCGCCTCATCTATGTTTGTGAGCAGAGATGAGAAAGATAATATATACCCCTCTAAACCCCAGTTTTACTATAAAAAGTGGGGTTTAAGGGGTCAAAATTATATACTTCACAGCGATAAGAATAGCGAAAGATTTTTTATAAGTAAGTTTATCCTGCCATTCCTGCAAATCAATGACAGTCGCTTGGATAACAATAACGAAAAACTACTCTGCTTAGTAACTTTACATCAAATGGCAAACAATCGGCCAATAAAAGAAGTATTAATTTATGTTTGTTAATATTGGAGCCGGTCATATCAGTTTTGGTCCTCACTTTTCCTAGACAGGCTTTCCAAAGGCGGTCCTTCTTTCGCAGTTTATTTTTGTTGTGGTTTGTCTTTGAGTGTGTGTATTTTGTTTTGGATAGCCAATTGGCCATTTTGTGGGAAAGTGACTGTCCTTTTGACTTTCCGCTATTGATGTTTCCATTAGGGACTGTTGTTTCAGGTTTGTGTTTCTTTCCCTTTGGTGTCTCTGTTGGGAGCTGTGGGTTAATTGTATCGATTCCTAATCATTGCCTCAACTTCTATTCTGCTTAGTAACTTTACGTCCAATGGCAAATAATCGGTCAGTAAAAAGTCTAAATTTATGTTTGTTGTATTGGAGTTTAATGGCCCAGTCAACACTATTTGATAATTTTGAGCCGGTCAGTGTACCATCCACACTTTTCCTAGACAGGCTTATACGTAATCAATTAACCAGTACACTGCTTATTCTTTCGCCAGAAACTGACAACTGCCCTCCTTGAATCATCGAAGTTTTAAATATATGCAACAGGGTTTTAAGAAACAACAATAACTTCACATAATCAACAATATATATTTCCTTCAGTAAACATGACCTGACATATATGAAAATGTTGAAACAGCATGAAAAGAAAACTGTTTTACAGGAAACATGAATGAACTTAAGATGTAATCATAAACATGGTTAAGTGAATGAAAATTAATCAAAATTCTAACACAGTGCACCTATATAGGCAATGGAAAATCATTGTGTTTTATTCTGCAACAAATCACAGTTCGGAAGAACGTGACGACTGATGTCATTAAAACTGCAAATTTATGACGTCACTAGTCGATTTTCTTGACGTTAGACGGTGTAACGTTATTTTCTCGCATCGAAAACGTAAGAAAAGGATATGAATGCATGTGTTTCAGTCGATAATTTTAGCGGAGTTTTTTTCTAACAATGGCGAAAGGTTGTGAGATTTTGAAGGAAACAACAATATTATTGCCGACGTCATTTTCTCGCATCGAAAACGTAAGAAAAGGATATGAATGCATGTGTTTCAGTCGATAATTTTAGCGGAGATTTTTTCTAACAATGGCGAAAGGTTGTGAGATTTTGAAGGAAACAACAATATTATTGCCGATTTTCAGCGTGTTAGAATCGAAATAGATCAGCTCTAGTCTGGGATTTGTTGAGTAATAAATCACAGTTTGTCGGTCAGGTGTAAATAGACAAATCACGAGCGCGTACGCGCTCGTGATTTGTTTACTTTACAACTGACCTCCAAACTGTGATTTATTACTCAACAAATCACAGTTAGAGCTGATTTATTTCTTAAACAATGAACATGATATACATGCCTTGTGTAAAACTCTGAAATTAAAACATGTGAACCCAGGTACCTCATAGCAATGGTGGGTCGAATGCTGAACTACGGTTCTAAACCTGAACTTCACTGTTTCGTTCAACCCTTAAAATTTCTGCACGTTTCAGCAAAAAGTGTAGACAACGAGTTCCGCGGTATCTTATCAACGTTAACACTAATACCAACTCAGTACTTCTGCAACGGAAGGTCGTGTGTTTTTTCCAGCTGTTCCGGTTTTCGCCCACCTCTGATTAACGGTCGCTCGATATTAGTGGAATAATCTTGAAAGGACCGTAAACCAAACCAAACCAAACCAAAATAAATAAATAAATAAATAAATAAATAAATAAATAAAACACATTGTCTGGAAAGTGCAAGTCATTTTCTTTCATTGCGCGTTGTGAATTGATAATACAAAATCAAAGAACTGAGATTGTCTCTGAGTGTAGCCTTGGAAAATAGTTTTGAACTGTGACATAAACTGTTTCTAGGTCGACATTTTTGCCAATACACGAGCCAGATTTTGTTGTTAACACATGACTAGCGCAGATATATATAAAAAAAACCTTACCTTGAATTTGTATATGGCCAGTCATGTCCATAAGGGCAGGTGAAACCCTTCTGTGCTTATTAACTTTGGGTCGATTGACAAACAATCGACCCAAAAGTCTTTGATTTGTTCAATGATAATCCATTTGACACTAGCACCGAACGACCAGCAGTATTCTTTACTTTGGAGATAACTGTATTCAAAATTGTCATTTGGTGAGGTAAATCTGCGGTTTTACGGTTGTAAATTTCGTTAAACGGAATTTGCGACCGTAAAACTCGACGATTTACCTCCCCAAACGACAATTTTGCAATACAGTTATTGAAGAACAAACCGTCGCAAATTTTTGACGCTATCCAATCAGACGTCGCGTTACATATGGGCCCCGTCAAGCGATTTTGGTACTTATCGCCTTTGCGAGCAGCGATGGTTCAGGCGAGCCTGCGAATCCGCGCAGTCTTGCCAGAACCTTCGCTGCTCGCTTATACAAGCAGTGACTCAAGAGGAACCTTCGAACAGACAGCCATATCCCTGGCCCCTCTGAATGGCTTGGCATGCGCAGTTAAAATTTGTCATGACGGAATGCTCGAAGACACAAATTCGCTTCGCGGGGCTCAAATGACGTTTCCAGATACATGTACTGATACTTACATGTACAGAAATCGCAACGAATAGTTTGTCCAGAACTTAAATGTAGCATCGACAAATGTACATTTCATAAAGCTGAATACCAGATAGAAATATATTAGATACATGTACATGTATACATTGTAAGTTTACAGCTTCGGAGAAATTTAATTTGTATTTTAAATAAATAAATACGTCCAGATCCCGATCAGGCACACAATAGCGATTGCTTGTGTATGTATTCTAAAGTGTCAAGTAAAGTGTCGGTCCAACAGAGCTTGCGACTGCGATGCGAAAGTTTTGCGACTGATATCGTTTGCGATTGATTCGCGACCTCTTTGACTATCGCAACAACTTTTTCTCTGCAAATATTATCGCCGATCAGTCGCCAACCAGTCGCCGTACAATCGGCGGAAGTTTTTGCATGCAGTCAGCGATTGGTCGCCGACCTGTCGCCATAGCATTGCCGTACTAGTTTAGAGTGATCGGCGACCAATCGGCTCTTCAAAGACTGGTTGCAACCGAATGGCGACTGGTCGCGGTCCCAGACTGGTTGAGATCAAAACAAAAAATCCGTTGTAGTTGCCACTGCAAACTTTCGGCGATCTTTTGGCACACGTTAAATAATTTTCATATTTCTGCTCAAAACATATATTGTTGGAACTCGTTACAACCGCCTCTGCGAGGCGGTTCAAACGAGTACCCACAGCCTATGTTTATGAGCAGAAATAAGAAAAAATATTTATACCTGTGTGAAAAGCAGTTTTGTTATAAAAAAGTGGGATTTTAGGAGGTCAAAATTACATAGGCATCATCAGTGTTTTCTTGATGAACAACAAAGATGCAGATGCACGCAGTCTGAACCGCAGCTGGGATAGGGCAACAGTTTCAATATTCAAAATTGCATCTTATCTTGTTAGTCTGTCCAGCTGAGAAGGCAGGCTTATTTGGGCCCCGTCAAGCGATTTTGGTACTTATCGCCTATGCGAGCAGCGAAGGTTCAGGCGAGCCTGCGCATCCGCGCAGTCTCGCCAGAACCTTCGCTGCTCGCTCATACAAACAGTGAATCAAGAGGAACCTTCAGACAGAAAGCCATATCCCTGGCCCCGCTGAATGGCAGGGCATGCGCAGTTAAAATTTGTCATGACGGAATGCTCGAAGACCCAATTCGATTGGCGGGCTCATTTAATCTTGGACATCAGATTAACAAGCCCGTGTAATGAACGTCATTCAAACGCCCTTCTTATAGATAAAAACGGGGTTTAAAGGGAATACATTATTTGGACTATGAATAAGAAAAATGTCAAATGTTTTCATCTAAAAATGATAGTTCCAGAAATATAAAAGACGCCATTTTAGGACACGGGTATGTAATGGAACCCAGAAGCATCACGAAAACACGCCTATATAATTTTGACCCCCTTGAACCCCACTTTTATATAGTAAAACTGAGGTTTAAGGGGGTATACATTATTTTTCTTATTTCTGCTAAAATAAAAAACATAGACTGTGGGTACTCGATAGAACCGCCTCATCGAGGCGGTTCTATCGAGTCCCCACAATCCATGTTTTGAGCAGAAATAAGAAAAATATAACAATTTTTCATCTTAAAATTTCTAATTTTTGGCCAAAAAATTGGCAATGTTTTTGTATAGGCGTGTTTTCGTAATGACAGGTTTTCTAGTAGATGTATATGTCACATTAACGCAAAATGATAACAATTCCGTGTCTATTGAGAAAAGTTGGGTTTACTCGCCGTCTGTACTGTACTTTTCTTTTCGTATTGCTCTAACATGCTAAGGCATACATGTGTAGTATTCATAACGACAACGCACTTAGGTGTAAAAATGGCGTCTTTCTTATCTGTAGCATTTTTCGGATGAATATCGTTTCTAGTCCAAACATTGGTTGCTGGCGCTCGTAAGATGCAGTTCTAACGAGCACCAACACTATGTCTTTTTAGTAAAAATAGGAAATGATATATACCCCTGTAAACCACTCTTTTCTGTTTGTTAGCTGTGGTCTTTCACGGACTTATTAACTTGATGTGAAATGCCCCTTTGAGGGAATAATAATAAGCTCTAAAATCTTCTTTTGATCCAAATAATGAATGAAAGAAAATAAAAATATAAATATCCTTGAAATATAGCACTATCTGAAGTGAGTCTGTTGTCGCAGTATGTGGAGATGAGGGACTTTTGCTTATTGTATGTGGCTTATTGTATGCGTCATTTAAGAGGTATCGGATCTATTTTTGTTTCTATTTTTCAAACTACATGATGGATTTGGTTCATGTTTGGTTGGATGCTGTCAACAAACAGTGTAGACCCTGATCAGACACCACAGAATGCGGTGTCTGATCAGGGTCTGCACTGTTTGCCGATGTCCCTTTACGTGGTTTTCATGTAAGGATGGGTTGACAGACCACCCCATTTGCCGGACAGGCCCAGGTACATGTATTTAAAAAGCATACGGGAAGCCCCAAATTGTATCCCGCGTAAGTCAAATGCGTATCCATTCCACTGAACGTTATGGAAAGTGATACGGGCCGCATCAAGCAAGAATATGTCTTCGGAGATATGCCCCCGGCGCAGACTCAGATCTGACTGCGCCAATGCACATTATGACCAAAGTCCACACAGGGGGATGTTCGGATGCCTGTCGGTCCAATGTTCCTTCACTGAGACAGAGAGAGCGGTTCAGTGAATGAGTGAGTGGTTAAGAAAACTGATGTTTCAAAACGCTAACAAATCCGGGAAATAAACACCCTTTCAAGCCCCACTTTATAGAGAAAACTGGAGTTTCTGGTTTATAGTTTTCCAATATCTGCTCCAAGACAAAGGTTGTTGGTACCTTGTTAGAACCGCCTCAATAAGGCGGTTCTAACAAGCACCCACAACATATGTTTGGTGTAAAAATTAGAAAACAATATTACAAATCTTCATTAGAAAATAGCAGATTTGGAGTCTGAAAGAATGCACTATGTCACCTGGGTGTGTTTCACTCAATGCGCATGCTCGAAGACGCCTTTTCGTGTGACACGTCCCAAAACGTGGCATAATATTCACGTTATCATGGCATTTGGAACTGAATCGTTGACGCTGTGACTTGAGTCCTCACTAACTGAATTGTCTACGCATCTCGACAATCGCTTAAGCCTCACATATTCAAGATCGCCTTTAACATGTTTAAGGTTTGCAACATGATTGTTAATAAGCCGTCCATTAGCCACTCTTTTGTTTTTTACTGAATTGTTTCTTTCACACATGTCCTCATATTCATATTTGTTTCTGTGTCCATTTAAATATGGCTTGCTGTCACGTGCTTGTCTGACAGTCCGTGTTTTATAGCTACCGCCCTGTGTGCACCCCTGTTTGTAAAGACTTTGTCTTCGGAATACTACGGTCTCGTAGGTTGAGCCGCTGGAATGTCTGGGTAGTATTTTGGTGAGGCACACACAGCATGGAAACCACATGTAGAACAAAGTTACCAAATCAGCCTGAAATTGAAAGAAAAAATTTGCCCACATCACGTTAACAAGTTCATGTAAACCCCACTTTATATAGAAAATGTGGTTAACACGGGTATATATTTTTTTATTTCTGCTCAAAGACATATGTTGTGGGTACTCGTTAAAACCGCCTCACTGAGGCGGTTTTAACGAGCAGCCACAACCTACAGTCGAACTTCGATGGCTAGCCAGCGAAAATGTGTTCGAGACAAAATTAGTTTGAGCCATGGAGGATTAATAGTAGTGCCATACCAGTATAAACATATTTTATTGCATCATAAATCAAGCAACAGGGTCGGGCCACAAGTTCTGCCAACATTAGTTATGGTCCTCCCCTACAAAACAGTATTACAGTAATAGATACATGCACATGATAGTGGCATATCAGAAGGTATAATGAAGATAATTGTGGGATAATAGATTATAAATGTATAGTGTGTGTACTCATTAGAATCGCCTCATCGCCTGTTCAGCTGCACACACTAGCAAGAGACTTGAAATTTTAGGTATGGCATCACAAAAACACGCCTAATTTTTACCCCCTTGAGTCCCATTTTCAGTATACAGTAGAACTGGGATTTACAGGGGTAAACTTTTTTTTTTTTAATTCTGCTCTAAAATATCGATTGTGGGTACTCTTGATCTAAAATATCGATTGTGGTTTGTCATCCTAAAATTATCGTTTTTTTTTTTTTTTTTTTTTTTTAGCGGTCAAGTTTACAATGCATTTGTACAGGCGTGTTTTAGGTAAAGAAACTAGAAGCCGGCCTCGGTAGCTCAGTTGGATGCGCGTCTGACTGGTGATCAGGAGGACGCGGGTTCGACACCTGCCGGGGTTGGCAACATTCTTTCGTGGAGATTGATCATGATATCTTTTCTACGGTCATTCTCTCTCTTCTGCTTATTCAAGAAGAGCAGTTATTAGTTTCTGGCGAAAGAATGTGTACTGTACTGGTAAACCGCTTACGTTTTAGCCTGCCCAGGAAAAGTGTGGGTAGGTAAACTTGCGGACTCAAAAATGATCTAAAATAGTGTTGACCGGGCCGTTAAACTCTAATACAAACAAAATAGAAATTACAAGGGATAGTATACTATCCAAGCACAAGTAGCGAACACAAAGATGCAGATCAGCCTACGCATGCGCGAACACAAAGATGCAGATCAGCCTGCGCATGCGCGAACACAAAGATGCAGATCAGCCTGCGCATGCGCGCTGGCTGATCTGCACCTTTGTTGTTCGCAAATGGCAAGAAACTAATTTTCTCATGACGTGCATATTTTAAAAATAAATTAATAAATAAATAAATAATAAATCTTTATCTGAATGAATACATCCGAAATCTTTTCCACCAATTTAAAGGTATACGCATTCAAAAGGATCTAACATACTTTGCCCCTTTTATTTTAAAGTCGATCCGTGTTGATAAAGGAAGAAATATGTTAGAACTGATAGTTTCCTCTCCTTTGAGTAAACATACCCCTATATGACTGAGACATTTTGACACTGGTTGGATTCGATCTCAGGCCGCCGAAGTGACGAGAATCGTTTGAAATGATACTCGGTGAGTTGGAAGTTACACGTGTGTATCTACGAACAAGGAATCGAACACAGGCCGTCCCATTGTACCATGTCGCAGTTAAAGCCGGTTTGTACCGCAAAGTAGTATAAGAGTGCTTTTTCACTGTTTACACGCGATACAACACGCATGCACAGATCTGATGCCTTGGTAAATTTGGGAACGGTGAATAATCTAGAGAGGTTGCGCGTCCCCTGCCTTTGCTAAATTAGCCGCGACATTGGCATTCCTAAATGTGGTGACCTATATTTACATGTATATGTAGGTCACTGCTGAATGTGATAAAACATCGAAATGGACTATATCAGTGAAGATAAACAAGGATAGATGTCGATATAGCTGGTAGGCGACTTGACTTGCGTATCGCAGGCGAAAGAGAACTTGTAGATTGATCATTTTCACTAGATGACCTATTGAAAATAACTCGGAGATCAGCAAAAGAAACGAAAATCACCTTTGCCAGCAAACATTCATATAGTATAAAGAACACTGCATGTCGAAACCAGGGGTGCTTGGCAGCATACAAACACAATATCATGGCAAATACAGTCGAACTTCAATGGCTCGAACACCTTTGGGACTTCGAAAATCTGTTCGAGACAGGGGTAGTTCGAGCCACTGAGGCTACTGTCAGGAGGCATAACGAGATACTTTTAGAAATCTTTTCGGTGTTCTATTATGCAAATGTATGCTGCGTGTACTCATTAGAATCGCCTCATCGAGGCGATTCTAATGAGTACACACAGCATACATTTGCAAGATAAAAGACTAAAATCTCCTTAATTATCCCCCACTATTTTTATGCAGAGGATTTCGCTAGGGGCTCAAGAATGGGTTCGACACATCCATGGTGAACGAGCCATCGGTTTTCGAGCCATCGAAGTTCTACTGTATACATGTTCTGTCATGTCTGCAATAGCTTTCAGAGATTTAACTAAAGATGTTCTCCTCTAAATAAATTCAGTTTATCCTAAACGTCAGGGACGGCTGCTTGCTTCTGAGCTAAACGGCCATTTTAACACTGTAAAGGTCATAATGGGCAGGTCACTTAACGAAACCATCCTTTTCAACTAGTGCAGGCTCACTGGTTGAAAAGGAGGCCTTCATGCGGACTGAACAATGCACTGATGAGATAGGCGGCCTTCATGCGGACTGAACAAGCATTTCAGTGGTTTCTTGCTGTCGAGTCCTCAGCGTTGTTTCATCTCTGTGGTTGACTGATTTTTGTGTTCACGGAGATGTTGCACTGATGAGTTAGGAGGCCTTCAGCGGACTGAACAACTTATTTGTCTTAATCGCGAAGGACGTAAGGGCAAGGATTGTGGCCACGTAAAATCGATTTAAGTCCCCCATTGGAATTCGTTTCACTGTTCTGTCGTGGTTTATTTTTGTTATGGCTTGTCTTTGAGTGTGTGTATCCCCTATATTATTTTGCTTTGGATAGCCAATTGGCCATTTTGTGGGAAAGTAAGTGCCATTTTGGCTTTCCGCTAGTGATGTTGCCATAAGGGTCTAGCTGTTTCATGATTTTGATTCTTTCCCTTGGTATCTCTGATGGGAGCTGTGGGTTAATTGTATCGATTCCTGATCATTGCCTTTACTTCTATTTCACAACTGCTCATCTTTAATCAACGGATGAGAGAGATTGATCGTAGAAAATATTTGACGGTCAATCTTCATGTAAACATGTTGCCTAGATGGTGCAGGTGTATGTTGTAGCTTGTCGATTCGATTCCCCGAGCAGACATGCGGCGGGTATTGTGGTGGTCACCGATCAAAAGCCGGTGTTTTTTTCTGTATATTCCGGTTTCCTACACCGCGTAAGAACACGATGCAGCAACATTCGGGTCTTAGGCAAGGCTTAAATTGTTCGTCTGAGCTTTCGGTATGATACAATTAAAATTGAAATTGGGATCAAAATAGAAGTAGAGGCAATGATCAGGAATCGATACAATTAACCCACAGCTCCCATCAGAGACACCAAAGGGAAAGAAACACAGACATGAAGCAACAGACCCCAACGGAAACACCAACAGCGGAAAGCCAAAATTACAGTTACTTTCCCACAAAATGGCCAAAAGGCTATCAAAAATAAAATAATATAAGCGACACAAACACCCAAAGACGAAGCATAACAAAAATAAACCGCGACAGAAGAACCGCCTTGGAACGGTCAGCGGAAACGAGTTCCAGTCAAGCCTGATTTTTAAGCGGTCTGCGTGCCCTTTGTGCGTGCGCGTTTGCGTTCCCGTCACACTGCGTTTAAGTTATCACGACAGTCACGCATCACAGAGCATTCATATTTGGGATTTGGGTATCTAGGAGGATCTTCTGAGATTCCAAGAGAACATACTCCTAAGTTCATCCTCGGTGGAGGGGCTAGGGTTCACAATCTAGGAAACCTCAAAATTATACAAATGGGTAAATAAAGACCGTCACTTATCACAGGACATTCATATATAGAACTTGGGTACCAGGGAGGGTCTTCTGAGGTTCCAAAAGAATACACCCTGGGCTCATGTTTGGGTTGGGCTAGGGGTCAATATCTAGGGCGCATTTGTAATGAGACTATTTGTTGGAGAAATGTTATACCTGGGATGTGAGTTCCATGTGACCCAATGATTGATCACAAAGTATATCTAGGTCAGTTTGACTTATATTTCATGGTTCAATGATTTTGACCTATATCTTGAGTACTATTTGACTGAGAAATGCCATACTCGATTAAAAGTTCCATGTGACCCGATGGTTGCTATAAAATATATTTAGGTCAAGGTGACATATATTTCATAATTCAGCGATTTTTGCCTTATATCTTGGGCACTACATTGTATTTGATGGAGAAGCGTCATACCTTGATTATAAGTTCTACGTGACCTGATGATTGACATAGACATTTATCTATGTCATTGGTGTATATTTTATGGTACATCAGTTTCATGCGCCCAGTTGATTGACCCTTAAACATATCTAGGTCAGTGTGACCTTTATTTCATTGTTCAGTGATCTTGCCTTTTAACTTGAATACTTCTTGACTGAGAAACTTCATAAGTAGAGTTAACCACTGGAGTCCCACAAAATAGAAAGCAATGTCTCCAAAATGACCTAAATGGTGTTGACAGGACGGGGACGTTAAACCTCAACATAAACAAAGAAAGACTCACGTAAAGTCGTCTTTGAACAGCACATGAAATTTCTGGATAATCCACGGCTTTCGCCGAATGGTGCACGGTTGTTTATAGCGTATGGCACTGTTTTCTATGCAATAATAAGGGTTAAAGAATGTTGCTGGGTCGGACGTAAAACGAATCGGCGACCTATGTATACCAGTCGGGTGCTTCTGGCTGAAAAAGGGAACAGCAATGATCCGTCATGCCGCTGCTGTTGAAACATGATACTCGAAGGGTGCTGATAATTTTGGAATGGACCCAGTCAATACAAAAACACGCCTACACAAATACATTGAAACTTTCACCGCCGGAAAAGGGAACATTTTAAGAGGAAAAATTGTAATATCTCTTTCTTATTTCTGCTCAAAATATAGATTTTGGGTACTTGCTAGAACCGCCTCATCGAGGCGGTTCTAACGAGTACCCACAATCTATATTTTGAGCAGAAATAAGAAAAATATCACACTTTTTATCTTAAAATTTTCGTTTTATTTCGGCGATAAAATTTACAATGCATTCGTATCGGCGTGTTTTCGTAATGACGTTATGGCTTTCTAGTAATAAACATGTCCTGAACACCATTTTTTCACATTTTATAGATAGTTTAGAGCAGAAATAAGAAAAATAAGATTTACCCCTGTAAACCCCAGTTTTATTGTATAAAAGTGGGGTTCTAAGGGGTCAAAATTATATAGGCACGTTTTCATGCTGGGTTAATGGTTTTACCTGTATTATCACATCCGGATTATGTTCAAGGTCAGAATAGAAAGTTCAGTCGAACTTCAATGGCTCGAACACCTTTGGGACCTCGAAAATCTGTTCCAGACAGGGGAAGTTCGGGCCACTGATGTTATTGTCAGGAGGCATAACGAGATACTTTTAGACATCTTTTCGGTGTTCTATAATGAATATGTGTGCTGAGTGAAATCATTACAATCGCCTCATTACGACGATTCTAATGAGTACACACAGCATACATTTGCAAGATAAAAGACTAAAATCTCCTTAATGATCACCCACTATTTCTTATGTAGAGGAATTCGATAGGGGCTCAAGAATGGATTCGACTCATCCATGGTAAACGAGCGATCGTTGTTCGAACCATCGAAGTTCTACTGTATGTTTCTGGGAATAGTTTTAAGTTTATATGAGTATTTTGTTTGTTTGTTTGATTTGAGGTTTAACGTCCCCATTAACACTGTATAGGTCATTTTGGAGACGATGATTCCAATTTTGTGGGACTTTTACCCGACATTGAGGTGAAATGACAGATCAAGCCCTGTCGCCCAATGAAACTAATAGGGTTTATAGGCATGGACGATCCAACTCGCACCGCTTTGCTTGGGCAGGCTGTTTATTCGAGTAATTAACAGGGGCCAGTTGTTCGAAACTAACGACGTTGTTAGTTAATGCTGCTCACATTTTTTTCAGCAAAAATACCAACATTTTTGATATTGTACTTGCTAGAATGTTTAAAAATATGACCACTAACGAGCTCGTTAAGCTAACGATGCTTTGAACAACTGGGCCCAGGTGTTTAGCACAAATATGAATTAATGCTCACAGCAATTTGAAATAAAAATCACACTCGTGTGACACAGGATATTCTTCCCTGCATAAAACAGTATCTCTTCTGATTAGGGCTGGCTAATCGGAGCTGAATAGATAGCCGGCTATCGTTCCTATCATTGCGATCGATAATCGATTAGTAACTATTGAAGATTTCGTCATAATTTTAACTGTCTGGCTTTCTTTCTGAGCATGACTCCGACCATATGCTGTACTTTGCCATATGTATTTGAACAGACAGGCCTGAGCAAACAGTGTAGACCCAGATGAGACGCCGCAGAACGCGGCGTCTCATCTTGGTCTGCACTGTTTGCCACTCATACAGCTATTTTAGGCGCAACTTTGGGTAGTTAATTGTACTTATCAAATAATCGATCCCAAACAAATCAGTAATGATAATCATTTTTGTGAAATTTATTGAGTAATCGATTATCCGATTAATCGTGCCAGCCTTAATTCTGATGTTGTAATATACATGTATTTCTTATTTCAACTCCAAAAATAGATTGTCAATACTCGTTAGAACCGCCTCAAAGAGGTGGTTCTAACGTGTATCCACAATACAGGTTTCGTTTCACTGACCCTTCCACAATACAAGTCACGTTCGTTTCACTGACCGTTCCAAGGTGGTTCTTCTGTCGCGGTTTATTTTTGTTATGGCTTGTCTTTGCGTGTGTGCATCGCTTATATATGTTTTGGTTTGCTTTGGATAGCCAAATGGCCATTTGTAGGAAAGTAACTGTCCTTTTGGCTTTCCGCTTTTGATGTTTCCATTAGGGTTTAATTATTTCATGGGTGTGTTTCTTTCCCTTCGGTGTCTCTAATGGGAGCTGTGGGTTAATTGTATCGATTCTCTGACCGTTCCAAGGCGGTTCTTCCGTCGAGTTTTTTTTTAGGTTTATTTTTGTTATGGTTTGTCTTTGAGTGTGCAGTGTGTGTTTCGCTTATATTATTTAGGTTTGGATAGACAGGGGAAGTAACTGTTCTTTTGACTTTCCGCTATTGATATTTCCGTAGTGGTCTGGTTGTTTCATGTTTCATGTTTGTGTTTCTTTCCATTTGAGCCCCGCCAAGCGAATGTGTGTCTTCGAGCATTCCGTCATGACAACTTTTAACTGCGCATGCCCAGCCATTCAGTGGGGCCAGGGATATGGCTTTCGGTCTGAAGGTTACTCTTGATTCACTGCTTGTATGAGCGAGCAGCGAAGGTTCTGGCGAGACTGCGCGGATGCACAGGCTCGCCTGAACCTTCGCTGCTCGCATAGGCGATAAGTACCAAAATCGCTTGACGGGGCCCAATTTTAGTGTCACTGATGGGAGCTGTGGGTTAATTGCATCGATTCCTGATCATTGCCTCCACATTTATTTCGAACCAACAGCGGATATGAACCCTTTGCTCAATATAAAGAGTGGTTTACAAGGGTATACATTACATGGGCTTGTTTACTTGATAAAGGAATTTAAACCTCTGAGTTTGGAGGGAAAAGTATAAAAATGTGTACTCACCCTAAAGCTTTCATTAGTAAAACCATAAATGATTGGATTAGCAAAACTGTTGGACATGGCCAACCAATGGCAGCAGATGAAAAGACTAGTGAGCACGTGCATGTCTACGGTTGTCATGACGGCGGGATAAAAGTCTAGAACTAATGTAAACAGATGAAGCGGGAGCCAGCAAATGCCAAACATGGCGACGACGATAACCAGCATCTTCACCACCTGAAAAATATCAAAGGGAGAGAACTTGACATTGAAAGCCTCAAATCCAGGGAAATTTAAAATACAGTCGAACTTCCATGGCTCGAACCCCTTTGGGACCATGAAAATTTATTCGAGACAGCGGTAGTTCGAGCCACTGAAGGTTACTGCCAAAAGGCATAACGAGATACTTTTGAACATCTTTCGATGTTATATAATGAAAATGTTTGCTGTGTGTACTCATTAGAATCGCCTCACCGAGGCGATTCTAATGAGTACACACAGCATACGTTTGCAAGATAAAAGACTAAAATCTCCTTAATCATCCCCCACCATTTCTTATCTTGAAGATTTCCCTAGGGGTTTAAGTATGAGTTCGACCCAGCCATGGTAAGCGAGCCATCGGTGTTCGAGCTATCGAAGTTCTACTGTACTCGACAAAGGCTCGTTTGAGCCCTAGGGAAGTTTTACACAACTCCTGGCATCAATATATTAAGGCTATTTTAGGGAGAAGTTTCTTATATTATCTTGAAAATGTACGTTGTGTTTACCTTTTAGAATCGCCTCGATGAGGCGATTCTAATAGGTACACACAATATACCGTTATTTTATAGAAGAGCAAAAAGATATCCCTCAAATATCCCCAATACACCGCTGGTTTGTTTGATTTGAGGTTTAACGTCCCCGTCAACACTGTAAAGGTCATTTGGAGACGTTGCTTCCAATTTTGTGGGACTTTTACCCGACCTTGAGATGAAATGACATCTCAAGCCCTGCCGCCCAATGAAACCAATAGGGTTTATTAGCATGGACGGGCCGACTCGCACCGCATTGCATGGGCAGGCTTAGATCCTTTAAGTGGTTTACCAGTACTCGTTTGCGGGTCGGTTTCAGCTCTGCGTGGAAGCATGATGCAGTCCATCTATTTCTTCAAGCCCCGAGGGGGCCGATTACACCGCTTGACCCCACACTGTGGTTAAACCTAAGTTGCTCAAACTGCCCCTAAGACGAATTCCTCGTTACGAAAACACGCCTGTACAAATACATTGTAAACTTTATAGCCGAAGAACTAAAAGTTTAGATGAAAAAATGTGATATTTTTCTTTTTTCTTCTCAAAATAAAGATTTATATTTTAGAGCAGAAGTAAGAAAAATAAGAATTACCCCTGTAAACCACAGGGGTCAAAATTATATAGACGTGTTTTCATGATGTCAAGGTGCTCGCACCACTGTGTAACCATAGCGTAAAGCAAGGTCGTTAATCTTTATCCGGCTGAATAAATTTATTTAGCCGCTCCTACTTTTGACTGTCAATCAAATATTTTGATATGTATTCATTCAAATTTGCAAACTGAATGACAACTATTGTAGATCCTGATCAGAAGCTACCTGATCTGGATCTACACTGTTTGCAAAGGAAGTGGTTGTCGTGTTCAACAGGATAAGGGATCTACCTATTCATCGCGATAACAAATCCGTGGAACGAAGACCCCTCTAAACCCCGAGTTTCATCACGAAAACACGCCTTTGTAAATTGACCCCCTTGAACCCGACTTTTATATGGTAAAACTGGGGTTTCAGGGGGTATACCTTATTTTTCTTATTTCTGCTCTAAATTATAGATTGTGGGTACTCGTTAAAACCGCCTCGATGAGGCGGTTCTAACGAGTGCCCACAATCTATATTTTGAGCAGAAATAAGAAAAATATCTCAATTTTTCTTCACAAAATTTTCACTTTTTCGGCGATAAAGGTGGCAATGTATTTGTATAGGCGTGTTTGCGTATTGGGATCTAACTATTCATCACGATAACAAGACCGTGGAACGAAGACCCCTCTAAACCCCGAGTTTATAGAGAAAAGTGGGATTTACTGGGATGTTCATCATTTGTCTTCATTACGCAAACACGCCTATACAAATACATTGCCACCTTTATCGCAGTAAAAATGAAAATTTTAAGATGAAAAATTGTGATATTTTTTCTTATTTCTGCTCAAAATATAGATTGTGGGCACTCGTTAGGCCGCCTCATCGAGGCGGTTCTAACGAGTACCCACAATCTATATTTTAGAGCAGAAATAAGAAAAATAAGGTATACCCCCGGAAACCCCAGTTTTACTATATAAAAGTGGGGTTCAAGGGCGACAAAATTATATAGGCGTGTTTTCGTGATTCGCCTCAATGAGGCAGTTGTAACGAGCACCCGCAACTTATGTTTGCAGTATAAATGAGAAAAATATGACAGATTTTGCATAAAAAGCAGCCATTTTGGAGATTGAAAAAATGCACTTTGTCGCAAAGGTTTGCTATCGTAATGTATCCTGAAAACCAGATATCTTATATATTAGATAAGGTATAAGATATCTGATATAATATATGACATCTTATATACTATGTTAGATATCTTTTTAGTATATAATATATCATATAAAGTATATGAGATATCTCATATTTGTATCTTTTTCCGCATATAAGATATCTTATATACCGTATTAGCATATAAATGGTAGATTAAATGCTGCTGATTAGATTTCTTATTCGGTGATTTAGACATCTTATGTTCTTTATAAGCTGTCTTATTTAGCATATAATATATTTATATATCTTATACGATACAAAAGATACCTTATATAATATATAATATATAAAATCTCTTATATATAATATAAATGTAGTTATATAAGACATTTGAAATCTACAATAAATAGTAAACAATTATGCAAAAAATTTTAGAATCCGTGTTTTGAAACCATTACGAAAACACGCCTACACGCCTTTATACAAATACATTGTAAATGTTTCCGCTGAAAAGCGAAAATTTTAGGATGAAAAAATGTGACATTTTACTTATTTCTTCTCAAAATATAGATTGTTGCTCCACGATAAAACCGCCTCGCCGAGGCGGTTCTAACGAGTAGCCACAATCTATATTTTAAAGCAGAAATTAAAAAAGTAAGGTATACCCCTGTAAACCCTAGTTTTACCATATGGGCCCCGTCAAGCGATTTGGTACTTATCGCCTATGCGAGCAGCGAACCTTCGCTGCTCGCTCATACAAGCAGTGAATCAAGAGGAACCTTCAGACAGAAAGCCATATCCCTGGCCCCTCTGAATGGCTGGGCATGTGCAGTTAAAATTTGTCATGACGGAATGCTCGAAGACACAAATTCGCTTGGCGGGGCTCATATAAAAGTGGGGGTCAAGGGGTCAGAACTGTATAGGCATGTTTCTGCGATGACTGGTCTCTGATATTCATATAGACAGAAGGCCCGGGCGATAAGAGAATACTATCAGACTACACCAATGCGCAGGTTGATCTGAGTATTCGCTGGGCACCTTCTTGATCGGTGTAGCCCGAGCTCATAGCTTCTATATCTGCTTATCTGTTTGCTACAGGTCACTAAATCTATGACCTGGAAAGGTCATGACAAATTCGTTTTGACTTGGAATTATCCGGCTCACTTAATGCCAATTATTGGAAAACATGAGGCCCGGTGGCAGAAAAACTTGGAAGATGACGTTCGAATAGCGAAGACTCGGGTTACTCATAAGCTGATGAACAGTATTCAGCGCTCTCATGAGACTTCTACAGGTTATACAGAGTCTAGCGATCAAACTTTTCAGACTGATCAGAGTGTTTACTGGTTGTACTAGCCATCTTGTTGTGTCCCGGATCAGATGAGATGTATATCGCTATTGGCTCATTACGTATTACGAGATTGTATCTAATCAAATTTCTGGTCTTCTGAATACTTGTACAAGAAGAAAACCTCGGTAATAATGTCTTCCAGGGAATCTTGAAGTAAATGATGGTGATATCCGGTGATAGCCTTTTTTGCATTTTTATTTAAAGATAAGCTGGGCCCCGTCAAGCGATTTTGGTACTTATCGCCTATGCGAGCAGCGAAGGTTCAGGCGAGCCTGCGCATTCGCGCAGTCTCGCAAGAACCTTCCCTGCTCGCATATACAAGCAGTGTATCAAGAGGAACCTTCAGACAGAAAGCCATATCCCTGGCCCCTCTGAATGGCTGGGCATGCGCAGTTAAAATTTGTCATGACGGAATGCTCGAAGACACAAATTCGCTTGGCGGGGCTCAGCTGATAAACGTAACATAAATCTAATTGACATATGCAGTCGTGTAACATTGGCCTACTAAAATCAAAGAGTTGGGTGAAACGAAAATGCGTCTTTGAGCACGCGCTCAGCGAAACCTCAAACAAGCTTACGTACACACTATGTCGGATCTTGTGCGGCTAATACATGAAATCAGTTGAACCGGCTGTCAAGATAAGGTGGTTATGACTTCATCGGTAAATGTGCAGGTAAAAGATAAAAGTTCTTTCATCGATAACTGTGCAGGTAAAAATAAGGACTTTTTCTTTGTCCTATCTGTGACCTCAGATTGTACATATTTTACTTGTGGGATAGGCATTGCGACGTCAAAGCATTGCGACGCGCAAGGCGGCTACAATCTACCGTGGAATCGATTAAAACGTCACCCAAAGCAATATAGGACCGATTAACAAAGCCAAGCGAACAGGGTATCAAGCGAAGACTCATATCAACATGCGCAGCCTGGTCGGTGTCTTTGGTGTACGCTTTAAGATGCTTGATGACCAAATGCTTCTCCAAGCAGGCAATGAATGCTGTATTCTTATTTAGAGGGTAAGTAAGCCGTCTTTTTTATGGTTTTCGCCAAGCGAAGACCACCTACTGCTTTACGCAGCTCAGAACGTCCCCGTTAACACTATTTAGGTCATTTTGGAAAAAATTGCTTCCAATTTTGTGGAACTTTTTCCCGACATTGAGATAAAATAACATCTCAAGCTATACCGCACCCCACCCCCCCCCCCCACCAAAAAAAAAAAAAAAAAAAAAAAAAGGAACGGTCTGGCTCGCATCCTTGGCAGACTTATAACCCTTTTATAGAACGCATTAGACCTTCCAATCTGTTTACCAGTATTTAAGTTTGGTCGGCTTCAGATTTATTTATTTATTAAAAAAATTCATGACATGAATACATACATCTGTACAACAAATATACATACAAATGTCAAAGGATTGGATGTAGGCTCAGCCTATATTTATCCTCTCCTTTAAGATGTTGTAAGCATAAACATATCTGTTGTCTATGTACATTTACCATCTTTATCAGTTGTCAAATTATGTAGCATATATATAACACTAAGTATTGAAGAAGAAGAAGAAGAAGAAGAAGAAGAAGAAGAAGAAGAGAGGTGAAGCCTGTTACTCCGACGTACACCAGTATTCACCGTGATGGTTTTGATGCGATACATGTGAAGGCTACAAATACAGCAAACACCTGTATACTCACGTTGATTCAGAGTGTTCAATTGTTGGTGTTTTTAAAACGATCGTCACATTTAAATATCCGAAAGACCCCTATGTTAAGTTAAACAATTAGAGGGTAAGGAGGTGGGGTATGGGGTACGCCCTGGTTTTCGGACAGGATCAGATGTTGACGTTGGCACGGAAATCATACTAATAGATCTAGCAGGGGCGCTTACTCTAGCACAAGTAGATACGTTGCGAAGAAGCAGAAACATTTTCTATACATTTATCCCTTTTTACCTTATACCGTAAGTATGGAAATAAGATTCGATGCTGATTTGTTTATTTTGTTGTTTGAGGCTTTGCTCGAGCATGAAAAGCATATGCATAAGTTATTGTAGTGGTCAGAGTGTAGAGGTCAGCGTGACCGAGATGGATGGTTCAGTTACTGTAGAGCCTGTGTCACCCGGATCAGGAGCCAAGAATCCCACTACTCTGACTTACCGAAATGAAATGCAAATCAGGTGCAGGACCTTGACTGCTAAGTATTAGCACAGCAAATTTGGGTCGCCTCTTTGAATGTTCTGTTTCTGTTAGAGAAAGAAAAATAGACGATGCACAGAACACCATCACAGAAACACGCCTATACAATTTTGACCCCCTTGAAATTCACATTTATATAATAAAACTGGGGTTTCCGGGGGTATACCTTACCCTTCTTATTCCCAATCTAGAACACAGACCGTGGGTACCCGTCAGAACCGGCTTCAGATCTGCATGGAAGCACCATGTAGCCCATTCTATTTCTCATAGCCCCGATGGGCGAGGGCGCTCGCGGCTCAGATTACAGTTGGATCCGTTGCTATGTAAGGTACACGCGGCGACGACTGAGGTGGACTATGAGCATGCGCACATCACACGGTCCACATTATACCTTCAATAAAGTTTGTTACTTACTTACTAACATTGCACTTGAAAGGAATGTTTACATCACTATAGTCTGTAGGTGAAAACATGAAGTGTCCAAATCTGCCCTTCAAAAGCATTAGGCTAATAAACACCTGGGCCCAGTTGTTCAAAGCATCGTTAGCTTAACGAGCTCGTAAGTGGTCATATTGTTAACTGTTATAGCAAGTAAAATATCTAAAATTTTGTTATTTTTGCCGAAAAAATGTGAGCAGCTTTTGCAAATGCAAAAGCTGCTCACATTTTTTCAGCAAAAATATTAGCATATTTACCATAATAAATGATCAAAGTTTTAACGATACGTTAATTAACGACGTCGTTAGTTTTGAACAACTGGCCCCTGCTTTTGTTTGTTTGAATATGAGTTTACACTATTTAGGTCGTTTGGAGACACTTTTGTGGGACTTTTACCCGACATTGAGATGAAATGAGATTTCAAGCCTTGCCACCCAAGGGAACCAAAATGCTTATATGCATTGGACGGTCTGGCTCACACCACTTTGCTTGGGCAGGCGTTGTCCTTCTGAGCGGTTTACCAGTACTCGTGTGTGGTCAGTTTCAACCCACGCAGAATCCATCTTTGTCATAAGGAAAATAATGTATAACAACACAAACTGCACTTTTCCAGTTATAAAATGGTTAGTAGGGTTTAGGGGGTGTTCATTGCACGGACTTGTTATTCTGATGAGGATTTCGGGCTTTACGGACTCTTTAACATTTTCCATGCGTATCAAACAACGAACATAGTTCTTTATCAGAAGCAAAGTGAGACGATACACCCGTGCCATCACGAAAACACGCCTATATAATTTTGACCACCTTGAATCCCGCTTTTATATAGCAAAACTGGGGTTAACAGGGATAAACCTTATTTTTGTTATTTCCGCTCTAAAATACAGGTTGCTGGTACTGGTTAGAACCGACTGTACGTCAATTATCAGCTGAAAAATTGCCATTCCGGCGAGGAGCTATTAATGAAACCATTAAAATTCATAGGTATACATGTATCATGTACATTTGACATGTAGTTGTTTAAGTTAAAATGTATCCAGCTTGGAAAAAAAACTCAAGAATATTTTGTTTGTCTGAATTGAAGTTTAACGTCCTCGTCAACACCGTTTAGATGGTTTTTGAGACGTTGCTTCCAAATTCGTGGGACACTGAGATGAAATGACATCTCAAGCCCTGCCGCCCACTGAAACCAATAGGGTTTATATGCATGGGCGATCCGATTCGCACCAGTATGCCTGGGCAGGCTTAGACCTTTTACACGGTTTACCAGTTCTCATGTGCGGTTGGTTTCAGCTACGTGGAAGCACATTGCAGCCCAATCTATTTCTCCAAGCCCCGATGGGCGGGACCTTAAAACTCAAGAGATATAAGTTGACAAATTGCAGCCTTTTGCCATCAATTTCTCGCACGGATGAGCACAAAACTATTAACCAACATCTTGCCAAGACGTTCCCAGAAGGCAAAGAATCTTTGTGTCTGTTTTGGCATCCTACATGTTTAACTAGTCCAGCCAGACAGCAGCACTATCAAATCGTATCTAAGTTCTGTCAACTACAGAATATTGGCTACTGAAAACTATTTGCCAAAAGTCTTTCGCTTTATTTTAACCCATATATGCCTTGCGGCCCCTTTGGTGGATATTAGCAAACAGCGTAGACCCAGATCAGACGCCGCAGAATGCGGCGTCTGATCTGAGTCTGCACCGTTTGCTTAAAGACTATTCATTTTTGTAAAATTTGCCTCAAATAAAAACAAACCTGACATCCCTATAATTTGAAATGGACTAATCCAAACTTATTGGGTGGAAGATTCCATTCTCATATATGGGTAAAATAATGTTGGCACCTTCAGGCAAACTGTGTCTGTTCGATATAATATGTGAAAACTTCATATCAAATTGTTTGATAAAGAAAACGTGATAACAGAAATCAACACGCGAAACAATGTTTGCAAATTCAGGCAAACTGCCGGTTAAATGTACCAGCTCTTTTTAATTATGGCTGTGTTAAAACTTCATAATAGGCTGTTTGGGTATAAAAAACATCTCAACGAAAATCCGCCGAGCAATACAACCATGATTCACAACCATTGCATGGACTTCTACATATGGAAATGTGTGTGATATTTTGTCTTTATTTCTGCTCATTAGGTAGTCTCGCTGAGGCGGTTCTAACGAGTACCGGTAATGAATATTTTGGGGCAGAAAAATGAAAATAATCCTTCCTTTTAAACTACAATAACACAGGTTTACAATGGCGTTATGGTCAAGGTTTTGTTAACCCATAAAACACCAATCACGACACTTGTCGTCTGCTTTGTCGTCTGCCAAGTACTTTAGAATCAGTTTTTGCAAACAGTTTGGACCCAGATCAGCCTGCTCCTGTAGGAGCAGTCTGATCTGGGTCCACACTGTTTGCCTAAAAGAAAAAAAATCTTTTATTAAAAAGTTTACAAGAAGATTCAGCACAGACGAGATAAGCAGACGACATTTTCAGGCGTTGTTTTCTTTCTCGGCGTCTGGCGGTAAAGTACAGACAAACGCATTATAGCTACTGCCTTCCGGCTTTGAATTCGAGAAAATGCATTCGGATAGCTTAGATTTATAATTATACTAAATGTCTAGCTGTTGCAGACACGAAATAAATTAGACAACACTAAAAGATCTGTAGGGAATTCTATCGAGAAATAACGAGAAGGCATTTGCTTCCTGTTAACTCATGTGGGAGATTCTTACTTGTGACGAAATCTCTTCATGACTTCTTAAATACTCTTTATATTCTTTAATGCTCTTAAAGGAAAGCATTTTCATTACGTGCGACATAGTGCATTTTTTTCACATCTCAAAATGGTCATTTTTCTGATGAAAATCCGTGATATTTTTCTTATAAATACTGCAAACATAGGTCACGGGTGCTCCTTAGAACCGCTTCATTGAGGCGAGTACCGACAACCTATGTGTTGGAGCAAAAATAAGAAAAAATAATGTATACCCCCGTAAACCACAGTTTTTCTCTATATAAAGTGGAGTTTAGGAGTGTGTGTGTGTGGGGGGGGGGGGGGGGCGGTCTTTTATTTCACGGATTTGTTCACGTGATGTACATGTATAGAGAAAGAACGAGTAGGCATATTCTTCCTGTTAACTAATGTAGGGATCCTCATTGATATTATGAAATGGGGTATACTCTTAAAGGAAATAATTTGTTCTTCTGGAGCTAATTGTATTCCTTCATGGGTATTACCTAATTGACAAAAGAGCAAAATATATATTTTTCCAAGAATCGACTTCCATGAAGGTAGGTCCATCTTAAGATTAACAGATTGTTTAGCCGAGTCATAAAAAGAAAATAAATAAATAAATAAATAAACAAAATTTAAATATAACTGCACAGAAAACTTGGTGTAAAGCGTCTAAGCTTGATGAAATGTCTTTACTATTTTTAAAGTTTAATATTTTATTATTATTTAGCCAACTAACAGGACTAGAGGCAAAACGTGTTGCATGAAATGACCTCAATGTCTGTTCTACATGTTTGCGAGCAGTAAAGTCTCTGGAGAGGCTGTGCTTTTACTCTGGCTTGTTCGAGTCTTTGCTGGTCGCCAAGGAATGAATTGTATTCTCGTGAGCGGATGCATTTTAGGACAAAGTTTGTGTTTTTGTATTCTCCCGTTTATCCATTACGAAAACACGCCTATACAAATACATTGCCACATTTATCGCCGAAAAAATGAAAATTTTGAGATGAAAAAATGTGTTATTTTTCTTATTTCTGGTCAAAATATAGATTGTGGGCACTCGTTCTAACGAGTACCCACAATCTATATTTTAGAGCAGAACTAAGAAAAATAAGGTATACCCCCGGAAACCTCAGTTTTACTATATAAAAGTGGGGTTCAAGGGGGTCAAAACTATATAGGCGTGTTTTCGTGATGCATTTCAATTTGTCTAGCCACAATTAAGTCAATTTCTTGTGCCAAGTAAATTTATTTATTCTGTAACGAACCAACAAGTGAGTTTATTCTGTAATAATGCACACTTATGTTCATTCAGCTGATTAATTACAATAACATAGAATTCTATAATGTCTCAGAAACGGTTATTTTCCTGGTGAAAATGTGTGATCTTCTCTTATTTATAGTCCAAATGCTCGTTAGAACCGCCTCAATGGGGCGATTCCAACGAGTACCCCGTGACAACGTATGACTTTCAGCAGAAAATTAATGCATACCCCTGTAAACCGAATTTATGGGTGTTCGTTTCACGGACTTGATATCGTAATATTTACATTTCCAGTGTAAAGTCTAATGTAAACCTATAGAAAACAATTGCGTTCATACGTCCATGAACGCATCGCATCACATGATTTTCAGTGACGTTAAATGACGTCATTCTAAACCATTGTTCTCTACGGGCGTTGATGACGTCAAAGCTGCTCCGGCCTTTGTAGAAAAACAGCATGTAAATGTTTTTCAGCTTTAAAAGTTTGCCCTACAAGCATTTTTTTCGCCCATTGATGAGGGGCAAATAATGTAAATATAAAAAATAAACTTAATTTTTCTGCTTTTCATGAAAGTATGAACGACAGTGGGTCGCTAGCAAAGATTACATGAACCCCTTCGGGGTTCATTTACTTTGCACGCGACCCACTGCGTTCATACTTCCATGAACTGCAGAAAAATTAATTTCATTTCTTAAATGAATACATGTACCTCTGCTGTCACGACCATCACGAAAACACGCCTATATGGCTTTGACCCCCTTGAACCCCACTTTTATATAGTAAAACTGGGGCTTGCAGGGGTACACCTTATTTTTCTTATTTCTGCTCTAAAATACAGATTGTGGGTACTCGTTAGAACCGCCTCGATGAGGCGGTTCTAACGAGTACCCACAATCTATATTTTGAGGAGAAATAAGAAAAATATCATAATTTTTCATCTTAAAGTTTTTGTTTTTTAGGCAGTAAAATTTACAACGTATTTGTATAGGCGTGCTTTCGTAATGATTGTAAACTTTACCGCGAAAAAAAATGAACAGATGAAAAATGTCGAATATCTTTCTTATTTCTGCTCAAAACATAGATTATGGATACTCGTTAGAACCGCCTCGACGGTTCTAACGAGTACTCACAATCTATGTTTTTGAGCGGAAATAAGAAAAATAATGTATACTCCTGCAAACCCCAGTTTTACTATATAAAAGTGGGGTTTAAGGGGGTCAAATTTATAAAGGTGTGTTTTCGTGATGTCACATTTGTTTTATATTTTGTAGTGCTAAGTTCAGAGAATTTTCGGTTATTATTTATTGCCAGCAAGTTGCTTTTTCTTCCTATTTTGTGATCTAGACAAAATTGGAACCAAATAATTATGGGCACTGTTAGACCGTAAGAAACAAAAACACTTCTACCGACTGATGTCAATAATTAACAAAGTTTTGTTAGTAATGCCTATACAAATACATTGTAAAGTTTACCACCGAAAAAAACGAAAAATTTTAGATGAAAAATTGTGATATTTTTCTTATTTCTACTCAAAATATAGATTATGGGCACTCGTTAGAACCGCCTCATTGATATTTTCTTTTTCTGCTCAAAATATAGATTAACAGGGCACTCGTTAGAACCGCCCCAGAAATAAGAAAAATAAGGTTTACCCCTGTGAACCCAGTTATACTATATAAAAAAGGGGTTCAAGTGGTAAAACTTGTATAGGGGTTTTCCAACACATCAAAATAAAACTATTTTCAGCAATGTCCTGAACTCTTGGTACCATGGAATCTGGAAATTAGAGAGCTATACTGATGGTCGCAAGCTCTGGATTTTTAGACCACCAGTATACTGTTTGTTTGTTTGATCTGAAGTTTAACGTCTCCGTCAACACTGTATAGGTCATTTTGGAGACGTTGCTTCCAATTTTGTGGGACTTTTACCCGACATTGAGATGGAATGACATCTCGAGCCCTGCTGCCCAATGAAACCAACAGGGTTTATAAGCATGGACGGTCCGATTCGCACCGCTTTGCAAGCTTAGATCCTCTAAGCGGTTTACCACTATTCGTGTGCAGTCTTATTCAGCTCTGCGTGGAAACATCATGTAGCCCATCTATTTCTTCAAGCCCCAATGGGCGGGGGCCGCCAGTACTTATTTCCTAAGGAGGTCATTCATAAGCGTTTTATTATCATATCTATTAACCCTTGTAAAAGTGAACATGACAACCCATACCACTCTAAACCCCACTTTGTATAGTGAAACTGGGGTTTACAGCGGAATGCATTACTTTGTTTATTTCTACTCCAAGACATAGGTTGTGGGTACTCGTTAGAACCGCCTTAATGAGGCGGTTCTAACGAGCACCCAAAACCTATACTCCGAGTATTAGTAAGAACAATATAATAAATATTCACCGGAAAAGTAACCATTTTGGAGAAATGAAAGATAGCACTATGTCGCACGAGTGTGTTATCGCAATGTGAACGAGTGTAGTGTTGATAGTCAGAAATAGGCGTGGTTAAATGAATTTATATACAAGAGGGCCGTGATGGCCCTGAATCGCTCACCTGAATCCAAGATGTTTCTGATGAATCTTATGGAAATGAAGGATTCACTGCTTTAAGGAGACGTGGACCAAAGACTTTTATCTTTGGAGGCTATTTTTCATTGTAGTGGAATTTGAAGGTTTTTCTATTTTTAGCTCTGGTGTCCATTTTGTTTAACAGAGCGGAACAGTTAAGGCAATTTTGAAAGAGGGTCACTCAAGGAACTTTTCTGGGAAATTATTTTCAAATCTGGCCATTTGCCTAGGAGGAAATGCCATTTAAATGTTTTTTTTTTCTATTTTTAGCTCTGGCGGCCATTTTGTTTAACGGATTGGAACGATTTAGGCAATTTTGAAAGAGGGTCACTCAAGGAACATTCCTGTGAAATTATTGTCAAATATGGCAATTTGCCAAGGAGGAGATGTCATTTAAAGGTTTTTCTTTTTTTAGCTCTGGTGGCCACTTTGTTTAACTAAGCGGAACCATTTAGGCAATTTTGAAAGAGGGTCACTTAAGGAACATTCCTGTGAAATTATTTTCAAATCAGTCCATTTGCCTTGGAGGAGATGTCATTTAAAGGTTTTTCTATTTTTAGCTCTGGTGGCCATTTTGTTTAACGGAGCAATACGATTTTGGTAATTTTGAAAGAGGGTCACTCAAGGAACATTCCTGTGAAATTTTTTTCAAATCGGGCCATTTGCCTATGACGAGATGCCATTTAAAGGTTTTCAAATTTTAGCTCTGGCGGCCATTTTATTTAACGGAGCGTAACGATTTAGGCAATTTTGAAAGAGGGTCACTCAAGAAACATTCCTGTGAAATTCTTTTCAAATCGGGCCATTTGCCTAGGACGAGATGTCATAATAAGGTTTTTCTATTTTTAGCTCTGGCGGCCATTTTGTTGTACGGAGCAGAACGATTTATGCAATTTTGAAAGACGATCACTCAAGGAACATTCCCGTGAAATTATTTTCAAATCGGGCCATTTGCCTAGGAGGAGATGTCATTTAAAGGTTTTCAAAGTTTAGCTCTGGCGGCCATTTTATTTAACGGAGCGTAACGATTTAGGCAATTTTGAAAGAGGGTCACTCAAGAAACATTCCTGTGAAATTCTTTTCAAATCGGGCCATTTGCCTAGGAGGAGATGTCATTTAAAGGTTTTGTTTCTATTTTTAGCTCTGGTGGCCATTTTATTTAACGGAGCAGAACGATTTAGGCAATTTTGAAAGAGGGTCACTCAAGAAACATTCCTGTGAAATTCTTTTCAAATCGGGCCATTTGCCTAGGAGTAGATGTCATTTAAAGTTTTTTTTTTCTATTTTTAGCTCTGGTGGCCATTTTATTTAACGGAGCAGAACGATTTAGGCAATTTTGAAAGAGGGTCACTCAAGAAACATTCCTGTGAAATTCTTTTCAAATCGGGCCATTTGCCTAGGAGGAGATGTCATTAAAAGGTTTTTCTATTTTTAGCTCTGCGGCGGCCATTTTATTTAACGGAGCAGAACGATTTCGGCAATTTTGAAAGAGGGTCACTCAAAGAACATTCCTGTGACATTATTTTCAAATCGGCATTTGTCTAGGAGATGTCATTTAATGTTTATCTATTTTTAGCTCTGGCGGCCATTTTGTTTAACGGAGCGAAACGATTTAGGCAATTTTGAAAGAGGGTTACTCAAGGAACATTCCTGTGAAATTATTTTCAAATCGGGCCATTTGCCTAGGAGGAGATGTCATTTAAAGATTTTTCTATTTTTAGCTCTTGTGTCCATTTTGTTTAACGGACCGGAATGATTTAGGCAATTTTGAAAGAGGGTCATCCACTGAACATTCCTCTGAAATTATATCAAAATCCACTCACTGGTTTAGGAGGAGATGTAGTTTGAAGAAAAAGTTTACGCACGCACTCACGGATGCACGGACGCACCCACGCAGGACGGACAACGGACAAAAAAGGATCCCAAAGGCTCACCTCGTGAGCTAAAAGACAGGGTTTCACAAAATATAAGTGTCTATGCCATATTAAATAATAATAATAATAATAATAATAATAATAATAATAATAATAATGAAATATCAACAAACGACGTCATTAGTTTTAAACAGTGAAATTCCGCTATTAAGACCACCTAAAATTAAAACTAGACTTATTTAGTAGGTTGCAGTTATTCTTTCTTTGTGTTTTCTGGATAAAGTGTCCTCTGGTCAGAGGCCACCTCTTGAACTGTTCAAAAGTGGTTACCACTTTTGAACAGTCCCAAAGGTGGTCTTAATCTAGGAATTTCACTTTATATACTCTAGGGCATAAGCAGTTTTGCAAAGTCTAGAACTTATGAAGAACTAATGCCTACGAAGAGTCTTATTAAAACATTCTCCCATTTTCTGTCTACAACGTGTTCTTGAAGCCCACGTAGACACATGACGTATTAGCAACGTCTTATCAACGTCGATGCAACGTCCTGACGTTGCATCGACGTTGATATGACGTTACATACAGTTGTATGCCCACTGGGTTGTTCCTAAAGGCATCTATGTTTTAGTCCAATTTATAAAGTTCTTGTAAACTAAGCAAGTTGACTCAAGGAGCTTATGACACATAATATGAGCTCTTGGTTTTTGTTTGTTCGTTTTGTGGTTTAACGTCCCCGTCAACACTGTAAAGGTCATTATGAGCTCTTGGTTGACTATATTATGAACTTGCTGCAATTTTCTTCAACAGCTACCACAAAAGTACGTGAGCTACATAAATAAGATTCTAGCTCTTATTTATGACAAATCATCAAAAACGAACGCAATATTTCTTTCTGATTTGTGCTTACAAAATAAATAGAATGTTTGCCAAATTCGTTGGTTTGTTAAAGATTTGTATCTGTAATTGCTTCCTCAAATGAAACACACAGGACTAGTGTTCATTTCATTCATCGTTGCCAAGACCTCGGACCCAGTACACATGTATATTGGATCCAAGCCAAAGTTGGGGCTATATTTCATGGCTTTAAGATGCCATTTTCTGAAGAATATTTGTGATCTTCTTATTCATCACGAAAACACGTCTTTATAAATTTTGACCCCCTTGAACCCCACTTTTATGTAGTAAAAGTGAGGTTTACAAGGGGCGGTTCTAATGAGCACCTACATACTATGTTTCAATTATTATAAAAATCATATCACATCTTTTATCAGAAATAAATGACCCTTTCAGGGATATAAAAGACTGCACAATATCACACGGGTGGTTCATCACGAAATCACGCCTGCATAATTCTGACCCCCTTGAACCCCACTTATATATAGTAAAACTGGGGTTTGCCGGGGTAAACCTTATTTTTCTTATTTCATCCCTAAAATATAGAGTGTGGGTACTCGTTAGAACCGCCTCATCGAGGCGGTTCTAACGAGAACCCACATTCTATATTTTGAGCAGAAATAAGTAAAATATCACAATTTTTCATAATAAATTTTTCATTTTTTTTTACGGCGGTAAAATGTACATTGTATTTGTATAGGCGTGTTTTCGTATTGATCGTTATGGAATCAGACATGGTGAACGAGCCATCGGTGTCCAAGCCATGGAGGACCTATTGTAATGCTTACCATGCCGAAAATACGCCTGTTCAAATATGTTTAAATATTTATCTACCCAAACAATGAAAATTTTGAGATACAAAAATCTGATATGTTGCACATTTCTGCTGAAAAAAAAAAACACACAAAAAAAAAACATAGATTGTGGGTACTCCTTAGAACCGCATCGGCAGCAAACTTTGTTTTTGAGCAGAAATAAGAACAAAAAATGTAAATCCCCGTAAACCCCAGTTTTACTTTATAAATGTGGGATCATCACGAAAACAGGCCTATAAAATTTTGACCCCCTTGAGCCCCTATTTTTTAAAAATAAAATTGGGGTTTACAGGGGTAAATCTTATTTTTTCTTATTTCTGCTGTAAATATAGATTGTGGGTACGCGCTAGAACCGCCTCGACGAGGCGGTTCTAACGAGTACCCACAATCTATATTTTGAGCAGAAATATCACAATTTTTCTTCTTAAAATTTTCATTTTTTTCGGCGATAAAGGTTACACTGTATTTCCATAGGCGTGTTTTTGTAGGGGGTCAAAATTATATAGGCGTGTTTTCATAATGCTGGTCGGCCCCCGCCCATAGGGGCTTGAAGAAATATATGGGCTGCATGATGCTTCCACGCAGAGCTGAATCCGGCCCGCACACTAGTACTGGTAAACCGCTTAGAGGATCTAAGCCTGTCCAGGAACCGCGGTGCGAGGCGGACCGTCCATGCTAATAAACCCTATGTGTTTCTTTGGGCAACATGGCTTGAGATGTCATTTCATCTCAATGTCGGGTAAAAGTCCCACAAAATTGGAAGCAACGTCTCCAAAATGACCTTTACAGTGTTGACGGGGACGTTAAACCTCAAATCAATCAATCAATCAATCAATCAATCAATCAATCAAAATCATAATGCTGGTGTTATTAAGGCGTAACTATACCATCCCATTTTTGTACTGAATGGAATCTTCCAACATATACATAGCAGGAGTCCATTTCGAATGCACGAGGTGTTAGGTTGAGTTACATGTATTTGTTTGTAAATTCATTTGCAAAATGGCTGAAATGTTTTTGGTAATACATTCTGCAATACATGAATACTGACAAGGAAGGTCAAGCTCGTTTGAGGTAACAAATGACAAGATACACAAAACTTGTGGAAGTGTCATTTATGTAATAAATGACGCATACAAATTATTATATGTAGAAAGTAAAATCGACATGACAATCTATATCCACCAAACTGATGGTACAAAAGAACATGCATTTACATCTTTGAATATGCATTCGCTTTAAACCGAAAAGGTGGGGCGTTCAAACCGCCACAAGCAAAAAGCTAGCGAAGCAACCGTCACCAGCTTGTAGCTGCCCCACAAAATGTTTTTTTTTGTTTTGTTTTTGTTTTTGGTAAACGGTAATGGTCTTGATCAGACGCCGCGTTTAGCATCCACCATTTTATTGTTTGCTGTTTAAGCGGCAAAATGTCTCCAGTTCAATCTACTATGGAACCATTTATTTTCGTGCGGACTCTGGGGTGCACGACAAACCAGTGGGTGACATTTGCGAGACAAGTGCATATCCCTCGTGCCTGTCATTAACGATTCAAAGCGAATTTGGCTTCCAAAAATACTTGTTTTTATCTCTTCCTGTATTTCTGGCAATATATGTCTTTTATTGCTGTTTTGTCTGAAAGATGCACTTGTAAAGGACAACTGTTCATTAAAACTTACTCAGGCTTGGCTGCTTTGTTTCGCATTTTCGACATGATGAAAATGCCCTTTCGTCGTATTTTCTGCATAGTTCAACTATAATATGACGTCAAAAATAAATACTTAACAGTTATAAAAGTTAATGCACTTTTATGGTGATTTCTAGACTGTATACATACTAAAAGTTCCCATTCAGGAGCGATAAAACTGTAGCGTTTTTCGAGTTGATGTGAACGAGTATTTCGAATCGGGAAAAGCTTATGTACGGGTATTTCGAGCGAAACCCCTGTTCGGGTATGGTCTGAGCGAGCAAAGATTTAGCAGATAATTCAGACTAATTTGATCAGTCCGGCAGATTAACCAATCTGAAATCATTGAAGCCTTTAGCTCGACTTCTAGATATTTGGATGATTTATTTAATATTGACAATACCTATTTGGATGGTTTGATCAGTCAAATTTACCCCCACCCCCACCATGAACTTCAATTAAATATAGCAAATTCTTCTGATACCGAGCTTTACCGCGGAAAAAAACGAAGATTTTAAGATGAGAAATTGTGATATATTTCTTATTCCTGCTCAAAATATAGATTGTGGGTACATGTTAGAATCGCCTCATTGAGGCGGTTCTAACGAGTACCCACAATCTATATATTCGAGCAGAAATAAGAAGGTTTACCCTCGCAAACCCCAGTTGTACTGTATAAAAGTGGGGTTCAAGGGGCTAGAATTATATAGGCATGTTTTCCTGATATATATGTCTATTTTACTCTTAAGAACTTCATTAAATAAAGCAAGCAAAGTCGCCTGATACCAAAGCCCCGATTTTGGGTTTACACGTCTCTTTTTAAATAGGTTTGTTTCATGCAAAATTTATAATAAACGCGACAAGTTAGATTTTGAAATGGAAAATTCTTCTTTCTTGGATAGAGATGATCCTCATGCAGAATCCTACAGTGAAATTTGTATCAGAACTTAATCGTTTACCAGAGTGAAATTTGGCATTTTGTTTTGTTTGTTTGATTTGAGATTTCATATCCCTGTCAACACTGTATATGTCATTTTGGAGACGTTGCTATCAATTCTGTGGGACTTTTACCCGACATTGAGATGAAATGACATTCCCAATCATCCTCTGGAAATAAAGACTTTACTATTATATTATTATTAAAGAATATGAAATTTTTCAGATTAAGATTCTGATGTTTTCATATTTCTGCTCAAAACTATGTTTTTGAGCAGAAATAACAAAAATTAGGTATACCCCTGAAAAATCCAGTTTAACTATATCAAAGTAGGGTTTAATCGGGTGCGGCTCAAAATAATATAAGAGTATTTTCTTTGTGTTTGTTTGCGACAATGTGTATTTGTTGCGCAAGTTTGGTAATTTCTAGGTTTTGTGCCTTCAACCTGATAATTCTGGGTTTACCTATGTTCTTATTCTCGGTACATCTTCACTTACAGGTGACAAGAGAAACTACAGTAAAATTTCTATATTAAGACCACCTTTGTTCTGTTCTTAAATACCACATTGGTCTTAAATAGCACTTTTGAACAGTCCCAAAGGTAGTCCTTGACCAGACTGTGGGCAGAAAACACAAAGAAAGGTTAAGTGCACTCTTCAAAATAAGCTGTTTAAAGCAGAACTAGTCTTAATTTTAGGGGGTCTTAATAACGGAATTTTACTGTATTATGTCAAGGATTCCCATAACCCGACACAATTACATGATCCTTAAAACTGATTTTTTTTCTCGTACACTATATTGTAAACATTCTGACAATTATACCAACGCAATACACTGAGTCATCTTAATACGAAAACACTCCTATTGAAATATACTGGTAAAATTTTACCACCAAAAATGAAACTTTTCAGATAAAAATCCTGATATTTTTCATATTTCTGCCCAAAATATAGATTGTAACTACGCGTTAGAACCGCCTCATCCAGGCTGTTCTAACGAGTTCTCACAATCTATATTTTAGAGCAGAAATGAGAAAAATAAGGTTAACCCCTCTAAACCGCAGTTTTACTATATAAAAGTTGGGTTCAAGGGTGTTAAACTTATATAGACGTGTTTTCGTGATGTATTTTGACAAATATACCAATGTAAACAACGAACATACCAAAGTCATCTAATGCTGCTTTGGGACTTTCAGATAACGCTAACACACCCATGCGCTATAAAATGGCGTCTTTCTTAGCTCCTATATACCGTCGAACTTCAATGGCTCGAACAGCTTTTGAACCACGATAATCGGTTCGAGACATATGCAGTTCGAGCAACTGAGGGTAACTGCCAGTAAGCTAATAGGGTTAATTTTGGGACATCTTTATGTTGTTCTATAATAAAAATGTATGCTGTGTGTACTCATTAGAATCGCCTCATCGAGGCGGTTCTAATGAGTACAGATAGCATATATTTGCAAGTTAAAATTCTAAAATCGCCTTTAGTATCACACACTACTTCTTATGTAGTAGAATTCTCTGGGGACTCAAAAACGGGTTCGACTCAACCATGGTAAATGAGCCGTCGGTGTTCGAGCTATCGAAGTTTCACTGTATAAATTGTCAAGAGTTCTAACCTTTTGGTACCCACTATAGTGTACTTTTATAGTTTTAAATCCCATAAATGGCTAAGTTAAAAAGTCGAAAAGAGTGATATTGTTAATTAAATGGACACCATTACGATAACACACCCGTGCGACATAGTGCATTTTTCACATCTCCAAAATGGCTACTTATCTGATGAAAATTCGTGATATTTTTCTTATAAATACTCAAAACATAGGTTGTGGGTGCTCGTTAGAACCGCCTCAATGAGGCGGTTCTAACGAGTACCCACAACCTATGTCTTGGAGCAGAAATAAGGAAAATAATGTTTACCCCCGTAAACCCCAGTTTTCTCTAGATGAAGTGGGGTTTAGGGTGGTCTCCATTTCACGGAATTGTTCACGTGATGACTAAAGCCAATTACACTTGCAGCTCTGCAGACAATGACAGAAAAGTCTGCAAAGTTTCCAACAACAAATACTTGGGGCCTGGACTCAGGATAGTGATCTTGCGCCAATCTGACCTCTTGAAATTCGTTTTGTTTTTGCACAGTACATGGCTGAAAACTAGCCCAACTTGTTCATAAAGCGTAATCATGTCTAGAAAGCGAATAAATAAAAGCAGTTGTGATGGCTATAATTCCCCATAACGGACAGATGGAATACTTCGCGAGACACAAATTCGACCGGTCGCAAATAAACGATCTCAGAGCTGCCAAAAAACATGTCGGAATTTCGAGTTTTTTTTTTAGCGCGTGCGGAGTTGAATTATCGAGGCGGGGAACCGCTGCGAAAGGTTGTGTTTCGACGACTGTTTGTTTGTTTGATTTGAGGTTTAACGTCCCCGTCAACACTGTAAAGGTCATTTTGGAGACGTTGCTTCCAATTTTGTGGGACTTTTACCCAACATTGAGATGAAATGACATCTCAAGCTCTGTCGCCCGATGAAACCAATAGGGTTTATAAGCATGGACGGACCGACTCGCACCGCTTTACCTCGGCAGGCTTAGATCCTCTAAGCTGTTTACCAGTACTCGTGTGCGGGTCGGTTTCAGCTCTGCGTGGAAGCATCATGCAGCCCATATATTTCTTCAAGCCCCGATGGGCGGGGGCCGACTGACAGACAATTTAAAAGCGTTGTTAAGAAGAGCCAAATAAGATGAGGAAAGAGATTAGCGTTATTGTAAAGGTAAATGAATGCAAAAAAGTAGATAAGGTTTTTATTGTATTTTGGCAGCTCTGCGACTGGTCGAATTTAGTCTCGCGAAGTTTTCTATCTTTCCGTTAAAGAATAAGGGGCAAGACAGAATTCCAGACGCAGAAGTCCTGAAAAAGGCAGGGCTGCAAAGTGTACATACTTTTCTGAAACTAGCAGAGTTAAGACAGACAGGCCATGTTACCGCGATGCCCGAGGAACGTTTACCAAATAAAATTCTATTTGGAGAGTAGAAATGGGAAACGCTCCAAAGGTGATCAGAAGAGGCGCTACAAGGATACCCCCAAAGCCACCCTTAAGGACTTCCACATTCCAACAGAGTCGTGGGAACAAATTGCACAGGACAGAGCATGGTGGCGAGGCATCATTAGAAAGATGAATTTACATGTACAGAAAAAAAAACTTGGCTGACGAGTAAGTTATAATTTATGTAACAGCAAATAAATGTGATCAGAACAGACTGATTAGCCTTCGTAGATGCACAGGCTGATCTAAGTATTCACTGGTGGCACATGTATTATTGTGGTTTTTGTCGGGCGCTGAATATTCCACCTTTTTTCACAGAGAAATTCCGCGTGTTCTATTTTGTTTTCATCTCAGAGAGGTTTCTCGTTTGTCCGAGAGAGAGAGAGAAAAAAAAACGGTCTATTTCTACGATGAAAAAATGTGTTTTTCATTATGCAAACACGCCTATACAAATACATTGCCACCTTTATCGCCGAAAAAAAAAGAAAATTCTATGATGAAAAAATTGTGATATTTTTCTTTTTTCTGCTCAAAATATGAATTGTGGGCACTCGTTAGAACCGCCTCATCGAGGCGGTTCTAACGAGTACCCACAATCTATATTTTAGAGCAGAAATAAGAAAAATAAGGTATACCCCCGGAAACCCCAGTTTTACTATATAAAAGTGGGGTTCGAGGGGGTCAAAATTATATACGCATGTTTTCGTGATGTAGCCTTGGCTGGTCTGTACAAGCAAAAACAAAATAGAAGTGAAATCGATACAGTTAACCCACAGCCCCCATCAGAGACACCAAGGGAAAGAAACACAAACATGATAGAACTAGACCCAAATGGAAACATCACTAGCAAAAGGACATTCTTTCCCACAAAATGGCCAATTGGCTATCCAAAACAAAATAATATAAGCGATACACGCACTCAAAGACAAACCATAACAAAAATAAACCGTGACAGAAGAACAGCATTGGAACAGTCAGTGAAACGAATTCCACTAGGGGCTCAAATCCATTTTACGTGGCCACAGTCCTCGCCCTTACTTCCGTCGCAATTTATACAAATGATTTGTTCAGTCCGCATGAAGGCCTCCTAACTCATCAGTGCAAGATCTCCGTAAACAAAAAAATCAATAAACCACAGGGATGAAACAGCGGTGAAGACTCGACAGCAAGAAACCTCTGAAATGCTGAAGCAAAAGAAAACCAACAGTTAGACTCCGATGGGCTCAACCAAAGACAGAGCATCATGCACCAACCAACATTACATACAATTAGATTCTCTCTAATTCTCAGTAAGCATTTACGCTGGAACCGGCATAGACGTTGAGGCCCGACCCAACGGCGTGCAATTAAAGAGGGAAGCAAAGTTGTCAACCGTGATTGGGCTAACTACCATGCATGCAGTCTGTCGTATAACATTTATGCTGTAGCCAATCTTTTATATCGAAGAATGATTTTACGATATAGGGTACTGAATTCATTGCAATTATATATTTTTCTGAACTTATATACTAAGTCACCATAAAATTCGGGTCCCGATAGACCTTGTTGCAGAAGAGATTTAAGTCCAACATTGAATTTTTAAATTAAATCGGAATGACGTCTATAAAATTTTGAAAAGGCTTTGCGTAGTTTATGATACCGATAACCCTGATTAAGAAGTTTAGCAGTTAACAACTTATAACGAGTGTTGAAGTAAGTTAAATGACTAGATACTCTGGCAAATCGAATTAATTGCGAAATATAAAACACCATAGGATCCCACACGAGGAACATCACCATTCAATCAGTGAGAAATTAGGCGCTTTAATTCGGATTCCTATCATTTGGTTTCATATTTGAATTTTTTAACACGTGCATGCACAAGGTCAGTGCACTTGGAAAACCTGTTTACTACACATGTGTAGCCACGCTTGAGCAGACGGTATCGTGAAGGTCAATACAGTGACTGACCACAGTTAGAGGACTGGGAAGTTCATTAAAGGACAGTTGAAACGCAATTTCAACCGATTGCAGAAATAATCAGAAGTTGGACTTGTGGGCGTTTCTTTTGGCGCTCAGTATATTTTTCATACGATGGTTTTACGTCTGATTTGCACATATTCTTCCATTACTCTTATTCCTTACCTAGGCATATTACGTAATGTGTCTCAAGATCCTCATTTAACCTACAGTATATAATTGCAACACGCAACACTATGACCTTGTCCGGAACAGTCCTTCGTGGGCACACACTGTCCGTGTTGGGGACATTGCATTTCTGTTGAATAGTTGGCGTGTCATACTAAGTTATTTATAAGACTTTCAAGGGGCGTAACAAATCAAAACAAACAAAAAAATCAACACTCTGCATATTTTGCAATAGTTTGGTTAATAACTTTAATTTTGATTAAAGGATTTCAATTAAAAAATACATACAAATATGCCTAACATAAAGTTTTATGAATCTATTCCAGTTTGTATTGGTGACAAAATATTTGCTTGTAATAAACCTTTTCATAGTTGAAATTATTTTGATACTAATAGTAAGTTGCGGTCTTCCGCGAAAGAAGTCACCTAACTCCCAATCGGCTAGCTGATAACTGTCAAGCATACAGGAGTCAGCATATTGGCAGCCTAGGGAGAATACCTACAACTAATCCCAGCTGGCGAACTGGGGGTAGCCCCTATGTGCCCTTGGCACCCGGTTACCTTAAAACATCCGTCAAGTCATCTATTTATTTTGCATCAGGACAAAGAAGAAGAACAACGTTGAATTCGAAGGGATGTTTTTTATTGTATCGTGATCCCAAATGAATATCAAAGGAGTCAGTAAAATGTTCATTTAAAGAGGCATTTAACCCAGCTAATTAAGAATCAATTAGTCCTTACAAAAGAAACATTCTGACTAAAAGACAAAAATTATTCTATTGTGGAAGCAGGCTACAAACCGCATACAAATCCATACACTTTCCACTTGTCTGGAGCAAAATAATCCGTAATCAAAATTTGCCGCATGACGTTAAATTAAACTGGAAATTTCTTCTGAAGAAACGTCAACTTTCAACGTCATTTTCCGCGTTTTACGCTGATACTGGTAACCGCTGATACTCGTTTTCAGCATTTCTTTTAGGGCTACTGATGAGGCCTTGATGGCCGAAACAAGCTTGTCTGGCCCAAACAACAAATGGATTCTGCTATTTTCGTTTTTGAATGCGTTCATGGTTCTCAAAGGGCATCCCTTTTAGCCTTATTTAATACACATGATTTAAAGCAAACTAGACATTTGAACAATTTCCTGCAATTGTTTTTAGCGATTGGTGGATTCTATACATGGACTCCTTTAATAGATTGTTCCCAGCAAGGACAATTTATATAGGTATGTTTAATAGACTGTTCCCACCAAGGACACTTTCTGTAGGTATGTTTTATAGACTGTTCCCAGCCCTGACAATTATATAGGTATGTTAAATAGACTGTTCCCACCAAGGACACTTTTCGTAGTTATGGTTAGTAGACATTTTCCAGCACGGACACTTTCTAAAGCTTTCATTAAAAGACTGGTCCCAGCATAGACACTTTCTGTAGGTATATTTAAAAGACTGTTCCCACCACGGACACTTTCTGTAGTACGCTTCATAGTCTGTTCCCAGCATGGACACTTTCTGAAGCTATGTTTAATAGACTGTTCCCATCAAGGACACTTTCTGTAGGTATGTTTGATAAATTGTTCCCAGCACGGACATTTCTGTAGATATGGTTAATAGACTGTTCACACCAAGGACACTTTCTGAAGGTATTTTAATAGATTGTTTGCAGCACGGATACTTCTGTTGGTATGTTTAATAGACTGTTTCCAACAAGGACACTTTCTATACGTATGTTTAATAAGAAGTTCCCACCAAGCACACTTTCTGTAGCTATGTTTAATAGACTGTTCCAAGCATGGACACTTACTGTTGCTATGTTTAATAGAATGTTCCCACCAAGGACACTTTCTGTAGCCATTTATAACAGATTGTTCCCACCAAGGACACTTCATGTAGCTATGTTTAATAGACTGTTCCCAGCATTGACACTTTTTGTAGCTATGTTTAATAGGCTGTTTTCAGCACGGACACTTCTGTATATATGTTTATTAGACTGTTTCCAACAAGGACTCTTTCTATACGTATGTTTAATAAACTGTTCCCACCAAGGACACTCTCTGTAGCTATGTTTAATAGAATGTCCCAACCAAGGACACTTTCTGTAGCCGTTTTTAACAGACTGTTCCCACCAAGGACACTTCATGTAGCTATGTTTAATAGACTGTTCCCAGCATGGACACTTTTTGTAGGTATGTTTAATAGGCTGTTTCAAGCACGGACACTTCTGTATATATGTTTAATAGACTGTTTCCAACAAGGACTCTTTCTATACGTATGTTTAATAAACTGTTCCCACCAAGGACACTTTCTGTAGCTATGTTTAATAGAATGTCCCCACCAAGGACACTTTCTGTAGCTGTTTTTTACAGACTGTTCCCACCAAGGACACTTCATGTAGCTATGTTTAATAGAATGTTCCCAGCATGGACACTTTTTGTAGCTATGTTTAATAGAATGTTCCCACCAAGGACACTTTCTGTAGCCATGTTTAACTGACTGTTCCAACCAAGGACACTTCATGTAGCTATGTTAAATAGACTGTTCCCAGCATGGACACTTTTTGTAGCTATGTTAAATAGGCTGTTTCCACCACTGACACTTCTGTATATATGTTTAATAGACTGTTTCCAACAAGGACTCTTTCTATACGTATGTTTAATAAACTGTTCCCACCAAGGACACTTTCTGTAGCTATGTTTAATAGAATGTCCCCACCAAGGACACTTTCTGTAGCCGTTTTTAACAGACTGTTCCCACCAAGGACACTTCATGTAGCTATGTTTAATAGACTGCCCCAGCATGGACACTTTTTGTAGCTATGTTTAATAGAATGTTCCCACCAAGGACACTTTCTGTAGCCATTTTTAACAGATTGTTCCCACCAAGGTCACTTCATGTAGCTATGTTTAATAGACTGTTCCCAGCATGGACACTTTTTGTAGCTATGTTAAATAGGCTGTTTCCAGCACGGACACTTCTGTGTATATGTTTAATAGACTGTTTCCAACAAGGACTCTTTTTATACGTATGTTTAATAAACTGTTCCCACCAAGGACACTTTCTGTAGCTATGTTTAATAGAATGTCCCCACCAAGGACACTTTCTGTAGCCGTTTTTAACAGACTGTTCCCACAAAGGACACTTCATGTAGCTATGTTTAATAGACTGTTCCCAGCATGGACACTTTTTGTAGCTATGTTTAATAGGCTGTTTCCAGCACGTTCACTTCTGTATATATGTTTAATAGACTGTTTCCAACAAGGACTCTTTCTATACGTATGTTTAATAAACTGTTCCCACCAAGGACACTTTCTGTAGCTATGTTTAATAGAATGTCCCCACCAAGGACACTTTCTGTAGCTGTTTTTAACAGACTGTTCCCACCAAGGACACTTCACGTAGCTATGTCTAATAGAATGTTCCCAGCATGGACACTTTTTGTAGCTATGTTTAATAGAATGTTCCCACCAAGGACACTTTATGTAGCCATTTTTAACAGACTGTTCCCACCAAAGACACTTCATGTAGCTATGTTTAATAGACTGTTCCCAGCATGGACACTTTTTGTAGCTATGTTTAATAGGCTGTTTCCAGTACGGACACTTCTGTATAAATGTTTTATAGACTGTTTCCACCAAGGACTTTTTCTATACGTATGTTTAATAAACTGTTCCCACCAAGGACACTTTCTGTAGCTATATTTAATGCAGACTGTTCCCACCAAGGACACTTCATGTAGCTATGTTTAATAGACTGTTCCCAGCATGGACACTTTTTGTAGCTATGTTTAATAGGCTGTTTCCAGCACGGACACTTCTGTATATATGTTTAATAGACTGTTTCCAACAAGGACTCTTTCTATACGTATGTTTAATAAACTGTTCCCACCAAGGACACTTTCTGTAGCTATGTGTAATAGAATGTCCCCACTAAGGACACTTTCTGTAGCCGTTTTTAACAGACTGTTCCCACCAAGGACACTTCATGTAGCTATGTTTAATAGACTGCTCCCAGCATGGACACTTTTTGTAGCTATGTTTAATAGAATGTTCCCACCAAGGACACGTTCTGAAGCGATTTTTAACAGATTGTTCCCACCAAGGACACTTCATATAGCTATGTTTAATAGACTGTTCCCAGCATGGACACTTTTTGTAGCTATGTTAAATAGGCTGTTTCCAGCACGGACACTTCTGTGTATATGTTTAATAGACTGTTTCCAACAAGGACTCTTTCTATACGTATGTTTAATAAACTGTTCCCACCAAGGACATTTTCTGTAGCTATGTTTAATAGAATGTCCCCACCAAGGACACTTTCTGTAGCCGTTTTTAACAGACTGTTCCCACAAAGGACACTTCATGTAGCTATGTTTAATAGACTGTTCCCAGCATGGACACTTTTTGTAGCTATGTTTAATAGGCTGTTTCAAGCACGGACACTTCTGTATATATGTTTAATAGACTGTTTCCAACAAGGACTCTTTCTCTACGTATGTTTAATAAACTGTTCCCACCAAGGACACTTTCTGTAGCTATGTTTAATAGAATGTCCCCACCAAGGACACTTTCTGTAGCCGTTTTCAACAGACTGTTCCCACCAAGGACACTTCATGTAGCTATGTTTAATAGAATGTTCCCAGCATGGACACTTTTTGTAGCTATGTTTAATAGAATGTTCCCACCAAGGACACTTTCTGTAGCCATTTTTAACAGACTGTTCCCACCAAAGACACTTAATGTAGCTATGTTTAATAGACTGTTCCCAGCATGGACACTTTTTGTAGCTATGTTTAATAGGCTGTTTCCAGTACGGACACTTCTGTATATATGTTTTATAGACTGTTTCCAACAAGGACTCTTTCTATACGTATGTTTAATAAACTGTTCCCACGAAGGACACTTTCTGTAGCTATGTTTAATAGAATGTCCCCACCAAGGACACTTTCTGTAGCCGTTTTTAACAGGCTGTTCCCACAAAGGACACTTCTTGTAGCTATGTTTAATAGACTGTTCCCAGCATGGACACTTTTTGTAGCTATGTTTAATAGGCTGTTTCCAGCACGGACACTTCTGTATATATGTTTTATAGACTGTTTCCAACAAGGACACTTCATGTAGCTATGTTTAATAGAATGTTCCCAGCATGGACACTTTCTGTAGCCATTTTTAACAGACTGTTCCCACCAAAGACACTTCATGTAGCTATGTTTAATAGACTGTTCCCAGCATGGACACTTTTTGTAGCTATGTATAATAGGCTGTTTCCAGTACGGACACTTCTGTATATATGTTTTATAGACTGTTTCCAACAAGGACTCTTTCTATACGTATGTTTAATAAACTGTTCCCACCAAGGACACTTTCTGTAGCTATGTTTAATAGAATGTCCCCACCAAGGACACTTTCTGTAGCCGTTTTTAACAGACTGTTCCCACAAAGGACACGTCTTGTAGCTATGTTTAATAGACTGTTCCCAGCATGGACACTTTTTGTAGCTATGTTTAATAGGCTGTTTCCAGCACGGACACTTCTGTATATATGTTTAATAGACTGTTTCTAACAAGGACTTTTTCTATACGTATGTTTAATAAACTGTTCCCACCAAGGACACTTTCTGTAGCTATGCTTAATAGAATGTCCCCACCAAGGACACTTTCTGTAGCCGTTTTTAACAGACTGTTCCCACCAAGGACACTTCATGTAGCTATGTTTAATAGAATGTTCCCAGCATGGACACTTTTTGTAGCTATGTTTAATAGAATGTTCCCACCAAGGACACTTTCTGTAGCCATTTTTAACAGACTGTTCCCACCAAGGACACTTCATGTAGCTATGTTTAATAGACTGTTCCCAGCATGGACACTTTTTGTAGCTATGTTTAATAGGCTGTTCCCAGCACGGACACTTCTGTGTATATGTTTAATAGACTGTTTCCAACAAGGACTCTTTCTATACGTATGTTTAATAAACTGTTCCCACCAAGGACACTTTCTGTAGCTATGTTTAATAGAATATCCCCACCAAGGACACTTTCTGTAGCTGTTTTTAACAGACTGTTCCCACCAAGGACACTTCATGTAGCTATGTTTAATAGTATGTTCCCAGCATGGACACTTTTTGTAGCTATGTTTAATAGAATGTTCCCACCAAGGACACTTTCTGTAGCCATTTTTAACAGACTGTTCCCACCAAAGACACATCATGTAGCTATGTTTAATAGAATGTTCCCAGCATGGACACTTTTTGTAGCTATGTTTAATAGAATGTTCCCACCAAGGACACTTTCTGGAGCCATTTTTAACAGACTGTTCCCACCAAGGACACTTCATGTAGCTATGTTTAATAGACTGTTTCCAGCATGGACACTTTTTGTAGCTATGTTTAATAGGCTGTTTCCAGCACGGACACTTCTGTATATATGTTTAATAGACTGTTTCCAACAAGGACTCTTTCTATACGTATGTTTAATAAACTGTTCCCACCAAGGACACTTTCTGTATCTATGTTTAATAGAATATCCCCACCAAGGACACTTTCTGTATCTGTTTTTAACAGACTGTTCCCACCAAGGACACTTCATGTAGCTATGTTTAATAGAATGTTCCCAGCATGGACACTTTTTGTAGCTATGTTTAATAGAATGTTCCCACCAAGGACACTTTCTGTAGCCATTTTTAACAGACTGTTCCCACCAAAGACACATCATGTAGCTATGTTTAATAGAATGTTCCCAGCATGGACACTTTTTGTAGCTATGTTTAATAGAATGTTCCCACCAAGGACACTTTCTGTAGCCATTTTTAACAGACTGTTCCCACCAAAGACACTTAATGTAGCTATGTTTAATAGACTGTTCCCAGCATGGACACTTTTTGTAGCTATGTTCAATAGGCTGTTTCCAGTACGGACACTTCTGTATATATGTTTTATAGACTGTTTCCAACAAGGACTCTTTCTATACGTATGTTTAATAAACTGTTCCCACGAAGGACACTTTCTGTAGCTATGTTTAATAGAATGTCCCCACCAAGGACACTTTCTGTAGCCGTTTTTAACAGGCTGTTCCCACAAAGGACACTTCTTGTAGCTATGTTTAATAGACTGTTCCCAGCATGGACACTTTTTGTAGCTATGTTTAATAGGCTGTTTCCAGCACGGACACTTCTGTATATATGTTTTATAGACTGTTTCCAACAAGGACACTTCATGTAGCTATGTTTAATAGAATGTTCCCAGCATGGACACTTTCTGTAGCTATTTTTAACAGACTGTTCCCACCAAAGACACTTCATGTAGCTATGTTTAATAGACTGTTCCCAGCATGGACACTTTTTGTAGCTATGTATAATAGGCTGTTTCCAGTACGGACACTTCTGTATATATGTTTTATAGACTGTTTCCAACAAGGACTCTTTCTATACGTATGTTTAATAAACTGTTCCCACCAAGGACACTTTCTGTAGCTATGTTTAATAGAATGTCCCCACCAAGGACACTTTCTGTAGCCGTTTTTAACAGACTGTTCCCACAAAGGACACTTCTTGTAGCTATGTTTAATAGACTGTTCCCAGCATGGACACTTTTTGTAGCTATGTTTGATAGGCTGTTTCCAGCACGGACACTTCTGTATATATGTTTAATAGACTGTTTCTAACAAGGACTTTTTCTATACGTATGTTTAATAAACTGTTCCCACCAAGGACACTTTCTGTAGCTATGCTTAATAGAATGTCCCCACCAAGGACACTTTCTGTAGCCGTTTTTAACAGACTGTTCCCACCAAGGACACTTCATGTAGCTATGTTTAATAGAATGTTCCCAGCATGGACACTTTTTGTAGCTATGTTTAATAGAATGTTCCCACCAAGGACACTTTCTGTAGCCATTTTTAACAGACTGTTCCCACCAAGGACACTTCATGTAGCTATGTTTAATAGACTGTTCCCAGCATGGACACTTTTTGTAGGTATGTTTAATAGGCTGTTCCCAGCACGGACACTTCTGTGTATATGTTTAATAGACTGTTTCCAACAAGGACTCTTTCTATACGTATGTTTAATAAACTGTTCCCACCAAGGACACTTTCTGTAGCTATGTTTAATAGAATATCCCCACCAAGTACACTTTCTGTAGTTGTTTTTAACAGACTGTTCCCACCAAGGACACTTCATTTAGCTATGTTTAATAGTATGTTCCCAGCATGGACACTTTTTGTAGCTATGTTTAATAGAATGTTCCCACCAAGGACACTTTCTGTAGCCATTTTTAACAGACTGTTCCCACCAAAGACACATCATGTAGCTATGTTTAATAGAATGTTCCCAGCATGGACACTTTTTGTAGCTATGTTTAATAGAATGTTCCCACCAAGGACACTTTCTGGAGCCATTTTTAACAGACTGTTCCCACCAAGGACACTTCATGTAGTTATGTTTAATAGACTGTTTCCAGCATGGACACTTTTTGTAGCTATGTTTAATAGGCTGTTTCCAGCACGGACACTTCTGTATATATGTTTAATAGACTGTTTCCAACAAGGACTCTTTCTATACGTATGTTTAATAAACTGTTCCCACCAAGGACACTTTCTGTAGCTATGTTTAATAGAATATCCCCACCAAGGACACTTTCTGTATCTGTTTTTAACAGACTGTTCCCACCAAGGACACTTCATGTAGCTATGTTTAATAGAATGTTCCCAGCATGGACACTTTTTGTAGCTATGTTTAATAGAATGTTCCCACCAAGGACACTTTCTGTAGCCATTTTTAACAGACTGTTCCCACCAAAGACACATCATGTAGCTATGTTTAATAGAATGTTCCCAGCATGGACACTTTTTGTAGCTATGTTTAATAGAATGTTCCCACCAAGGACACTTTCTGTAGCCATTTTTAACAGACTGTTCCCACCAAGGACACTTCATGTAACTATGTTTAATAGACTGTTTCCAGCATGAGCACTTTTTGTAGCTATTTTTAATAGGCTGTTTCCAGCACGGACACTTCTGTATATATGTTTAATAGACTGTTTCCAACAAGGACTCTTTCTATACGTATGTTTAATAAACTGTTCCCACCAAGGACAATTTCTGTAGCTATGCTTAATAGAATGTCCCCACCAAGGACACTTTCTGTAGCCGTTTTTAACAGACTGTTCCCACCAAGGACACTTCATGTAGCTATGTTTAATAGAATGTTCCCAGCATGGACACTTTTTGTAGCTATGTTTAATAGAATGTTCCCACCAAGGACACTTTCTGTAGCCATTTTTAACAGACTGTTCCCACCAAGGACACTTCATGTAGCTATGTTTAATAGACTGTTCCCAGCATGGACACTTTTTGTAGGTATGTTTAATAGGCTGTTCCCAGCACGGACACTTCTGTGTATATGTTTAATAGACTGTTTCCAACAAGGACTCTTTCTATACGTATGTTTAATAAACTGTTCCCACCAAGGACACTTTCTGTAGCTATGTTTAATAGAATATCCCCACCAAGGACACTTTCTGTAGCTGTTTTTAACAGACTGTTCCCACCAAGGACACTTCATGTAGCTATGTTTAATAGTATGTTCCCAGCATGGACACTTTTTGTAGCTATGTTTAATAGAATGTTCCCACCAAGGACACTTTCTGTAGCCATTTTTAACAGACTGTTCCCACCAAAGACACATCATGTAGCTATGTTTAATAGAATGTTCCCAGCATGGACACTTTTTGTAGCTATGTTTAATAGAATGTTCCCACCAAGGACACTTTCTGGAGCCATTTTTAACAGACTGTTCCCACCAAGGACACTTCATGTAGCTATGTTTAATAGACTGTTTCCAGCATGGACACTTTTTGTAGCTATGTTTAATAGGCTGTTTCCAGCACGGACACTTCTGTATATATGTTTAATAGACTGTTTCCAACAAGGACTCTTTCTATACGTATGTTTAATAAACTGTTCCCACCAAGGACACTTTCTGTAGCTATGTTTAATAGAATATCCCCACCAAGGACACTTTCTGTATCTGTTTTTAACAGACTGTTCCCACCAAGGACACTTCATGTAGCTATGTTTAATAGAATGTTCCCAGCATGGACACTTTTTGTAGCTATGTTTAATAGAATGTTCCCACCAAGGACACTTTCTGTAGCCATTTTTAACAGACTGTTCCCACCAAAGACACATCATGTAGCTATGTTTAATAGAATGTTCCCAGCATGGACACTTTTTGTAGCTATGTTTAATAGAATGTTCCCACCAAGGACACTTTCTGTAGCCATTTTTAACAGACTGTTCCCACCAAGGACACTTCATGTAACTATGTTTAATAGACTGTTTCCAGCATGAGCACTTTTTGTAGCTATTTTTAATAGGCTGTTTCCAGCACGGACACTTCTGTATATATGTTTAATAGACTGTTTCCAACAAGGACTCTTTCTATACGTATGTTTAATAAACTGTTCCCACCAAGGACAATTTCTGTAGCTATGTTTAATAGAATGTCCCCACCAAGGACACTTTCTGTAGCCGTTTTTAACATACTGTTCCCACCAAGGACACTTCATGTAGCTATGTTTAATAGAATGTTCCCAGCATGGACACTTTTTGTAGCTGTGTTTAATAGAATGTTCCCACCAAGGACACTTTCTGTAGCCATTTTTAACAGACTTTTCCCACCAAGGACACTTCATGTAGAAATGTTTAATAGACTGTTCCCAGCATGGACACTTTTTGTAGCTATGTTTAATAGGCTGTTTCCAGCACGGACACTTCTGTATATATGTTTAATAGACTGTTTCCAACAAGGACTCTTTCTATACGTATGTTTAATAAACTGTTAGCCACCAAGGACACTCTCTGTAGCTATGTTTAATAGAATGTCCCCACCAAGGACACTTTCTATAGCCGTTTTTAACAGACTTTTCCCACCAAGGACACTTCATGAAGCTATGTTTAATAGACTGTTCCCAGCATGGACACTTTTTGTAGCTATGTTTAATAAGCTGTTTCCAGCACGGACACTTCTGTATATATGTTTAATAGACCGTTTCCAACAAGGACTCTTTCTATACGTATGTTTAATAAACTATTCCCACCAATGACACTTTCTGTAGCTATGTTTAATAGAATGTCCCCACCAAGGACACTTTCTGTGGCCGTTTTTAACAGACTGTTCCCACAAAGGACACTTCTTGTAGCTATGTTTAATAGACTGTTCCCAGCATGGACACTTTTTGTAGCTATGTTTAATAGGCTGTTTCCAGCACGGACACTTCTGTATATATGTTTAATAGACTGTTTCCAACAAGGGCTCTTTCTATACGTATGTTTAATAGAATGTCCCCACCAAGGATACTTTCTGTAGCTATGTTTAATAGAATGTCCCCACTAAGGACACTTTCTGTAGCCGTTTTTAACAGACTGTTCCCACCAATGACTTTTCATGTAGCTATGTTTAATAGAATGTTCCCAGCATGGACACTTTTTGTAGCTATGTTTAATAGGCTGTTTCCAGCACGGACACTTCTGTATATATGTTTAATAGACTTTTTCCAACAAGGACTCTTTCTATACGTATGTTTAATAAACTGTTCCCACCAAGGACACTTTCTGGAGCTATGTTTAATAGAATGTCCCCACCAAGGACTCTTTCTGTAGCCGTTTTTAACAGACTGTTCCAACCAAGGACACTTCATGTAGCTATGTTTAATAGACTGTTCCCAGCATGGACACCTTTTGTAGCTATGTTTAATAGGCTGTTTCCAGCTAGGACACTTCTGTATATATGTTTAATAGACTATTTCCAACAAGGACTCTTTCTATACGTATGTTTAATAAACTGTTCCCACCAAGGACACTTTCTGTAGCTATGTTTAATAGAATGTCCCCACCAAGGACACTTTCTGTAGCCATGTTTAATAGACTGTTGGCACCAAGGACACTTTCTGTAATTATGTTTAATAGACTGTTCCCGACAAGGATACTTTCTGTAGCTATGAATATTAGTCTCTTCGCAGCACGGACACTTCTGAAGGTATGTTCAATAGACGGACGGACACTCCTGTAGGTATGTTTAATAGACTGTTCCCACCAAGGACACTGTCTGAACCTATGTCAGGTAGACTGTTCCCATCACGGAAACTCACTGGAGCTATGATTTATAGACTGTTACCATCACGTACACTTCTGTAGGTATGTTTAATAGACTGTTCCCAGCACGGACGGTTTCTGAAGCTATGTTCAATACACTGTTCCCACCAAAGACACTTGTTTCATATGTCGGGGGCTGGCAAAACGTATATGTGACGGGACAACACGAGGGAACCTCGAATCTATGTCCACTTGTGGGGCACTAACGCAAAGGAAATTCTAAGATACTTAGAATCCTTTACAATATTTATATGGAATAAGTCTAATAGTTATAAACAACACTGGTTACATAATTTTACAAAGACAAACTTAAAGGGACAGTTGACTCGCAATCTATTCCACTTAGGTTAAGACAGAATGAAAATTAGTCTGGGCCCAATTAAATTTCTGTCTTAATGCAAGTGGAATACACTTGAATCACACTTGAATTACACATGAAGTACACACACTCATTCACACCCTCAAATACTTAACATAATGTTCTTTCTCCCTTCCTGTTGATGATAAGGACCTGATGAGTGTTTATGGCACCATAATGTTTTATATAAACTTTACATTAACCAGTATATTCACAGTAATGACTGTTTCACCAACCAGTTTTTGCCTCTGTGTTATACCGTGGCGATTACATCTATAGCTGCTCACCGCCGAATAAAATGTAGTAACAGGGGTGGGGGACACATAAACCCCTTTACATCATTCTATACTCATCATCCATATCATCACTGCCTCATATCACTGATGCCTCATATCACTGATGCCTCGTATCACCGTTGTCTTATATCAACGATGCCTCATATTAACGATGCCTTATATCAACAATGCCTCATATCAATGATTGACGTCAGGTGAGCGATTCAGGCTGCAATGTTGATATTCTATAAGTGTAACTGCAATGTCTCCAACACGGACAGTGGGCGCCCACGAAGGACTGTTCCGGACAAGGTCATAGTGTTGCGTGTTGCAATTATATACTGTAGCCTGTATTACGTGTTATTCGACGTTTAACATTGACAGAGTGCAAATGCCATTTGTAGTTTTGCTTTTTTGTGCTTCATGTTAGCACGTATGGACATGAAGTTGTAAAACAATAAAACAACGGGCTAAATCCCGCCCACAACATCGCCACATTTTCTGACTCCGAGAGAACCCATTGTTTGAAGAAAGGATAGGCATGCCCTCTGCCAGGCTGATCAGGCTCGGAAGAGCCCAGAGGGACCTAAGGTCCGTGTCAATGAATGCGTCTTAAGGAACAGGAGAATATATGATTTAAGGTTGAGGATCCGAACGGTTTCTTATACAAGGACTTTCATGATAAGAGGGGTGGGTCATGCCCCAGGGGACCCCGGTGTATCCAAGGTCAATGTCGTTAAATGCATCTTACCATAAGAAACAAGAATACATTGTTTATGGGTGGGGATCATAAGCAGTTTCCGAGTTATTGCACATTTTATGAAATGAAGGGGTAGGACATGCCCACGGGTGACCCATTGGGAACCAAGATCTATGTCAGTATATGTGGTTTATCATAAGGAACAAGAATATAATATAGTCTATAGGGTGTTCCATTAATTCTGTCACTGTTTCGTGACCATACTGCACTAAAAGAGTAAGGGGTGCAATAAAAAACAACAATAGGACCATTATGGCCCTGTATCGCTAACCTGAGTACAAGTCTGTTCAACACTTCCTCAGAATAAACAATTTGAAGTTTTCCGCAATTGGCCATTATGACCTACATAGTGGAACCAGGTGAACGAATATGAACAAGGTCGATGTCAGGATGTATCTGACCGAGTGTGATCAAAATCCATGAGAAAAATCCGTTTGAAAATTTCCACCATGTCAGCCATACTATGACCTGCTTATGAACTGGAGCAGAAACATTTGAACAAATCTGAGAAAGATCAATGTCAGGATGCTAATGACCAAGTTTGATCAAATTCCAATCAAAGGTTCATGAGAAGTTGTTTGAAGTTTTTTATGTTGTCAGCCATTTTGACCTACTTATGCACTGGATAAATTTGCATAAATTTGAGACTGGTCCATAATTATATGGATGCTTCTGACCAAGTTTCATCAAATTCTGTTTATCTGTTCATAAGAAAAGGCCATTTTATTTTTTTCAAGGTGACAGCCATTTTGACCTACTTATGCAGTAAAGTGAACCATTTGCATAAATTTGAGACTGGTCCAAATAAGGATGCTTCTGACCAAGTTTGATCTGTTCATGAGAAAAAGCCATGTAAAGTTATTTCAAGATGGCGGCCATAATGGCCTTCTTATTCATTGGAGAGGGCTCATTTGAATAAAACTGAGAAAGGTTGATGCCAGGATGCTTCAGGTCAAGTTTGGACATTAGTTTTTGAAGAGCTGTTGTTTGAACAAAATACACTTCGTAAATACAAACTATGTCACTGTGACCTAATTTCACTACAGATTTGGATGATTTGAATAATCTTGAGAACCAAGGTCCCAACGATGTCTCATACCAATTTTGAGTCAACTATACCAAGCTTTTTCGGATACTAAGTCAATTTAGTTGTTTTGCTATTTTTAGCTCACTGAGACGAAGTCTCAGTGTAGCTATTGTGATCACTTTTTGTCTGTCCGTCCGTCCGTCTGTCGTCCGTAAACACTTGTTCAAACGACTTCTTCTCCGAAACCACTGCACCTACGACTCTCAAAATATTTATGCAGCATGATCAGACTCGAGACTTACAAGTTTGCGAAAATTATCCGGGTCGACAATCCAAGATGGCCGCCGTTACTAAAAATAGCAAAAACAACTAAATCGACTTTTCTCTAGAACCGCATGGTATAATTGGCTGATTTTTGGTATTGAGCTTCGATGGGCACTAGGTTCTCAAATTTATATACAAAAACTCTGTAGTGGAATTAGGTCATGGTGACCTACTATATACTTACGACATATATTTTGTTCAAATGGCATCTCCTCGAAAACCAATGCTCAGATTTTGACCAAACTTGATCTGAAGCATTCTGATATCAGCATTTCTCAGATTTGTTCAAATGGTTCCGCCTCGATGCATAAGTAGGTCATAATGGAAAAACTTCAAACTGCTAATTCTGGTGAACTGGTGAAAGGGATTTGATCAGACATGGTCAGAAGCATCCATGCATCAACCAGTATTAGATATATTCAAATGGTTCCACTCCGATGCATAAGTAGGTCAAAATGGTCGATATCGGGAAAACTTCAAACCGCTGATTCTCGTGAATGGATGAACAGAATTTGATTAAACATGGTCAGAAGCATCCTTACATCAACCTGTATCAGATTTATTCGAATGGTTCCACTCCGATGTATAAGTAGGTCATAATGGCTGACATCGTGAAAAACATAAAATTGCTGATTCTCATTAATGGCTGAACGGAATTTGATCAAACTTGGTCAGAAAGATCCTTACATCAACCTGTATCAGATTTATTCAAATGGTTCCACTCCAATGCATAACTAGGTGATAATGGCCGACATCATGAAAAATTTTAAACTGCTGATTCTCTTTAATGGATGAACAGAATTGGATCAAACTTGGAACCGTCTATTAAACATACCTACAGCAGTCTCCGTCGTAGGAAGAGAAAGTGTCCTTGTCGGGAACAGTCTATTAAACATAACTACAGAAAGTGCCCTTGGTGGGAACAGTCTATTAAACAGACCTAAAGAAGTGTCCGTGTTGGGAACAGTCTATAAAGCATACCTAAAGAAGTGTCCTTTGTGGGAACAGTCCATTAAAAATACCTAAAGAAGTGTCCGTGTTGGGAACAGTCTATTAAACATAACTACAGAAAGTGTCCTTGGTGGGAACAGTCTATTAAACATACCTAAAGAAGTATCCGTGCTGGGAGCAGTCTATTAAACATAACTACACAAAGTGTCCTTGGTAGGAACAGTCTATTAAACATACCTAAAGAAGTGTCTATGGTGGGAACAGTCTATTAAACATACCTAAATAAGTGTCCGTGCTTGGAACAGTCTATTAAACATACTTTAAGAAGTGTCCGTGCTGGGAATAGTCTATTAAACACCACAGGACCATTGGTCCTGAATCGCTCACCTGACGTCAGTCAGCCCAGCGGTTCCAGAGGAGAAGACATTTAAAAATGTGGACACACAGGCACACGACAGACAAACTCTGACCACCCTATAAGTTCACAAATGAGCTTTCGGCTCAGGTGACATAATAGCTACAAAAAGTGTCCTTGGTGGGAACATTCTATCAAACATAGCTACAGAAAGTGTTCTTGGTGGGAACAGTTTATCAAACATAGCAACAGTAAGTGTCCATGCTTGGAACAGTCTATTAAACAGAGCTGCAGAAAGTGTCCTTGGTGGGAACATTGAATCCTTAAGATTTTTCTTAGTAAAAAAGTTTGTGCTCAAAAAAATAATCTTACCAGATCTCAATAAAATTATTGGAGTCTGGGTGAAAAATAGTAGGTTGTTCGGGGGACAGCAAGCAAACATTTTTTTATGGATGGCTTCAGCTCCGTTTTCAGGAATGTACACTTATTTGGACTTTCTCCTACACATAACTACAGCAGTGTCTGTGATGGGAAACGTCTATTAAACATACCTACAGCAGTGTCAGTCGTAGCAAGAGAAAGTGTCCTTGTCGGGAACAGTCTATTAAACATAACTACAGAAAGTGTCCTTGGTGGGAACAGTCTATTAAACAGACCTAAAGAAGTGTCCGTGCTGGAAACAGTCTATAAAGCATACCTACAGACGTGTCCTTGGTGGGAACAGTCCGTTAAAAATACCTAAAGAAGTGTCCGTGTTGGGAACAGTCTATCAAACATAACTACAGAAAGTGTCCTTGGTGGGAACAGTCTATTAAACATACCTAAAGAAGTGTCCATGCTGGGAAAAGTCTATTAAACATAACTACAGAAAGTGTCCTTGGTAGGAACAGTTTATAAAACATACGTAAAGAAGTGTCTGTGCTGGAAACAGTCTATTAAACATACCTAAATAAGTGTCCGTGCTGGGAACAGTCTATTAAACATAGCTACATGAAGTGTCCATGCTGGGAACAGTCTATTAAACATAGCTACATGAAGGGTCCTTGGTGGGAACAGTCTGTTAAAAATGACTACAGAAAGTGTCCTTGGTGAGAACATTCTATTAAACATAACTACAAAAAGTGTCCATGCTGGGAACAGTCTATTAAACATAGCTACATGAAGTGTCCTTGGTGGGAACAGATTGTTAGAAACGGCTACAGAATGTGTCCTTGGTGGGGACATTCTATTAAACATAGCTACAGAAAGTGTCCTTGGTGGGAACAGTTTATTTAACATACATATAGAAAGAGTCCTTGTTGGAAACAGTCTATTAAACATATATACAGAAGTGTCCGTGCTGGAAACAGCCTATTAAACATAGCTACAAAAAGTGTCCATGCTGGGAACAGTCTATTAAACATAGCTACATGAAGTGTCCTTGGTGGGAACAGTCTGTTAAAAATGGCTACAGAAAGTGTCCTTGGTGGGAACATTCTTTTAAACATAGCTACAAAAAGTGTCCATGCTGGGAACAGTTTATTAAACATAGCTACATGAAGTGTCCTTGGTGGGAACAGTCTGTTAAAAACGGCTACAGAAAGTGTCCTTGGTGGGAACATTCTATTAAACATAGCTACAAAAAGTGTCCATGCTGGGAACAGTCTATTAAACATAGCTACATGAAGTGTCCATGCTGGGAACAGTCTATTAAACATAGCTACATGAAGTGTCCTTGGTGGGAACAGTCTGTTAAAAATGTCTACAGAGAGTGTCCTTGGTGGGAACATTCTATTAAACATAACTACAAAAAGTGTCCATGCTGGGAACAGTCTATTAAACATAGCTACATGAAGTGTCCTTGGTGGGAACAGTCTGTTAAAAACGGCTACAGAAAGTGTCCTTGGTGGGGACATTCTATTAAACATAGCTACAGAAAGTGTCCTTGGTGGGAACAGTTTATTAAACATACGTATAGAAAGAGTCCTTGTTGGAAACAGTCTATTAAACATATATACAGAAGTGTCCGTGCTGGAAACAGCCTATTAAACATAGCTACAAAAAGTGTCCATGCTGGGAACAGTCTATTAAACATAGCTACATGAAGTGTCTTTGGTGGGAACAGTCTGTTAAAAATGGCTACAGAAAGTGTCCTTGGTGGGAACATTCTATCAAACATAGCTACAAAAAGTGTCCATGCTGGGAACAGTCTATTAACATAGCTACATGAAGTGTCCTTGGTGGGAACAGTCTGTTTAAAACGGCTACAGAAAGTGTCCTTGGTGGGAACATTCTATTAAACATAGCTACAAAAAGTGTCCATGCTGGGAACATTCTATTAAACATAGCTACATGAAGTGTCCATGCTGGGAACAGTCTATTAAACATAGCTACATGAAGTGTCCTTGGTGGGAACAGTCTGTTAAAAATGTCTACAGAAAGTGTCCTTGGTGGGAACATTCTATTAAACATAACTACAAAAAGTGTCCATGCTGGGAACAGTCTATTAAACATAGCTACAGAAAGTGTCCTTGGTGGGAACAGTTTATTAAACATACGTATAGAAAGAGTCCTTGTTGGAAACAGTCTATTAAACATATATACAGAAGTGTCCGTGCTGGAAACAGCCTATTAAACATAGCTACAAAAAGTGTCCTTAGTGGGAACAGTCTGTTAAAAATGGCTACAGAAAGTGTCCTTGGTGGGAACATTCTATTAAACATAGCTACAGAAAGTGTCCTTGGTGGGAACAGTTTATTAAACATACGTATAGAAAGAGACCTTGTTGGAAACAGTCTATTAAACATATATACAGATGTGTCCGTGCTGAAAACAGCCTATTAAACATAGCTACAAAAAGTGTCCATGCTGGGAACAGTCTATTAAACATAGCTACAGAAAGTGGTCTTGGTGGGAACTTCTTATTAAACATACGTATAGAAAGTGTCCTTGTTGGAAATAGTCTATTAAACATACCAACAGAAGTATCCGTGCTGGGAACAATATATTAAACATACCTACAGAAAGTGTCCCTGATGGGAACAGTCTATTAAACATAGCTACAGAAAGTGTCCATGCTGGGAACAGACTATGAAGCGTACTACAGAAAGTGTCCGTGGTGGGAACAGTCTTTTAAATATACCTACAGAAAGTGTCCATGCTAGGACCAGTCTTTTAATGATAGCTTTAGAAAGTGTCCGTGCTGGAAAATGTCTACTAACCATAACTACGAAAAGTGTCCTTGGTGGGAACAGTCTATTTAACATACCTATATAATTGTCCGGGCTGGGAACAGTCTATAAACATACCTACAGAAGTGTCTGTGCTTGGAACAGTCTATAAAACATACCTACAGAAAGTGTCCTTGGTGGGAACAGTCTATTAAACATACCTATATAAATTGTCCTTGCTGGGAACAATCTATTAAAGGAGTCCATGTATGGAATCCACCAATCGCTAAAAACAATTGCAGGAAATTGTTCAAATGTCTAGTTTGCTTTAAATCATGTGTATTAAATAAGGCTAAAAGGGATGCCCTTTGAGAACCATGAACCATGAACGCATTCAAAAACGAAAATAGCAGAATCCATTTGTTGTTTGGGCCAGACAAGCTTGTTTCGGCCATCAAGGCCTCATCAGTAGCCCTAAAAGAAATGCTGAAAACGAGTATCAGCGGTTACGAGTATCAGCGTAAAACGTGGAAAATGACGTCGAAAGTTGACGTTACGTCAGAAGAAATTTCCAGTTTAATTTAACGTCATGCGGCAAATTTTGTTTACGGATTATTTTGCAACAGACAAGTGGAAAGTGCATGGATTTGTATGCGGTTTGTAGCCTGCTTCCACAATAGAATAATTTTTGTCTTTTAGTCAGAATGTTTCTTTTGTAATGACTAATTGATTTTTAATAAGCTGGGTTAAATGCTTCTTTAAATGGACATTTTAATGACTCCTTTGATATTCATTTGGGATCACGATACAATAAAAAACATCCCTTCGAATTCAACGTTGTTCTTCTTCTTTGTCCAAATGCAAAATAAATAGATGACTGACGGATGTTTTTAAGGTAACCGGGCGCCAAGGGCACATAGGGGCTACCCCCAGTTCGCCAGCTGGGATTAGTTGGAGGTACTGCTCTTTTCCTTAGGCTGCCAATATGCTGACTCCTGTCTGCTTGACAGTTATCAGCTAGCCGATTGGGAGTTAGGTGACTTCATTCGCGGATTGTTGTTGTTTTCCAGTTTCCCCGTGTCGCGGGTCGTCAGCTTGTGGGGTCCCAGGGAACGAATCCATGCTGGCACTACACCGTAGCCGTTCGGTTGTACCCATATTCCCCGTTGCCGGTGAACAGGGAGACCATCGCTCGGCTCCAGTCCCGTCCGTCCATGTCTGTCGTCTCACGTCTCAGGTGTCTCCGAGCCCACGGGCATCCCCTTGCCCTGTAGCCAATCGCCGAGCTCCGTCCTGAGAGGTTTGTGAAACGGTGCCGTGACCTTTCGAGGTCTCGGTGGGGCTTATATTTTGTCTTCCCGTTTGCTTCAGGAGTACATGTGTCCTGTCGCTAAAGGGCATCTTTAAATGTAGGAGTTTCTGGGCTAGGCGTGCTTCATATTTCAAGGGCTGTGGATATAGTGCACAGTTCCAATGTGAGCCTTTGTTTTTGTGCAACATAGTTTAGTTGTAGTAATTTGGAACTCCATTCTAAAGGTTTGGCTGCGTGATTGCACTGCGTTTAAGTTATAGCAGTGCTGTGCCTTGGGTTTTTGCGGTTTGCCGCAAAGGGGTGTGGGTTGTTTTGTGTAACAGGGTAGGCTCCGAGTTTGAACTTATCATTAAGGGGATCGTTTAGCAGTTAATTTTGTTTGAAAGTTTCATTGCGATTTGGAAGACGTTTCTAAAGATTGCTATACACGTTTCCATGTTACGTGTTATGCACCTTATATTCAATCAGGGGATTCGATACAAAGTTTTTTAGCCATTTTGTGGTGCTTATTTGCACCACAAAATTGTAGAGTCCATCCATTTCTTTCTTCTAGCTTGTAGCTTCAGCCGCATCTACACCCTCACGCCAGCACCATGTCTGTGGATGTCGTCTACGCTTTTTGTATCAATTTTGATATTGGTATTTTTGTTTTTTTATTTTTTTTGTTTGATTTTTGCATATTGTTGTAACGTATGTACATTTTTACATTATTTGGTCTGTGCCCCCAGCTTAATGAGTATATATGCGGGCGGATGTGCTCGCCCCGCCACGGACCTGTCGTGTTTGTTTTTCTTGTGCTTTAAAGATGGTGTTGTCCGTTTTGGGGCAAGCCCACCCGCTCTCTTATGCTGGGTAGGACAGTTTTTGTACCTGCAAGGTTGTGCTTGTAGATTATATTTTGTGATTTTTGTTTATTCTGTACATACAACATATAGTATAGTGTGACGGCCTCCGCCGTCTCGGGCCCAAGTTCGTGTTTATTTTAGTTTGTGGGTGACCTCTATCGCGGAGGATGTGGAAGTAGGACAATCTCCTTTTCTGCATTTTTTTGTTAAAGTTAGGAAATGTGGTGCCCTCCTCCACGTAGGATGTCATATTCTGTGGGACCGTAAGTGGGTCATTCTGAGTCGCCATGTTTACATGTCATTATCGCATCCTACTTGAAGGAAGGCACCATAGGAGGAATTGTATTCCTACCCAGTCGTTTGAGGGCCCGAGATATCGTGTGCCGATCTCGTTAGCAATGCAGTTAGTACAAATTCATAGGTCGCTTACAAGCGTCCGCCTGCGCATGTGCGCATTCGAGCACTCCTATGCGATCTTGTTTTTATGTGTCATATTTACAGTTAACAATGTTTGAAATCGCTTTTTGGGAACTAAACTCTTCTTCTTCTTCTTCTATCTCCAGATTTTTTATCTCTCTTTTCCTATACTATCCTCTCTACGGGATTCCTACTCTACAACTATTCTACAACTATCGCTTTATCTACCTAATTGAGCATTGCGTGGGTGGATGTATGTTGTTTTAGTTTTGCGTGGGTGGTTGTGTGTTGATGCCATCCTTCAGGGTCGCGCTAAGTCATGCCCTAGTTAGTTAGTTTATTCCCTTATCTGTATAAATATATGGTCGTCTTGACCGTCCGTTTTAATTACGGTCATGGCGCGATTTGCTGTTTTTTTTTTGTGATTCTTATGTTAAACGACAAGGGCAGTACCGAGGGCTGTTTGAAATACCAGGCGAGGTTCGGTTTTTCGGCCATGGTGGTATGCACGTGGCGAGCTATGATGTTGACTTGTGGGACAGCGTTTCATATTTTCCGAAGGCAAAGTTGGGACAGCGATGGCCGCCTCCACAGGCACTATTATAGGGACCGTATTCATTTGTCAAGAGAGGGACAGAAGCAATACCATGTGTGCTTAGAGAGAGCCTTCCTGTGATTTTTCTGCTAGTCAGGTGTTTATAAAAGGGTCCTTTTGTGGCCCCCAGATCATTCCGTTTGGGTAACCTTATAATGTACATCCTTTATTCGAAAGCGAAAAAAAAAGAAAAACAAAGAGATGTGATAAGGCCTATTGTTTCTTATTTCTGTCCCACTAATCTATGTGCATTCCTGAAGGAGAGCCTTTTGTTTGCTAGTGTGTTGGTGTGCCGTTCTCCTTTGGGTTGTGTGGCTCTCGATCAGCCAGGATTTTGACGCAACGCTGCTCAGTGCCAAAGTCCTAAGACCGCAAACCCCAGCGTTACATCTCGTCCTGATTTCCCGTTTGCCTTCCCCCCCCTCCGGAGAGGCCGGGCGATGGATTTTCCTTGTGATGGATCCATGCCCAGTTCCGGCGTGTTCTCGTGTGATCCTATTTCGGGCAGTGTGGCTCCCGATCAGCTAGGATTTTGGTGCAGCGCTCATTAGTGCAAAGCCAGTGGGCCGCAACCACAACGCTACACCTCGTCTTAACCTCTCGCTTGCCACACCCCTTTGGAGGGTGGGTCGGGGCTATGGGTTTTCCTTGTGGTGGGTCCATGCCCCGTTCTGTTATGGTCTTCTCACAGTGATCCAGGGATCGTTGTCACCGTTAGGCACTCCTAAGTGCAAAGCCGAGGCCGCAAACCACAGTGCCTACCGTTGACTTTGTTCCCCTTTTTGCCGTGAGACGGCCGCCCTTTGATCACTACGCTCCTTTTTGGTTGGTAGCGTCTAAGGTGCGGTTAAATCATTTATTGTTTCTGAAATCGGGTCTGTAACGGTTTTGGTTTCAGGCATGCTTGTGTGTAACCTCGTACGGGGTGTGTCTCTCTTAACAGTGCAATAAATTTAGTCTGCGCCCTTAGCTTTCCCCTATATTTTGTCCAGGTAGTTTGTTTTCTCAAAGAAATTGAAAACCGCGTCCCTCATTTCCTGTGACATTAGATTGAGCAAAGCAATCGCGTTTATCTCCCCTTGGTATCCTAGTGCTGTCAGTTTTAGTTCCCTCCTAGCGGGGCCGTTCGCGGAGGACCGCAACTTACTATTAGTATCAAAATAATTTCAACTATGAAAAGGTTTATTACCAGCAAATATTTTGTCACCAATACAAACTGGAATAGATTCATAAAACTTTATGTTAGGCATATTTTTATGTATTTTTTAATTGAAATCCTTTAATCAAAATTAAAGTGATTAACCAAACTATTGCAAAATATGCAGAGTGTTGATTTTTTTTTTTTTGTTTGTTTTGATTTGTTACGCCCCTTGAAAGTCTTATAAATAACTTAGTATGACACGCCAACTATTCAACAAAAATGCGAGGCGTTATCAAATTTCATAACAGTCATAAAAATAAATAACTTTTAATAAACGACGACTGTTATTCGCTTGACCCAAATGAAGAGAATAGAACACGATACATTTAAATTAATATGCAAAGATAACCCAAATTTTACGGTTTTCTGTATCTACATTTTCAGTGTCCCCACCACGGACACTTTGTTCCGGCGAACGACTGTTCCCACGAGCGACATCATGTTGTGTGTTGCAAATATACCCTACTCCATTTAACACAAGATCTGATAAATAAGCCTGCTATCATTTCCCGCTATGTTTACTTAATTATATTCTGCAGGAGGTAAAAAATACTAATTCAATTGCGAGATGTTCTTAAGACTAAATGTTTTTTTTTGTTTCCCATGTCCATACAAACTTTGAAAAAAGGGAGAGCAGCGTGGCAATTTTAATTTGAATTCTGATGTAAGAAATCATGTATTTGCGGCAAAGGTTCAAGTCAGCCTGCACATACATGCAGCCTGTTCATCACATCTATGTTCTTTGCTTGACTAGAACAATTCAGTTTCTCTATTTTAAGCCATTGGACTCTTCCATTGCTGTATGTTGGACAAGTCCATTTGTCATATAAGGGGTGTCAGGCCTATTTTTTCGTGTTTATTCTATTTTTGAAGGAAACTCATGTTAGCAAATAGTGCAGGCCGTGATAAGACGCCGCGTTCTGCGACGTCTGACTGGGCCGGCACTGATTGCCAAAATACCGATTCAGGGGTTTCCCGCATGCAATGGGTTTAACTTCAAAGGCAAATTTGCACTTTGCTTGATCGCAAATTTCCGAAGACAGGTTCTTTCATCTTGGGCTCTTTTACTCTTGCCTTTTTGGGTCGATTGTTTGTCGATCGACCCTAAGTTACTAAGTACAGAAGTTTTCCTCCTGCTATTGTTCACGTGACTATCGCTGGCCAGGTAGAAAATACAGGTAATGGTTATGACTAGCAGCGCTATTATCCCTGTGACGACAGAGCGCTGTATAAGAAGGTGATGTCAGAGCGCTGTATAAGAAGGTAACGTCTGAGCGCTGTATAAGAAGGTGACGTCAGAGCGCTGTATAAAAAGGTAACGTCAGAGCGCTGTATAAGAAGGTGAGGCCAGAGTTCTGTATAAGAAGGCTTGGTTATCTGCAAAATCTGGACTGGGCTCGTGTACAGGGACATTGGCAAACATTGTAGACGCGGCGTCTAATCGGGGTCTTCTCTGTTTGCTTAAAGTTCAGATATTTAAATTATTTCCTTGCACCGCATTTCTGCGTCAAACGCTGGCTGCAATATGGTTCTTCGGACACCATCGCTTCGGTTTGATTGGGAATTGTGACCCCTGAATGGTTACAGGAGCAAGAACAACAATTCAAATACTAATTCATCCCTAACAAATCACAAAAAAAAACAATGGGCAAAGTACAAGCCAAAACCTCAAAACAGAAAGACAGTGCTACTTAAGAGGAATGGATACACCTTCAGGGGAGGCAACTCCTGCAAAAGTAGTATTGTCTACCATGTAAATAGGGATCAACTCTTAAAGGAAAGAATTTGCTCCTGAGGAGCAAATATTTTCCTTTAAGAGTAGACCCTCTTTTTCAGTGAGACAGGGCTTATAGAAAAGCGAAAAGGAAGACCCGAAAGCTGTCTCCCTTTGAAAAATGGCGGAGAAATTTGCCAGGTGTTCCCATTCCCCGTAAGAAAGGCAACGGTTACTAAAAGCAGACTCAAGCCACGGACAAATGAGAAAGGGTTATTTTTGTGTTTTTTTTTTTGTTTTGGTTTTACGGCCCTTTCAAGATTATTTCACTCATATCGAGCCGATCGTTAATCAGAGGTGGGCGAAAACCGGAGTACCCGGAGAAAAACCACCTGACCTTCCGTTGCAGAACTTGGCGTCTCACATTTGACCCGAGCGAGGCTCGAACCACAGCGGTAAGAGACCTATTGATCAAGAGTCAGTGCTCTTAACCACTAGGCCACGGAGGCCCGTTAAGAAAGGGTTAGTGAACTGAAGACACATCATGTTAACAAGTCCTTGAAATGAACACCCCTTTAAACTCCCCAGTTTACAAGAGTGGGCATCATTTTTCTTAGTTCTGTTCTACGAGTAGGCATAGATTTGGGCACTCGTTAAAACCGTCTCAATAAGGCACTTCTAAGAAGCACCCACAAATTATGCTTGGTGTATAAATAAGAACAATACCACAAATTTTCTTCGGAAAACATTACGATAACACACCCGTGCGACATAGTGTATTTTTCCCATCTCCAAAATGGCTACTTTCCTGATGAAAATCAGTGATACTTTTCTTATAAATGCTCAAAACATAGGTTGAGGGTGCTCGTTAGAACCGCCTCAATGAGGCAGTTCTAACGAGTACCCACACCCTATGTCTTGGAGCAGAAATAAGAAAAATAATGTATACCCCCGTAAATCCCAGTTTTCTCTATATAAAGTGGGGTTTAATGGGGTCTTCATTTCACGGACTTGTTCACGTGATGTAGCTATTCTGGAGAAATGAAAGCATGCAGTATGTCACACGTGTGTGTTATTGTAATGACACACAGAAACAAAACGAGACAAACGCTGTTTGTGCGGACAGTGAGTCACGTGATCAGTAGCAACTAACTCAGATGTATTTAGTTAAAGTGATCGATCGTTACGATAAAATATCCGTGTGCTCAAACGGTGTCTCGCCTTTCTCTGAATTGTCAGTTTTTCAGATGAAAATATTTGATATGTTTTCTTATTTCTAGTTCAAATATATATTGGAGGTGCTCGTTAGAACCGCCTCCCATGATACCCACAATCTATGTTTTCGAGCAAAACTAAGGAAAATAATGAATACCCCTGTAAATCCCAGATTACACTCTATAAAATGAGCCCCGTCGAGCGATTTTGGTACTAATCGCCTATGCGAGCAGCGAAGGTTCTGGCGAGCCTGCGCATCCGCGCAGTCTCGCCAGAACCTTCGCTGCTCGCTCATACAAGCAGTGAATCAAGAGGAACCTTCAGACAGAAAGCCATATCCCTGGCTCCTCTGAATGGCTGAGCATGCGCAGTTAAAATTTGTCATGACGGAATGCTCGAAGACACAAATTCGCTTGGCGGGGCTCAAATGGAGTTTAATTTAGTTTTAATTACACGGAATAGTTATAGAGGTTCTTACATGAGTGCTCATGTATTATTGAATTTATTAAACGAGTTGAGGAAAAGGGATAAAATGCGAGGCTTTGCCGAATATTTTATCGCTTTTCCTCAACAAGTTTAATAAATTCAATAATACACGACCACGAATGCAAGATTCTTTTTATCATATGACATTTATAACGCATTTTATTCACGTTTCTTTACAAAAAATGTCAATATTCTGCCATTAGTAAACACGTCAATAAGGACGTTGTATACGTAACGTTACGGGACGTATCTAGCTAATTTGCATATTTAATCCACTAGTGGATTATCGAAAATATTACATATAGATTATTCATTCTCCTAGTTGAAATATGGAATTTATAAACCGAGGGAGGTAAAACAATCCGATAAAGAAACGAGTGCGAAGCACTCGTTTCTTTATCGGATTGTTTTACCTCCCTCGGTGCACTCGTTTCTTTGTCGGATTGTTTTACCTCCCTCGGTTTATACATGTAAATCCCAGAAGCACTCGTTTCTTTATCGGATTGTTTTACCTCCCTCGGTTTATAAATCCCATATTTCAACTAGGAGAAATGTATAATCTGTATATTACATGCAATTCCATAGACTTTTAGGAGAGTTTGGATCTTGAATTTTGGATCTGAATGCCCGTTCAGTTGACTGTTTACAGCCCATGTAAACGGTTCAATCAGCGAAGTGTTACAGAATCTGGGTGGAAGACCAACTGGATGGGCGCCATTTTGAAAGCGCTTTCTACAGTATTGAACAAAAATAGAAGAAACAAAGTGTTTCAGTGATAAAACAAGTAAAACGTTAGATTAAATAAAGCAAAAAGTACAACCTAATCAATGGTCATATCCATGTTTTCTTTTGTTTCAGCGTTGCATCCGACTCAAACGTCACGCATTCTGAACGTCTGTTGATATTTCTTAGACGCCATTACAATGACGTCATGAATAACGTCGCCGTGATTGAAACTTTCCCGCGTTTGAATAGAACAATTTCACTGCAAAGCGGTATCTCGTATCTTGTACATAAAGTAGTTCCAGCTGAAGGGATTTATTTCCCCGGCTAAGAGGAAATATTTCTTCTTAACAAAAAGGAAAATACCAAGTTTATGTCTGGTAGAAATCATGGTATTTCTCTGTAATGCATGTAATATATGACGTTATTACACTCTCAGACGCGACGTCATATGATAAAATATGATAAAACATGGGCCTAATAACATAAATTCCATCCAGATATAGAAAAATCGGGAGCAAGAATTACTGGTTTTAAATCTTTTCTATGCATTAGGAATATATAATTCTGACCCCCGCCCCTTGAATCCCACTTTTATATAGTAAAATTGGGGTTTACAGGGATAAACCTTATTTTTCTTTATTTCAGCTCTAAAATATAGATTGAGCAGAAATAAGAAAAATATCACACTTTCACCTCAAAATTTTCACTTTTTTTCGGCGATAAAGGTTACAATGTATTTGTATAGGCCCATTTTCGTAATGGGTTTCTTATAAGATTTTATACCAGCCCCCGCCAATCGGGGCTTGCCTCATAGATTGGGCTGCATGGTGGTCTAAGCCTGCCCAGACACAGTGGTGCGAGTCCATGCATATAAACCTTACTGGTTTCGTTGGGCGGAGGGTCGGGTAAAAGTCACACAAAATTGGAAGCATTGTCTCTAAAATGACCTACAGTAGAACGTCGATTGCTCGAACATCGATGGCTCGTTTACTATGACATTCTCTACATAAGAAATAGCGGGGAATAATTTAGGAGATTTGAGTCTTTTATTTTGTTAAAGTATGATGTGTGTTCTCATTAGAATCGCCTCATCGTTAATGTATAATGTGTGTACTCATTAGAATCATGTATAATGTGTGTACTCATTAGAATCGCCTCGATGAGGCGATTCTAATGAGTACACACATTATAAGTTTGCATTATATAGCATCGGGAAAATGTCAAAAAGAATCTTATCATTCCTCTAACAGTAGCCCTCAGTAGCTCGAACTACCCCTGTCTCGAACAGATTTTCGAGGTTCCAAAGGTGTTCGAGCCATTGAAGTTCGACTGTATATTGTGTTGAAACTGACCGGTCTAAGGCGGTTCTTCTGCCGCGCTTTTTTTTTTTTTGATGCAGTTTGTCTATGTACATTGTATGTATGTATTGCTTATAGCTGTTTTATTTTAGATAGCCATTTTTTCATTTTGTGCGAAAGTAACTTTCCTTTTGGCTTTCCGCTGGTAATGTTTTCATAAGGGTCATTACGCAAACACGCCTATACAAATACATTGCCACCTTTATCGCCGAAAAAATGAAAATTTTATGATGAAAAATTGCGATTTTTTTCTTATTTCTGCTCAAAATATAGATTGTGGGGACTCGTTAGAACCGCCTCGATGAGGCGGTTCTAACGAGTACCCACACCATATATTTTAGAGCAGAAATAAGAAAAATAATGTATATCCCCGGAAACCCCAGTTTTACTATATAAAAGTGGGGTTCAAGGGGGTCAAAATTATAAAGGCGTGTTTTCGTGATGTTTTGCCATTTTGTAGGAAAGTAACTTTCCTTTTGGCTTTCCGCTGGTGATGTTTTCATTAAGGTCAAGTTATTTCATGTGTTCTTCTTTCCCTTTGGTGTCTCTGGTGGGACGTGTTTGGTTCCTGATCACCGGTATCACCTCTTTTTTGAGGGGCACCTCAAATCAAACAAAGAACGTGAGTGAGTTTTACGTCCCACCAACAGCTAAGGTCATATGGAGACAGGACCTCGGTTGAAAGACTCATCCGAAAGTCTGGAGGAGCCCGGGATCGATCCTGCGAACCCTGGTTTACAAGGCGAGTAGCGTAACCACTACACCAGGGGGGCTTCTCAAACAAGAAACAAACACACAATAAGATGTTTTATAAAAATTGGAATCGGTATTAGCATTGATGTTATCTTTCCCGTTTTTTTTTCAGTCGCCTAGCTTTAAAGTAGTTTAGGTCGTAGTTCCAAAGCGTTAATCCAAAATCATTAATCCATAGACAATTGGCAAGTATCAATGTTCAGATCAACAGACATGGACTCCAGAAGAGTGTAATCAGGCGTTTGCACCTTCATCGCCCTCTGGGCTTATTCAGCAGACCGGACCGGACAAATTGTTGGTAGTGTTGTCATTTGTTTTTCGCAGAAAACAGGACTTGACATCGCACATAAAATCGTTTGAAAAATTCTGTTTCAAAATATTTCACAATGTCATTTGGTGAAATAATCCCAGCACGCAGAGCTTTAATGATCGCGTCGCACAGATAATAATGTCACTTTCAACAGTGTTTATCAAATAGTCACAATTCCTATCTTTTACATGTATGTATCACAATTTTGGTCAGAGGCAAGAAATTGATCCCAAACCGGAAATAAACAAATGTAACCAGATGTGTCCCCTGATGTTCCAGTAGAAACCTCCAATTACGTGACATTTATCCTTAAAACAGTCATCCTTTATCAAATGTGACAACTGTGCACGGCAAACTTCCAATAAAATGGGTCACTGAAAGGGCAACGGCCTTATCTGGAATCGTAACCTCTTATTGTCAGATTCTGAAATGATCGGTCCTTTATGACCAAAAAAAAAAAAAAAAAAGAGCTGACTGTGACCATTTAACTTGTAACCTCCAGTGACGATTTCCAAGAATGCAACGAAGTAGCCATTTGATCAGGATCTACAGTGTAACATCACGTGAACAAGTCCGTGAAATGAAGACCCCCTTAACCCCACTTTATACAGGGAAAACTGGGGTTTACGGGGGTATTCATTATTTTTCTTATTTCTGCTCCTAGACATAGGTTGTGGGTACTCGTTAGAACCGCCTCATTGAGGCGGTTCTAACGAGCACACACAACCTATGTTTTGGGCATTTATAGGAAAAATATCAAGGATTTTCATCAGAAAAGTAGCCATTTTGGAGCTGTGGAAAATGCACTATGTCGTACGGGTGTGTTATCGAAATGATGCAGTTTGTGAATTGAATCAAGTTATCTGATTGGTTGATAGTTAGCAATGGGTGTGACAGAATTAATGTTAATCAACGGGGTAAGGATTAAGATTATCACATGGACTCGGTTACGTGATGGCGGCTTACCGTCAGTACATATGTCTTACAAGTTTGCTACGGATTTGTTAACGCGATTTAAATGTTGCTATACGATACTTGTTGCCAAGGTTTTAGTTTTGTGTGTATTTTAGCTTAACGACCCAGTCAACGACATTAAGGTCATTTTGAGCCGTTCAGTTTACCTATCCACACTTTTCCTTGGCAGACTTATACGTTAGCGGTTAACCAGTATAGTGCATATTCTTTCGCCAGAAAATGAAAACTGCCCTTCTTGAGTCAGCGGAAGGGAGATAATGACCGTAGAAAAGATTTCATGATCAATCTCCACGAAAGAATGTTGCCGACCCCGGCAGGTATTGAACCCGCGTCTTCCTGATCACAAGTCAGACGCGCATCCGACTGAGCTTCCGAGGCCGGCAAAACTGGGGTTACTTGTGTATACAGTATATTTGTTCTTATTTCTGCTCAAAACATAGATTCTGGGTAATGCCGAGGCGGTTCTAACGAGCACTCACAACCTATGTTTTGAGCAGAAATATGAAAAAAATTTTATCCGAAAATTTTTTGGCGGTAAAAATTTTACCAATATATTTGAATAGGCGTATTTTCGTAATGAGTTTAATCATATTTTATTGCATATAATAGTAAGCAACGGGGTTGGGCCATATGTTCTCTCAACATTAGTTACGGCCCTTCCCTACAGTTACATACACAGTTTCATTGTGCACGTGGTAATAGCGACACAATATAGAAAAAAAAAACATATGTTGAAATAAATAAATTAATTAAATAAATAAATAAATACAAATGGTATTGTCGGGAGAATCTGTTAGTCATGGTAGCCGTACATAAGAGAAAACAGGTAAACAACAACAGATGGATATTTTGATTACATTAGGAATTATTAAATCGTTTTGTGTCTTTAATGAACTTTTGGACAGCACTGAAAATAAGTGAATTTTCTAATTCGGTCAAAGATCCATCACCGTACAGAATTGTATTCAAATTTAAAGGGTGAAAGGTCCTTGTTGTCTGAAACATTATGACACGTTCTGTTTAAAAATAAGGGCATTTGAAAAAGAAGTGTCCAGCGTCTTCGACAAATTCCGAGCAACTACAGTATGGGGTAAGACTAATGTGGTTCGAATATAAATCACCTTTAAGGTTACTACATTTATTCCTGATCCGAGCATGCATTACTGAAAAGAACCTTTCGTAATGTTGACAGTGTACAAGACAAACCGTAGACGCTATGTCTGTGTTTGACATTTCTATTACAAAAAAGAATCAATCTGATGATTTTATATATCACTACATGACCTCATCTATGTAATACAGAATTGCAGCCTAGAAGCAACTCAAGATTACATCTCTGATATCAGTAGGTCAACAGATGTCTGCAGCTGAATGCCGGACTTTGGTGGAAATTGTACAAGATATATACACGTATTGTCTTTACGAATACCATTGAAACGTTACGAAAAGACGCCTATACAAATACACTGTAAAGTTTACCTCCGTAAAATATAAAAAAATCAGGTGAAAAATTTTGGTGATTTTTTTCTTATTTCTGCTCAAAATATAGATTGTTGGTACACGTTAGAACCGCCTCGATGAGGCGGTTCTAACGAGTACCCACAAGCTATATTTTAGAGCAGAAATATGAAAAAAAAATATACCCCTGTAAACCCCAGTTTTCGGCCCCCGCCAATCGGGGCTTGAAGAAATAGATGAGCTGCATGATGCTTCCACGTAGAGCTGAAACCGACCTCACACGAGTACTGGTAAACCGCTTAGAGGATCTAAGCCTGCCCAGACAAAGCGGTGCGAGTCGCACCGTCCAATGCTTACAAACTGTATTGGTTTCATTAGGCAACAGGGTTTGAGATGTCCTTGCATCTCAGTGTCGGGTAAAAGCCCCACAAAATTGGAAGCAACGTCTCTAAAATGACCTATACTGTGTTGACGGTACGTTAAACCTCAAATCAAACAAACAAAACCCCAGTTTTACTATATAAAAGTGGAGTGTGAGGCGGTCAAAATCATATAGGCGTGTTTTCGGGATGAACACCATAATTTATATAATAAGAATGATTTAATAATTTTGTTGTTGTTGTTTTGCTCCAAAATGTAATGTTCCTGGTAAACAGCTTTTCACCATTAATGCGCCATTTTTATTCATGGAAGAAACTACCCGTCAAAAAGTGTTCCCAAAGTGTATGCTTTTGAGAAGAAATTAGTGTTTGCCCTAGTTAATTAACCAATCGTATCAATTGAATTTTCAAATATTCAGAAGATTTAATAGTGAAGACTCCTCATTTACCACGAAGAGACCGTTTACCATTCTTGAAAATTCAACTAATTACGAAAACACGGCTATACAAATACATTGTAAATTTTAGCGCCGAAAAAAACGACAATTCTCAGATGAAAAATTGTGATATATTTCTTATTTCTGCTAAAACCATAGATTGTGGGTACTCGTTAGAACCGCCTCGATATTTTTCTTATTTCTGCTCAAAACATAGATTGTGGGTACTCGTTAGAACCGCCCCATCGAGGCGGTTCTAACGAGTACCACACCTCGATATTTTTCTTATTTCTGCTCAAAACATAGATTGTGGGTACTCGTTAGAACCGCCTCATCGAGGCGGTTTTAACGAGTACCCACAATGTAAATTTTAGAGCAGAAATAAGAAAAATAAGGTTTATCCCAGTTAACCCTAGTTTTACTATATAAAAATGGGGTTCGAGGGGTCAGAATTATATGGGCGTGCTTTCGCGATGTGATTAGAAATGTATAGTCTTCTGTGGTTTGTCACGTTTAAAAATAGCTTCAACATGACAGGGAGTCATGTACTGTAGCTTCTTGACATCAATAAAGGGGGCATTTGGCAAAATTCTCAATAAAAACTATTTTATGAAGCACATCACAAAAACACGCATATTCAATTTTTTAATGTAACTGGGGTTTAAAGGGGTATACATTGTCTGTATTGCCATTGTAAATTGCATGATTACCGTCTAGGGCAACACTACATGCCTTTCCATCGTTCTTCGAATGGCGGGGGCACAAAATTGGAAGCAACGCCTCCAAAATGACCTATACAGTGTTGACGGGGACATTAAACCTCAAATTAAACAACCAATAAAAGGTATTGGTTGGACTTGAAAAAAGACCTTTTTCCTAAGTATGTCCGTGTCCTTGGAGTTTGCTTGCGACAAATGTCTCACGATGCCAAGTAATTATCAAATCCATCCAGGAATATCAAAGACATTGACTGGACAAAAGAAAAGACACGTTTCTTTACATTTGAGCTCTAAGTATGGCATTGACCTTGGAGGTACTGACCTGAGTCTTACGCGCGACACATCGTCTCATGATGGTTAACGTGTCTGCCAAGTAATTTCAAAATCTACCCAGAAATGAAAGAAAAAGTTATTACTTGACACAAGCAGACCCCTTTTAGACCTTGACCGCTAAGTATGACCTGGACCTTACAGGCACCAACCCGGGTCTTGCGTGCAACAAATTGTCTTATGATGGTTAACTTTTCTGCCAAGTAATTTCCAAATCCATACCGGAACAACAAAGATATTGAGTTGACACAAGGAAAAAAAAAAGAAAGAAAAAACAAGAAAAAACTTTTCTTTACCTTTGACCTCTAAGCATGGCCTCTAGGAGGTACCGACCTGGGTTTTGCACATTACACATCGACTCATGATGGTTAACATTTCTACTAAGTAATTTCAACATCAATTCAGAATAGCCAAAAAAAAGACATTTTTCTTTACCTTTGACCGCTAAGTATGACCTTGACCTTGGAGGTACAAACCTGGCTCTTGAGCACGACACATCGTCTCATGATGGTTACAATGTAACACTTCGGTCCCGTAATTTCAAACTCCAACCAGAATTAACTTAATTGACCGTATTTAAGTTTCAGATCCCTTTTTTTACCTTCGACCTCTAAGTGCAACCTTGACCTTGGAGGTACGGACCTGGATTTTTCGCAAGACCGATCGTCTTATGATGGTTAACATTTCTGCAAGTAATTTTAAAATTCATCCAGAAATAAGAAAGTTACATGTATTAACCGTATTTAAGTTTCGGACCCTTCTTAAATCTTTGACCTCTAAGTACGACATTGACCTTGGAGGTATGGACCTGGATTTGCGCGTGACATATCTTCCAATGATGGTTAACATTTCTGGCAAGAAATTTAAAGATCCATCCAGAAATAAGAAAGTTATTGACCGTGTTTAAGTTTCTGTTTCACGCACGCACGAACGAACGAACGGATAGAGGCAACACTCTATGCACGTCCACCATTCTTCGAATGACGGGGGCATTATGATGATGATGATCACAAACTTTCAATACCATACATATTGGATGACAAATGAACCCCGCCAAGCGAATTCGTGTCTTCGAGCATTCCGTCATGACAAAGTTTAACTGCGCATGCCCAGCCATTCAGAGGGGCCAGGGATATGGCTTTCTGTCTGAAGGTTCCTCTTGATTCACTGCTTGTATGAGCGAGCAGCGAAGGTTCTGGTGAGACTGCGCGGATGCGCAGGCCCACCTGAACCTTCGCTGCTCGCATAGGCGATAAGTACCAAAATCGCTTGACGGGCCCTAATAAAGCTTTGGATTTAGCGATGGACATTAAAACTGAACGTTGTTGATGAAATCACACTTGTTATCTCCGAAATAACATTTTATCGTTATCATATTAAATGTTTGTTATTTCACAAGATTACGAACAAGTTTTTTAGGATAACTTTATTAAATACAGCTCCCTCACACAGCAGGTAAAAATCAAACGATGTTAATTATGCGTTTTTGTAACGAAAATTGTTGGCTAGAAGAAGAAAACAAATAACTTTATTCTTTAAAATTTGCAAGCTAATTCAGATACTACTTCCAAGCAGAGCTGAAACTGACATGCAGTACTGGTAAACCGCTTAGAAGGTCTAAGCTTGCCCAGGCAAAGTGGTGTGAGTTTGATCGTCCATGCATATAAACCCTGTTGGTTTCGATGGACGGCAGAGCTTGCGATGTCATTTCATATCAGTGGCGGGTAAAAGTCACACAAAAGTGAAAGCGACGTCTCCAAAATGACCTAAATAGTGTTGACGGGGACGTTAAAACTCAATTCAAACAAACAAAAATCATTTGCTTTCTAGCAATCGAAGACCCTTCGAAAAAGGTGTCAACACTTTGGAAAACACGCTCCAGTCAGATGGCCTGTCCAATGATACTGACAATCACTTCACCAGCGCCCCGCCCATCGGCGCTTCGAGCAGAAGAACTGACACGTTCTGAAATTTGGGTACTCACTGGTACATGTAAACCACTTTGAAGGTCTAAGTGATAAAGGATGGATCGCCCCTTAAACTCTAGCGGTTTCTTTGGGTGGTAGACATTGGGATGTCTCTGTTTCATTTGAGGTTAAACGTTCCATTCAACACTATTTACGTCATTTTGGAGACGTTGCTGCCACTTTTGTGGAACTTTTACCTGACAGTGGGAAGAAATGTCGTCTTAAGCCCTGCCGCGCAATGAAACAAATAGGGTATATACACATGGACGGTCCCACTCGCACCACTTTGCCTGGGCAGGCTAAGACTCTCTAAGCTGCTTACCAGTACTGATGCCCGGTGGCAGCTCTGCGTGGACGCACGATGCACCCAAATCTATTTCTCCAAGCCCCGAGGGGCGGGGACCGGCTTGAGATGAAATTTATCTTAGGATGTCATTTCAACTCAATGTCGGATAGAAGTCCCACAAAATCAGGAGCAACGTCTTCAAAATGACCATAATAGTGTTAACGTGGGCGTAAAACATCAACACAAACAAATCCAAGAAAGAACTTAGGTAAACACTTAGGACAAAACTATGTTGTTGGTGCTCGAACCACCACAATGATGCGCTTTGAACGAATGTGGAGTCTAACTGTTGGTTTTCTTTTGCTCCACCATTTCAGTGGTTTCTTGCTGTCGAGTCCTCACCGTTGTTTCATCACTGTGATTGTTTGATATTTTGTGTTCACGGAGATGTTGCACTGATGAGTAGGAGGGGGCGAGGATTGTGGTCACGTAAAATCGATTAAAGTCCCACAGTAGAATTCGTTTCACTGACCGTTCCAAGGCGGTTCTTCTGTCGCGGTTTATTTTTTGTTTTGGTTTGTCTTTTAGTGATTGTATCGCTTAATTTTTTGTTTTGGATAGCCAATTGGCCATTTTGTGGAAAAGTAACCGTCCTTTTGGCTTTCCGCTATTGATGTGTCCATTAGGGTCTGTTGTTTCATGTTTGTGTTTCTTTTCCTTTGGTGTCCCTGATGGGAGCTGTTGGTTAATTGTATCGATTACTGATCATTACCTTCATTTCTGTTTTAAACGACTAGCACCAATCGTTGTCACGCAGCAGACCATTACGAAAACACGCCTATACAAATGCATTGTAAACTTTACCATCGAAAAACCGAATTTTTTTAGATGAAAAATTGTGACATTTTTCTTTTTTCTGCTCAAAATATACATTTTGGTTACTCGTTAGAACCGGCTCACCGAGGCGGTTCTAACGAGTACCCACAATCTATATTTTAGAGCAGAAATACGAAAAATAAGGTTTATCCCTGTAAACCTCAGTTTTACTGTATAAAAGTGGAGTTCAAGGGGGTCAAAATTATATAGGCTTGTTTTCGTGATGCATAGGACAATGAATGGCTCAAGACACTGAAATACAATAAACAGGCGCATGAATTATTGAATTTGCATTACGCAAACATGCCTATACAAATGCATTGTAAACTTTACCGCCGAAAAAAAAAGTGAAAATTTTACAGTGAAAATGTGTGCAAAGCATAGATTGTGGTTACTCGTTAGAACCGCCACGGCGATGCGGTTCTAACGAGTACATTCAATCTTTGTTTTTGAGCAGAAATAAGAAAAATAAAGTATACCCCTACAAACCCCAGTTTAACTATATAAAATTTGGGTTTAAGGGGGTCAAAATCATATAGGCGTGTTTACGTGATGCGTCGGACAATGAATTCCCTTAAAGGTATTTATTTTTGATTATTTAGGACTAGCATTTCATTGCATAATAGTATGTAGCCCCCAGTGCTGACTGAAGAGAAGTCCTCTGTCTTCAACAGGTAAGGGGTCTCGTTGGGGAAAACAAAGAATTTACTAACTGTTGACTGGAGTGTACATTATTGATTTTCCCCTTTAGTGCCTCAGTCAGGGGATTCAACAGGAGATACTTATCACCCTATTAAGAGCCGCCTTTGATCTTCTATAGACAGTATACCACAGGGGGCAGTAAAACAATTATGAACACACGGTGTGTCCTACTGTTACAAGAATAAATGCCTTTAACCTCCACGTAAAAGTTGGGCTCAAGACACTGGCATGTTACAAAGTGATACAATGTACAGACGCATGAAACAGAATTTCTATGACAGAACAGACCACGTGTTCCGTTTGCAGCTGACGTTTACAGAGACTGGTTAAGTATTAAATTATTGCAAAACATAGAATGCTTATTTATACGTGTCATCCTGAGAAATCTTCAATGTTTAACTCAGCAGATTTGTTATGAAAGCAATCAAACAAAGGAACTGCAAATGAGGTGCATTGCCATAAATAAGGCTTAAGAATGGCAATATTTTGCCAGAAAATAAAACATAATGAACAGTAACACTCATAACAAGCATTTCAGCTAATTTGGTTTGCACAATTACTGTTTGATTTATAATACGTTTTATAAATGAGGGAATTCAGTCGATTTTAGAGGATAAAATCCACTGTCATTACAATAGATAACACACTCGTGCGAATTGGTGCATTTTTACATATCTCCAAAATGGCCATTTTTCTGATGAAAATCCGTGATATTTTTTCTTTTAAATACAGCAAACATAGGTTGTGGGTGCTCGTTAGAACCGCCTCACTGAGGCGGTTCTAACGAGTACCTACAACTTATGTCTTGGAGCAAGAGTAAGAAAAATAATGTATACCCCTGCAAACCCAAGTTTTCTCTATATAATATGGGGTATAGGGGGTCTTCATTTCACGGATTTGTTCTCGTGATGTTTCTGTTTGAATGGTTTTCTTAGTACACGGCGATATGTCCATTCCAGAAACAGATTTTATAAGCATACTCAACGTAAAATCAACGTCTAAGAGCAAACATATGACAATGAACAACGTTGATGTGATGTTGCCTTGACGTCATTTATCAGGTGGGAAGTGCAGTGCATTTACCCGTATGTGACTAATGGATTTTGTTCTCCTAATAGCTTTGTACAAACCCATTTTCAGTTTGGGGGTTGTCGTTTTTTCAGTTGAAAGTATTTACAAAAATTCGTCCACCATTCCACTGGACGGCGATTCCGCTGCGCTTCTATATTTGGTATAAGAATCCACGAATTGTAGAAGAAACGGCGACAGCGCAGCAAAAACGCCTTGATCGTAGTAGAAGCGTGTCGGAATCTTCATTGTCACCATTTTGAACTTGCTCAAAATTTACGTAGCGGAATCGCCGTGGACTCGAAGCGCAACGGTAGAACGCATCAAAATCGTGGCGGCAGCGCGGGCAACGTAGCACAAGCGCAGTCGCATCGTGCTGCAACTCCACCATTAATTAATAACCAACAATGGCTCTTGGCGCATTTCGGCTGCATTTCAATTGCGCTTATGCTGACGTTAGTTGGTTGTAGTCTGCAAATTGGAGCAGTCTGTTTGTAAACAACCAAGGACGGACAAAGAACCTTTTGTCCCTACTTCCCCGTCTGTTTCGTACCTTGTCATCTATCCTGATCATTCTTAGGTTAATAATTGCAAGCTGGAGCATAGCCACTGGAACTATTCTATCCATATATGCAAGAGAAAATGACATTACTGCTGGAAAGTAAACAACGGTAATGGCGACCATCTTGGTCGTGTGACCTGGACCAGTTGAAAAAAATATGTATATCTTCTATCCCATAAAAGCTTGAAATGAAAATATCACAAATTTTCATCGAAAAAGTAGCCATTTTGGACAAATGGAAGAATGCACATTATCATATGACGTCGCGTCTGAGAGTGTAATAACGCCATGTAATATTTTCGATAATCCACTAGTGGATTAAATATGCAAATTAGCTCGATACGACTGTTACAACGCATAATGTAGTAATGTAGTAATTACTACATTTTGATTTTTTTTACTACATTATGCGTTGGCATAGTCGACGCGAAATGAAGTAAAAAAATTATTTCATTTCGCGTTGATATGCACCATATCGACGCATAATGAAGTAATGATGGTAGAACATAGCTGTCTTCGAAAAGACTTAGGAAGCAATACAGTTAAATTCCTACAATTTAGACCACATTTGAGACGGTTCAAAAGTGGTCTTTAAGACCACAGTTGAACAGTCCAAAAGACGGTCTTCCACAAAAGCACACTGAAGGTCAAAATCACAAAGAAAATGTAGCTTTAACCTTCCAAATATGCTTTAAAAACAAAATTTGTATTAATTTTAGGTGGTCTTAATACATTAGTACTGGTAATCTGCTTGGAAGGTCTAAGCTTGCCCAGGAAAACTGCTGCGAGTCGGCCCGTCCATGTATATAAACCCTATTGGTTTTATTGGGCGGCATCTCAATGTCGGGTAAAAGTCCCATGAAATTGGAAGCAACGTCTCCAAAATGACCTAAATAGTGTTGACGGGGACGTTAAACCTCAAATCAAACAAATCAAACAAAAGACAGACAGGCAGACAGACAGACAGACAGACAGACAGACAGACAGACAGACAGACAGACAGAATGGACAAAAACTATATACCCCCTTGCATACTTCGTATGCCGGGGGTATAAATAGATGGGCTGCACGATGCTTCCACGCAGAGCTGATACCGCCCGTACATGAGTCCTCGTAATCTGCTTAGAAGGTCTAAGCCTGTCCAGGAAAACTGCTGCGAGTCGACCCATCCATGCATATAAACCCTATTGCTTTTAATTGGACGGCAGCGATTGAGATGTCATTTCATCTCAATATCGGGTAAAAGTCCCATAAAATTTGAAGCAATGTCTCCAAAATGACCTAAATAGTCTTGACGGGAACGTTAAACCTCAAATCAAACAAACAAACTGTTGACGCATAATGAAGTAAAATTAAGTATGCCACCCATCGCCGCAAAATGTAATAATTCTTTCATTTTGCTCAAACCTCTTAGTATCGACGCATAATGTAGTAAAAACGACATTTTATTTCATTTCGCGTCGACTATGCCAACGCATAATGTAGTAAAAATTTCATAATGTAGTAATTATTACATTACTACATTATGCGTTGTAACATACGACCCATAACGTTACATGTACGACGCCCTTAACGACGTCGCGTTTACTAATGGCGGAATATTGATATTTTTGTAAACAGTCGTGAATAAAATGCGTTTTAAATGTCATATGATAAATAGAATCTTGCATTATTGCTCATGTATTATTGAACTTATTAAACTCGTTGAGGAAAAGGGATAAAATGCTCGGTAGAGCCTCGCATTTTATCCTTTACCTCAACTCGTTTAATAAATTCAATAATACATGAACACTCATGTATGATCCTCTATATCAACAGTTTATAAAACTCGTTGAGGAAAAGGGATAAAATGCTCGGCAGAGCCTCGCATTTTATCCTTTTCCTCAACTCGTTTAATAAATTCAATAATACATGAACACTCATGTATGATCCTCTATATAAAAAATATTAAACTCGTTGAGGAAAAGAGATAAAATGCTCGGCAGGGCCTCGTATTTTATCCTTTTCCTCAACTCGTTTATTAAATTCAATAATACATGAACACTCATGTAAGATCCTCTTTATTTCACACGGGTGTATTATCGTAATGTTTAATCAGGAGCTATGGGAAAATCCCTAGGGACTCAAGAACTATTCGACTCTGAATGGTAGACTTTCGGATGAGTTTTAAAACCGAGGTCCCGTCTCCGTATGACCTTAGCTGTTGGTGGGACGTTAAACTAAAAAAACTCACTCACTCTGCCATGGTTTTCGAGCCAACGAAGTTTCACTATTTCATTACGAAAACATGCCTATATGAATACATTGTGACCTTTATCGCCGATAAAATGAAAATTTTAAGATGAAAAATTGTGATATTTTTCTTATTTCTGCTCAAAATATAGAGTGTGGGTACTCGTTTGTTTGATTTGAGGTTTAAACGTCCCCGTCAACACTGTATAGGTCATTTTGGAGACGTTGCTTCCAATTTTGTGGTACTTTTACCCGACATTGAGCTGAAATGACATCTCAAGCCCTGTCGCCCAATGAAACCAATAGGGTTTATTAGCATGGACGGTCCGCCTCGCACCGCGGTTCCTGGACAGGCTTAGATCCTCTAAGCGGTTTACCAGTACTAGTGTACGGGCAAGATTCAGCTCTGCGTGGAAGCATCATGCAGCCCATATATTTCTTTAAGCCCCTATGGGCGGGGACTAGTAAGAACCGCCTCATCGAGGCGGTTCTAACGAGTACCCATAAACTATATTTTAGAGCAGAAATAAAAAAAAAGGTCTACTATATAAAAGTTAGGTTCAAGGGGGTCAAAATTATATAGGCGTGTTTTCGAGATGAATACATAGAGGATCTTACAGAAGCGTTCATGTGTAATTGAATTTATTAAACAAGATGAGGAAAAGGGATAAAATGCGAGGCTTTGCTGAGCATTTCTTCCCTTTTCATCAACGAGTTTGATGAATTTAGTAATACATGAGCACGAATGCAAAATTCTATTTATCATATGAAACCAGTGCTTCAGCTGTAGTGCACGACCCGCCGGATGCTTTTAGCTTTATGAGTGTTACCATATATGGGTATGGCGGCCATTTTGGTCATGTGACCTGGACATAAAACGGTTCCCCCAATAAATGCGCCTTATCGTAAGGAGCAAAAATATATCTTATACTTTAGTACTGTATTCTGAATCGTTTGCAGGATAAAATGCATTCGCACTTTTCCAACACAAAAGCATATGTGTCAAAGTTTGACCTAGGCACAAAGAAGGTCAAGGTCTACCCAGGGTCACCATTTTAGCAATTTATGATGGGCCTACGTTCCAGATGCTATTTATCAAGTTTCGTGGAAATCTGCACAGTGGTTCTGGAGAAGACTATTTTTGAAGGGTTTTTACCATATTGCTTGGCGGCCATTTTGGTCATGTGACCTGGACCCCATGAGGAAATTTGGGTTTCCCCCATCCCGTAGAGGCTCCATATGAAATTTGACCTCAATCGGCCCAACGATTTCCGAGGAGAAGCGTTTCGAAAATTTTCACTTTTTTCGCCTCGGCGAGGCTGTACTAAATGGAATGTAATATTTCGCAAGTTCATTGATAAGATCTCATTGATATTTATCAGTATGCCAAAAATTGTTTAAATATTCCAAGCGGTTAAGTCACTATCACCAATTTTCACAAACGGGTTACGGACGGACAGATAGACAGACCATATATGGCTTGGCGGCCATTTTGGTCATGTGTCCTGGACCCCATGAGCAATTTTTGGTTTCCCCCATCCCATAGAGGCTTCATATGAAATTTGATTTCAATCGGCCCAACGGTTTCCGAGGAGAAGCAGTTCGAAAATTTTCACATTTTTCGCCTCGGCGAAGCTATACTAAATGGAATGTAATATTTCGCAAGTTCATTGGTTAGATCTCATTGATATCTATCAGTATGCCAAAAATTGTTTAAATATTCCAAGCGGTTAAGTCACTATCACCAATTTTAACAAACGGGTTACGGACGGACCCAAAGAAGGTCAAGGTCAACCAAGGGTCACCATTTTAGCAATTTATGATAGGCCTACATCCCAGATGCTATTTATCAAGTTTCGTGGAAATCTGCCCAGTGGTTCTGGAGAAGACTATTTTTGAAGGGTTTTTACCATATATGGCTTGGAGGCCATTTTGGTCATGTGACCTGGACCCCATGAGCAAATTTTGGTTTCCCTAACCCATAGAGGCCCCATATGAAATTTGACTTCAATCGGCCCAACGGTTTCCGAGGAGAAGCAGTTCGAAAATTTTCACATTTTTCGCCTCGGCGAGTCTATACTAAATGGAATGTAATATTTCGTAAGTTCATTGGTTAGATCTCATTGATATCTATCAGTATGCCAAAAATTGTTTTAATATTCCAAGCGGTTAAGTCACTTTCACCAATTTTCACTTACGGGTTACGGACGGACAGACAGACAAACCATATATGGCTTGGCGGCCATTTTGGTCATGTGACCTTGACCCCATGAGCAAATTTTGGTTTTCCCCATCCCATAGAGGCTCCATATGAAATTTGACTTCAATCGGCCCAATGGTTTCCGAGGAGAAGCTGTTCAAAAATGTTCGAAAATTTTCACATTTTTCGCCTCGGCGAGGCTATACTAAATGGAATGTAATATTTCGTAAGTTCATTGGTTATATCTCATTGATATCTATCAGTATGCCAAAAATTGTTTAAATATTCCAAGCGGTTAAGTCACTATCACCAATTTTCACAAACGGGTTACGGACGGACAGACAGACTGACAGACTGACAGAATGACAGACTGACAGAATGACAGAATGACACGGTGATTTTAGGGCACTCTTAGAAATCAACCGACTTCAGTCGGTTGCTTTTCTGCGGGTCGTGCAATCTAAAACGCATTTTATCCACGATTTGTTTACAGTGTTCCGCCATTAGTAAACACGACGTCGTTAAGGATGACGTACGTGTAACGTTACGGGGCGTACATGTATCTAACAAATTTTCATTTTAATCCACGAGTGGATTACGAAATTTACTACATGCCGTTATTACATTCTCAGACGCGACGTCATGTCATAAAATACATGATCTGATGTTTGGTCCTGAATGACTTATTTTACAGTCCCACGTGTAAAATACCGAAGCTTAAGTCAATGAAAAGTAGAGCGTATAATTAGACACCAGGACGCCAAGGTTATTTGTTTCCAAGTCACAATGACAAAAACATCTCTTTTGGAGATTCTCATTTTTTCTCGCCTGGCATCATGGGAAATTACTATATGACCACTTACAGTACATGTTTTGTTTGATCATGTACTCTGGAAGCATGACAGAAAATAATCATCATGGTGTGAAGGCGTATACATAGACACTTTTTTCCAACAAAATAGAAGACAAATAGATGGTAATTGAGAAAAGGGCCATCTGCACTATCCCGGGTCTGAGGTTATAAAACTGTTTTTTTTTTTCATGATCAACTCGCTTGAGCGTGAAATTTGTCCTGCTCATAAATTTTGAAATGCCAACAACTGATGGCATTTTAACATTTATAAGCAACACATACACTATTATTTGCTGATCTTAGCAGGCCAATTGCTTCATTTGTTTGTATTTTGAAAAATACGAGTATGAGCCTTTCTAATTTCATGCTGAAATTAGTTGAGCAAGGTTTCAAGTTCTGTGGTGTATTCCTTGCTTCCGAAGGATTACCATGTTATAGAACATTTATAACCTTTGGGCTCGATCTTCGCGACTCGCACATGTCAACGACCGGGAAAGGCTCTGGCAAGTCTGTGCTTATGCGCAGGCTCGCCAGAGCTTTTGCAAGTCGCCTATTTGATACAGGCTCTTTCTTATGGGCTGGCTCAATAACGTTGTTTTCAAGCGTTATACATGTGTCATTTGTACTATTGGTTTACTCTTGTTTCGTATTTGTCAACAAATTGATTCAGTTATTACGAGGGCAAGTCAATAAGTAACCAGCCTATTCCATTTCCAGTTGACCGAGACAATCAAGATTTTCTTGCCTTGTGTCAGTACATGTTTTAGGCAGGGGGGCAAAATTGCACCCATATCGTGTCTTTCACTCATAAGGTATTGAACGTCAAACATGGCTAGCGATGCACAAGCTTTTCGTCAAAAGTTAGTACTGTGCTGTAATTCGAAAGGGAACACAGGTCAGGAAATACATTACGAGTTGACCAATGTTTACGGGTTCTGCACCATCGTATGCACAAGTTAAATTCTTGATTGGGGAATAATTCAAACGTCGCAGAACGTCTTTCGAAGGCGAAACCAGGTTCGGTCGCTCATCAGATGACACCGATGAAGGAATAACAAAGTACGGGACCTGTGTACTCTGATGTACGGAAAAAAAGGTGGAAGAAATAGCGAATGCAATACACATTTCACATGGTACCGTTTCAAAAATTTCACATGATCGCTTGGGTATGCACAAGCTAACAGCCCGCTGGATCCCAAACTCCCTTAGCGACGGGAAGTATCAGTATGCAGCATATTGTTGAAGCGGTTTAGGTCAAAGGAAGATGATTTTCAATTACGTCTGGACACTGTAGACGAGACCTGGGCCAGAGTATAAAACTCAAAAGTCGCCAGTGGGAAGAGCTGGAGTCCAAGGTCAAAGAAATTCAAAACGCAATCCTCTGCTGACAAGGTGATGCCAACTGTATTTTGGGGCGCACAATGCGTTATTATGTTGGACTTTCTAGCAAAGAAAAGTACAATGACAGGTGCGTATTATGCAAATTGTTCGACCAACTGAGAACTGCGATCCGAGAAAAACGCCGAGATTATTTCTCCAAAGGGATTCTGCTCCAACAGGACAATGCAAGAGTCCATACTTACAAAATTGCAATGGATGCTGTTGAGCAGAATGGGTACGAGCTAATACCGCAGCCCGCCTATTCTCCGGACTTAGCTCCTAGTCACTATTTCTTATTCACAAATTTGAAAAATGGCCCCCGCCCATAGGGGCTTGAAGAAATATATGGGCTGCATGATGCTTCCACGCAGAGCTGAATCCGGCCCGCACACTAGTACTGGTAAACCGTTTAGAGGATCTAAGCCTGTCCAGGAACCGCGGTCCATGCTAATAAACCCTATTGGTTTCATTGGGCGGCAGGGCTTGAGATGTCATTTCATCTCAATGTCGGGTAAAAGTCCCACAAAATTGGAAGCAACGTCTCCGAAATGACCTTTACAGTGTTGACGGGGACGTTAAACCTAAAATCAAACAAACAAACAAATTTGAAAAAGGATATCCGTGGACGTAATTTCCGGTCAAACGAAGAAGTGGCGGATGTTGAGGAATGGATCGGAGGCAAAGACCCTGGCTTCTCGAGTTCGGGGATGATGACGCTGGAACAGCACTGGTCCGAGTGTATCATTCTACAAGGCAATTACATCGAAAAAGAAGAGATCGATTTTATCCAGAAATAAGTAGGCCGTTTTCATTGACTCGCCCTCGTATGTTATTCCGTAGTTATACACAATTATTACTTCGGTTATTGACTCTGCATTGTGACGAAAATGAAGTACAAAAGTGTGTTTCGGTTTTAATTTCAATTAGAAGTTAGCTTTGCCTTGGGTGCAAACAAGAAAATGTTTAATTCCGATTGCTTTGCTATACTTCTTCAATTAGGAAGTAATGCCTACAATAAATTTCGATATCAAAATATTTATAGGATGGGGGACGCAACATGTAATTAAATGTGTTTTCATGCTGGTTGTCTGGTTTCTGTTTTAAACTGAAAATATCATTGAAATACATAAATTACGAAACCGACGTTTACCGCAAATCGGGGCTTGGAGAAATGGTGCTTCCGCGCAGAGGTGTAACCGACCGAACAAGAGCACTGGTAAACCGCTTACGTCTGGGCCTGCCCAGGCAAAGTGGTGCAAGTCAGTCAGTATCTGCATATAAACCCTAACGGTTTGTTTGGGCGGTAGGGTTTGAGATGTTATTACATCGCAATGTCCGGTAACCCCCCCCCCCCCAAAAAAAAAAAAAAAAAAAAAAAAAAAAGGCAGCGACGTCTCTGAAATGACCCAAGTGTTGACGAGGACGTAAACCCTCGACACAATAAATAAACATTGACAAGAACCAGGATTCTCTTAAGTAACATTCAACTTCAGGATCATTCTTCTCGCCACTATACTCAGAGACAAGGCCCCGCCCATTGGGGCTTGAAGAAATAGATGTGCTTCATGATGCTTCCACGCATAACTATGCTTCCACGCATAACTGAAACTGACCGCACGCGAGTACTGGTAAACCGCTCAGATAATCTAAGCCTGCCCAGACAAAGCGGTGCGAGTCGGACCGTCCACGCTTATAAATTCTTTTGGTTCTATTAGGCGACATGGCTTGAGATGTCATTTCATCTCAATGTCACAAAATTGGAAGCAACGTCCCCAAAATGACATACACAGTGTTGTCGGGGACGTTAAACCTAAAATCAAACAAACAAATACACTCAGAGACAATCTAACCCCCAGTACTATCAGTGCTTTGAATTGCCTAAGGTTATAAAGTTCATGTAATGACCCCCCTCTAAACTCTACTTTATAAAAGAAAGTGGGGTTTACGTGGGTATTCATTATTATCTTTATTCCTACTCCAAGACATCGGTTGTGGGTACTCGTTAGAACCGCCTCAATGAGGCGGTTCTAACGAGCAAACCCAACCTAAGCTTGCAGTAAAAATAAGGAAAATATTTTTGAGATGTGAAAAATGCACTCATGATGTCGCACGGGTGTCCTATCGTAATGTATCTTACAGTTCGCTGGGTATTAACCCATTGTATACTAGTGGACTCTTCCATTGCCATAATTATTTATTATGTTGTACAAGTCCATTTGTCATATAAGGGGTGTCGGGCCGATGTTTTCATTTTCATTCTATTTCTGACGGAAAATTATGTTAGCAAATAATGCAGGCCCTGATCAGACGCCGCATTCTGCGAAGTCTCATCTGGGCATGCACTGTTTGCCAAGGTACCCCTTTAGGGGTTTCCCGCATACAATGGTTAACTATGTATCAGCGCTGCTGTATACTGGTACCTGCAAGAGCTCATAAGCTTCTTGATACGTGTCATTTAAGCGATTCTGCGGCGTCTGATCTGGGCCTGCACTATTTACCAAGGTACCCCTTTCGGGGTTTTCCGCATACAATGGTTAACTATATACGTATCAACGCTGCTGTATACTGGTACCTGCAGGAGCTCATCACACGTCAAAAGCTTGTTGGTACCTGTCATTTAAAGAAATGAAGTTTCAAACATCTCTTACATACCTAAAGAAAACATTTAATTGATGTTTTGGCATAACAGGAATCTTCTGTTTCTCCCATCAAAAGTATATTATTCATCTCGCTAGGAGGGAACTAATTACATTTTGCTACGATGAAGTGATTCCTATCATAGATACGAAAGTATTACACAGAGAATCTCGCACGAGACGTTGTTTGACATGAACTCGCCGAAGGCTCGTTGTATAAAATCCATATGAAATACAGTAAAATTCCGCTATTCAGACCATCTAATAAGACTAAATCCGCTTTATAAAGCTTATTTGGTAGGTTGCAGTTATTCTTTCTTTGTGTTATCCGCACTGAAAATCACGGTTTACTGTACCATGAGTGAGAGAGACCATTTTCCTTTGGCTTTCTCCAAAGCTTCTAACGTGTCTAAAGAATAGATTACGTTGTCACGGAGGACGTGATTTAGTTACGCAGCGTCATTGCGTGATATTTAGTAATGGATTTTATTTTTCTGCTGTTCATGAAAGTATGAACGAAGTGGGTCGCGTGCAAAGTAAATGAACCTCGAAACGGTTCATGTAATCTTTGCTAGTGACCCGCTGTCGTTTATACTTTCATGAAAAGCAGAAAAAAATAAGTTTATTTTTTATATTTACATTCTTTGCCCCCTCATCACTGGGCGAAAAAAATGCCTATAGGGCAAACTTTTAAAATTTAAAGCAGAAAACATGTACACGAGCAGTGGCGTCACCAACGCCCTTTAGACTGACGTCATTTGACGTCATTGAAAATCATGTGCTGGAAGTATGAACTAGGTTTACATTAGACTTTACACTGGAAATGTAAATATTACATGTTGCACAGGAAAAGATATGCAATGACGTCATGAGGCTGCTTACAACGTCAGTCATATGATAAACGCATGTATGGATTCACATTCATAACAGTCAGAGATCTCAAACAAATTCGTCATACCGTGTATGCGGTATGCGGAATTAGGTATTAACTTTTACGCGCACCATATAATATGCCGTATGATACAATTTCTTTTTCTAAATGGGCCGACTAATCATCTTCCAAACGAACATCATGTGCGATAGTGCTGTCTCTTTATGACTTTAATTCAAATTATCCATAACTTATTTATTCAACTTAGAAAAACAATACAAACTATTCATAACTTATTTAACCCTTTTTGTACCAAATGGAATCTTCCGACTTATATTTAGGGGTGTCAGGTTGTGATTTCTTCAAACTGCATTTGGAAAATGTCTTAACATTTCACAAACCGTGTAGGCCCTGATCAGACTCCGCGTTCTGCGGCGTCTGATCTGGGCCTGCACTGTTTGCAAGGGTACCCATTTTGGGGTTTCTGGAACTAAATGGGGTAAACTCTCGACACTTTGTGTTATTTGTACATGTTTCTCCGGGTACTCCGGTTTTCGCCCACCTCTGATTAGCGGTATGCTCGAAATCAGTAAAACAATCTTGAAAGGGCCGTAAACCCAACTAAATAAATAAATAATAAATAAAATTACATGTATACATATATGTCATCACGAAAACACGCCAATATAATTTTGACCCCCTTGAACCCCACTTTTATATAATAAAACTGGGGTTTGCAGGGGTGAACCTTATTTTTCTTATTTCTGCTCTAAAATATATATTGTGGGTACTCGTTAGAACCGCCTCGATGAGGCGGTTCTAACGAGTACCCATAATCTATATTTTGAGCAGAAATAAGAAAAACATCACAATTTTTCCTACAAAATTTTCGTTTTTTAGGAGATAGAATTTCCAATGTATTTGTATAGGCGTATTTTCGTAATGATTACAAAAATAAATTGTGCGTGCTCTGAAGAAAGCCCAACATGTATCCACGATCAATGTCTTCTAACAAAATTGACGTATGTGCGTGAATGCCTAGCGCCAAAATATTGCATGTCCCAATTTTACATCTAATGCACCTGTTCAGTTGTTTGGTTAAAATCTGTTCTAGTTTCTAAGCACCTAGTGTTTATAAGCAGCGTTAAAATGCTTTGTAGATAAACAACAACAACAAAAGGCTTATATGCATTGCCATGCGTAAAACCAAATGCTACACACTGAAAAGCGACGTTACATGATGACGTCGGATTTCCGACAGCATGTCGCCGGATATACTGTCGCAAATTGTCGACGTTATCCAATAAAATCTCGCGTTACATACGCAAGTGCATTAGAATTCCACACGTTGATGATTGACTCCTGCACAACTTCTGCATAAGCGATTTGTTGTACAAAAACAACAGCCAGTATTTCTAAGAGTCTGAAATCAATCTGATAAAGAAATATATTTAGTTTCTTGTGAAGGTATATCAAAGATAAAAGGAGAATTATCTTGAATTTTATATGTTCTGCTCAGTTATTAATTGGGATTTGCATCTGACTAATTGAAAGATCTTAATCGGAAATCAAACTTAACGGTTTGTTTTATTTCGATTTTTTATTCTTTAACTGAGATAAACCAATTAACGTTTGGCATACCCGCCTTAAAATGCACTAGACTGGTAAAACACACATTTTAACCCATTTAGTACCAGAAACCCCAAAACGGGTAGTTGGCAAACAGCGGAGGCCCAGATCAGACGCCGCAGAACGCGGCGTCTGATCAGGGCCTCCACTGTTTGCTAAACGTTCAGTCATTTTCCAAATTTTTGATAAAACACAACCTGACACCCCTAAATTTTGAAATAACCTCCTGCTATATAAAAGGAGGAAGATTCCATTTGGAACAAAAATGGTTCAAAAACCAACTTCGAGACAGTGAAGAAGCAAGGCTTACTGCATAAGCCACACAGTACGTAATATTAACCCACGTATGAAAACAGATCCGCCATAGATTACGATAACATCGTGAAATGAACACCCACCCAAAGAGAAAACGTGGATTTACGGGGGTATACATTATTGTTCATATTTCTACTCCAAGACATAGGTTCTGGGTACTCGTAAACATGTCCGTCTTCAACATGACAATCCAGCCGCTCATACCGCCGCAATAACGGTTACGGCGTTTTTGAAGAAAGAAAAAGTAACTGTTTTGCCTCACCCCCGTATTCACCAGACCTTGTTCCATGTAATTTATTTTTGTTTCCGAAATCGAAACCATTCCTTGCAGGGCGGAAATACCAGTCCCGACAGACACTTGGATCTGCCATTCATTAGTACCTTATTACTGTGCCCAAATCAGCGTACCGTGACGCCTTCAAGAAGTGGATACATTGGCTGAAAAAAAAATCAAAAATGAGTTCCTTTAAGAGCAATGAAAACATTCATAAGAAAGAAGATGGGTCATACTACGTAGTTTCGGCTAATAAAGCCTCATCAGTGACCCTGTAATGATCCGGCAAAGAAAGCCAGAGGAAACATACTGCAAAAACTTTGCATTTCTAGCCACGGGGAGTACTTCGAGGGCATGGAATGAGCACTTTTGGACTAACTTGAAATTTGAAGTCTCCAGATAGAAATAAGCAATTCTTTTCGAACATCCCTCGTATAACGTCTTCGAAAATAGACGTTGCTTTTGTCCAGTTCAGTCATTTGTTGTATTTCAGTATTAAAGCCGTCTCGACCAATGACAAATAAAAATCTTCGCGGTCAAACATATAAAAACAGTGGTGTCACAGATCACTTTTTTGGAAAAAAAGACCAGCCTGCGCGAGGCTTATCTGAGCGTGTGTTGGCCTCCATGACTCTAAGCATTTTATACCTCAACGCGATTCATTAACATTTATATTTGTTCTGACTTAGAAACTCTTGTGTGCCTTTAAGGGAGATGGATACACTTGATATATTTTCAGCCATTTTTACAAGGGAGACAATATTCGGGACTTCCTGTTTTGCTTTCCAATAAAAACATTACCTCTAAGAAAGTGGCCCGATCCTTTCAGTAAAGAATTTGCTTCTCTGGAATTTTTTTTCTTTTACAGAGGTTTGTTTGTTTGATTCTTTGATTAAAGGTTTATCGTCCCGTCAACACTGTATAGGCCATTTTGGAGACACTGCTTCCAATTTCGTGGGACTTTTACCCGACATCTCAAGCGCTGCCGCCCAATGAAACCAATATTATAAGCATGGCCGCGCCGCTTTACCTGGGCAGGTATAGATCCTCTAAGCCTTTTACAAGTACTCGTGTGCGGTCAGTTTCAGCTCTGCGTGGAAGCACCATGCATGCAGCCCATTTATTTCTTCAAGCCCCAATGGGCGGGGCCCTTTTAACAGAGGTAAAGTCATATCGATGAGGGAGGCCATCATGTTGATAAGTCCGTGTTATAAACATCCTCTAAACCTCACTTGATAAAAGGGAATCTGGGGTTTACATTGGTATACATTATTTTTCATTATGAAAACACACCTATCCAAATATATTGTAAATGTTACCACCGAAAAATGAAAATTTTCAGATGAAAAAGTTTGATATTTTTCTTATTTCTGCTCAAAAACATATATTGAGGCCGTTCTAACGAGTACCCACAATGTATGTTTTTGAGCAGAAATTTTTGCGAGGCGGTTCTAACGAGTACCCACAATCTATGTTTTTGAGCAGAAATAAGAAAAATAATGTATACCCCTGCAGACCCCAGTTTTACTATATAAAAGTGGGGTTCAAAGGTGTCGAATTTAAATAGGCGTGTTTTATTGTGATGCTTATTTGACATATGTTGTAAGTACCGTTTAGCGTGAACCGCCGCAATGAGGCTGTTCTAACCAACACCAACAACCTATGTTTTGAACAATAATAATAAAAAAGCAGGTTTTTTTTTCATCAGAAAAGTGACCAGTTTGGAGATATGAAAGAATGCACTGTGCACATGGGTGCATTACGATAATTCACCCGTACGACATAGTGCAGTTTTCACATCTCCAAACGGCCCCCACCCATAGGGGCTTGAAGAAATATATGGGCTGCATGATGCTTCCACGCAGAGCTGAATCCGGCCCGCACGCTAGTATTGGTAAACTGCTTAGAGGATCTAAGCCTGTCCAGGAACCGCGGTGCGAGGCGGACCATCCATGCTAATAAACCATATTGATTTCATTGGGCGACAGGGCTTGAGATGTTATTTCATCTCAATGTCGGGTATAAGTCCCACAAAATTGGAAGCAACGTCTCAAAAATGATCTTTACAGTGTTGACGGGGACGTTAAACCTCAAATCAAACAAACAAAACATCTCCAAAATGGCTACTTTTCTGATGAAAATCCTTGATATTTTTCCTTTAACTGCTCAAAACATAGGTTGTGTGTGCTCGTTAGAACCGCCTTATTGAGGCGGTTCTAACGAGTACCCCAGCCTATGTCTTGGAGAAGAAATAAGAAAAATAACAAATACCCCCGCAAACCTCAGGCACTGATACTGTTGAAAGAGTTGCTTCCTCTGATGATATACACATTCCCTCATTAAACACTTCTTATCGAAGGCTTACGCTTAAATTCCAACAATATCTACTTAAAGACTATTCCGATAAGATTGCATCGAATCAAAACTTTGGTTGCTTGTACAACCGTATGGACAGGAATATTTGGGTGACAATGATTGTATCGAGCTAAAACTTTTTGGACTGATTGTACAAAAGTTTTGACAAGAACATTTGGAGGAAAATAGGGTAAACAGATGTTCCATGCCTAAGACTCGACCCAGCTTTGTTTATAAAGGAGTGTCTCCCTGTTTCAGCTGTCCTTTTAAGAGTTAAATGCTCCAGTCTCCACGCACAGTAGAACTTAGATGGCTCGAACACCAATGGCTCGTTTACCATGGATGTGTCAAACCCATTCTTGAGTCCCTAGCGAAATCCTCTACATAAGAAATAGTGGAGGATAATTAAGAAGATTTCAGTCTTTTATCTTGCAAATGGATGCTGTGTGTACTCATTAGAATCGCCTCATCGAGGCGATTCTAATGAGTACACACAGCATCCATTTTCATTATAGAACACCGAAAAGATGACTGAAAGTATCTCGTTATGCCTTCTGACAGTAACCTCAGTGGCTCGAACTACCCCTGTCTCGAACAGATTTTCGAGGTCCCAAAGGTGTTCGAGCCATTGAAGTTCGACTGTACTTGTTAACGTGACGAGTCGGACGAGTATGGTAATACAATTGAAATCGTAACGACTTTTTAGGTGTTTCAGTTTGTGCATTGTTCAACCAGTTTCAAAAAGGACCATTGATTCCATTGTGGAATTTTGAAATATTTGAGGGTCACTGGTGAGGTCTTATTGGCCAAAACTAGCAAGTCTGGCCAAGAAAACCTTACATACGCCATACTTTTCAGCTCTGTGGTGTTTTCCTTGCTTTCAAAAGATAACCCTTTCATAGAACCTATTTGTGTTAGCTGGTGTTAAGGGAATGTGTGGTGGCCGTAAAAAGTCTCCCTCTCCTTACATAGTGTAGTTTATTTTAACTTGTCTTTTGGGATCATTGATTCCATGTGAAAATTTGAAAATATTTGGGGGTTACTGATGGGGGCTTATTGGCCGAAACTAGCTAGTCTGGTCCAGAAAAACGCTTTTACTCCATACTTTTCAGTTCTGTGGTGTCTTTCACAGAGCATAGAAAAACGTCATTCCGAACTAACAAAGCAATCAGTTTAACATTCAAACCACATTATCTGTTTATAGCGACAGTGTCTGTGTTTAACTAGAATTCGCACTTTTCCCACGAGACACCAGGAAAATTATGTTGTACTGATTTTTACACTGATTGTTAGATTCGCAGAACATATTCAAAAGTACTTTCACAAAGTTTGATTGCCTTTTGTTCAGTCTCAAGTTTCAGCAGATTCAATTTAACTGAAACAATTTTATCAGAGACAGTGATGATGTCTTTTTGGGGGTGCGAAAGTCACATCATTTCGGATGCTCTTTTCAAAATTAACCCAAAAAGGTTGTATCGATACGCATTAAAGAATAGGTCAGATCTGCAATCGATATAAAGTACGAGAATCTGAGTTGTACATTAGTACTTCAATAAGGTATTCATAATTTGTTGTATAAAGTATTTTAGAAATTCCTACGCTGACCGAATTTCCAAATTAACTCAAAAAGGCTGTATATCTCGGCGCATTAAAAATAGGTCCAAACTGCCATCGATAAACAGCAAACCTGTTGTCAAATTTTCGTTTTTATAAAATAAACTGAATATTAAAACTGTTATCGGCTGTCAATCCGCTACACTTAGCGAATATGATATATTTTTGATTTGAAAAAAAAAAAAAAAAAAAAAAATCCTACGCATTCAGTGACCAGCCAAGCTATAAATATAATTTCAGAAAGTATCAATACAAGATCCCAACAGCTATTTATAGTAAATCAATAACCTTCATCGCGAAAACACGCTTATATAATTTTACCGCCCACCGTTAACCCAACTTTTAGATGGTAAAACTGGGGTTTACAGGGGTAAACCTTATTTTTCTTAGTTCTGCTCTAAATTATAGACGGTGGGCAGTCGTTAGAACCGCCTCGATGAGGCAGTTCTAACTAGTATCCACAAACTATATATTTGAGCAGACATAATAAAAAAATATCACAATTTTTCATCTTAAAATTCTCGTTTTTTTCGGCGGCAAGGTTTACAAAGTATTTGTATAGGCGTGATTTTGTAATGTTTGAGAGTTCAAAATTCGAGCGTGGCGAGACCCTGCAGGCACACGTCGCTACGGCAACGTCAAATCAAAGTCCGTACAATTACGTCATGTGCCTGCATCTTTCGCTCACCTGATCTGGAGGCTCATAGGTGAGCTTATGGTATAACCATGCTCCGCCGTCCGTCTGTCGTCCGCTGTCCGTTGTGTGTCCAACAATTCAAAAGATCTTCCCCCTTTGAAAGCACTGGACCGATTGAAGTCAAATTTCATGTGGAGCATCCATGGGATGGCGAAAAGAAAGTTCGTTTGTGGGTCCAGGTCATGTGGCCAAGATGGTCGCCATGCTCATAAAAAAATAAAACCCTTCAAATATATTCTCCTCCAGAATCAGTAAGCCGATTGCCACGAAATATGGCATGTAGCATTGGGGACTAACGAAGACAATCATAGATTGCTAAAATGATGGTCCCTGGATGATCTTTATCTATTTTATCCCCAGGTCAAATTTGGTCGCATAGACTTTTGTATGGGAAAAGGTAAAAGGAAACTTTTGTAGCATAGGCGGATGAGTTATTGAATCTACACAAGTATTCAAGGTCAGCGTCATTCGTCGGCCTTGGCCCGAAGTCATTCAGATATGAAAATTGAAACTTATTTTTCTCAATAACCACAGGGCCATTTGTAACACAATTTCATATGAAAGCTTTTAGGAACAAGGAAATGAAAAATATTCTAAATGGTATGTAGTGCTAGGGACTTTAACCAAAAATGTTTGTTCTAATGATGATCCCTCGATGACCTTAACCCATTTTAGGCCAAGGTCAACACTGATCATATAGGCGTTTGTATGTTAAATAGAAGTGATGCCAAACCTTTGATTTTTTTTTTGGAAATTATTGCAGTCTTTGGTCTGAAAATTGGCAGATCCAGCTCTGAAACTACCGAAGTATCGGTATTCAAGATGAAGGTCATTCTGAAACTTGGTCCAAAGTCATTCAGATATGAAAATTAAATCTTTTTTCCTCAGAAACCACAGGACCAATAGTAACCAAATTTTATACATGTAGTTGTAAGCTTTTATGAACAATGCGATGAAAATGAGTTTGGGTATATGACCAGTATGGCTGCCATTCTCATATAAGGTAAAAAAACATTTAGAAATCTTCTTCTCCTGAATCATTTGGCCGATTATCATGAAACATGGTATGTAGTATTGGGGACCTAAGTCAATTATAGTTTGTTCAAATGATGACCCCTGGATGACCTGGACCTATTTTAGGCCAAGAGCAACTTCGGTCACGTAGGCATTTGTGTGGGAAAAGTCAAAATCGTGTTTCTTTTGGGATGTATTGCAGCCGGTGATATGAAAACTGGCAATTGAGACAACAAGAGAGGTCAAGTCGAGGTTATTACTTGGTCATTCCTCGTCCTAAGGTCATTCGGATTTGAAAATTAAATGTTATTTTTCTCAATAAGCACGGGGGTTACATGTAACCAGACTTCATTTGAAAGCTTTTTTGGAACAAGGAAATGAAAAGTAATCCTTATGAGTTTGGCCAAATGACCCATATGGCCGTCATGCCTATATAAGGTGAAAACCCTCCAGAAATCTTCTTCTCCGGAACCTTTTGATCGAGTACCATTGGGGACTTGAGCTGATCATGCTTGTTAAAATGGTGACCCCTTGATGACCATTACTAATTTAAGGCCAAGGTCAACTTTGAACACAAATACTTTTCGATGGGAAAAAAACCCAAAACCGTGTATTTATCGGAAACTATTGCAGCCAGTGATTTAAAATTGTAGATGCAGTTAGCTAATTGAGTAAGTGAAGCTTCAGGGGCCAGTTGTTCAAAACTAACGACATCGTTAGTTAACGTATCGTTTAAACTTTGATCATTTATTATGGCAAATATGCTAATATTTTTGCTGAAAAAAATGTGAGCAGCTTTTGCGGATGCAAAAGCTGCTCACATTTTTCAGCAAAAATACCAAAATTTATGATATTGTACTTGCTAGAAGAGTTAATAATATGACCACTATCGATCTCGTTAAGCTAACGATGCTTTGAACAACTGGGCCCAGATGGTCAGTCAAATATGAAAATTAAAAATTATTTCACTCAGAAAACACTAGACCGTTTGAAACCAAATTTCATATGAACGCTTTTAGGAACAGATACATGAACATTAATTAATACAAATTTGGCGACGTGATAAATATGGCTTCCATGCCCATATATGGTGACATTCTGCTCTGGATTCACCTGCGTAATTGCCTTAAAATTCGGTATGTAGCATTGACGTCTCGGGCTCATCGTAGTTTATTCTACTGATGACCTTGTCTTGACCTTGACCCAACTTACATCAATGTCAAATATTCGGTTGCATATTATTTTATATTGGGAAAGAGTGGATGTTGTTACTTTTTGGGAAAGTACTCGTATTGTAGCATGTGAACTTTAAATTTTTTCGATGCAATCAACTGAACGAGTAAAAAAGCTACATGTGTATCAAAGGTCAATGTCACTCTTTGATCTTGGGCCAAGGTCACCCAGATATTAAAATTAAAACTTACTATTCATTAAAACTGCTGGACAAATTGCAGTCGAATTTCATATGAAGATTTTATGGGATGAAAGAAATAAAATTTGTTGACATTACGATAACACACCCGTGTGCCATAGTGCGTTTTTCACATCACCAAAATGGCTGCTTTTCTGATGAAAATCCATGATATTTTGCTTTTCAGTACTGCAAAAAGAACAATTCTCTAGGGACCCATGAGTGATTTAGATTTAGCCACAGTAAACGAATTATCCGTATTCGAGTTTTAGACTTTTCATCGTATATTTAAACTGTAAAGACGTTAGCAAGTCAGTGTAGCTGACCAGGCTGGATTGTGTTTTGCCTGGTCCATTACGATAACAGTCCCGTGCGGGATAATATTTATTTTCACATATCCAAAGTGACTGATTTTCTGATCAAAATCCGTGATTTCTTTCTTATTTGTACTGCAAACACAGGTTTTGGGTGCTCGTTAGAACCATTGAGGCGGTTCTGACCAGTACCCACAACCTATGTCTTGGATCTGAAATAGGCAAAATAATGAATACCCCAGTAAAACCCAGTTTTCTCTATATTAAGTGGGGTTTAGAGGGGTGTTCCTTTCACGGACTGGTTCGCGTGATGGCTGGCTCAGATCACATAACCAAGATTGCCAACATGACTGTATCTGTTAAAAAATCTTTTGGGATCAGTGGGCCAATTGTCTTGAAAATATGAATGAAGTATTTGCGACTCAAACCCATTGTTATTTGCTCAAATGGACAGTCTGAATTTTTTTCCAAATGATGAGTCAAATGATGTCTGAAAGATATTGACCCGTTTTACACCACACCTGAGCTCTTGTTTGGAAAAAAGTGGAAATTAACACTTTTTGTACATTTTCCTATAAAGCCGTTGTGGAATGGAGGAACAAAAAATGTTCAATGGTTTAGGTCACATGACCAAAATAGCTGCCATTGTAATTCTAAATCTTATTCTCAGAAACCAAACGGCTCCATTGATATTAGTGCTTGCCATAAGATACCACAGCTTTATTCCTACGCTGCTACTTACAGTTGCGTAAACGCTGGCATCTATTAACACGATATTTGTAAATATGTATTATTTCAAAAACTCCACAAGCACACAATAAGCCATGCCATACCAGGTGCTCTAACTTTCAACACTATCTGGGTAGAGAAAGGGAACTAAATCAATGAGGGATGACATCCTTGCATATAAAATAAATGATCGACTGGCTTTCAAATTTCAAGAGTGACAGGGTTTTGACGTTTATAAAAATGTTTTTGACAAACAGTAAATAAGTTGCACAAATGCTGTATTCTGCGGCGACGTATCTGTATCTGGGCTGTTTGGCGGTGTGAAAATTGTAGGCACTAATTGGACCGGGTCTTGGAAAAATTTGCGTCGGGTTTGCGACCTAGGTTTACCAACATCAGAAAATAGACGTGAAAGACCAGACATGGTACAGGTCTATAAAATTATAGATGGAATACACGAAGTAGATACATGTATACCTTATCGAGATTCTCAAGAGAAAGATCAATTGGAGATCACAGGCTTTAACTACTCTAATGCAGAGTTTAACAAAATACTGGAAGTAACAGGGTCGTAGATAATGCAATGCTCTTCCTGAATTAGAAGTAACGGCACCCTCACTGAACTCATTCAAAAGCCGCATAAACAAACACTGGCGACATCATCCATTCAAAGTCACCGCCGCCTGTTAGATGACCGCCGACCAAAGAACCGGACAGAGACGGCATCATCGAAACGTATCACAAGAAGCAGCTGATGCTTGAATTGGTGTTAAGGTTACCGTAAATTACAAACAGTAACACTCAGAGCAAACACAAAACTAAACAAAGCGTTATTGAGTTTTCACCATGATTCACGATTGTCTAAATTCATACCTAATAGCATCTTTCCGAATTCTGCTGTCATGACATACCGCTGAGATAAGAAACCACCATGCGGGCCAAGTTTGCTTCGCTATGATATGGGAATAGAGTTATGGGCAAAAGATGAGTTCGAACTAATCATGGTAAGCGAGCCATCGATGTTCTAGCCATTGAACCATTTCTGGGCGTGATTTCTTTGACAAAGTGGCTTTTTCATTTATCCTTTATTCTTTACTCTTTTTTGTTTGAATATTTTAGGTTCAACCTATAATTCATGCGAATCGCAAACAGTCGAAGTCTGATCGTATTTTTCGCGGGCCGCTCCTCCCGACTTTTGCTTGGATTCAGCTCATTCGATAATGTCACGTAATAACCTCCTAATATCGTGCACTTTGTTCTAATTTCCCTTAAGGTAGTTTACGAAGCAAAATGCAATTTATTTCTTGTCGGTGCAAAGATTCGCAATCTAACGTCTCATCTTATTACCACGATGCACAGTTTTCAAATCCCAGTGCAGCCAGCAATGGAGCTAAAGCAACGCATTTGTTATTTTATTTCACTATTTTTGAGCTTTGTCCTGCGAAAATACATACGGCGATGTGCATTTAGCAGAGAAATAAATCAGCCAGCAGACTAACTTAGTCGATATGCAGTCCATTCCTGCAAGAAGACGCTTATGACAACACTTTAACCCACAACACACATCAGAATGTGTGAATGAGCAGTCTGATCTGAGCACATGCTTGAAGACATATTATTGTTTATCCTGGTCCAATTAATGACAAACAATCCAATTCATCCAGTTTATTGGAGATTTCGCATCATCAACGGACTGGAGCATAGGTCTGTAGGAACGATATTTTCAAATGAAAAATACTACTTACAATATTCTTGTCCAATCAATATTGGGTACACTCAGTTGAATTCTTGAGCATAAATATAAATACAGTCGAACTTCAATGGCTCGAACACCTTTGGGACCTCGAAAATCTGTTCGAGACAGGGTAGTTCGAGCCACTGAAGTTACTGTCAGGAGGCATAACGAGATATTTTTAGACATTTTTTCGGTGTTCTATAATAAAAATGTATGCTGTGTGTACTCATTAGAATCGCCTCATCGAGGCGATTCTAATGAGTACACACAGCATACATTTGCAAGATAAAAGACTAAAATCTCCTTAATTATCCCCCACTATTTCTTATGTAGAGCATTTCGCTAGGGGCTCAAGAATGGGTTCGACATATCCATGGTAAACGAGCCATCGGTGTTCAAGCCATCGAAGTTCTACTGCAATGACTAGAATGCGGCCATAGCATTCAGATGCCCCCGCCTCTTCACCGTTTTCAGAAAAGACCAAAACTTTCACAAAACGGGCAATGAACTTGAGGACATAGGACAGGATCAAGTTGACACAAAACATGTACGCATGGTGTTTTTGCTTACCAAGTTTGGCATTTATAGACTGTGTAGTTTCGTAGATATACTCCGAAAAAACATATTACCAAAAGGAGCTTCCAAAGGATAACCCTTTCTAGAACATATTTGACATATTGTGTGGCGGCCGTAAAAAGTCGGCTCCCTGTCCTACATCATAGTGTAGTTTATATTTTCTTGTCCTTTGGGATCATTGTTTTCATTGTGGAATTTTGTAAATAGTTGAGGGTCACTGATGAGGCCTAATTGGCCGAAACTAGCTAGTCTGGCACAGAAAGCTGTACCCTCCATATTTTCCAGTTCTGTGGTGTATACCTTACTTCCAAAGGATAACCCTTTCTAGAACATATTTACACTTGCGATCAAAGGTCGTGGTCAACTTGACACCAATTTTACACGCAACACGCTGACACATCAAGATGTAACCATGTTCCAAGTTTAGTATTTAAAGCTGGTATATTTAAAGGAAACTGGCCCAAGATTTTAAGAGGAGTTGTCATTTAAAGCAAATCGTTGAGGCCGAACGACGAATGACTCTCGACTCACGACGCACGAAGGACGACTGAAATTAACCAATCACAATAACTCAGCAGGCCCCACCCATCGGGGCTTGTATAAATAAATGGGCTGCATGGTGCTTCCACACAGAGCTGAATCCGGCCACACACTAGTACTGGTAAACCGCTTGGATGATCTAAGCCTGCCCAGGCAAAGCGGTGCAAGTCAGACCGTCTATGCTTATAAACCCTATAGGTTTCATTGGGCGACAGGGCTTGAGATGTCATTTCATCTCAATGTCGGGTAAAGGTCCCACAAAATTGGAAGCAACGTCTCCAAAATGACCTATATAGTGTTGACGGGGACGTTAATCATAAAATCAATCAATCAAACAAACAAACAATAACTCAGCCTAAGCACTTCGTGTCAAGGTGAACTAATGAATAACATAAAAGAAGGTCTGAACAACCGTTGACCCATTTTGTACTCAATGGATTTCACCTTATTTGCATTATCTGCTCGTTCCTAGTCTGAAGATTATCAGTTTTGGAAAAACAGGTAACCAGACCCCCCTGACCTTGAAAGGTCAGGGGGGTCTGGTTACCTGTTTCTCCAATATTGACAATGTGCAAGCTGGGAGCCAGCAAATAATGAAAATATGGTGGATACATCACGAGAAGTAAGTTTTGGAAATTTATTGAGAAAACGAGTAATTTTCTGATGCCGCGTTTTGCGTCGTCTGATCTGGGCCTGCACTTTTTGCCAATGCCCCCTTTTCTGACCCATCAGACCTTTGTAGCCATCTGATAGGGATCTACACTGTTTGCAAAAGTAATTGTTGTTGGGTTCGGTTCGAAAAGGGTTAACCCTTCCATCCAAGACACTAAAGAAGGATATACATAAAACAAAGACATTTTATAAAAAACTTTACCAGCAAAACGTATATCTCCTCCTATCCAAAACAAAAATATTACCATGGCATACATAATGACAAACAGCTTAGTAAGTCTCCAATATGAAAGATGGACGTGGACAGTTTGTCAGATGTGAGATGCCACTTCATGGTGACGTGGATGGCTTGTTAGATGTAAGATGCCACTAAATTGTAACGTTTCCAGATCTGACAAAACAATATCTAAAACAAAATACTCTATGATGCTTGATATGTGAGAAGTTATCTAAGTACTTGGCATTATACTCCAGAATATCGTGACATAACATCATATGAATGACTTCACTTGATCATTTTGACACATGAACTCCCTCACGAGGAGATGCCATCACGTGAAGAAGTCCGTGACATGAACACCTCCCTAAACCCCAATTTATATAGGGAAAACTGGAGTTTACGGGGATAAACATTATTGCGCTTATTTAAGCGCCAAGACATAGGTTGAGGGTACTCGTTAGAACCGCCTCAATGAGGCGGTTCTAACGAGCACCCGCAACCTGTGTTTGCAGTACAAATAAGAAAAAAATCATGGATTTTCATCAGGAAATTAGCCACTTTGGAGATGTGGAAAATGCACTATTCCGCAAGGGACTGTTATCGTAATGGACCAGGAAAAACTCAGACCAACCTACTCAGCTACACAGACTAGTTTACGTCTTTACAGTTTAAATATACGATGAAAAGTCCTTAACTCGGATACGGATAATTCGTTTACTATGGCTAAGTCTAACTCACTCATGTGTCCCTAGAGAATTATTCTTATAGCATCAGATTTTGTTTGTTTGTTTGTATCGGAGTTTAACGGCCCAGTCAACACTATTTAGGTCATTTTTGAGCCGGTCAGGTTAAATTTCCACTCTTTTCCTGGGCAGGCTTATACTATAGCATCATATACACATACGTTTAGGCTAGTTTGATTTTAATTTTAAACGGGTATTTTTGTCTACTAATTCTAATGAGTACTCACAACATACATTTTTATCATTAAAAGTCGAAAATATATCTCAAGGGAAATGGGAACACCTGGCAGATTTTTCCGCCATTTCTCATGGGAGACAGATTTATATTATGGGAGACAGATTTATATAAGCCTATTGGCTTCTTTCTGAATCCCTTTGTAAGTTATTGTATTTGTGTAAAATATGTTTATGACATAATTTGAAATAAAATATGTTTAAACCAAAGGGAGACCACTTGCGGAACTTCCTGTTCGCTTTTCTATCAGCCCTGGCCAATTGAAAAATGGGCCTTCTCTTAAAGGAAAGAATTTGTTCCACAGGAGCTCCTGACTTTCCTATAAGGGGTGACCCCTATTGACATGGGAGACAAAAATACTTTTGCATGAGTTGTCTCCCCTGAAAGTGTTCCCATTCCCCTTAAGGTCAGCTCCATTATGTCTCATGGTCTGGCAGTAAAGTAGAAGTGGAAGCAAGGATCGGGAATCGATACATCACGAAAACACACCTATATAATTTTGACCCCTTGAACCCCACTTTTATATAGCAAAACTGGGGTTTGCAGGGGTAAACCTTAATTTTCTTATTTCGGCTCTAAAATATAGATTGTGGGTACTCTTCAGAACCGCCTCGATGAGGCGGTTCTTACGAGTACCAACAATCTATATTTTAAACAGGACTAAGAATAATATCCGAATTTTTCACCTCAAAACTTGCATTTTGTCGGCGGTAAAGTTTACAATGTATTTGCATAGGCATGTTTACGTATGAATGATCTGGAACCCTCAATGAAGCAATGGCAGGAACCCTCAATGGTAGAACTACCCCTATTTCGAACAAAATTTAATGGTTCCGAAGGAGTTCGAGTTGAATTTCGACTGTATAAACTAGAGGTACCCTAATTTCCAAGCAACGAGCACTAAGGTGCTCACCAGACTGCAAAGATGCGCAGACTGACTTGCGCCTTCATTGTTCACAAAATGCAAGGAACTGTTTTCCCATCGCCTATGCGAAAGGCTCATGGAAAGGACAAAGTATTAAGCCTTTCATTCCGGAAGTGGACTGAATGTGGATATACCGAATTTTGGAATAACATGTTTTAGTGAAAGTCATTAGCAGTATGGTTAATAGCGTAGGTCACAGTGACATGGCTTATTATGGATCTACACAGTGCGCATCGGTCTATGCATCGGACTACGGGATTGAAAGGGACATATTCTATCTGTTTTCATCAAAAACTACATTTTTGAAAATGATAAAAAATCAGAATTCCTGAAAGGCACTAGAGCTTTGATTTTTAAGGTCATCAGGAAAACACATTTATAATTCTGCCCCATCCAACCCGACTTAAAAAAACACTTGGGTTAACGGGTAACAACTTATTTTTCTTATTTCTGCTCTTAGCCAAAGATTGTGGTTACTTGTTAGAACCGCCGATTCTAACGAGTACCAACAATATATATTTTGTGCAGAAATGTGGAAAATATCTCATTATTTCATCTGAAAGTGGCGGATTGTACGCCCCATCCTTTTCGGTTTAAGGCTCAAGCGTATTCAAAGAATTAAATGCATGTTCTATTCCACCATCAGTTTAGTGGATATAAATTGTCATTGTTTTTGCTTTCTACAAGTTCTTTGTATCGTGTCATTTTGATCAGCCGTTTTGTTTGTGTGAGAGTTGGGTAGATGCTATTGATGTGCACCTATACGTATACCATCTGTGTTTCAAACCATGCTGTATACATACTGAGTAACAGAGAAGTGAAGGCAATGATCAGGAATCGATACAATTAACCCACAGCTCAAGTCAGAGACACCAAAGGGAAAAAACACAAACACGAAACAACTAGATCCTAATGGAAACATCAATAACGGAAAGCCAAAAGGACAGTTACTTACAAAATGGCCATTTGGCTATCCAAAACAAAATAATACACACACTCAAACACAGGCCATAACATAAATAAACCGAGACAGAAGAATCGCCTTGGAGCGCCAAGTGAAACACATTTCACTCGGGGGTGGGGGTGGGGGGGGGGTCTTAAATCGATTTTACGTGGCCACGATCCTCGCCCTTACTTCCGTTGCGATTTAAACAAATGTTTTGTTCAGTCCGCATGAAGGCATCCTAACTCATCAGTGCAACATCTCCGTGAACACAAAAATCAGACAACCACAGAGATGAAACAACGGAGAGGACTCAAGTAACCACTGAAATCCCAGAGCAAAAGAAAACCAACAGTTAAATTCCGATGGGCCCGACCAGAGACAGAGCATAAGGTGTCAACCAACATTACATAAAATTAGATTCTCTCTTATTCTCTGAAGCATTTTCGCTGGAACCGTTATAGAATCTGAGGCCTGACCAATCTTCTTTTCGAAAAGCAAGCAACCCCCTCTATTAAGGCGTTATTTTCGGAGCATGTTTAAGCCAAATGATTAGAAACAAGCCTACCCACCAAAGCGCATTTTGGATTTCAGTTTTCTAGAGGCAAACTGGGAGGCGATGCCTCGAGTCATATTTTACAAATCCTGTCTTTCCCACTGGTCCATATTTACCTAGCTTTTCAATTAGCCAATTTGCCATTTTGTGGGAAAGTAAATGTCCTTTTGGCTTTCCGCTAGTGATGTTTCCATTAGGGTCTTGTTGTTTCATGTTGGTGTTTCTTTCCCTCGGCGTCACTGATGGGAGCTGTGAGTTAATTGTATCGATTCCTAATCATTGGCTTCACTTCTATTTTTCAAAAAATGAGAAAAAGATAAACATTGTAGACCGCGTAGTAGCGGTAGTGCGGCGTCTGATAAGAGTATACAAAGTTTGCTTAAAGTAACAAATCTGAGACCATTAAAATTTGAAATGGACCAGATCATAGCTAATGAATGGAAAATTCTAAATCATATACAGATTAAGCGACGTCCAGATTTTGCTTCAACACTGATACGACGTTACCCTCATATGGTGTACCGTCTTTCAGTACTCACAATAGATCCCAATCATATGTTAATGTTAGTGATGTGACAAAATATTCCTACAGATTTGCAACCTCAGACGTAAACATTACAAAAGAGAACTATTATGAAAGCTTCTCTCTGACGGTCGGCACGCCTGTTATCTGATAAACTGCCATATCTCTGTCAAGGTTTAACTATTGCACTAAAATCTTAATATGCTGCACACCTTATTTGCTCTAAATATTTAGCCGAAATTACATAAATAACCGCAAAACCAGTATGCTTCGAACCGGATCAGTATCATTTGCTCTTTCAAACAAGAGTTTTTTTTTACATTTCTACTCATATGCTAAATGGCATTAGAACACTTTTGGAATATACATATTTTTCACATATTCTATGACCGTTGGCAAAAAACTGGCTGTCTTGAATTTTCGAATGTCACTAAGGGCATTTGGGAAATTGTATTCATACGCAAAGGAATCGTTGCAACTACTTTACCATCACGAAAACACGCATATGTAATTTGACCCGCATGAACCCCACTTTTATATAGTAAAACTGTGTTTTTCTTATTTCTGCTCGAAATACAGATTGTGGGTACTAACGAGTACCAACAATCTATATTTCGACCAGAGATAAGAAAAAAAAATAACAAATTTTCAGCTTAAAATTTTCCTTTTTTTTCGGCGGAAAAGTTTACAATGTATTTGTATAGGCGTGTTTTCGTTATGCACCTCTTCCAAGACACCAAAAGTGAAAGTAACACCAGCATAACACAACTTCACCTTAATTAAAACATCACAGGCGGAAAGCAAAACTGGCGCCTAACGGACACTTCGTGTAGACATGAATACCCGTATTTTGCACATAGTGTGACATCAGGGCCTAGTTGTCCGAAATCCCATCCATGGTCAAATCTTTAACTGTTCTGGCAAGTACAATAACCAATACAGTGATTTCCGCTGAAAACATGTACTTCTACATGTATTTTTATATATGCTTAATTTCCTGACAACGGAAGTAAGGGCGAGGATTGTGGCCACGTAAAATCGATTTAAGCCCCACCCCCTCCCTAGTGGAATCGTTTCACTGACCGGCCAGAGGCGGTTCTTCTGTCGCGGTTTATTTTTTTGTGATGGTTTGTCTTTGAGTGTTTGTATCGCTTATTTTTTTTGGATAGCCAATTGGTCATTTTGTGGGAAAGTAACTCCCGTTTTGGCTGTCCACTATTGGTGTTTCCATTTGGGTCTTTTGTTTCATGTTTGTGTTTCTTTCTGATGGGAGCTGTGGGTTAATTGTATCTGATCATTGCCTTTACTTCTATTTTTTATATAGAAAAGCATGAGTTATTTTTGCCGCATTAATAGATTGAATTACCTGACGACTCCAGTAGCTGCCAATAATTGAGCACAGTCATCTGGAGCATTACAGTTATTGGTTAAGTTGTTCTAGTAGCACTAGTCAATTAACAACATTTCTTCGTGCAAATTGCACAACGATGGAACATGTGAGAAAACTTATCGAACCCTTTCACTCCTGAGTTTCTGATAACACTAATCTTTGAAATTGGACAACTATATTTGTTTGGATAGCCATTTGGCAATTTTTGGGAAAGTAACTGTTCTTTTGGCTTTCCGCTAGTGATGTTTATATTAAGCTCTACTGGATATAAAAGATTGGTACAACATAAATGTTATACGACAATAAGGATGCATGGTAGTTAACCAATCACGGTTGACAACTTTTCTTCACCATTTAATTTCACGCCGGTGGGTCATACCTCAGATTTTATGACGGTTCCAGCGTAATGGCTTACTAAGAATTACAGAGTATTTAATGTTTGGTAATGTTGGTTGGTGCCTGATTCTCTGACTCTTGTCGGGCATATCGAAGTCTAACTGTTGGTTTTCATATGCTCCAGCATTTCAGTGGTTTCTTGCTGTCGAGTCCTTAACGTTGTTTCATCTCTGTGGTTGTTTGATTTTTGTGTTCTCGGGGATGTTGCACTGCTGAGTTATAGGAGGCCTTCATGCAGACAGAACACATTATTTGTCTAAATCGCGACGGAAGTAAGGACGAGGATTGCGGCCGCGTAAAATCATTTAAGCCCCTCAGTGGAATTCGCTTCACTGACCGTTCCAAGGCGGTTCTTCTTTCGCGTTTTTTTTTTGTTACGGTTTGTCTTTGAGTGTGTGTATCGCTTATACTTTTTTTGTTTTGGATAGCCAATTGGCCATTTTGTGGTAAAGTGACTGTCCTTTTGGCTTTCCGCAATTTGGTTTCCATTAGGGTCTAGTTAATTCATGTTTGTGGTTTTTTTCCATTTGGTGTCTCTGATGGGAGCTGTGGGTTAATTGTATCGATTCCTGATCATTGCCTTCACTTCTATTTTCTATGATAATGCTAATCACAATCATGAATGGCAAACAGTGTAGATTCTGATTATAGCAGGTTCGTTAGGAGCCGTTTCAACTGGATCTATAGTATTTGTATTACCTGTTTTTTGCGTACCTTCATTTCAAATTAGGATAACACACCCGTGCGACATGATGCATTTTTTTCATATCTCCGAAAATGGCCATTTGTTTTCATAAAAATCCGATATATTTTCTTATTTAAACTGCAAACATAGGTTGTTGGTACTCGTTATAACCGCCTCACTGAGGCGGTTCTAACGAGTACTTACAACCTATGTCTTGGAGCAGAAATAAGAAAAGTAATGTATACCCCTGTAAACCCCAGTTTTCTCTATTTAAAGTGGGGTTTAGAAGGGTATTCATTTCACTGACTTGTTATCATGATGCATAGGTATCCTTGCAGGTTCATTACGGAAACACGCCTATACAAATACACGGTAACCTTTATCGCCGAAAAAATGATATTTTTAAGATGAAAAATTGTCATATTTTTCAAATTTCTGCTCAAAATATAGATTGTGGGTACTCGTTAGAACCGCCTCGATGAGGCGGTTCTAACGAGTACCCACAACCTATACTTATGAGCAGAAATAAGAAAAATAAGGATTACCCCTCAAACCCCAGTTTTACTATATAAAGTTGGGTTTAGAGGGGCGTTGATTTCATCGACTTGTTATCATGATGCAGATTCTAGGGTCACTGATGAGGCCTCATTGGCCGAAACGAGCTAGTCAAGCCTTTACTCTGGAACCGCCATGGAATCTGAGGCCAGACCCACGGCGTGGAATTAAAAGAGGAAAGCAAAACATGCACACCCCATATTTTCCAGTTCTGTGATGCATTCCTTGCTTCCAAAGGGTAACCCTTTCTACAACATATTTACAGTGGTGAAAGGTTTATGATGATCATGCAATCTATATCTGAGGAATAAGAGAACCTCATTAACCTGCATAACTGATATGCACCATTTACCATTCAATTAAAATGTAGTAGGATAACGCTTTGCACCAGAATAACATTTTACCGCAGTACGAACTGCAAGCTATCATTACTTTAGCAGTATGCATAATTTGTTGTGCTATTTCATGAACTTACATGACAATTCTAGGTAGATATTCTGAATATTTTTGAGATATAAGGACAATCGGCGTGACTTCACTTCAACTGAGGACCGCCATTTTCGGAGGTGTAAACAGATTTAAAGGTATTCTGCTGTATGACCTTACCAAATGTGCACAAGAAATATTTTAAATCGGTCTCAAAACTTCTGTCAAAGACTAACTCTGTAATATTGTTCCGTATATTTCAATTCATTTCTGATGATTGTCCATTTTGCTTTTAAAACTGTTTAAAAATGATCAAATTTCAGCGATTAAAACCGAAGCTTTCACCTCCACCAAATGAGAAAAATGGCGGGAAAGATAACCATTCTCTGTTTCTATTTACTGAAGGGTTCCCTGCCGACTGTCCTTATAAAATATGCAAATATATCGGTCAAAATAAAGAAAGAAAATAAAAGACAGGGGAGCTCATTTCACGAACCTGTTAACGTGGAGTGCAGTATCTCAATTGCTAATTTATGGTTGTAGATTTTATATCGATGGTGCACGTGTTATTTTGTCGTTTGTTATCTGTCGTCATGTCACTGAATCATTCTTCACATAACTTTACTGTTATAAATGGATTAAGTCATGCTATAAAAAAGCATATGGCCACACGTGCACGTTTAATAACCGGTTACTGGCGCGTAATGTCACGATGCCAATCGTGGCACCGCTTTGTTTTTAACTTCTTCAGCGATACAATCGGGTTTGAAGTATTTACATTACACTCGTAGTCATTTCATATGAAAAAAATGGAACTCACCGAAGGCTCGTTTCACAAATTTCTTGCCCCCGTCCATAGGGGCTTGAAGAAATATATGGGCTGCATGATGCTTCCACGCAGAGCTGAATTCGGCCCGCACACTAGTACTGGTAAACCGCTTAGAGGATCTAAGCCTGTCCAGGAACCGCGGTGCGAGGTGGACCGCCCATGCTAATAAACCCTATTGGTGTCATTGGGCGACAGGGCTTGAGATGTCATTTCATCTCAATGTCGGGTAAAAGTCCCACAAAATTGGAAGCAACGTCTCCAAAATGACCTTTACAGTGTTGACGGGGACGTTAAACCTCAAACAAACAAACAAACAAACATCACAAATTTCATTTTACTCTTTCGGTGGCTTGATGAGGCTGTGTTCTAGTCCGTGTCTTTCCCTGAGTAACTTTATTTTTGTATAATGGAGGACAGGAACTTCTCTAGCATACGCAACATTAACATATACCGTATTTACCCTGATTATTTCGACACCTGAACTCCTTACCATACTTTTTTCAAGTGTTTGAACGAGTATAATTTACTGCCCGATTTTATGTCTAAGAACAGGGGGACAAGTGGCTATCAGTGTAGACCTGATGAGACGCCGTATTCTCTGGGTCTGCACTGTTTACTCAGACATTTTTATGTCTCCCCCGAAAAATTTTTTTTCGGAGAGACATATTGTTTTTCCCCCGGGCGTCTGTCTGTCTGTCCGTCTGTCCGTCTGTCTGTCTGTCACACATTCGTGTCCGCTCTGTAACTTGAAAACCGTTAGAGCTATCTTCACGAAACTTCGTATAAATATTAATCAGCATTAGACGACGTGCAGTGCGCAAGAACCATAACACTCGCATTTATACTTTTTGAATTATCTCCCTTGGAAGTTTGTTGGTATGTATATATGTATGGGCAAATCCTGTCCGGTCAATAACTTTCTTATTTTTTGATGGATTTTAAAATTACTCGGCAGAAATATTAACAACCATAAGACGATGTGTGGTGCGCATGAGGCAGGTCGGTACCTCAAAGGTCAAGGTCATACTTAGAGGTCAAAGGTCAAAAAGGGGCCTTTTTTTCGTATTTGGTCAATAACTTTCTTATTATGAGATGGAATTTAAAATTACTTGGCATAATTATTAACAACCATAAGACAATGTGTGGTGCGCATGAGGCAGGTCGGTTCCTCAAAGGTCAAGGTCATACTTAGAGGTCAAAGTTAAAAAAAGGGGCCTTTTTTTCGTATTTGGTCAATAACTTTCTAATTTTGAGATGGATTTTAAAATTACTTGGCATAATTATTAACAATCATGAGACGGTGTGTGGTGCACATGAGGCAGGTCGGTACCTCAAAGGTCAAGGTCATACTTAGAGGTCAAAGGTCAAAAAGTGGGCCTTTTTTCGTATTTGGTCAATAACTTTCTTTTTTTGAGATGGATTTTGAAATCACATGGCAGAAATGTGAACCAATATAAGGCGATGTGTTGCGCGCATGACCCAGGTTGGTACCTCAAAGGTCAAGGTCATACTTAGAGGTCAAAGGTAAAAAAAGGGGCCTGTTTTCGGGTTTTGTCAATAACTTGCCTATTTTTAAATAGAATTTGAAGTTACTTGGCAAACATGTTAACTATCATGGGACGATGTGTTGCATGCATGATTCAGTTTGGTACCTAAAATGTCAAGGTCATACATAGAGGTCAAAGGTAAAAAAGGGGCCTTTTTTCATGTTTGGTCAATAACTTTCTTATTTTTAGATGGATTTTGAAATTGCTAGGCAGAAATGTTAACCACTATGAGATGATGTGTTGCACGCATGGCCCAGTTTAATACCTCAAAGGTCAAGGTCATACATAGAGGTTAAAGGTAAAAAAAGGCCTTTTTTTGTGTTCTGTCAATAACTTTCTTATTATGCCCCCAACTTTTAAAAAGTTGGAGGGGCATATTGGTTCTGGTTCGTTCGTCCGTTCGTCCGTCAGTTACGCTTTTGATGCATAGCATACCTAAAGAACCGTGTATGCTAGGGTTTTGAAATTTCATATATGGATTCCTCATGGAAAATTAGCTTATGCATATTTTTTTTCTCGTCAGGATTATGCCCCCTTCAAGAGTTATTGCCCTTTGATTTTTTTTTAAATAAAATCTTGTCAGCAAGATATCTCAAAAATTATTGGAGCTAGAGCCTTGAAAGATGGTGAATATATTGATGGTGATGAGTAGATGAACTGATTAACTGTTGACAAAATTCCGAAAAATACTTTGTGAGTTATGGCCCTTTGTCATTTTGGTAATTTGTGCCCATTGGATGGATGCTAAAAGTGATGCATAGCATAACTTTAGAACCGTGTATGCTAGGGTTTTGAAATTTCATATGTGGATTCCTCATGGAAAATTAGCTGACGCGTATTTTTTTTCTCGTCCGGAATATGCCCCTTTCAAGAGTTATTGCCCTTTGAAATTTTTTTAATAAAATCTTGTCAGCAAGATATCTCAAAAACTATTGGAGCTAGAGCCTTGAAAACTGGTGAATATATTGGTGGTGATGAGTAGATGAACTGATTAACTGTTGACAAAATTCCGAAAAATACTTAGTGAGTTATGGCCCTTTGTCATTTTGGTAATTTGTGCCCATTGTAATGTATGCTAAAAGTGATGCATAGCATAACTTTAGAACCGTGTATGCTATAGTTTTGAAATTTCATATATGCATTTCTGATGGAAAATAATCTGACCTGTATTTTTTTTTTCTCATCTAGATTATGCCCCTTTCAAGAGTTATTGCCCTTTGAAATTTTTTAATAAAATCTTGTCAGCAAGATATCTCAAAAACTATTGGAGCTAGAGGCTTGAATATATTATTGGTGGTGATGAGTAGATGAACTGATTAACTTTTGACAAAATTCCGAAAAATACTTTGTGAGTTATGGCCCTATGTCATTTTGGTAATTTGTGCCCATTGTAATGTATGCTAAAAGTGATGCATAGAATAACTTTAGAACCGTGTATGCTAGGATTTTGAAATTTCATATATGGATTCCTCATGAAAAATTAGCTGACGCGTGTTTTTTTTCTCGTCCAGATTATGCCCCTTTCAAGAGTTATTGCCTTTTGAAATTTTTTTAATAAAATCTTGTCAGCAAAATATCTCAAACACTATTGGAGCTAGACCCTTGAAAGTTGTTGAGTATATTGGTGGTGATGAGTATATGAACTGATTAACTTTTGACAAAATTCCGAAAAATACTTTGCGAGTTATGGCCCTTTGTCATTTTGGTAATTTGTGCCCATTGTAATGAATGCTAAAAGTGATGCATAGCAGAACCTTAGAACTGTGTATGCTATGGTTTTGAAATTTCATATATGCATTCCTAATGGAAAATAAGCTGACGCGTATTTTTTTTTCTCATCCGGATTATGCCCCTTTCAAGAGTTATTGCCCTTTGAATTTTTTTTAAATAAAATCTTGTCAGCAAGATATCTCAAAATCTATTGGAGCTAGAGGCTTGAAAGTTGGACCATGAGTCATGTGCAAGACCTAGGTCCATACCTCCAATGTCAAGGTCATACTTAGAGGTCAAAGGTAAAAAAAAGGACAGTCAATAACTTCCTTATTCTTTGATGGATTATGAAATTACTTGGCAGAAATGTTAACCATCATGAGACGATGTGTTGTACCGCAAAGGTCAAGGCCATACTTAGAGGTCAAAGGTAAAAAAGTGCTTTTTTTTGTTTACGCCAATAACTTTTTTATTTTTCTATGAACATTTTTAAAGTTACTATGCAGAAATGTTCATCTTCAGTATATGATGTGTTGCACACAAGACCCAGCTCAATACCTCCAATGTCAAGGTTATACTTAGCAGTCAAAAACGGGGGAGACATCTGTGTTTTTGTAGAAAAAACAAATTCTAGTATTTTTTGATGTTTGGTTTTTTTGTATTCATGGAGATGTTGCACTGATGAGTTAGGAGGCATTCTTGCGGACTGAACAAATTATTTGTCTAAATCGCGACGGAAGTAAGGGCGAGGATTTTGGCCACGTAAAATCGATTTAAGACCCCCCCCCCCCCCCGTTCAAAGGTGGTTCTTTTCTATCGCAGTTTATTTTTGTTATGGTTTGTCTTTGAGTGTTTGTATCGTTTATATTATTTTGTTTTGGATAGTCAATTGGCCATTTTGTGGGAAGGTAACTCCGCTTTTGATATTTACATTAGGGCCTGTTGATTCCTGTTTGTGTTTCTTTCCCTTTGGTGTCTCTGATGGGAGCTGTGGGTTAATTGTTTCGAATCCTGATCATTGGCGTCTATCCGAAAACATAGGTAACTAAGATTGTGCAAAAATACCATGTAATGCAGCAACCAAATCATGTTATTACAAGCGAAAACATAATGAAAAGTTTGTCTGACGTAAGCATACCTGTATTCCAATAAACTGTCATTTATCTGTCAGGTATCAATCAAACTTGCCTAAGGAAAATATGTATGAACTGCAAACCATAATTATTCTAAAACTGATCTGCGATCAAACTATCAAAATTAAAACAGATGCTTCCATTAGGGCCTAGTTATTTAATGTTTGTGTTTCTTTCCCTTTGGTGTCTCTGATGGGAGCTGTGGGTTAATTGTTTCGGTTCCTGATCATTGCCTTCCCATCTATTTCGCTCCTAATTATTAGTGACAGTTAACAAAGTACTAAAACGAATAATGACTGAAGAAAGTTCTCATTTACCTATATACACAGGAAACCCCAAAACGCACCACTGGAGAACAGTGCAGGGAATTCACTGTTTGCAAAAAGATTTAACATGTTCTATAAATAGTTTAAATATTTAATTGTAGAAGTGAAGGCAATGATGAGGAATCGATACAGTTCACAATTCACCCACAGCTCCCATCAGAGACACCAAAGGGAAAGAAGCACAAACATGAAGTAACTAGACCCTAATGGAAACATCAATGAATAACGAAAAGCCAAAAGGACTGTTACTTTCCCACACAATAGCCAATTGGTTATCCAAAACAAAATAATATAAGCGACCCACACACTCAAAGACAAACCATAACAACAGTAAACCGGTGGCCACAATCCTTCGCGATGTAGACAAATAATTTGTTCAGTCCGCACATCAAGGCCTCCTAGCTCATGAGCGTAACATCCAAAAACCGACATCCCAAATTTTCGAAATGGTCTCATGCTATATTTAACTTAAAGGCTGAAGTGTTCTGCTTGTACATACTGCGATAACGGCTTGAATAGAAAAGGAATAGAAAAGGAAAAGGACACGAAGCAGAATATTACGATAACATACCCGTGCGACATAGTGCATTTTTCACATCTCCAAAATGGCTACTTTCCTGACGAAAATCCGGGACATTTTTCATATGTATACTGCAAACATAGGCTGTTGGTGCTCGTTAGAACCGCCTCATTGAGGCGGTTCTAACGAGTACCCACAACCTATGTCTTGGAGCAGAAAAAAGAAAAACAAGGTTTACCCCCGTAAACCCCAGTTTTCTCTATATAAAGTGGGGTTTAGAGGGGTGTTCATTTCACGGACTTGTTCACGTGATGATACAAAAATCCCCAATCACCAAAAGAAGAAAACTTGTCTGTGACATAAAGGCACACAAAACAACATTCCGTGCCCTAAAATGGCGTCTTTTATATCTGAAAAACTTGCATTTTACAGATTGATTTTTTGGTACTATTTTCTTAATTCTAGTACAAACATAGATTATAGGGGCTCGTTAGAGCAGCCTCATTAAGGTGGTCTATCGACTACCAACAATGTATGTTTTTGATCAAAACTATGGAAGATAATGAATATCCCCGTAAACCCCACTTTTCTCTATATAAAGTGGGGTTCAGTGGATATTGATTAGACGGGCTTAAACCTGATAAATACAGAAAAGAATCGAAGCAATGGTAAGGAATCGATATAATTTACCTCATACCACTCATACAAAACCCTGTAGGGAAAGAGACTCAGACATAAAAACGTCTTTTGTTCCAGCATTTCAGTAGTTTCTTGCTATCGAATCCTTATCGTTGTTTCATCTCTGTGGTTATTTGATTTTTGTGTTCTCGGAGATGTTGCTCTGATGAGTAGGAGGCCTTCATGCGGACTGAACACATTTTTGTCTAAATCCCGACGGAAGTAAGGGCGAGGATTGTGGCCGCAGTAATATCGATTTAATCCACACCCACCCCACCCACCCAGAGGAATCCGTGTCACTGACCGTTCCAAGGCGGTTCTTCTGTCGCGGTTTATTTTTGTTATGGTTTATATTTGAGTGTGTGTATCGCTTATATTATTTTGTTTTGGATAGCCATTTTATGGGAAAGTAATAATATTGTTCTTTTGGCTTTCCGCTATTGATGTTTCCATTAGGGTCCAGCTGTTTCATGTTTGTGTTTCTTTTCCTTAGGTGTCTCTGATGGGAGCTGTGGGTTACGTAATGGTATCGATTCCTGATCATTGCCTTCACTTCTAGTTTCCTTATCGAAATGTTCTAATAGTCCAAACACTTCATAGGTCAGGAACTGTGGGTGCCAAACAGTTATATTGTTGACTTCACTTCGGGAGGTCAGAAAAAATGGTTCTTAATGGTACTTATTATTTGCAATAACTGTTTTCTGTAAACATAGTGTTCCATGTTAGTGAGTCGATTTCCTGTATGTTATCTTGTTCAGCTTTTCATTAGCTCAGGTCCACTGAATTTCTTATATATTTATCTGTTTTGTTGCAAAACAGGAAAGACATGGTTGTTGTTTTTGACAGCATCATATGTATTTCCCCACTGGATAAAGATGTCTAATCATATAAAACAAATACACACAAAAACAAAAGCACCAAAGTTTATCTATCATGTCTATTAATAAGTATTAAACGGAACTGCAGTATGCCAATGCACACAAAAAGGTACGATCCATGAACATTGAAATCTGCTGACCTCAGCACGATAGAAAGTCCGGGAAAAGAATACCCCCTATAAACCCCTCTTTATATAGAGAAGGGGTTAACGGGAGTATCTGTTATTTTTCTAATTTCTGCTCCAAAACATAGGTTGTGGGTGTTCGTTAGAACCGCCTCAGCGGTTCTAACGAGCACCTACATCCTATGTTTTAAGTATAAATAAGACTAATACCACAAAATTTCATTAGAAAACTGAATATACTGGAGATATGAAAGAATGCCCTGTGTCATACAGATTAACGTATTCGCTTGTGCTCTGTTGGTACCTCGGCTCTTGCTACTTGTTTTGTTTATTTGGCATATACCGGCCCAGTCAACTGTATTTGAGTCAGATTGAGCCGGTCAGTTTACCTAACAACACTTTTCCTGGGCAGGCTTATACATAAGAAATCAGGACTGTGCTAATTTTTTCGCCACAAACTGACAACTGCCTTTCTTGATTCAGCGGACCGTAGATAATTAAGATTGTTACCGGTCCACCAGGGATCGAACCCGCGCCTTTCTTGCCACCAATCAGAGATTCTTATCTTCGCGAATATAGTTTATAGATCTCATATGTTTTCATGCTATATGATCACCTACGTGTTGGTAGTTATGGTTAGTAACAATTTTCACTTATTTTGCTTTTGGTCGTGTTTGGCTTTTTCAGTTTCTGAGAATGACAAAAATGTCAAGATGGCCCTTAATCGCTCACTTGAGTCATTTGTAGCTTATAGGGTGCACAAACAGTTTTAGAGAAGTTTAGCCTACTGGCCTAATTTTTGACACAATATGACCGATAATTCAACTAAACTGAGGTCTCAACCCAGCAGGCACACGTCGCTAGTGCAACGTCAAATCAACGTCGGTGCAACGTCACGACGTTTCACCGGCGTAGATGTGACGTTGCATAAACGACATGACGTTGCACCGACGTCGATGTGACGTGACAATTACGGTATGTGCCTGCTGGGAAGAAGATTGAAGCAAGATAGAGAAAGAAAAAGGTTTCAAAGAAATTTGATCTTGTGATCTAGGTTTTGACACGGCAATTCCCATTGTTAAGCTTGAAGAAAACATCCTCCAAACAAATAATCTTGAGAAATTGCATTACGATCGAAGCAACCTGCAGTCTCTAGAGTGTAAAAAGTTTTTTTGAAGAAATTTGACCTAGTGACTAGTTTTCGACCCGACATGATCCATATTCGAACTTGACTGGGATGTCAATAAAAATGATCTAAATAAATTTGACCCAGAGACCTAGTTTTTTATCCGACATGACCCGTTAAATTGTTTGACTTATCAAAGATATAATGATGAAAAACATTCTGGAATTTATTTATGGAGATCGAAGCAAAACTATGGTCTCTAAATGGTTAAAAAGTTTTAATGAAATTCGACCTAGTTTTTGATCCGACATGACCCATATTTGAACTTGATTTATTATATAAACGTATTAATCAAAATATCACTTCTGGATGAATGTCTGCTAAAATGAGTAAAACATAATGCTGTGTTTGATAATATTTGTTTCAATGAACTGCTGTTACAGTACTGTTGCTTCTGTGAAACATGAAAAATACCTGATAAAATGGTGTCAGTGTTCTTATGAATGAAGGTGAATGTTGGTAACTGTTACTGACATCTCTTGAACCCATTAAGTACCAGGAACCCCTAAACGGGTAGCCTGGCAAACAGTGCAGGCCCAGATCAGACGCCGCAGAACGCGGCGTCTGATCTGGGCCTACAATGTTTGCAAAACGTTCAGCCATTTTCCTAATTACTTTTGAAGATAACACAACCTCACACCCCTAAATTTTCAAATGGACTCCTGGTATACATAAGGAGGAAGATTCCATTTGGTACAAAAAGGGTTAAACATACTGTAACCTGTTGGTATAATAGCCGAGTTCTAATGGAAAAATAGGTTTTTGTAATCAGCCGTGACATAACAATGAGTTTAAGATGAGGTTAAAGTGTTGTAATTATGAAACCATTATCCCTCTTCAGAAGAATATATGAATAATAGTCTGTTCCTGTGAATTCGTGGTACAGCTAAGAGAGGCAATTCCGGAGTTAAACGAATAAGCATTGCTTAAGTATCAATGACTTTAGATCAGTAATATTTATTAACATCATGTCACCAAGTCCTTGTAATTAACAGCTAACAGGTACCTACAATCTATATTTTGAGGGAAATAAGAAAACAATCGAGGCGGTTCTAACGAGTACCCACAATCTCAGTATATTTTGAGCGGAAATAAGAAAGATATCATAATTTTTCATCTTAAAATTTTCGTTCTTTCGGCGGTAAAGTTTACAATGTTTTTGTATAGGCGTGTTTTGGTAATGATGTCATACAGGTGTTTACCGTAATGCAGATCTTCATTGAGGCGGTTCTAACGAGTACCCACAATCCATATTTTAGTGCAGAAATAAGAAAAATAAGGTTAACTCCTGTAAACCCCAGTTTTACTATATAAAAGTGGGGTTCAAGGGGGTCAATATTATATAGGCGTGTTTTCGTGATGAGTTACAGCGGTTCTACGAACACAGCAATGATAGCCTCCTGGGATCCAGTGGTTCTAAACTAACGGTGCCGTTCTTAAAAGATTGTTTGTTTGTATTGGAGTTTAACGGCCCAGTCAACACTATTTTTGTTCATTTTTGAGCCGGTCAGTTTACCTATCCACACTTTTCCTGGGCAGGCTTAAACGTAAGCGCGTAACCAGTACAGTGCACATTCTTTCGCCAGAAACTGACAACTGCCCTTTTTGGATCAGCGGAAGGGAGAGAATGACCGAAGAAAAGATTTCACGATAAGTCTCCACGAAAAAATGTTGCCGATCCCGGCAGGTATCGAACCCGCGTCCTCCTGATCACCAGTCAGACATGCATCCGACTGAGCTACCGAGGCCGGCTTACGTCTTGAAAAATTTAGCAAAGCACTGATATTTTGATGGACAGAAAATGTGAATAGTTTTTGCACAAGCTACTGACATTGTTTTCAACAAAATATCGCTATATCAGATATAGTGGAGCGCTGTGGTGTTATCGTGCCCTATTATGTTTATGTCGCTAAAATGCCAATGCCAGATGTTGGGCTAACATAACATCAAACCATTATCTAAATCACAGTCGATTCATTTATAGAATGTTGGAAACTTTTGAAGAAAAAGCAATGTCATTCCGTGTTGACTTGCATACAAATTCGGGAAAATGCAAAGTACTTACAGGTTTATTTGTCTTTGGATGCACTGGTTTGAACTGAGGTTTTACGTCCCCGTCAACACTATTTAGATCATTTTTAAGACAATTTTGTGGGTGGAACTTTTATCCGACATTAAGAGTGTTTGAATTTTACGGAACACCAATAGCTAAGGTCATGCAGAGACGGGACCCTGGTTTAAAGACTCATCCGAAAGGCAGGAGAAGCCCGGGATCGATCCTGCGACACCTGGTTTACAAGGCGAGTAGCGTAACCACTGCACCACGGAGGCTTCTACCCGACATTAAGATAACTATCAGCCAATCAAATTACAAATGAACTTGATATATCCTATTCATTTGAAATCGAAAACTGCATGACAAACAGTGTAGATCCTGGTCAAATGGCTTCTCCGGAAGCCGTCTGATCTGGTGGAGCTACACCGTTTGCAAATTCTGATCAGATAACTTCTTCAGAAGTTGTGTGATCTGGATATACATGTACATTGTTTGCAAAAGATTTTAGAATAGCTTCCACATAGTCGATAATCAGAGATAATAATGCATATTGTTAGCCTAAATAGGATGATTATTGCAAACTGTAACACGAAAATGCTGTTTTAGACATGAATATCTAGCAAGTGATGTTTCCTTAACCCTTTTCGTACCAAATGGAATCTTCCTCCTTATATATTGCATGAGTCCATTTCAAAATTTAGGGGTGTCGGGTTGTGTTTTCATCAATATCTATTTGGAAAATGACTGAATTTTTAGCAAACAGTGGAGGCCCTGAACAGACGCCGCGTTTTGCGGCGTCTGATCTGGGCCTGCACTGTTTGCCAAGGTACCCCTTTAGGGGTTTCCGGTACTAAATGGGTTCATAAGATACCATTGTCTACATTCTGATACTATAGCCAAAGAGTCGACACATGAAGTATTTCCGAAATTGCATTCTTCAAATGCGCATGTGCTGTCAACTATTTGAGCTAGACACATGATAAGGCCCGCGCCCATCGGGGCTAGGAGAAATAGATCGGGCTGCAAGAATTTCACGTAGAGCTGAAAGCGACCGCACATGAGTACTGGTAAGCTGCTTAGTGTACTGTGTCTAAGCCTTCCAAGGCAAAGTAACGTCCATGCATATAAACGCTATTGGTTTCATTGGGCGATTCATCTCAATGTTGGGTTAAAGTCCCACAAAATTGGAAGCAACGTCGCAAAATGACCTATATACTGTTTACGAGGGCGTTAACCTCAAATAACAAATATAGCTTTTACAAAAAGCTAGGTCTACGCTTAGCGCATATTAAATGTGAATGTCTAGAGTTATATCCCAGAAATGTGTTTTGTACAATTAATTGTCTTTGGCATTTTTCTAATTGACAGTTAGCACCCCTGATCCTACAGATTGAAGTAAAATGTCTAAAATGTCAAAGTTGCAAATGCTGTTTGTCAAACAGTACTTTTTCATCTTTTAAAAGGCACATGTGCAACTTCAATATGCGTGTAACATCTTACCAACAATATGCTTGGAATGCTTGAAAACTATTGGAGAAGTTATGTTGACAACTTTTCTACACTTTATGGAAGACTAATTGAAGATTAACCCAAAATCTTTGCAAACGGCGAGGGAAGTGTGTTTTAGCTCACCAGAGCCGAAGGGCTCCGGATAGGCAGTGGTCCGTCGTGTTCGAGAGTTTGTACATGAAGAAGTATATTTTGTATTAGCCTGTACAAATAGACAGCAAATATGGGTTTAGACAAATCTGTGACTGAGCTCTGTCATAGATTTCTTTTTGTGTGAAAGCTTATACTTGTTATGGGTCGCCTTTTTTTCTTTTTGTGAAAGCTTATACATGTTGTTGCATAAATATAAAGGTCAGCCTGCATTGTGGGTATCTAATGGCTGTACCTCCGTGTTAAACCCCGCGCTAGTCTAACTCCTAGAGGGAGCTTCCACTAAATGTTTCCATAGGCGACAATAGTAACCTTTTACCTGCTCCCACAAAAACTACACATACAAAACTTTTCAAACCTTACTTGTTTATAGAGCCATCCTAGCCCAACAAGTTAATGAGAAAAAAATCCACATGTTGAGCTGCTCCTTTTCAAGTTACAGTCAACCATGTTTGTTTACCTATTAGAACGGAGTAAATACAAACCAACATTTTTAAAGGAGGGGTGACCGTATAAAATCAGCAAAAATTTTCTTTGAGCTTGCAGATATATTTATAAAATATCATTTTAGTCCCGTATACCCATCATTTTCTTACAAATAAAACATGGGATATATAGCCCATGATAAAACCCGGCACCTCCCAATATTTAGTGCAATGCTACCTAGACTTTGATGTCATATTGACCAATGACCAACCTTCCAGTGTGTTTTATCAATTATGAAACCTTGTTAGACTTTAATCTGCACAAGATACAACAAGTTGCTATCAGAGAGGGAAAAAGAAGTAAAATAACTATAGAAGACTATTACTTATTAATTTTAAAATATGATATCCGACTAGTAGCTAGTCTAACCCCGCGTCTATAAGGTCTGCGCCTATGGGCGTAGGCAACAATAATAAAAATAGATATACATGGTCTTTAGCATGAAGGTACCTCAACATCTTTTTTTTTATGTCTATGAACATTTTATGGCTGCACATGCACAGGCTAGAAGCCCCTGTGGTGTAGTGGTTACACCACTCGCCTGATAAACCAGGGATTGCAGGATCGATCCCGGGCTTCTCCAGACTTTCGAATTAGTCTTTAAACCGAGGTACCGTCTCCATAAGACCTTAGCTGTTGGTGGGACGCAAGACTGAAACACACTCACTCACATGCACAGGCTCGCATGAGCCTATGCTGCACGCGTGTATGATAACGACCCTTTTCTTATGACCTGGACCTTTTCTCAGGAAATAAAACTCTCATTATGACCAAACGATTTTATCAGAAAGCCATTTTCATACGATATACGAGGGAAAGTCTTTCTGGTTTTCTTTGCCTTTCAAAACGTTTGGCTTTGGTTTCTGGCACAGCACATCATTGTTGTGTTAAAATCTATATCTGTTACGTGCTGGCCGCGTCATGGATGCCCAGCGACGAATCAGATCTAACTGCGCAGTCAGATCAGAGTCGTCATTGTGCGCTATATGTGGATGTCCTTCGACCTAAAGTCTCTACACGCAGATAGGGTCTGACTCTGTGTACGACTAGTTATAGCCTTTGCTTGTCGGATATAGCCGCAGTTACATTATCACAAGGCGCGGCACATATGCACAAGCGTTACAAAAACAGTTGTATGCAATATGTTGTACAACTAAACCAGCTCAAATTTTACTTCATCAATAAAAGAAAATTTACATGGACTGACAGTACTGGTGGGTCGATTGTCTATGAGTGTAGGCTGGGAAAATGATCCTCAGTGGAATTTCGACTTGTTTATTTATATTCCAATACTGTTAGCAAACATTGTAGACACTGATCGCGCTCTGGGTCCACATTGTTTGGTAGACCCATCACATGAGTCCAGTAAACCCTCTTTACGCAACACTCTGACCTCATGACGGAAGAATTGCACGGCTATAGAAACACCCGTTAACTGGATTTTGAACTTACCGAACAAATCGAAGCCGTTAAACCTATTTCTTTGAAATCACTTGCCCAGGTTCAACCAGCTTGGTGAAGCCACTGGATCCCGCGTAGCTTTGCAGAGAACCAGACAAAACATAATGCGCGCATGACGCTTGCCACCTCCACTCACACTTCAGCTATACATTTATTCAGAAGGATAAGTGCTGTACATTTCACAATGATGAGCAGCATCAAACAAATTGGTCATTTTTTTTCTCTCTTAACCCAGTGCCCTTTATTAGGAAACCGCTATTGGAACTGCCCAAAAGTGGTAGTCAAGTGGTTCCACAGGTTAAGACCACTTTTGGACAATTCCTAAGGTGGTTTGAATATAGGTGTATATATAGAACTTTACTATACATGTTTTGTTGTTTGCGCTCAACAAAACGTTAACCCATTGTATACATGTACTAGTGGACTCTTCCATTGCAATATGTTGGACAAGTCCATTTGTCATATAAGGGGTGTCATGCATATTTTTGTTTTCATTTTTATTCTGTTTTTGATGGAAAATTCTGTTAGCAAATAGTGCAGGCCCTGATCAGACGCCGAGTTCTGCGGCGTCTCATCTGGGCTTGCACTGTTTGCCAAGGTACCTCTTTAGGGTTTCCCGCATATAATGGGTAAAAAAGTCCGTGTAATGAACACACCACTAAATCCAACTTTATATAGAGAAAACTAGGGTTTACAGGGCTATACTTTATTTTTCTTATTTCTTATTTCTGTTCCAAGGCATAGGTTATAGGTACTCGTAGAATCGCCCAAAGAGATATCCGAAATTCATGTAGCAGCAAACAAACCGTTTTTTTTTTGGTGATACAAGTATAACTTTTACAAAAAGCTAGGTCTACTCTAGGTACTTTGTTTGTTTGATTTGAGGTTTAACGTCCCCGTCAACACTGTTAAGGTCATTTTGGAGACGTTGCTTCCAATTTTGTGGGACTTTTACCCGACGTTGAGATGAAATGACTTCTCAAGCCCTGTCGCCCAATGAAACCAATAGGGTTTATTAGCATGGACGGTCTGCCTCGCACCGCGGTTCCTGGACAGGCTTAGATCCTCTAAGCGGTTTACCAGTTCTAGTGTGCGGGCAAGATTCAACTCTGCGTGGAAGCATCATGCAGCCCATATATTTCTTCAAGCCGCTATGGGCGGGGGCGGATACTACTCTAGGCACATATTTATGGTGAATGTCTAGAGTTATATCCTAGAAATATGTTTTATACAATTAACTGTCTTTGGCAATATTCTAATTGCTAGTCTGTTCCCAGGAATGTCAAAGTTGCAAATGCTTTAATTTTGTCAAAAAGTCCCTTTTCATTTTTAAAAAGGCACATGTGCAACTTCAATATGCCTGTCACATCTAACCAAATGGAACGCTTGAAAACTGTTGAAGATAAGTAGACAACATTCCTAAACTTTAATTGAAAATTAACCAAAAAGTTTGCTGACGGCGAGGCAAGTATGTTTAGCTCTGCAGAGAGGATGGTTCGAGAGTTTGTAGATGTATATTTTGTCTGGGCTTGTACACCTTTGATAGCAATTCTGTGCCAGAGCTCTGCCAGTGGGCCTCTTTTTGTGTGAAATTTTATGCGTGTTATGCGTTGCTTTTTTCTTCTTGTAAAAGCTTATATTTGTTGCATAAATATAAAGGTCAACATGCATTGTGGGTAACTAACGGCTGTTCCTCCATGTTAAACCAAACGTCTATCATGTCTACGCCCATGGGCGTAGACAATGACAGAGTGCACAGTATGTCACTCGGATGTGTTATAAAACTACAGACGGAACGTCCTCGATAAACACCAATAAATAAATACATCATTTACAAAATTCGGTAATTGCTAGAAAATGTGCAACCTCACAGATTCTGACATGCAGTAAATACAATCCGGGAAAATATCCAAGACTTACATAAATTTATAACGACATGAACTGGCACAAAACGCTGTTAGACGGTTAGGATAAACAATAGCCTGTGTACTTTTTGTCTGAGTCAATAAAACCTTCAAGTCAGATATATGCATCAACATCACGACTAAGCGCCGATTTAACCTTTACACGACATTCTAACACAGCACGCCTATATAGGCAATGGAAAATAACTGTTTTATTCTGCAACAAATCACAGCTCGGAAGAGCCTGACGAGTGACGTCATTAAAAACTGCAAATTTATGACGTCACTAGTCGATTTCCTTGACGTTAGACGGTGTAACGTCATATTCTCGCGTCGAAAACGTTAGAAAAGGATATAAATACATGTGTTTCAGTCGATAATTTTAGCGGGATTTCTTCTAACAATGGCGAAAAGTTGTGAGAATTTGAAGGAAACAACAACATTATTGCCGATTTTCAGTGTGTTAGAATCGAAATAGATCAGCTCTAGTCTGTGATTTATTGAGTAATAAATCACAGTTTGTCGGTCAGTTGTAAGTAGACAAATCACGCGCGCTACGCGCTCGTGATTTGTCTACTTTACAACTGATCTCCAAACTGTGATTTATTACTCAACAAATCACAGACTAGAGCTGATCTATTTCTTAAATAGAACCGTCCGCCTGATTGCTTGGACATCACTTCGAAAATACGCCTATTCGAATTTACACCCCCCAAAAAATAAAATTTTTCAGATAAAAAAATATGATATTTTTAATCGGTTCTAACGAGTTCCCACAATCTATGTTTAGAGCAGAAATAAGAAAAACAATTTTCCTATATAAATGTGGGGGTTAAGGGGGTCAAATTATATAGGCGTGTTTTCGTGATATTACAGAACGAGTGCCCAACCTCTCTTATTTTTAAAAGGGATTCTAAACATTCAACAAAGCGTTGCTTGGCAGCACTGATGGCTCATCACGCGAACAAGTCCCTAAATCCCACTTTATATACGTAGAGAAAACTGGGATTTACGGGGGTATGCATTATTTTTCTTATTTCTGCTCCAAAATGAGGCGGTTCTAACGAGCACCCACAACCTATGTTTGCAGTATATTTAAATAAAAAATACGGATTTTCATCAGAAACTAACGAACACACAATTAAGACCCCCCACTCCCCAAAACAACTGTTACTGCAAAACTTATCATTACGAAAACACGACGATACAAATACATTGTAACCTTAATCACCGAAAAAATGAAAATTTTAAGATGAAAAATTGTGATATTTTTCTTATTTCTGTTCAAAATATAGATTGTGGGTACTCGTTAGAACCGCCTCGACACCGCCTCGTCGAGGCGGTTCTTACGAATACCCACAGTCTATATTTTAGAGCAGAAATAAGAAAAATAAGGTTTACCCCTGTAAACCCCATTTTTACTATATAAAAGTGGGGTTGGAGGGGGTCAAAATTATATAGGCGTGTTTTCGTTATGTTCATTCCTTGACATAGTTTTAGCCTGGTACGAGTTTGATATTATTTTGTGATATTATCTGGCTTCTGAAATTAAAAACGGAAATAAATGGCCATTAATCATACAAACTGAATGCATCAATTATGACACAAAGCGTCAATTTTATGTGAAAAGTACATCTATAATGTTAGTTGCATATATCATTTACATGTACTACCGGTACATGTGAGTAAACGAATTCCGGTGTTTATCACAACCGTTGTACCGACGAAAATACGGCTTTACAAATGTATGGCGGAAAGAACGAATTTTAAGATGAAAAGGCAGTTCTAACGAGTACCCATTACGAAAACATACCTATACAAATCCATTGTAAATTTTACCACTGAAAAATGAGAATTTTTCAGATGAAAAATTGTGATAATTTTCTTATTTCTGCTAAGATTGTGGTACTCGTTAGAACCGCCTCGACGAGGCGGTTCTAACGAGTACCCACAATCTATGTTTTTGAGCAGAAATCGACGAGGCGGTTCTAACGAGTACCCATAATCTTTGTTTTTGAGCAGAAATAAGAAAAAAATGTATACCCCAGCAAACCCCAGTTTTACAATATAAAAGTGTGGATTAAGGGGGTCAAACTTACATAGGCATGTTTTCGTGATGCATAGTCCATAAAGCAGAAATAATAATAATAATAATAAACAAAAAACAAAGTTAAACCCAGTTTTATTATACATGTATAAAAGTGGGGTTCAACGGAGTCAGAATTATATAGGCGTGTTTTCGTGATGCAAAACCCTTTTACAAATGGGGTCTATTCTGATATACGATTGTTTATTTGTTTGAATTGAGGTTTAACGTTCCAGGAAACACAATTCAGGTCATTTTCGAGACGTTGCTTCCACTTTTGTGGGACTTTTACTCGACATTGAGATGAAATGGCGTCTCAAGCCCTGTCGCCCAATGAAACCAATTGGGCTTATATGCATTGGACGGTCTGACTCGAACCAATTTGCCTGGGCAGGCTTAGTCCTTCTAAACGGTTTACCAGTACTCATGTGCGGTCAGTTTCAGCTCTGCGTTGAAGCACCAGGTAGCCCAATCTACTACTCCAATGCTCGATGGGCAGGGGCCTTGATATACGATTGTGTTACTTTCCTTGGATAAAACAGGGAACTTTCTCAAGGTACATATACATGTACACGACATCACGTTAGGTATGTGAAATTAACTTGCTTGTGTTCGGCCCCCGCCCATCGGGGCTTGAAAAAATAAATGGGCTGCATGACACTTCCAACGGCCGTACGCGAGTACTGGTAAACCGCTTAGAGGATCTAAGCCTGTCCAGGATCAGCGGTGCGAGTCGGACCGGCCATGCTTATAAACCCTATTGGTTTCATAGGGCGACAGGGCTTGAGATGTCATTTAATCTCAATGTCGGGTAAAAGTCCCACAAAATCGGAAGCAACGTCTCCAAAATGAAATATACAGTGTTGACAGGGACGTTAAACTTCAAATCCAACAACAAACAAACAAAACAAAAGGACTTATCGTTATGAAAACATGCATATTGTAATATACTGGACATTTATCACCGAAAATGAAAATTTTCAGATAAAAATAATTCTGATATTTTTCAGATTTCTGCTCAACATGGATTGTAGGTACTCAATAGAACCGCCTACGAGGCGGTTCTAACAAGTACCCCCAGTCTATGCTTTTGAGCAGAAATATGAAAAATAATATATACCCCTGTAAACCCCATTTTTCCTTAATAAAGATGGGGTATAAGGGGTCAAAATTTTACAGGCATTTTTTCGTGATGTGGAACCTAACAGGCAGCAAGGTTTCTTGTCCACGTGTCACGTTTCATTTATTTTTAGCTTACCGAATGCCAAAAAGAACCGGAGAAAGACTGTTTCTAGACTAGCTACTAGTCTGATAATAAAAGTCTGATCATTTTTTTTTTTGATATTTTTTATTGATTGAAAAATTTATCACCTTCTTAGTATTGGCAAGTCTATTTGGTAGAGTCTATAATGGTTAAAATTGAGCTAGAGAGACTAGACTAGCTAAATTTTATTACACTGTTCATTTTAGTGCAAAAGATGATTTTAATTCCATATTATTCATTTTAACGCCTAGTGGCTAGGCTAGACTGTTTCGGACAGCGTGAAATAAACTGCAGTAATTTTGATATGTTTACGCACTCGGTAATTTGGTGTCGCAAAACAGGAAAATAGCAAAATGCGCATAATCAGTAAAATTATAGTCTAGATTGTCTAGAAATGGACAACAAATCATTTGTTAACCCTTTTTGTACCATATGGAATCTTCCTCCTTATATATAGCTTGAGTCCATTTCAAAATTTGGGGGTGTCAGGTTGTGTTTTCTTCAAAATTAATTAGGAAAATGGCTGAACTTTTTGCAAACAGTGTAGGCCCTGATCAGACGCCGCGTTCTGCGGCGTCTGATCCGGGCCTGCACTGTTTGCCAGGGTACCCTTTTTTGGGTTTCCGGTACTAAATGAGTTCATCGATGTCTTGGTTTTACTGCAGGATTTGAATAGAGTTGTTTCCTTATTTAGTACTTGTCTGTCTCGAATTTGAGGATAAAAATTAAGTGTCCATCTGTGTTTCTTCGCGGTTATGTTAATACCATTAAGAGACATACAAGCGAGAAATATTACAAACTAAAACAAACAACAAATAGACGGTTACTGATAGAAAGTCGGAATTAAGACTGACAAGAAATGCTAAAAACATGAGTTTAACCATCACGACGACACACCCATACAAAATAACGTTGTCCATAACGAAAACACATCCGTGCGACATAGTGCATTTTCACACATCTCCAAAATGGTCATTTTTCTGATGAAAATCCGATATATTTTCATATATATACTGCAGACATAGACTGTGGGTGTTCGTTAGAACCGCTCAAAGAGGCGGTTCTAACGAGTACCCTGTCTTGGAGCAAAACAAAAAATAAGAAAAATAATGTATACCCTCGTAAACCCAGTTTCTCTATCTAGAGTGGGATATAGGGGGCGGGGGGGGGGGGGGGGGGCTTGTTCACGTGATGTCTTTCATTATCTATAAGAAGAAAAGATTTTCTCTCATTTTCCTCCAAATATAGACTGTGGGTTCTCGTTAGAAGCGCCTCAATGAAAAGGTTCTAAGGAGTTCCCACAATATTTGTATTAGAGCAGATTAAAGAAAAATACGACATACACTGATTATTTCCACTTTATTTAAAGTCAGATTTACAAGGTTCACGTGATAGATTTTCATGATCTATAAGAAGAAAGATTTTCTCTCATTTTCCTCCAAATATAGACTGTGGGTTCTCGTTAGAAGCGCCTCAATGAAAAGGTTCTAAGCAGTACCCACAATATTTGTATTAGAGCAGATTAAAGAAAAATACGACATACACTGATTATTTCCACTTTATTTAAGGAGGGTCGCGCATAATTGACTCTGCCGTAATCAGGTTCGAATTTTTACCTCAAAATGATTTTTGTTTCTATTTAGTTTTCAAAGTGTTTTCTGAGGTTTTTGTAACATTTAATAACCATTGCAATGTGCATTTTGTTATCAATTATTTTGCGACTTCATAGACTACTTTCCGGTCTAGTCCGCATGGCTGGAAGCACAGGAAAATAGAGGGATAAACAGACTAACCCTGAATTTTTCCAGCTACTGGTTTGTTTCCTCCGATTGCAGCCCATCAGCTGTCCATGGCAAATCTGAACTCTCGTTAACGCACGATGTTTACTTTATTTTTCCATTGGTGTCAAAAATGTAGCCTCGAAGAGTCTATCACTTCACATATTCAACGACCATAGTTTGTCAACACAAACAAAACAATGAATCAATAGTGACGTTTACTTTAGTTTGCGTGACGTCATATATATGGAAAGAAAACACTGCCATATTTGATACCTAAAAGTGCAGACTGTAATGCCTGGCAGCGCACAATATTCTTTTAACTGTCAGTCGCAGTCTCGGGTTCAATTACTGTTAAGCCATCTCAGTGAACATATAGCCTGTGCCAGCACCCATAATTAGGACTCTTGCACTCAACAGGTGTAGGCCTACTGGTAAACTGCTTAGAGGATTTAAGCCTGCCCAGGCAAAGCGGTGCGAGTCGGCCTGTCCATGTTAATAAACTCTATTGGTTCAATTGGCGGCGGGGTTTTAGTTGACATTTCATCTTAAGGTCGGGTAAATGTCCCACAAAATTGGAAGCGACGTCTCCAAAATGACCTTTACAGTGTTGACGGGGACGTTAAAACCTCAAATCAAACAAACAATAATCAAGCATAAGCAAAAGGGTGTACAAGAAAAAATCCCTATGATCAGTTTTGAATATAAAGATGATGGTTTAGGTTGAGCCACACGGAGCCTTTGTATGCCCACACATCCACCATCATAACAGAATTTTGTCAATGTACCGGCTCCAGCCAATCGGGCTGCATGATGCTTTCACGCAGAGCTGAAACCGACCGCACGTGAGAACTAGTAAACCGCTTAGAGGGTCTAAACCTGCCCAGGAAAATGGGTCCGAGTCCATGCATATAAACCCTATTGGTTTCGTTGAGCGGCAGGGCTTGAGATGTCATTTTAACGTCAACATAATATTGGTCATTTTGGAGAGGTTACTTCCCAATTTGTGGGTCTTTTTACCCGACATTGAGATGAAACCTGACAACCAGTGAAACCAATCTATATGTTTATAAGGACCGTCCGTCTTGCACCACTTTACCTGGGCAGGGCGGTCTACTCGTACTCATGTTTGATTGGGTTAGTATCATGCAGCACAATCTTTTTCTTCAAGGCCAGTTCGGGGCTATCATGCATTGTAGAGACTATATATATATATATGGGAAGTTTTTGGGCGACGCCTTTGAAGTGGTGTAGCACACTGAAGTGATTCAGCTATGATTACAAAGCCCCCCCCCCTCCCACCCCCCCCCCCACCCCCACCCCCCCCCCCCCCAATGATGAAATGCATTAGGCTGAGAAAAGAGCCTTGAGGAACACCGACCTTCAATTCGAATTCTTCAATGGAACCAACACAAAAACGCATACGGCTCCGCGAAATAGCATACACCCACTGGACCATTCGAACATTCCACTCCTCAAGTTCAAATTTTCTCTGTGCCTCCCTGATGACTTTCCGAGACACTCAACCAAATGCCTTCTCAAGGTCCACGAAAGCCACTATGTGGGTATGCAACTGCCATTTTGACTTTCCGCCAGTGATGTTTCCATTACGGTCTAGTTATTCATGTTCGTGGTTCTTTCCCTTTGGTGTGTCTGATCGGAGGTGTTGGGTAATTGTATCGATTCCAGGTCATTGCCATCACTTCTATCCACTTTCGGAAAGTAAAAGGATAACTTATCTCACCTCCCTTTCACAGTTTGCATAAACAGCCAATAGATAATTAAATAGCGTTTCCGGTCAATATGGCATGAAAAAAAAACTTGTCAAAATTATAGAAAAAAAAGAATTAGAAGTGTTTCTACTTTCCCTATAACGTTGGCAGGAACTTAAATGGGAAAAAGGAAATTTTTATATTCTTTTGCATCAGCTTATTGTATTTTTTTTTATCAATTTCAACCCATTTCATTAGGGGGTAGGGTAATAAATTGTCAAAAAAGATAGCTAAAAATGTATAATAATGTTTCCCAGGTATATTAATAACATACATCTGACATTGTTTGAACGTCTGCGACAATGTTAATGGCTTCATATCTTTTAAACATGAACAAAACGACAATATGGCTATATCAGAACATGCATTTTATGGCCAGAAAAATCCATTTTTCACACCATAAAACTTATAAATGAAATTGTGTTTCAATTCTAATGAAATACTTTGATTCATATCACATAAAGGAAGCAAAAGTATGTGCAATAATAAAGGTATAATCCTTGTTCTTGTCATTTAAACAATATCTTAATGCTTTTTTAGCCATTTTTATTGGGGGGTGGGGTAATTTTTTCTGCAATATTTCTCTCAGATGCCTGGTGACATGGTCAAATTTCACGCCTATTTCGTGTATCTAATATTATTACACAATATATGTGAAAACAAGAAAAATCTAAAGACGAAAAATGCATTCTTTTTTTCAAATATAGCGAAAATTGCATCTCAAAACAGCAAAACATGCAGAAAAGGACATTTGTAAATAGGTGTTTCGACAAAAATCTGTGAAAGAGTTTGTCTTTCACACATAGGTACGCAAACATGACTTTATCCTGCATTGGGTTTTTTTAACCAAACTTGGAAATATTGTTTTAAACAATTGTTATCGACAATTTGTCAATGACTGGGGTAATTATTGAAACATTCGATAAATTCGAAAACAGTACCCATCTTTAAGGCTAAAAAGCTCGAAAAAAAGCCTGGTGTGCCTATATTTTTATACCGGCAAACGAGTGCAGAGATTCCAAGCTACTAAATATAAGCAAATAAAAAAAATCTAAAGAGAAAAGAATTACTCCCCACCCTCCTTAAAGTCAGATTTACAAGGGTAACCTTTGCATAAACTGCTTAACGTGATTAAAGTATTGGAGTGTTAACGGTGGCGATCTCGATGAAAACAAAAGCTTTCAGGCATTTTAAAAGCTGGTACTTATTGCAGCATTTGTTTTCTTAGATTTTTTTATATTATCCTTATTGCGGCACCAAAAATAGAATTTCATTCCGAAAACACTCCTATACAAATACATTGCAAACTTTACCGCCAAAAACTTGACAATTTTCAGATGAAAAATTGTGATATTTTTCTTATATCTGCTCAAAATATAGATAATGGGTACTCGTTAGAACCGCCTCATCGAGACGGTCCTAACGAATACCCACAACCTATATTAAATATAGATTGTGAGTATTCGTTAGAACCGCCGCATCGAGACGGTTCTAACGAATACCCACAATCTAAATGTATATTTAAGAGCAGAAATAAGAAAACTAAGGTTTACCCTTGTAAACCCAGGTTTTACTGTATAAAAGTGGGATTCAAGGGGGTCAATATTATATAGGCGTGTTTTCTTGATGTGGTGCTCGTTAGGGTACCTTACAAATCTAACGTGGCTTCCCGGGTATAAGTTTTAGGTTTCTAACGAAAGTGAAGCACTCACCGTAGACTATTTTTCTGCACATATTAACACCCTTATCTGGCAGAAAGAATGAGCAAAGTCCCTTGCCGATGAAATGTTTTGATATGTCTAGTGGTAGACGGGAGCCAACATTACGATACACACCCGTGCGATATAGTGCATTCTTCACATCTCTTTCTAATGAGAATCCGCCGGGATATTCGTCTAATTTTTACTGCAAACATAGTTTTTGGGTGCTCGTTAGAACCGCTTCATTGAGGCGGTTCTAACGAGTACCCACAACCTACATATCGGTGCAGAAATAAGAAAAATAATGTATACTCCCGTAAACCCCATTTTCTCTATATAAAGATGGGTTTATGGGGTCTTCATTTCACGGAATTGTTCACGTGCAAACATAGTTTGTGGGTGCTCGTTAGAACCGCCTCATTGAGGCGGTTCTAACGAGTACCCACAACCTTTATATCGGTGCAGAAATAAGAAAAATAATGTATACCCCCGTAAACCCCATTTTCTCTATATAAAGATTGGTTTAGGGGGTCTTCATTTCACGGACTTGTCCACATGTGATCAAAATACATTGGTCAGTTGGTTTTGTCCAGGTAGCGATATCGACCCAGATGACAAGTTAAATCGACAACCCCTTTTTTTGGTTTGGTTTTACGACCCTTTCAAGATTATTTCACTCATATCGAGCCGATCGTTAATCAGAGGCTGGCGAAAAGCGGAGTACCCGGAGAAAAACCACCTGACCTTCCGTTGCAGAACTTGGCGTCTCACATGTGAACCGAGCGAGGCTCGAACCACAGCGGTGGGAAACCTAATGATCAAGAGTCAGCGCTCTTAACCACTAGGCCACGGAGCCCCGTTTGCATCATGTGATACTCAGCCAATTTAGAGATGCATATTTAATGTCTAGCTTTGCATCATCTCGCTTGGGGAATAGGGAGATTGTTCATGTTGTTAACGGTTTCACATGTTTACTGTATTTTGATGAAAAACATGTGCAGCTTTTACGTTTTATAGCTTATGCAACGCGACACACATATTAAGCAAATCCCCGCTGAATTATTATTTATTGAAATTTATAATTATGGCCACATAAGGGGAATAAATACAGTTTCAGGGGAGGCAACTCTTGCAAAAGTATTTTTGTCTCCCATACCTAAAGGGGTCAACTCTTAAAGGAAAGAATTTGCTCCACAGGAGCAAATTCTTTCCTTTAAGAGTTGACCCCTTTTTCGGTGGGACTGAGGTTACAGAAAAACGAACAGGAAGTCCAGAAAGTTGTCTCTCTTTGAAAAAATGGCGGAAAGATCTGTCAGGTGTTTCCATTCCCTTTAATAGCCTTGACGAAACGCAGGCTCTGAAGCCAGGAACTCTGTTTTGGCGCCAAATTAAATCATCCAAAGGGCTCATTTTGACGTATAAATACACATTACGAAAAAACGCCTATACAAATGCATTGTTTACTTAACCGCCTAAAAATCGAAATTTTAAGAAGAAAAATTGTGATATTTTGCTAATTTCTGCTCAAAATAAAGATTGTGGGTACTCGTTAGAACAGCCTCATAGAGCAGAAATAAGAACAATAAGGTTGTTTAACCCTGTAAACCCCAGTTTTACTATATAGAAGTGGGGTTCGAGGGGGTTAGAATCATATAGACGTGTTTTCCTGGTGTATAAAAAAACCTACTGTCAGATAAAAGAACAAGACACCCTGTTAACTAGGCGCCTCACCAATCGGGGCTTGAAAAGAAAAATGCACTGCATGGTGCGTTCGCGCAGAGTTGAACCCGACTGCGCTTTTGAGTACTAATAAGCCGGTTGGAAGGTCTAAGCCTGCCCAGGCAAAGTGGTTCGACACCTATAAATCTTGGCGGTTCTTTCGAGCGTAGGGCTTGAGATAAATGTCGGGTTAAATCCAACAGAAGTGAAAGCGACGTCTCCAAAATGACCTAAATAGTGATGACGGGGACATAAAACCTCAAACGAAGAAAATATCATATTAACTGGTTCCGTTTGAACATACATGTGAACCTCAAGTAAGGGGAATGGATACACCTTCAGAGGAGGCAACTCCTGCCGAAGTATTTTTGTCTCCCATGTCAATAGGGATCAACTCTTAAAGAAAAGAATTTGCTCATGAGGAGCAAATTCTTTCCTTTAAGAGTAGACCCCTTTTTCTGTGGGACAGGGACTGTAGAAAAGTGAACGGGAAGTCCCGAAAGTTGTTTCCCTTTGAAAAATGGCGGATAAATGTGCTAGGTGTTCCCATTCCCCTTTTGAACAGGTAAACTGATGTTTTCAAAAGTCTTTATTTATTTTCGTATTTTTCAAGTGGTACGAGACATAGAATGCATGTACTCTTTATAAACGGCTCAATTCGACAGGTTTAACGAAAGTATCGACAGTATTAACATGTCTTTATAGTCAATTCTCGTTCATCCAACTTTATAAAGAAAAATGGGGTTTACAATGGTATATTTTGTTTTCCTTATTTTTCTCAAAAACATAGATTGTGGGTACTCGTTAGAACCGCCTCAGTGAGGCGGTTCTAACGAGTACCCGCAATCTGTGCTTGGGGCAGAAATAGGGAAATATCTAAAACATATAAGAAAAAATAATGTTTGTTCTCAGAATCAGAATTGATACGTCAAATGACATTCATACACCAGGATCTGTGATATGGGAAGTTATTCCCTATAGCTCTCACATTGTTGCGTATTAATTGCAGCCCATCGATTTTGTTTTCTGGTGTTGTTTGTGTGTGTGAATTCGGGTTTAACGTCGCTTTCAACAATTTTTCAGTCATATCACGACGGTGTCTGGTTGCGACAGGGAGCTCAATGCTCACTTTTGTTGTGCTGCCTCACTGAAATATCATGTCCCAGACACATTACATGATACCACCCAGTCACATTATCCTGACACTGGATCGACCAGTCCTAACTCTACCCCGTAAATCTGAATGCCAAGCGAGGAGCAGCTAGTACCAAATTTTAACGACTTTGGTATGTCGCGGCCCGGGATCGAACCCGTGACCTCCCGTTCCCCGGAGCGGACACTCTACCAACTGAGCTATCGGGGCCGGTCTGGTGTTGTTGCTTCACTGTCCTATTCAAGATTATTTCATTTACTTCGAGCCGATCGTTATGGTCAGAGGTGGGCGAACTCCGGAGTATAGTAGTCGCAGGTAAGATTGACTAGGCGGAGCTATCGTTTGTACCTGCCTTAGAAATATACCATTAACAAAAAGGTAAACCAAGTCACACAGTTGTTTGAATTCAACTGTAACCCAAGCATAGCTGTGGCGTATATGACCATTTCGTCCGCTTATAGAAAGCGTGCCAATCTTCTGGTGGACTTGGAATTTGACATATATTGACAACACCTGAGTAGCTCCGCCTAGCCAATCTTTACCCGGGACAAACCACCAGAGCTGCCGTTGCAGAACTTTGTGTATCACCCGTGTGTTATCAGGAATATGAAAAAAATTGCAGAAACTGTCATCAGAAATAATATCATTTTTGGACGGGTTTTTTTTTTAAAAAAATCCGTCCTTTAAAATAGCGATGTCCGGGCGTCCTGCGGGCGGGCGGGCGTCGTCCCAGGTTTACCTTTTGGTTAACCTTTTTTTCAAAGTGATATTTTTCATCTATTCTGTAGCAGATTGTTTTAATATCAGGACTGATGCATAAGTGGAGGTACCGCTTTCATGTATTATCCATACATGGCGCAAAAGACTAAAATTTTGGCGGAAATTTTCATTTTTCAAACTTGTGTTTTTCAGGTTTACCTTTTGGTTAACCTTTTTTCAAATGCCAGTGTAGTGGATAGAGTGCTGGACTACGAATCCTATTGTTGACTATGAATCTGAGGAGCGTGAGTTCAAACCCCGGTGGAGACATTTTTTTTTGTTCTTTTTTTCTTTCTTTTTTTTCATTCTTTTTTTTCTTTATTTTTCTTTTCTTCTCCATAAACACATATAAACAATTATTATCTTCCACCCCTGATAGTTGCTAGTAATAATACATACATGCATGCACAGGCATGGAATTTTCTTTTTTTTTTTTTTTTTTTTTTTTTTTAGCTCACCTGAGCACGAAGTGCTCAAGGTGAGTTGATGTCTGTCGTCCGTCAACAATTTCTTTAAACGACATCTCCTCCTGGGATAATGGTCCGATTTCAAAATTATTTTACAGAAATGTTCATTAGGTGACCCTTTTTCAAAATTGCTAAAATCAGTGGCCACTAGAGCTAAAAATAGAAAAAAACTTTCTTTTTTTTCTTCGTAAAACACATAAACAAATCAACCCCCCCCCCCCCCCCCCCCCCGCCTCCACAAAAAGTTGTTACTGGGTTAGGATATTGCATTTGTTCTGTACATACATGCATACATAGTTTTACATACATACAGAAATGTTCATTAGGTGACCCTTTTTCAAAATCGCTAAAATCAGTGTCCACCAGAGCTAAAAAAAAACCCGTCCATAATGCCATTAGGCATTTTTCTTGTATAAGTTAGGGATACGAAAAGCAAGCATTGATACAACGCATAATGAAGTAATGTAGTAATTTCTTCATTTTGATTTTTTTTATTTCATTATGCGTTGGCGTAGTCGACGCAAAATGAAGTAAAAAAAATATTTCATTTCGCGTTGATATGCACCATATCGACGCAAAATGAAGTAATGATGGAAGAACATAGCTGTCTACGAAAGGAGACCAAAGACTTAGGAAGCAATACAGGTAAATTCCAATATAAAGACCACATTTGAGACAATTCAAAAGTGGTCTTTAAGACCACATTTGAACAGTCCCAAAGATGGTCTTCCACAAGAGCATCACATGAGCTCTTGGCCTACGTCATAACGACTGGCTTCTTGAACTGCATACTTTTATATAAACTTCTCACCACATGTTTTCGACCTTCCTCGCTCCTTTTCTGTTGATAATGCACCGTCATTCTACTTATAAAAGTCTCCACATGCATGTTTTAGCCTTAAATATTTGGGTTATTTTTGTTTCTGTGATGTTTGAAAAAGTGTGCCATCTCTCAAAGCAAAATACAAGTGCATTTTTTTTCATTTAGAACCGACCTCATACTGTCGACGCATATTCGCCCCTGCCCATCGGGGCTTGAAGAAATAGATGGGCTGCACGATGCTTCCACGCAGAGCTGATACCGACCGCACATGAGTACTGGTTATCTGCTTAGAAGGTCTAAGCCTGCCCAGGAAAACTGCCGCGAGTCGGCCCATCCATGCATATAAACCCTTTTGGGTTTAATTGGACGGCAGGGATTGAGATGTAATTTAATCTCCATGTCGGGTAAAAGTCCAACAAAATTGGAAGCAACGTCTCCAAAATGACCTAAATAGTGTTGACGGTGACGTTTAACATCAAATCAAACAAACAAACTGTCGACGCATAATGCAGTAAAATTAAGTATGCCACCTATCACCACAAAAATGAAATAATTCTTTCATTTTGCGCAAACCTTTTAGTATCGACGCATAATGAAGTAAAAACTACATTTTTTCATTTCGCATCGACTATGCCAAATTACCGGCCCCGAAAGCTCAGTTGGTAGAGTGTCCGCTCCGGGGAACGGGAGATCTCAGGTTCGATCCCGGGCCGCGACATACCAAAGTCGTTAAAAATGGTACTAGCTGCTCCTCGCTTGGCACTCAGATTTACGGGGTAGAGCTAGGACTGGTCGATCCAGTGTCAGGATAATGTGACTGGATGTGGTATCATGTAATGTGTCTGGGACATGATACTTCAGTGAGGCAGCACTATAAACGTGAGCATTGAGCTCCCTGTCGCAACCAGACACCATCGTGATATGACTGAAAAATTGTTGAAAGCGACGTTAAACCCGAATTCACACACACACTCGACTATGCCAACGCATAATGAAGTAAAAATTTCACAATGAAGAAATTACTACATTACTTCATTATGCGTTGTATCAAAGCATTCCATGTATCGGTGAAAAATATCGATGCAATACTGCAGTCAAGCATTGAACACATACGAAAGCTTCGCATAACTGATCTTAACATAAAATGCTAATATGTTTGTTCAGCAAGTTAAGATTCATAAATCTGCCCCAAGTATTGCACTAGGCACACTATGGAAATATTTCCCAGCTCTAGCAATTGTTTGGCATTACACTGAGTACACTGTATATGTTTCCCAAGCAATATAAAGCGAGTTCTTTTTTTTTTCTTTTTTGGCGAGATGGTTTTGTCACGTGCGCCGTTGTTTTATCACAGATGACTACCGCGCCATCGGACATAATCCTGTAATAACTTGACCGTTAACAAAGCTTTTACTTTTTTCAGTGACAATTGTGAAATTGGCAATATTTGTGTCTAACAAATAGATGGTGGATGCTTGTTACAACCGCCGTTTTAACGGGTACCAATAATTTATGTTTTGAGCAAGGAAATAGAAAACTATAATACCATAATAAACCCCATTTTTGCTGTACAAAATAGGAGTTCAAGAGTATTCAAAACAAAGCATCCATCACGTGAATAAGTCTGTGAAATAAGCATTCCCTAAACCCCACTTTCTATAGAGAAAACTGGGCTTTAAGGTGGTGCACGTTATTTTTCTTATTTCTACTCAAAGACATAGGTTTTGGGTACTCGTTAGAACCGCCTCGATGAGGCGGTTCTAACGAGCACCCATAACCTATATTTGCATTACAAATAACAAAAATATCACGGAATTTCATCTGAAAAGTAGCCATTTTAGAGATGTGAAAAATGCACTATGTTACATGTATCATAATGAAAGAATGCCGAGACGTGGAGCAGTCAAAGCTTTTTGTTTGTTTGCTTTGAGGTTTAACATCCCCGTCAACACTGTAAAGGTCATTTTGGAGACGTTGCTTCCCATTTTGTGGGACTTTTACCCGACATTGAGATGAAATAACATCTCAAACCCTGTCGCCCAATGAAACCAATAGGGTTTATCAGCATGGACGGTCCGCCTCGCACCGCGGTTCCTGGACAGGCTTAGATCCTCTAAGCGGTTTACCAGTACTAGTGTGCGGGCCGGATTCAGCTCTGCGTGGAAGCATCATGCAGCCCATATATTTGATCAAGCCCCTATGGGCGGGGGCCGAACAGTCAAAGCATTGAAAGCACTGCGGGATCGACAGTCTCTTACGTAGACTATTTCGTTTAAGCCTTATATTCCTGCATTTATAAAAACAATGTAGAGCCTGACCAGACGCCGCGTTATGGGGATGCATGGTTTGCAATGCCATTGTTTGCCAATGTCGCATTTTCGGGTTGCTAGGTATACATGTATATAATTTAACCAACTCGATATTTTTCACTATTTTAGGATGCTTTCATCTCGTTAAGAAGTCCGTGTAATGAGTAGCTCTAAACCACACGTAATACACTGAAAACTGGCATTAACAGACGTATACAATATTGTTTTTTTTTCTTCTGTTCCCTGCCCCAAGACATAGGTTTTGAGTACTCGCTAGAACCACCTCAAGGAGGCTGTGGGTACAAATAAGAACGAGAGGCCCATTGGCCACTGTGCTCACCAGAGGTCAAGTGTGAAAACATGCCCCGGTCCCTGGCAGCCATCTTTTTCAACAAACCATGGTGGCTTGAAAAATCCAGCCTTTCAGTTTCTGAAAAAAAAGAGTTCCAGTCGTTTTTACCATATATGGACATGGTAGCTAGCTTAGCCATAATTATCAACTTCAATCATAAATTCTGGCTACAAGAGAATCAGAACAATCTTTTGTTTTGCCCTTTTCCGCATTAGAAATGCCAAAGTGACAAAATACGACCTTGACATAAAATAGGTCAAGGTCACTAAAAGTCACCATTTGAAAACCTTACAATAATATAAATATTGATGCCAGCGACTGCGACAAATTAAGAAAAATCATTTTTCTTTTGCCTCTTTTACATACAAAGGTCTATGTGATCAATGTTGACGTATAGGTTAAGGTTAGCCAAAGTCATCATCTGAACAAATTTGGTAAGGGCCCCGAGTCCACAATGCTACAAACCAAGTTTCAAGGTAAATGGATATTTAGTCCGTGAGAAGAAGATTTCCAGAGGGTTTTTACCATATATGGGCATAGCAGTCATCTAGGTTATGTGATTCCAATCCCACAAATAAGTTTTCATGACTGCATCCAATACAGGCTCCACATATAATTTGGTTTCAGTCAGCCCCAAAGATAGCCCCGCCAATCGGGGCTTGAAGAAATAGACGGGCTGCATGATACTTTCACGCAGAGCTGAAACCGACCCGCACTGGTACTGGTAAACCGCTTAGGATCTAAGCCTGCCCAGGCAATGCGGTGCGAGTCGGTCCGTCCATGCTTATAGACCCTATTAGTTTCTTTGGACGGCTGGACTTGAGATGTCATTTCATCTGAATGTCGGGTAAAAGTCCCACAAAATTGGAAGCAATGTCTCCAAGATGACCTTTACAGTGTTGACGTGGTCGCTAAACTTCAAATCAAACAAAACAAATCAGCCCAACACTTTTGGTGGGGAAAAAATACTTAATCTGAGCCATCCAGGCCAAAGTACCGTAATTAACCTTGACCGTTGTAATTATTAGGCTTCCATCCAACTGAGTTCAAATATCAAATCTGATGCCATAGGATACAACACAATAAGAAAAACCCATTGCGTTGCTTTTTCTAATATAAAGGTCTGAGTATCCAAAGTTGATCTTGACGTAAAATATGTCAAGTCAACTAAAGGTCACCATTTGAACAAACTTAATAGAGGTAATTTGGTTTCAATCAGCCCAACAGTTTTAGTGGAGAAGAAGATAAGAATACTGAAAAGGGGTCGATAAATGATTTTGACCTATGAAAATGATCAACTTCCCGTCGGCTGATTGCAAATATCAATTCTGATGTCACAGGCTACAATAGAAGCAGAAAAAATCACTGTTTTGCCATTTTCCATAAAAATATCAAAGTGACCAAATTTGACATTGTCGTAAAATAGGTCAAGGTCAACCAAAGGTTATCATTTGAACAAACTTGGTAGGGCTCGACAAATGTCTAAGTGACCCAATTTGACCTCGTCGTAAAATAAGTCAAGCTCATTCGGTAGGTGACAATGACTAGCGTACGAATGTGCATTGCATACATTAACCTGGGCCTTACAAAGACTTTGCCTGCCCAGAAAACACCATTTAGAAAAACTTTGCCTATCCAAGAAAAATGTGGTTAGGCAAAATGACCTTCCAGAAATGATATTAATACTGTTGACTGGGTCGTTAGATGTTTCACCAGATTTAATCGCACGTATATTATGCATTACTGTTTCTGCAGTCTGTTATAGCAGAGACGACGGTAATAACTAAATGTTTCGTAACAGAAACGGAACTACCGCAAAGAAATGAATTATTACGCACCAATGATGCTAATTGCATGCTTGGCGAAGGCCTCGCATAAATTCTTCAAACTGTTTTCGTTATCAGCTAGAAAATATCTCGGGTTCCATAACGTAATCTATCTACTGTCATGAAGAGATTCGATTTTATACAAATTTTATTCCGCCTCTGACAGCGTGAAATAAACTCCAGTTTGTCTGATATATTTATGCATTTGGCACCTACGTAGTTTCAAAAGCGTCTTCAAAAGACGAAATAAGAAAAATGCAAAGAATTGGCAGTTATCTGTTTCAACACGTTCACACTTGTATTCTGGAAGAGAATTTTCATCTTTGATTTGGACACATCTATCACTGCTACATGTGTAAAACTTGTTTTTGGCAGCATATTTAAAGAACGAAAATACAGGATAGATCCTGTGAGATGAGCCGTCCTACAGGGTCTACACTGTTTGTATCGAAAAGATTTGAATAAACCTTACAGGAAGGCTTTTGGTTTTGTTTGTGGTAAGGTTTTACGCCCCCTTCGACACTATGTAGGTCATCTGGATACGTTATGGAAATATGGCCAAAGATGTTTTGTTAAATTTTCGAAAACTAGGACAACGTTCAAAGGTCAAGGTCACAGATCAAAATGTTTGCTATCAGTGGAACGACCTTGCCCCAAGGAACACACATGCGGATTTTGATCGCTGTATTGTTCGTGGTATCAAAATAAGAGACCAAAACATTTTCTTGAAACTAGTATTTTTTTCACAAAGGGAGATAAATTAGTCAACTTGCATGATATAGTTATCGAACTTGATAAGATTGTAGCTCGTGTGATCGTACAGATCTCTGTCAAGTTTCAAGAGGCTAATGCAAATATTTTTGGAAATATGGCCAATGTTAAAGTTTTTGGTAACATTTTCGAAAAGTAGGTCGAAGTTTACAGGTCAAGGTCACAGACCTGTAAACAAAGTTGATATCAGTGGAAAGGTCTTGTCCCAAGGAACATACATGTGAAGCTTGAAGGCTGTATTGTTAGTAATACAAATATCAAAGAAGAAACTGTTTTTAAAGACAGAAAAGGGCATATAATTAAGTTAAATTGTAAGATACAGTTATGCACCTTGGAAAGAAGATTCATGAAGCTACTCAAAATACTTTAGGAAATATGATCACGATTAAAGTCTATTGATAAAGTTTCGAAAAACAAATAGGTCACAGTTCAAAGGTCAAAGTCATAAGTCAAAAATGTTGGTATCAATTGAAAGGTTTTGTTCCAAGGAACATCCGTGTTAAGTTTGAAGGCTTCTTTGTAGTATTGCAATGAGAGGAAAAAGGTGTTTCAGAAAAAATATAGAAAAAGGGTAGATAATTCAGCAAAAACAACAATAAAGTAGAAGTAAAACAAAGATCAGGAATTGATACAATTAACTTACTCCACCCATAAAAGACACCAAAGGGAAAGAAATACAAACATTAAGCGACCAGACCATAATGGAAACCTAAAAAAAGGAAGGCCATAAGGACAGTTACTTTCCCACAAAACGGCCATATGGCCATCCAAAATTAAAAGACACAAGTGGTACACACAGTAAGTAACAAACAAAAACATAAATAAATCGCCACAGAAAAGCCGCCTTGGAACGGTCAGTGGAAGATTCGTGGCCACAATCCTCGCCCTTACTTCTGTCGCGATTTAGACAAATAATATGTTCAGTCCGCATGAAGGCCTCCTAACTCATTAGTGCAACATCTCCGTGAACACAAAAATCAAAGAACCACAGAGGTGAGACAACGGTGAGGACTCGACAGCAAGAAACCACTGAAATGCTGGAGCAAAAGAAAACCAACAGTTAGACTCAGATGAGCCCGACCAGAGACAGAGCATCAGGCACCAACCAGCATTATCTCTCTAATTCTCAATAAGCCTTTACGTTGGAGCCGTCATAGAATCAGAGGCCTGACCCACCGGCGTGCAATTAAAGAGGGAAGCAAAGTTGCCAATCGTGATTGGGTTAACTACCATGCATGCAGTCTGTCGTATAATATCCATGTTGTACCCAATCTTTTTATATCGAAGAATGATTTTACGAAATTGGGCGCTGAAGTCATTGCGGTTATATATTTTTCTGAATTTATATACTAAGTCACCATAAAATTTGGGTTCCGATAGACCTTGTTGCAGAAGAGATTTAAGTCCAATATTGAATTTTGAAATTAAATCAGAATGGCGTCTATAAAATTTTGAAAAGGCTTTGCGTAGTTTATGGTACCGATAACCCTGATTAAGGAGTTTAGCCGTTAATAATTTATTACGAGTGTTGAAGTCAGTTACATGAAGAGGCGGTTCTAACGAGTACCCACAATCTATATTTGAGCAGAAAAAAGAAAAATATCACAATTTTTCATCTTAAAATTTTTGTTTTTTTCGGTGGTAAAGTATACAATGTATTTGTATAGGCGTGTTTTCGTAATGATAACCTGTAAACTGCAATTCATAAAGAGAAAAGAGTGCTTACCAAGTAATTTCTCAGAAACATATAATGTGGGTACTCATAACGACCATAAGAGCAAAATTTCCTGTCAACAAACGTCCGTGTTAACCCTTGTCCTGTTGAATATCTTAATCTGCCACACCCACTACACATTATCAACCAATCAGAGTACTTGATGTAAATTATTGCAACAAATTAACAATCTGAATGACAAACAATGTAGATCCTGATCAGATGGCTTCTGAAGAAGCCATCTGATCTGGATCTACATAGTTTGGAAGATAAGGCAATCCGGGCTTAGCAGTGCTAATCAGCAATCCAGGCTTAGCAGTGCTAATCAGCAATCCGGGCTTAGGAGTGCTAATCAGCAATCCGGGCTTAGCAGTGCTAATCAAGGCACTGGGGTCGATTGTCTCTGGGTGTAGGGTGAATAAAAGGTCCGGAACGGAAACTCGGTTTGTTACGTTTATTACTTAACTTCATGTACTGCAAGCAAACGGTGTAGACCATGATCAGACCCCTATTCTGCGGAGTCTGATCTGGGTCTACACTGTTTGCAAATGTTCCAGTACACGATCCCAGTCCAGATTTTTACTTTTTACACAGTGCTCTAACGCACCCCATACCATCAGTTCTACGATGTATTCCTTTTTTCCAAAGGAACCCGGGAAGTGTCATGAGTTTTTAACATGTTGTGCGAACAAGATATTAATTTGTGCGAACAAGATAATATATTGTGTGCACAAGATAATATCTTGTGCGCATAAGATATCATCTTGTCCGCACAAAATCTATAATGTGCGGACAAGATATTATCTTGTGCGGACAAGATAATATCTGGTTCGCAGATAATATCTTATTCGCACAACTTAATAGCTTGTAAGCACAAAATAATATGTTGTGAGAACAAGATATTATGTTGTCCGTACAAGATAATAACAAGATAATATCTTGTCCGCACAAGGTACTATTTTGTGCACACGAGATAATAAGTTGTCCGAACAAGATAATATGATAATCATAAAAAAGATGTTATCTTGTGCGCACAACTTGCATAAAAAATTAAGGTCCCTTCCCGGGTTCCGTAGCTTCCAAAGGATAACCTTTGAACTTGATCAGTAATTGTCACGTCAACAATACCAGGTGGGAAACTGCTGAAATTTGTAACTTTGGGTCGATTTCTAAACAATCGACCCCAAACACATATTCTTACATTGGTGCGTTATCCTAATCTACTAAATAATCTTTTATTCACTTTATCAACATATGGAATGCTTGAATAACTAATTGGAATTATTAGCAAGCCATCAACGTTCCAAGATAAATTGAAATTATTCGTAATTCCTGCAGCGAAACTATCACTTTGTGAATAAACAACATATTTATTAACCTTGAACAAGTTACTTCATAGAATGTCATGTAATTGGAAATTGACATTACAAAATGTAGGAATTTATTTCAAGATTATTATAAACAATTGCAGCAGAAATGACCAGGAATGGGTACAATTACGCCAGACATCAAGGAACCATCAACAGAAATGACCAGGAATGGGTACAATTACCCCAGACATCAAGGGATCATCAACAGAAATGATCAGGAATGGGTACAATTATCCCAGACATCAAGGGACCATCAACAGAAATGACCAGGAATGGGTACAATTACCCCAGACATCAAGGGACCATCAACAGAAATAACCAGGAATGGGTACAATTACCCCAGACATCAAGGGACCATCAACATAAATGACCAAGAATGGGTACAATTACCACAGACATCAAGGGACCATCAACATAAATGATCAAGAATGGGTACAATTAGGACCATCAACATAAAAGACCAGGAATGGGTACAATTACCACAGACATCAAGGGACCCTCAACAGAAATAACCAGGAATGGGCACAATTACCACAGACATCAAGGAACCATCAACATAAAAGACCAGGAATGGTTACAATTACCACAGACATCAAGCGACCCTCAACAGAAATGACCAGGAATGGGTACAATTACCACAGACATCAAGGGACCCTCAACAGAAATAACCAGGAATGGGCACAATTACCACAGACATCAAGGAACCATCAGCATAAAAGACCAGGAATGGTTACAATTACCACAGACATCAAGCGACCCTCATCAGAAATGACCAGGAATGAGTACAATTACCACAGACATCAAGGGACCGTCAACATAAAAGACCAGGAATGGGTACAATTACCACAGACATCAAGGGACCATCAACATAAAAGACCAGGAATGGGTACAATTACCCCAGACATCAAGGGACCAACAACATAAAAGACCAGGAATGGGTACAATTACCCCAGACATCAAGGGACTAACAGATAAACAAACAAGTACCGTCTTTTACAGTGATTGTTGTTTTGTTTGTTTGTTTGAGTTGAGGCTTCACGTCACCGTCAACACTGTTTAGGCCATTCTGGAGACGTTGCTTCCGATTTTGTGGGATTTTCACCCGATATTGAGTTGTAACGACATCCGTCGGTTATAACCATGGACATTCTCGGTTTGACCTTCTAAGCGGTTTATCAGTACTCACGATCGGTTGGTTTCAGCTCTGCAAGGAAGCTAGAAGACAGATTGCGAAATGTTAATACGCGAAGGCGAAGCTAGTACGTATGACTAAACATTCGTATATGTACATTTCCGATAACAACATGTGATTATCATTACACTAACACACCCGTGCGACATAGACATAGTGCATTTTCTCACATCTCCAAAATGGCCATTTTTCTGATGAAAATCCGTGATATTTTGTCTTATAAATACTGCAAACATAGGTTGTGGTGCTCGTTAGAACCGCCTCATTGAGGCGGTTCTAACGAGTACCCACAACCTATGTGTTGGAGCAAAAATAAGAAAAAAAATGTTTACCCCCGTAAACCCCAGTTTTCTCTATATAAACTGGGGTATAGGGGGGTCTTTATTTCACGGACTTGTTCACGTGATAGATGATCACGATAGAACACGACAGGGAAATAACTACAGTGAAATTCCGATATTAAGACCACCTAAATTTAAGATTAATTCTGCTTTAAAAAAGCTTATTAAGTAGGTTGCAGTTATTCTTTCTTTGTGTTTCTGCATAGATTGTCCTCTGGTCAAAGACCACCTTTGGGACTGTTCAAAAGTGGTGTTTAAGACCATTTTTGAACAGTCTCAAAGGTGGTCTTAATCACCTTTGAACAGTCTCAAATGTGGCCTTAATATAGGAGTTTTACTGTATGTGGTTATCACGATAAAACATACAGAAAATGTACAATGTATCATTACAGAAAACATTCCTATATTTAGACCACCTTTAAAATTGTAAGACCATCTTTGAGACTATTCAAAAGTGGTCTTTAAGACCACTTTTGAACAGTCCCAGATGTGGTCTTTTATTACAACCACTTTTAAACATTCCCAAAGGTGTCTGCTTTTAGAGGAAGCTGGGTGTAGAAAGCACAAAAAAAAAAAAAAAATGAAAACTTTTTGATCATTGCTGAAACAGAAAGGAAATGTTCCATTACAATTAAATTCCTATTTGAAGAGACCACCTTTGCGTCTGTTCAACTGTTGTCTTCAATATCACCTTTGAACTGTCCCAGAGGTGGTCTTCTACTAAAACCACTTTGAACAGTCCCGAAACGAAAATGTCTCTTAGAAGAGGACACTATGTGTGGAAAACACATAGAAATAATAGCTGAAAACTTTAAATTATGCTTTTAAAAGCACAATTAATCTGGGGCCAGTTGTTCAAAACTAAAGACGTCGTTAGCTAACGTATCGTTAAAACTTTGATCATTTATTATGGCAAATATGCTAATATTTTTGCTGAAAAAATGTGAGCAGCTTTTGCGAATGCTCATATTTTTTTCAGCAAAAAAATACCAAAATTTTAAATATTGAACTTACAAGAACAGTTAACAATATGACCACTAACGAGCTCGTTAAGCTAACGATGCTTTGAACAACTCGCCCCTGAATTTTAACTGGTCTCGCTGTAATAAATAGAACGCACGTCGCTTTTTAAATTACCGATATTTGTTTGTTTGTTTGATTTGAGGTTTAACGTCCCCGTCAACACTGTAAAGGTCATTTTGGAGACGTTGCTTCCAATTTTAAGGGACTTTTACCCGACCTTGAGATGAAATGACATCTCAAGCCCCGTCGCCCAATGAAACCAATAGGGTTTATTAGCATGGACGGTCCGCCTCGCACCGCGGTTCCTGGACAGGCTTAGATCCTCTAAGCGGTTTACCAGTATCAGTGTGCGAGCCGGATTCAGCTCTGCGTGGAAGCATCATGCAGCCCATATATTTCTTCAAGCCCCTATGGGCGAGGGCCGTAAATTAAATTTCATACTATATATATGCAGCTGTTGACAACTTCGTAGAATCGAGTTCAAAAGCATGCTTACCAGATTTTGTTTGATTGATTTGAGGTTTAACTTCCCCGTCAACACTGTAAAGGTCATTTTGGAGACGTTGCTTCCAATTTTGTGGGACTTTTACCCGACCTTGAGATGAAATGACATCTCAAGCCCTGTCGCCCAATGAAACCAATATGGTTTATGAGCATGGACGGGCCGACTCGCACCACTTTGCCTGGGCAGGCGGTTTACCAGTACTCGTGTTCAGGTCGGTTTCAGCTCTGCGTGGAAGCATCGTGCAGCCAATCTATTTCTTCAAGCAGGACGCAACTATTGGGGTTCTATAAATTGACCCCCACCCTCACTCCATAGAAAGAACAGAGTCTAAAAGGAAAAGCTTCACTATCCGGAGCAAACATTTTCATTTAACCCAAGCGTAGCGCCCACAAAATGAATTCTATCTACCAGTAAAGACATAAATCAGACGCCGCATTCTGCGGCGTCTGTTCTGTGTCTTCACTGTTTGCTTACATATGCAGAAATCGGCTTCGCTTAACAAGATTATTGCCCCTGTTTACCCACGTAAATTAGTCACACTCAGATAAAGAAAGTTATTTCCCTTACCGTTTCCTGTTGAGCTGGCCTCGGTAGCTCATTCGGATGCGCGTCTGACTGGTGATCATGAGGATGCAGGTTCGATACCTGCCGGAGTCGGCAACATTCTTTCGTGGAGATTGCTCATGTAATCTTTTCTACGGTCATTCTCTCCCTTCCGTTCCGCCCCGCCCATCGGGGCTTGGAGAAATAGATTGGGCTGCACGATGCTTCCACGCAGAGCTGATACCGACCGCACAGGAGTACTGGTAATCCGCTTAGAACGTCTAAGCCTGCCCAGGAAAATTGCTGCGAGTCGGCCCGTCCATGCTTATAAATAAAAATCAAAAATGAGTTCCTTTAAGAGCAATGAAAACATTCATAAGAAAGAAGATGCGTCATACTACGTAGTTTCGGTTAATAAAGCCTCATCAGTGACCCTGTAATGATCCGGCAACGATAGCCAGAGGAAACATACTGCAAATTTCCAAATTTCGAACTGGCAGTCGATTCAAAGACTTATATAAATCAAAATGGGGTCCAAATAATTAAAAACCCTATGGGTTTCATTGGGCGGCATGGATTGAGATGTCATTTCATGCCAATGTCGGGTAAAAGTCCCACAAAATTGGAAGCAGCGTCTCTAAAATGACCTAAATAATGTTGACGGGGACGTTAAACCTCAAATCAAACAAACAAACAATCTCCATTCCGTTGGTTCAAGAAGGTCAGTTGTAGGTTTCTGGCGAAAGAATGTCAACCTCTTACGTATAAGCATGACCAGGAAAAGTGTGGATAGGTAAACTGACCGGCTCAAAATAACCTAAAATAGTTTCGACTGGGCCGTTGAACTCCAAAACAAACAAACAAACTTATTGAGATGACTTTCCGAATATACTCAGGTACGCAGAGCTTGCATGAAACGCAGATTGTGCCATACAGGGAAGCAATTTCCCCATTTCTCATTTTAATGAAAATTATATGGGCCCCGCCAAGCGATTTTGGTACTTATCGCCTATGCGAGCAGCGAAGGTTCAGGCGAGGCTGCGCATCCGCGCAGTCTCGCCAGAACCTTCGCTGCTCGCTCATACAAGCATTGAATCAAGAAGAACATTCAGACAGAAAGCCATCTCCCTGGCCCCTCTGAATGGCTGGGCATGCGCAGTTAAAGTTTGTCATGACGGAATGCTCGAAGACCCAAATTCGCTTGGCGGGGCTCGTATCAGTGAAAAGTCTGGAATGTAGTGGGCATAAAAATACGCATTATAAATGGTAAAAAAATGCAGTTCTAAGCCTTTCGCATCAATTTGTCTTATATACCATTGAAATCTGAAACACCAGGGAAGCAACACACATTATTCATATTTAATTGGAAAGATATCATCTTGAAGGGCAAAGATTGAAGTTTAATTTTAACTCTTTTTTGTGCCACTTTTTAAGAAACAATTTCAGACTGAATTAAAAGTTATGGTTTTGTCAATTGGTTTTGTCCAGGTAGCTATATCGAACCAGGTGACATGTAAATCAATACCCCCTCACGTCTAACAGAGGGTGTTGAGGGTTATTTTTGCGTAAAACTAACAAAATTTAAATTAGATAGCCCATAAATTAGAAACGGGCTTGTCCCAGCCTGTAAAGTGGATAACTCTGTCAGATATACAATGTAGGTTAAGATGCTTTTTAGCGCGCCCCGAAGACTATGTTCAGGCTTGACTTGGCTTTTTGTTTTAACGTTCTGCATGCTGGGAATTTATTTCTCAGCAGACGACATTTTTAAATATTTTTCTAATTTTCCCAGAAAACAGAATTTGACATCTCATGCAAATTGTCTTTGCATGAGATGTCAAGTCTCGTTTCTGGGAAAAATATGAAAAAAGTATCAACAATTTGTCGTCTGTTGAATTAGCCTACAGAGTGGTAAAGATGAATGTAGGTTAATAATATAATCGCAATCGAAACACAGAAGCCTCCGTGGTGTAGTGGTAACGCTACTCGCCTTGTAAACCAGGGATCGCAGGATCGATCCCGGGCTTCTCCAGACTTTCAGATGAGTCTTTAAACCGAGGTCCCGCCTACGTATGACCTTCGCTGTTGGTGGGAAACAACTGTCATGTATACATAACTCAACCTTCGGAATACCCGCATTTATAGAGGCACTAACAGAAAAGCGCATTTAGACCCATCCAAAACATACATGTACAGCAGGCCTTTGTAATTTTTACTACATCAAATTATACGAAGCAACGACAGGAACTGATACAATCAGCTCCCAAGCTCTGCCCTAAACACCACAGCCCAATTTCATGATGTACGTACAAGTCGTTTTTTCGGAGTATATAGATTTTTTTCTTATTGCTGCTCTAAATAGAGAATCTTGCATAAGTGCTCATGTATTATTGAACGAGCTGAGGAAAATGGATAAAATGCGAGACTTTGCCGAGCATTTTATCCCTTTTCCTCAACGAGTTTAATAAATTCAATACATGTAATACGTGAGCATGAATGCGAGATTCTATTTATCATATGACATTTAAAACGCATTTTATTCACGATTGGTTACAAAAATGTCAATATTAAGACATTGAAAATATTACATGGCGTTATTACACTCTTAGACGCGACGTCATACGATAAAGAAAAATGTCAAAATTTTTCATCTGAAACATTTCATTTTAACGGGTATAACATTTGCATAGAGGTAAAACATGAACTGTTCAGGCGTTGTCATAACTTACCATTCGCATCATATATAAATCAGGATAGCATCTGCCATTAGCAGTTTTCCCGAACGTTGGCTATTGCCAGACGTCAGGTATGCAATAGCACATTTCGCGACTTTGTGCTATTGACAGACGTCAGGCAATAGCTCATTTCGCGACTTTGTGCTATTAACAGACGCCTGGCAATAGCACATTTCCCGACGTTGTGCTATTTCCAGACGTCTGGCAATAGCACATTTCCCGACGTTGTGCTATTGACAGACATCTGGCAATAGACTCTTCCAAATATTAATGTATTTTATCATATGACGTCGCGTCTGAGATAATCCACTAGTGGATTAAATATGCAAATTAGGCAGATACGTCCCGTCACGTTACATGTACGACGTCCTTAACGACGTCGTGTTTATTGATGGCGGAATATTGATATTTTTGTAAACAAACGTTAATAAAATGCGTTATAAATGTCATATGATAAATAGAATCTTGCATTCGTGGTCCTGTATTATCCCCGTTGAGGAAAAGGGATACAATGCTCGACACAGCCTCGCATTTTATCCCTATTCCTCAACTCGTTTAATAAATTCAATAATACATGAGCACTCATGTATGACCCTCTATTTAATACATGTAAGAGCATTGCAATACGAAACAGTAATGCCACAAATCGGGATTAGAAGTGCTTGTATAGTTCTTCTACCAGAAACTACTGACAAGTATACATAATGGCGAATTTCAAGTAAAGTTCATGCACATTGCATTTGCGTTTATTTTATAGGTATATCTTACCGAAATATGCTTCACGCAGACAATATGCAACAATACCAGATCTTGAACATCAGCAGGGAACCGTGAGGTACATACCTGAGGTGTGCATATCTAATGGCGTCTGCCAACATTTTTGTGGATTCCTTTTTTGTTTTTTTTTCGAAAAACTGTCAGAACTGATATATTATAAAATTGCATAGGACTGAAGCCGCTTACTGCTCAAATGAGATTGGCAAGTAATACCTCTAACGGAGATGTCGAGGCCACACGTTTAGGGGAACGAATACGATATAGGGGTAGAACACACTTTCTTAGACATTTCCATCGCTCTTGTCAGTAGGAGTTACCGGTCTGGCTGATACTGTGTCGGTTCATATACATGTATGCAGAAAATACACAGTAAAGCGCCACTATTAAGACCACCAAATTTTAAGACTAAATCTCTTTTCAAAAGCTTTTTGAGATTTCATTTTATCTTTCTTTGTGTTTCCGAATAAGACACCACCTTTGGGACTGGTGGTCTTTGGGACTGTTCAAAATTGGTTTTAAGACCACTTTTGACCAGTCCTAAAGGTGGTCTTAATATTAGAATTTTACTGTATTTTACCAATTCGAAAGATCGCTTAGGATCACGTGACTTAATTGTCGAATTTCAATAGGCTGCGAAATGCAGTTTACCATTCAATTTAACATATGGAGTGTTCGCGCGCAAGAAACGTCATATACATGATATTTCGGTCAGTGGATTTGCTAATGGTAAAAAGATGAAAACGATATATATACCTTTTCTTAAATGCACCCAATATAGCGACGAATGCCAGAACTTATCCGTTTGTTTGACACGACAAAAAGAGGTTTGACTGATTGCTTTTGAGTCAACCCTTTGGCGATCATCTAGTGTAGTTTCCCAGAGAATGGGAAACAAAAGAAAGAAGACAGAAAAAGAGGAGATGAAGTGCAGAAACAGAAGATACAATCGAAGTGTAGAAAGAGGAAAAACAACATCATCCCGCTCTACCCTTACCTGCTACAAGGACAACAGGCCTTATCCAACTGTAGGAAGCCAATATCAGTTTTTATCATATGGCGTCGCGTCTGAGAGTGTAATAACGCCATGTATTATTTTCGATAATCCACTAGTGGATTAAATATGCAAATTAGCTAGATACGTCCCGTAACGTTACATGTACGACGTCCTTAACGACGTCGCATTTTCTAACTGCAGAATATTGACATTTTTATAACCAATCGTGAATAAAAAGCGTTTTAAATGTCATATGATAAACAGAATCTTGCCTTCGTGCTCATGTATTATTGAATTTATTAAACTCGTTGAGGAAAAGGGATAAAATGCTCGGCAGAGCCTCGCATTTTATCCCTTTTTCTCAACTCGTTTAATAAATTCAATAATACATGAGCACTCATGTAAGATCCTCTATGACGCACAAGAGACGCAAGATATACAACCCATCCACCCCGCGACCGAGAAGAGAAGGGTTCTGATAGTTTGCAACAGAAGATACTGATGTTGATTTATTTTCTACTTGTTTTTTTTTTATTATTTCCATTTTTTAGCAACGTATGTTCATGTAACATGTTAATAAATTCTATATCTACGCTGACGGCACTCCGGTTTTCGCCCACCTCTGATTAACGATCGGCTCTATATGAGTGAAATAATCTTGAAAGGGCCCTATAACCAAAATCCAAAAAAAAAAAAATATATATATATATCTACGCTGACTTATTGATAATGTAGCAAATGCTTTATCCATGGCAAATAACTCTGAAATACATATTTGTGGTGGGCATATTTTTTCACTGCCAGAACGAGGACGTGTTTTACCCGTCAGTATGTCAGAGATTGTTCAGGATAACAGTAAGAATAGTATAACATAAGACAATCAAAAGTATAGCTTCCTGAGATGTTTCTGAGAAGTGACAGATAGGCGCCAAATTATTAAACCGCTAATGTAAACAATGGCGGTTGATGTATTTTTGTCAAAGATAGCGTAGATTTTTCAACACTGTTCATCACGAAACACGTCTATATAATCTTGACCCCCTATAACCCCACTTTTATACAGTAAAACTGGGGGTTGCAGTGGTAAAACTTATTTTCCTTATTTCCGCTCTTAAATTCTAACGAGTACCCACAATTTATATTTTGAGCAGAAAAAAGAAAAATATCACAATTTTTCATCTGAAAATTTTCTTTTATTTTTTCAGCGGTAAGTTTACAATGTATCGTGTTTTCGTAATGTGATCCCTTCGGGTACAAATACAGACTGTGTAGATTCAGATAAAACGGCCCAGAACGAGCCCTATCATCTGGATGAACATTTTACCATCATATTAGTCATTTTTCCTACCACCAATCTACAGTCAAACTTCATCATAGTGTTGTTTATATTTTTTGTACTTTTGGGCCATTGATTCCATTGTGGAATTGTGAAATTATCCGAGAGCCATTGATGAGACCCGATTGGCCGAAACTACCAAGTCCGGACCAGAAAAAATTGTACACTCCATAGTTTTCAATTCTATGGTGTATTCCTTGCTTCCAAAGGATACTACTTTTATAGAAAACATTTAACCTCACTACAGCTGGTGTCAAGGGAATGTGTGGCGGCCGTAAAAAGTCTCCCAGCCCTGCGTCATAGTGTAGTTTATATTTTCTTGTCTTTGGGTGCATTGATTTCATTGTGGGATTTTGATATTATATGAGGGTCACTGATGGGGGTCACTAATTGGCCTAAACTATCAAGTTTGGCCCAGAAAAAAAAATGTACACGCCATACGTTTCGGTCTTGCTTCCGTCGGCTTCGGCTAGCTCAGTCGGATGCGCGTCTGACTGGTGATCAGAAGGACGCGGGCTCGATACCTGCCGGGGTCGGCAACATTCTTTCGTGGAGATTGATAATTAAATCTTTTCTACGGTCATTCTCTCCCTTCCGCTGATTCAAGATGGGCAGTTGTCCGTTTCTGTCGAAAGAATGTGCACTGTACTGGTTAACCGCTTATGTATAATAAAAATCAAAAATGAGTTCCTTTAAGAGCAATGCAAACATTCATAAGAAAGAAGATGGGTCATACTACGTAGCTTCGGCCAACAAAGCCCCATCAGTGACCCTGCAATGATCCGGCAAAGAAAGCCAGAGGAAACATACTGCAATTTTGCGAATTTCGAACAGGCAGTCGATACAAAGACTGATATAAATCAAAATGGGGTCCAAATAATTTAATACCTGTCTAGAATATGAGTCTAAACCAAAAATTTATTTCTGATTTCTCAGAATATTCACGCTGATCTCAAAGGACCAAAAGTAAAATATAAACTGCACTTTGGTTGATGTACGGGGAGACGTTTTGCGGCCGCCACACGGCACTGTCAAGGAAAAGTGTGAATAGGTGAACTGACCGGCTCAAACATGACATAAAATAGTGTTGACTTGGCCGTTAAACTTCAATACAAACAAACAAACAAACAAGAACATATTCGGTGGCTTGACCACATTTGTTTTACCAAAACACGCCTCTGCAAATACATTATAAAATTTTACGCCGAAAAAACGAACATTTTAAGATGAAAACTTGTGATATTTGTCTTATTTCTGCTCAAAATATAGGTTGTGGGTATTCGTTAGAACCGCCTCTCGTGGAGGCGGTTCTAACGCGTATCCACAATCTATATTTTGGGGCAGAAATAAGAAAAATAAGGTGTACCCATATAAACAAAAGTTTTACTATATAATTTCGGATTTCGGCCCCCGTCCATCCGTGTTTGAAGAAATACATGGCTGCATGATGCTTCCCGACCCGCACACGAGTACTGCCTGCCCAGGCAAAAGCAGTGCGAGTCAGACCGTCCATGCTTATAAACCCGATTGGTTTCATTGGGTGGCAGGGCTTGAGATGTCATTTCTTCTCAATGTGGGTAAAAGTCCCACAAAATCGGAAGCGACGTCTCCAAAATGACCTTTACAGTATTGACGGGGACGATAAACCTCAAATCAAACAAACAAACAAACAAACAAATAAAATAAAAGTGAAATTTAAGGGAGGCAAAATACAATAGGCGTGTTTGCATGATGGGGATCATGAAACTTTGTTTGAGGCAGGATCAGTTTGAGCCCCTGAGGGTAAATGATAGCTATAGGACAGGAGACATAAACAGGGTATATTTTCGATTTGCTTTAAAATAAATGTATGCCGTGTGTACTCATTAGAGTCCGAGGCGATTCTAATGAGTTCACACGACATGCATTTTCATTGTTCATAAGAAGAAGAACATGAAGTGAAGAAATCTACTCTTAACAGTAAACATTTTGCTGCCAGTAATTCTTTCATTTAAGAGTAGATCTCTATTAAAGAAATGTTTACATCTTCAGGGAAGGCAACTCCTATAAAAGTATATTTTCTCCCATGTCAGTAGGGGTCAACTCTTAAAGGGATGAATTTGCTCCTGAGCAGTAAGGGTATACCCTTTTCTCTGTGGGACAGAATTTAAATAAAAAAGAGGGCCATGATGGCCATGGATCGCTCACCTGATCCATAGTGTAACAAGTGGGCCCCAGGGAGGGCCATTATTGGCCCAAGAGCTTTAATGTGCGTAATGTTGAGGGAGGTCTTAAAGTTGAAGCTTCATACCAAACATCAACAAAGGCTATAATTTGAACAATCTTGGCAAAGGTCCACTAGATGAAGCTACACACCAAATATCAAAGTCCTGGGCTTTGCGGTTTCAGAGAAGATGATTTTTATAAAGATATTCCCTACATAAGCCTATGCACCAGGGCTATATAAGTCTATGTAAAACCAACGGGCCCCGGGGTGGGGGCATTTGTGGCCTCAGGGCTATAATTTGAACAATCTTGGCAGAGGTCCACTAGATGAAGCTCCATTCCAAATATCAAAGACCTGGGCCTTGCAGTTTCAGAGAAGAAGATTTTTAAAAATTCCCCTTTATAAGTCTATGTAAAACCAAAGGGTCTCTGGGCGGCGACATTTTTGACCCGAGGGCTATAATTTGAACAATCTTGGTAGAGGTTCACTAATTGACGCTTCATACCAAACATCAAAGACCTGGGACTTCTGGTTTCAGACGAGAAGATTTTTAAAGGTTTTCCCTATAAAAGCCTTTGTAAAACCAGTGGGCCCTGGCGCAGAGGCGTTTTTGGCCCCAGGGCTATAATTTGAACAATCTTGGTAGCGGTCCACTTGACGAAGCTACTTACCAAATATCAAAGACCTGGGCCTTCTGGTTTCAGACAAGAAGATTTTTAAAAGTTTTCCCAATATAAGCCTATGTAAAACCAATGGGCCCCGGGGCGAGGCCGGCTTTGGCCCCAGGGCTATAATTTGAACAATCTTGGTAGAGGTCCAATAGTAAAGCTTCATACCAAATATCAAAGACCTGGGTCTTCTGGGTTCAGACAAGAAGACTTCTAAAGGTTTTCCATATATAAGCCTATGTAAAACCAGTGGGCCCCGGGGCAGAACTGTTATGGCACCAGGGCTATAATTTGAAAAATCTTGGTAGCAGTCCACTGGACGAAGCTACATACCAAATATCTAAGACCTGGGACTTCTGGTTTCAGACAAGATTTTTAACGGTTTTCCCTATACAAGCCTTTGTAAAACCAGTGGGCCCCGGGGCGGGGTAGTATTTGGCCCCAGGGCTATTAATCAATCCACTGGTTAAGCAGGAGAAGCTCTGGTGGCCATTTTGTTCACACGGGCGGAACAGTATGAGCAATTTTGGTAGAGGGTCACCAAACGAACATTCCTGTGAAATAATTTCAAAATCCATCCACTGGTTAAGGAGAAGAAGTCGTTTTAAAGGTTTTGCTACTTTTAGCTCTGGCGGCCATTTTGTTCACCCGAGCGAAACGGTATGAGCAATTGTGGTTGAGGTTCACCAAAGGAACATTCCTGTGAAATAATTTCAAAATCCATCCACTGGTTAAGGAGAAGAAGTCTTTTAAAGTTTTTTTCTATTTTTAGCTCTGGCGGCCATTTTGTTCACCCGAACGGAACGGTATGAGCAATTTTGGTAGAGGTTCACCAAAGGAACATTCCTGTGAAATAATTTCAAAATCCATCCACTGGTTAAGGAGAAGAAGTCGTTTTAAAGGTTTTGCTACTTTTAGCTCTGGCGGCCATTTTGTTCACCCGAGCCAAACGGTATGAGCAATTATGGTTGAGGTTCACCAAAGGAACATTCCTGTGAAATAATTTCAAAATCCATCCACTGGTTAAGGAGAAGAAGTCTTTTAAAGTTTTTTTCTATTTTTAGCTCTGGCGGCCATTTTGTTCACCCGAACGGAACGGTATGAGCAATTTTGGTAGAGGTTCACCAAAGAAACATTCCTGTGAAATAATTTCAAAATCAATTAACTGGTTAAGGAGAAAAAGTCTTTTAAAGTTTTTTTTCTATTTTTAGCTCTGGCGGCCATTAGGTTCACCCGAGCGGAACGGTTTGAGCAATTTTGGTAGAGGGTCACCCAAGGAACATTCCAGTGAAACAATTTCAAAATCCATCCAATGGCTAAGGAGAAAAAGTCTTTTAAAGGTTATTCTATTTTTAGCTCTGGCGGCCATCTTGTTCACCCGAGCGGAAAGGCTTGAGCAATTTTGGTAGAGGGTTACGCAAGGAACATTCGTGTGAAGTAATTTCCAAATCCATCCACTAGTTAAGGAGAAGAAGTCGTTTAAAGGTTTTTCCATTTTTAGCTCTGGTGGCCATCCTGTTCACCCGAGCAGAACGGTTTGAGCAATTTTGGTAGAGGGTCACCCAAGGAACATTCCTGTGAAGTAATTTCGAAATCCATCCACTGGTTAAGGAGAAGAAGTCCTTTAAAGGTTTTTTCTATATTTAGCTCTGGCGGCCATTTTGTTCATCCGAGCGGAACAGTTTGAGCAATTTTAGTAGAGGGGCACCCAAGGAATATTCCTGTGCAATACTTTCAAAATCCATCCACAGGTTAAGGAGAATAAGTCGTTTAAAGGTTTTTTTTCTATTTTTAGCTCTTGTGGCCATTTTATTCACCCGAGCGGAACGGTTTGAGCAGTTGTGGTAGAAGGTCACTCAAGGAACATTCCTGTGAAATAATTTCAAAATCCATCCACTGGTTAAGCAGGAGAAGTCGTTTAAAGGTTTTTCTATTTTTAGCTCTGGTGGCCATCTTGTTCCACGAGCGGAACAGTTTGGGCGATTTTGGTAGAGGATCACCCCAAGGAGTATTCCTGTAAAATTAGATCAAAATCTGTCCAGCAGTTTTGGAGAAGTTGTTTAAAGCAAAAGTTGATGACGGACGCACGGACGACAGACGATGGACAAAGACCGATCCCAAAAGCTCACCTTGAGCACTTCGTGCTCAGGTGAGCTGAAAAGCGAACATGAAGTCACGAAAGTTGTTTCCCTTTGAAAAATGGCAGAACAATCTGCTATGTGTATCCACCCCTTTAAGCTAGGTGACAGAACTATTTTGGAAAGAGTGGTCTAAAGGTACGAGGGATGTTCGAAAAGAATTGCTTATTTCTATCTGGAGACTTCAAATTTCAAGTTAGCCCAAAAGTGCCGATTTCATGCCCTCGAAGTACTCCCCGTGGCTATAAATGCAAAATTTCAGCCGATGTATCCACTTCTTGAAGGCGTCACGGTACGCTGATTTAGGCACAGTGATAAGGTACTGATGAATGGCAGATCAAAGTGCGTGTCGGGTCTGGTATTTCCGCCCAACAAGGAATGAATTCAATTTCGGAAACAAAAAATAATCTCATGGGGAAAGGTCTGGAGAATACGGCGGGTAAGGCAAAACAGTTACGTTTTCTTTCTTCAAAAACGCCGTAACCATTGCGGAGGTATGAGCGGGACATTGTCATGTTAAGACGGATATGTTTAAAACCAGTTGCAGGGCGTTATTTCTGATGCTAGTTTTTTCAGTTTCTTCAGTACTACGTCTTTGTAGTACTTTGCACCAGCACTTTTATTGCGACTTCTTCACAAGAGAAGATTGCATACATAACCTTCTTTGTACTCAAAGAACGTTTGGCAGTTATTGCGCGATTGCTGTGTTTAGTGGCCCAGATCTTATTGCTAACCTTTCTGATGGCCTCAAAATAATGGACCCAGGTTTCATCATCTGTGACGTCATAGGCAAACTGCTTTTTTGTCATATTTTGGAAACATTTGTTGCAGCTTTTTGGCCACTTGCCCGTTGCCGCTTTTGCTCATCAGTCAAAAGATGTGGCACCCATCTAGCAGAAATTTTCTGACTTTCAAATCCTTCTTCAAAATAAGGTGAATCATTGATAGTGATAAGCCTACCTTTCGTGCAATATCACGAATTGTAAATCTGACATCTCCTTTAATGATTTCTCTTATTTTAGAACAGATTTCTTAACGAGATGCAGGTTTTGACCTACCTGATATCGTTGAATTTTTGATAGACTCTACACCAGACTCAAATTTCTTTTTCCACCGCCGAACTGTGTCATAAGACACACAAGAAGGTCCGTAAGCAGTAGAAATTTCAGTCATCAGCTGCTTCTAAGAACAACCGAGTTTTGAGCGAGCCTTTATGTAAGCTCGTATTCCATTTTTCTTGTCGACGGTTCTACCAACCATTTTTACTGTACATTTAAACACTGTTGTGTAGGTATTGAATGACCCTTTTCAGGTATGTATTGCTTTTATCGAGCCCCGCGTGGATATCAAGCTAGAGGACAATAAGCAATTCTTTTCGAACATCCCTCGTATATCTGTTGTTGGTTTCCACATGAGCTAGATCAACACTGTTTAACCCCTCTTAACTTGCATCAGTGTACAAACAAACAAGTATAAGCATCAGCATGAATTTATTCAAGACACAAGAATGAAATAATTATAAGGGGTATTACCTGAGATTTATTGAAGACGCAAGAATAAAATATGGCGTGCCACACCGTATTTTCTCATTAAGCTTTATGTAACCCGTAATTGAGTTATTCGCATTTCGCTTAAGCCTTCAAAGTAATGATGATACCATGCATGATCCTACGTTATCAACACCATCTCGTGTAAACACCCACACCATAAGGAAACATACCGCAAGTCCGTGAAAAGAACACCCCTGTGGCCTCGACTATAAACAGAGAATAATGGGATTGAGATCCAGCTTACAGTGTGTGGACCTCACTTTTAACCCTTATCTTGCTGTTCACGACAACCGCTATCTTTGCAACAGTGTAGATCCAGATCAGATGGCTTCTGATGGAGTCTTATCTTGCTGTTCACGACAACCCCTATCTTTGCAAACAGTGTAGATCCAGATCAGATGGCTTCTGAAGAAGTCTTACCTTGCTGTTCACGACAACCCCTATCTTTGCAAATAGTGTAGATCCAGATCAGATGGCTTATGATAAAGTCTTATCTTGCTGTTCACGACAACCCCTATCTTTGCAAACAGTGTAGATCCAGATCAGATGGCTTCTGAAGAAGTCTTACCTTGCTGTTCACGACAACCCCTATCTTTACAAACAGTGTAGATCCAGATCAGATGGCTTCTGAAGAAGCCATCTGATTAGTATCTACACTGTTTGGCATTCAGTTTATGAATTTGTAGCAATAAATTACATCAAGTAATTTGATTGGTTGAAGACAGAAATTGGTGTGGCTTAAATGAATATTCAGCAAGATGAGGGTTAATTCTCCACAATTATTCAGTTTGATTTGTATATCAGTTTGCTCTTATTGTGTATGTTATTCTGTGACGGTCTATATAGGGCTTAATTGGCCGAAACTAGCTAGTCTGGCCCAGAAAAAAATGTACACTTCATATGTTCTAGTTCTGTGGTGTATTCTTGATTTCCCTTATATAGAACATATTTAACGTCCCTACAGCTGGTGTCTGGGAATGTGTGGCGGCCGTAAAACGTCTCCCTGCCCTACATCAAAGTGTAGTTTATATTTTCTTGTCCTTTGGGATCATTGATTCCATCTGGAATTTTGAAAATATTTGGGGGTCACTGATGAGGCCTAATTGGCCGAAACTAGCTAGTCTGGCCCAGAAAAAATGTACACTTCATATGTTCTAGTTCTGTGGTGTATTCCTTGCTTCCAAAAGATAACCCTTTTATAGAACATATCAGAAAAAAATCAACATATTCATCTGAAAAAACTGGGGTCAGAGATACGAAAGACGCCATTTGATCCCATGAATGTGATACCGTAATGCATATCTACTAAGAATGTATGCCACTCGTTCGAAATTCCTTTTACCATACGACTTTTATTCTTTTAACTTTCTCCCTCTAAACATGACAGAAGCTGCGTTGTAATAATGTTTTGCGACGCTGCTACGCGATATTTCATACGTTACTCAATGGCTTTATAATATTGTAAATGTATCGCCAATAACGTCACAAAATTCATAATCTACTCTACTCTACTCCTCAACTCTACTCCACTCCACTCCACTACTCCACTCCACTCAACTCCACTCCACTCCACTCTACTCTACTCTACTCTACTCTACTCTCTACACTACTCTACTACTGTACTCTTCTCTACACATCTCTACTACTCTACTCCACTCTGTTCTACTCTACTCTTCACTTCTATACTCTGACCATTGATACGGCCATTCTCTCCATTCCTTTGATTCAAGTAGAGCAGTTGTCAGTTTCTGGCCGCGAAAGAATGTACACTGTACTGGTTAACCGCTTACGTATAAGCCTGTCCAGGAAAAGTGCGGATATATAAACTGGCCGGCTAAAATGACCTAAAAGTGTTGACTGAGCCGTTAAACTCCAATACAAACAGACAAAAGGACCATTGACGTTGACGGTACGAGTATTGCGGTGCAGCTAAAAGAATGTATGCTAGCCCGAACCGTTAATATTTGCTATATGATGGGTACACATACCCTGCAAAATTGCAATTTTTAGAAGTATAAATCAACAGTTTGACAAAAAAGCCCCGTCAGCAGAAAAACAGATCAGACTGTACATCAAGCCAGTCTGACAACAGGCTACATGAGGCATCCGCGCATTCTGGTCTGAGTCTTTGTTGGTGGCGAAGATCTTCGTGTAATCTCTGTCATGGCCCATCTCAATTTATAGCACAGTAGATTCCAGAAAACATAACATGTAATGAATAAATGTACGTTAATCGTGGTAAATCAGTTCAAGACAATGTTCATTAGACACGCAATCAATCTCTTACTTCCAGTAAGCTGTGCCGTAGGTGACTATTTGACATCGTATTGTGTGCATAAGCTTCAGTTGACATAATAGAAGAGACATGTCGGGACTATTCATGAATGTCCTCTCTGTTTTGAACTGAGGTTTCTTTTATTCCACGTCAACACTATTTAGGCTATTTTGGAGACGTTGGCTCCAATTCTGTGGGACTTTTACCCAACACTGAGATGAAATGACATCTCAAGTTCTGTCGCACAACTTAACCAATAGGGTTTAAATGCATGGACGGTAAGACTCGCACCACTTTCGCTGCGCAGGCTTACACCATCTATTAAAGCGGTTTATCAGTACCCATATGCGACCGGCTTTAGTTCTGCATGGCATCGCCATGCAGCCTAATCTATTTCTCCAAGCCCCGGTGGGCGGTTTGGGGGGGGGGGGGGGGGGGAAGGGGGGGGGGGGCGTTCCAATGATGACAATTTTCAAATAAAAAAATCTGATATTTTTCATATTTCTGCTCAAAACATAGATTGTGGGAACTCGCTATGACCGCCAAGTCTATGTTTTCGAGCAGAAATAAGAAAAATAATGAATACCCTTGTAAACACCAGATTTACCTCATAGAAGTGGATTTAATGGGGATCAAATTTATATAAGCCCGTTTCCATGTTGTTACATCAAAAATTAGTTCGTTGTTTGGGACCGTTGGTGAGGCGGTGCCGTGTACCTTACGCCATTGATATTTACTTGTTGCTGGACAAGGTCTGCTGCATTTATAGCAGGTTAGAGCAGAGGGGGATGTTTTTTTTTTATTTCTGTTTCTTCACGTTCATTCATTTTCCTCCTTCTCTGCTGCCTCCTCCCCCTCTTTCATCTCATCTACTAGCTCGCATTTCTCTTTTTCTCCCTTTCCCCAGGAGATGACACTAAATGGCCCACAAGGGTTGACGTGTCGGTTAACCCCAACTTAAATCAATTTAGTTGATTGCATACATGTGTCTTATTTACCCATTCCGAGAACACGCCTATATAATTTTGACCCCCTCATACCCCACTTTTATGTAGTGAAACTGGGGTTTAAGGGGGTATACATTATTTTTCTTATTTCTGCTCAAAAACATAGATTGTGGGTACTCGATAGAACCGCCTCGTTGAGGCGGTTCTATCGAGTCCCCGCAATCTATGTTTTGAGCAGAAATAAGAAAAATATCACAATTTTTCATCTTAAAATTTCTAAATGTTGGCCAAAAAATTGGCAATGTATTTGTATAGGCGTGTTTTCGTGATGCATATTCGCCTAGCGTCCCGAAATGCAACAGTGACAAGCATTGAAGATCCTGATTACACACAGAATGCGGCGTCTGATCAAGGTCTCTACAGTTTACTTAAAGTATAAAAATTGATGTACAACTCACAACGAATAAAGGCCTAACACCCCGTACAGTGTAACCTATACTATGCAGCCACCCAGGAGGTGGCTGTTTAGCAGAGCGAAATGTCTTAAGATGATGTTTGACCTAATATACCAAAACAAAAATTAGTGATTACTAAAGACAACTCAATATAGCTGTATGAAAAGAAAAAGATATCAGAGGAGGGATTTTAAGTGAAATGAAAACACCAGAAGAGTAATTATTTTCATATTTGCTTCCATCTTTTTGCAGTTGAGTGAACGCTGGCTGTTTAAGGGGAATGGGGACACCTTCCGGGGAGGCATCTCCCCGCAAAGTATTTTTGTCTCTCATGTCAATAGGGGTCAACTCTTAAAGAAAAGAATTTGTTCCTGAAGAGCAAATTCTTTCCTTTTAGAGCCGACCCCTTTTTCAGTGTGACAGTACGTATAGAAAATCGGACTGGAAATCCCTTATGAAAAATGACCGATAAATCTGCCAGGTGATACCATCCCCTTAAAACAGGGAATTTATATTTAGTTCTGTAGCTGCTGGCCGGTGAAGAGAAGAGGCTGCTGAGCAGAGGTCAAATAATAGCAAAAGTTTTTGGGGAAGAATTCTTGTGGCTGCTGAAGAGAAGTGGCTCCTAATCAAAGGTGCCCGTTACTGGAGGTTTTACTGAATATTGTAAATGGACCTTTCCATTGCGGTAACACACCCCTGCACCACAATCAAAACGGTTAACTTTCTGATGAAAAATTGTGACATGTTTCTTATTTCTACTCATAACATAGATTGCGGGTACTCGTTAGAACCGCCTCGGTTCTAACGAGTACACACAACTTATGTCTTGGAGCAGAAATAAAAAGAAATATGTATACCCCCGTAAACCCTAGATTTCGCTATAAAAAGTGGGGTTTAAGGGGGTGTTCATTTCAAGGACTAGCTCACATGATGCTCTTTAGACGGTTTTAACGATCTCTCATAACCTCTCGATCTAAAAAAAAAAAAAAAAAAAAAAAAAATCGATTCTGATAAATATCGATTCACAGAGCCATTGAAGATAACGATATCTTAAAGCAGTCTTTTCCTAATGTAAGGAAAATATAGTATCTACGTATCTCGAGTTAATTAATATCTCTTTAATAATGAATAGAGCTCGATGATTAATCAAATACTCAAATGCTAAAACGGCGGTCAAAGTTTAACTGGAATGTATTCTTCCGTGCTTGAGCCCGAAGAATCTCTCTAGATAAAGCCCAGACTGTTTTTAACACAGCAAAGTAGCATTTAAAACAACGCTTTTAAAAAGAGAAGCTTAGAATATGCAGGACAACTAGTACTATTTTTGTTTTGCTTACATATAGATTACGGATACGGAAATTACATGTATATATACAAAAAAAAAAAAAAAAATAGGGAAAGAAAAATTGGGTTTGCGGGCGTTCTACTTCGTTGACTGGACTCATGCCTAATGTAAAATATAGACCAACTTCACTGCAGTATGAAAATACGCCTACATGTCTATTCAAATATATTGAAAATTTTACCACAAAAAAAAAAAAAAATAAATAAAAAATAAAATGAACATTTCAGATAAAAGTTATGATATATTTTACATTTCTGCACAAAATTTAGTTTGTAGGTACTCGTTAGAACCGCCTCGCTGAGGCGATTCTAACGTGTACCCACAATCTATGTTTTGGGCAGAAATAAGAAAATAATGTATATCCCTGTAAGTCCTGGTTTTACTGTATAAAAGTCGGGTTTAAGGTGGTCAAAATTATACAGGCGTGTTTTCGTGATGAATTGGGTTAAAGTTGGCGCTAGGTTAACCTGAGCGATACAATGTTTGGAACCTTTTACAAAATAAATGGATAGGACATTACTTATTAGAATCACCTCATTGAGGCGATCAGAATCAGAATGGTCATACACACGCTTGTCAGTGGGATTTGAAACAATGGTTGTGATACAGTTCCATCGCGTCTTCGTAATGGACACACTTATGGGGAGGGGTGGGGGCGGGGTGGGGTAACCATGGCCATACAAAATTATTCTAACGTTTGCTATAAAAGTCCATAGAGTGTTGGCACTCATAAGAAGACCCTCATTTAGACGGCTTCTGACGTGCACCCATAATCTATATTTGTAGCAAATATTGAAACAATACGGGTATATCTCAGTATGTTATTCATCACGTGAACAAGTTCGTTAAATGAACACCCACTAAGCCCTACAATTTACAGAGTAAACTGGAGTTAAGTGGTGTATTCATTATTTTTTTTTATTTCTGCTCCAAGACATAGGTTGTCGGTACTCGTTAGAACCGTCTCAATGAGGCGGTTCTAACGAGCACCCACAACCTGTGTTTGCAGTACAAATAAGAAAAATATCACAGATTTTCATCAGAAAAGTGGCCACTTTTGAGTTGTGAAAACAATGCACTTTGTCACACGGGTGTGTTATAGTAATGCTGATATTGGTTTGTGGGGGTGTTTAAAAATATAGACTTGTTAACACGATGACGTGATTGGCATCAGATAAGCAGTTTGCACTGATTGCTTCAGCCTTATATTCTATCTTGTATCCATGTAGTCACATAGATTCTTTTATCCCTGTGTAGAAACAACCTTGAAACACTTGTTCGCAGTTCATTCAGCGAGAATTAACCATAAATATTTATTGCTGGACTATATTTGATTCCTTTGAGAGTCAGTCTTGGTCGTAAATTCTATTTTCTAATGCCTTATTCAACAGCTGCATCCTAACACAAGTCAATTCCTTATATTTTATGGTTTGATTTACTAATGCCAACACGCGCAATCCTGACTGGGTTTTTCAAATTTTAATTCCGCTACTTTAAATTGGTTTATAAATATAAAACGAGTATTAAGATACTTTTGCATCAAAGCAGCTAGAATCATTCTATAATCTCTAGTGGCCTGGGGAAAGAAATAGTCCTTGCCATGCGATCTGATAAAAGTGTCACTGAGCGGCGGTGAGTGCTGCAGCACCTAACTGAAGGACCAGGCCATCTGTTGGAACCCTGCTGGACGCTTGACGGAGAGACAACTCGTTCAAGATCCAAGATACAAGATTATTATTCGGCAAACCAATATATAGGTGTCCACTAAGGCTGACACGATAAATCGGGTACTCGATTCATTGATCGATAAATTCCAAAACAAATGATTGTCATTACCGATTGCTTGTAATCGATTATTTGACAAGCAGAATTTACTAACGGACCAAAATTATACCTAAAATAGCTGGATGAGTGGCAAACAGTGTTTAGCCTGACGCGACGCCGCAGAGTGGCGTCTCATCTGGGTCTGTACTGTTCGCTCAGGCCTTTCTGTTCAAATTTACACATGGTAAAGTTCAGTATATGGTAAAATTATGACAAAGTTATGGCAAAATCTTTAGTGATTACTAATCGATTATTGATCGCAATGACAAGATTGAAAATCGATTATCTTTTCAGCTCCGATTAGCCACGGTACATAAACAACATAATACATAGCTGTTACAAATACAAGGAATGTTACAAAGAATGCACGCAAATCCTAATCGATGCTGAGACAAATATATTTGCTTTTATTTACCATTGATGTGACATAACGTGAAGGTTGTATGCCTACCGAGTGAGGAACACTATTTAAAGCTATCTTCTAGATAAAGCTGATGATTTGAGGTCACATATTACGTGGATTGTTCAATATTTAACTGGCCTAACCAAGTTACTGACCCTTGGCAAGTGCACGCTTTTCACATATTTTACATTTGTTTTGTGCAGAAATAAGAAAAATATCAAACCTTTATTTTACCTCAAAATGTTCATTTTTAGTCATTACGCAAACACGCCTATACAAATACATTGCCACCTTTATCGCCGAAAAAAAAAAAAAAAAAAATCATGATGAAAAATTTTGATATTTTTTCTTATTTCTGCTCAAAATATAGATTATGGGTACTTCGAGGCGGTTCTAACGAGTACCCACAATCTATATTTAGAGCAGAAATAAAAAAATAATGTTTACCCCTGTAAACCCCAGTTTCACTTTATAAAAGCGGGGTTCAATGGGGTCAAAATTACATAGGCGTGTTTTCGTTATGGGTAAAATTTTCAATGTATTTGAACGGCGTGTTTTCGTAATGCATAACTAAATTTATTCGACATGAAAGTTGTAACAAAGGAAAGACCCATAGCGCTCGGGTGAGCGTCTAATGCTCTAACCACCGAGTCAAATTGCTGGTGATATGCTGATAATCTACCAAGGTAGATAACAGAAGGGGGGAAGGTCACCCCCTCTTCAAGGAAGCCATCATTTATGATGACGCGAAGCCAATTTCCGCACGAAGCCATTTTGGAGAAATAATGACCCCATCTTTGGGAAGACTCGGTCCTACGAATGGCCGGAGCTTATCAAATCGTCTTACAATATCAAGTATTAGCTTTTACAAAAAGCTTGAGCCTACGCTTAGCACACATTAATTTGTGTAGTCAAAGGATTGGAAATTCAAATGACAAAGCTGTTCATGTATAAGTGTGCCAGTAAATACGGCAACTTGTATAATAACCAAAGACTCCAAAAATTGACTACAGTTTCATACATAAGCAAAACTACAATCTTTTACTATGACAACCAATTGTACAAGGAAACGAAAAATTAGTAGAACAGATGCATCTGCTTTCTTTGAGTGCAAACAAACAGAAATAGATGTACTGTATCATCGGAGGGAAGTCAACATCATGTGAACCCAGAAAACATGCTTATTTTGTATGCGAATAGGGTGTGATAAACTTACGGAAGTGTTCCGATCAGTCCCGGGTTTTTATCATTTTAACAAATAACAATGATGACTAGTCAATAGAATATAGCATTTAACCAGCAATGACCTTTTCTTTAATGCTTCTGGAGCAAAAGTAGACGTTAGATATTCTACACCCACAGGCGTAGACAATAATACGGATGACATGCTAAAAGATAATAACATTCAACTAGTCATGACCTTTTCTTAAATGCTTCCGGAGCAAAAGTCATCCTTAAGATTGGTAGACAACAATATCCGACATGGCCGCCAAAGAAAGTAAGTCATCGATTACGTCATTTTGTTGTACTTTTAAAGAGGCCCCTATACTATTGATAAAGTTTACACTGTATTTGTATAGGCGTGTTTCCGTAATGAGTTGAAGAGAGCTATTGCGGTCCGTAACAAAAGTGATTCCCATCTTTTCTTTTTTTCAGTATGCTAGCTTAAAGGAGTTGAAACCATCACACACCACCTTACCTACCCTACCTACGTACCCTATCAAGCTGACAGTCCCAAGCGGTCTGATATAAATTAATTTACATTATGCTTTGATGCAGTGGCTTCTAATTTTTATGTGTTATTCTTCTCCCAATCGTGCCAGACACTGTAGTTCACTACATTAAGAAAACACGCCTCTTCACTTTTCAACCAGAATTTTCAGACAAGAATTTCTGATTTTTGTTAGTTTCTGCCCAAAACATAGATTGTGGACGCGGCTGCCACATATTCCCTGGTGAAGTTAAATGTTCTGTAAAAGGTAATCCCTTGCAAGCAAGGCTGAAAACCATGCCGTGTCCAGGAAATTATTTGTTATGACTTAAACCGTGTTGACTGGGCCGTTAAACACGGTCCCCGCCCAGTTGGGCTTGAAGGAATAAATTGGCTGCATGATGCTTCATCGCAGAGCTGAAACCGACCGCACATGAGTATTGGTAAACCGCGTACAGGATCTAAGCCTGCCCAGGCAAAGCGGTGCTAGTCGGACCGTCCATGCTTATAAACCGTATTGGTTTCATTGGGCGACAGGGCTTGGGATGTCATTTAATCTCAATCACGGTTGGGTAAACGTCCCACAAAATTGGAAGCAACGTCTCCGAAATAACCTATACAGTGTTGACTTTCATTAAACCTCAAATCAAACAAACAAACAAAACTCCAAACAACCAAACAAACAAATAGACAAATAAACATACAGACAAACCTCTTCCAGTGGTACGAGATGGTTGTTTCATATTTTTCGTCGTTTTTCCTAAGTGTCTGTTTCTTTATACAGCCGAATTTCAAAAAAGTTTGAAACTATTTGAGGGTCACTGATGAGGCCTAATTGGCCGAAACTAGCTAGTCTGGCCCAGAAAATATGTACACTCCATATTTTCCATTTCTGTGGTGTATTCCTTGCTTCCAAAGGATAACCTTTTTATAGAACATATTCAATGGCTCGAGCACCTTTGAGACAACGAGGATATGTTCGAGACAGGAGTTGTTCGAGCCACTGAGGGTTACTGCCAGGAGGCATAAAGGGGTTAATTCTAAGACATGTTTTCGATTTTCTGTAATAAAAATGTATGATGTGTGTACTCATTAGAATCGGCGATTCCAATGAGTATACACAACATATAAACATGAATGCTGTGTGTACTCATTAGAATCGCCTCATCGAGGCGATTCTAATGAGTATACACAACATACATTTGCAAGATAAATGTCGAAAATCTCCTTTATTATTCCTCATTTCTTCCTGTGTATACATAGGAATTCTCTATGGACTCAAAAACGGATTCGACTCAGCCATGGTAAACAAGTCATCGGTGCTCAAGCCATCAACATTCTACGGTATTTTGTTCTAACATTTTTAATCTCAAACCTTGCAATCGCACAACCCAATGACCTTAGTCAAAGTGAAGTTGCATTGTATCTCTGATCGAATTCGCGTTTCGTCTTTGCTGAAATAGTTAGCAGCTAATTATCTCAGATAGTATACATTGTTGACATGAACCATTGAACCTCTGCTATTATCAACCTTTCTTTTTTTCAAGTTCCATGATAAAAGTTTTAGATGGAAATCGATTAAAAAAGAGAATCAATTGAGCTTAGTATCAGTTAACCCATGCGCGCCTGACGTCCGAAAATTGGAATACTGCCAAACAGCGTAGAATCAGATCAGATGCCGCGTTTTGCGGCGTCTGATCAGGGTCTACACTGTTTGCATAAATTTCAAAATTTAAATAATGAAAACATACCAGATCAATTCAAATAGGAAATGGAGATGTCTATGGCTATTATATGGAAGATCATATGTGTCTTTTATGGACATTTAGCGATATATTGCATTCGTTCAGGCCACCATAATTACGAAAACACGCCTATACAAATACATTGTTATTTTTACATCCGAAAAATTGAAAATTTTAGATGAAAAATTGTGAAAAGTTTCTTATTTCTGCTCAAAATATAGATTGTGGGTACTCGTTAGAACCGCCTCGTCGAGGCGGTTCTAACGAATACCCACAATCTATATTTTAGAGCAGAAATAAGAAAAATAAGGTTTACCCCTGTAAACCCCATTTTTACTATATAAAAGTGGGGTTGGAGGGGTCATAATTATATAGGCGTGTTTTCGTGATGAATGGTTAATTTTCTGATTAAAAAACACATAGTTTGTGGCTGCTAGCTAGAACCGCCTCATTGAGGCGGTTCTAACGAGGACCCATAACCTATATCTTTGAACAGAAGTAAGAAAAATAACATATACCCCTCATGATAACCCCACTTTTCTGTATATAAAGTATGGTTTACGGCGGTCTTAATTTCACGGACGCGTTAGTCAGATGCATTACGATAACACATCCGTGTGATATAGTGCATTTTTCAAACCCCAAAAAAGGTATTTTTTCTGATGAAAATTTGTGATATTTTCCTTATTTATGCTCCAAACATAGGTTTTGGGTGTTCGTTAGAACCGCCTCATTGAGGTGGTTCTAACGAGTACCCACAACCTATGTCTTGGAGCAGAAATAAGGAAAATAATATTTACCCACGTAAACCCCAGTTTTCTCTAGATAAACTGGGGTTTAGGGGGGTCTTTATTTCAACGACTTGTTCGCGTGATGTGGTAAATAGGCAAATCGATGATAAGGAGTTATTTCATGAGCTTAAATAGGTGATACGATGTGACATAGAGGCTTTGGACGTGTGCGTATTAGGATGTGTTTTGGTTTTACGTCCCGCCAAATAATGAAGATCATATGGAGAAGAAATCTCGGTTTTAAGACACTTCTGCCAGTCTGGAGAACCCCGGAATCGAACCAACCACACCTTGTATATAAGGCGAGCATCGCAACCACTTCACCACGGAGTGAATATTTGAGGGTCACTGATGAGGTCTAATTGGCCGAAACTAGCTACTCTGCCCAAAAAAATCGTGTGCACAACATGGTTTTCAGTTCAGTGCTGTGGTCATTGCGTCCAGATTTGAGCAAAAATAAGAGAAACTTATGTCTACCCACTGTAAATAAATTCTATTGAATGGTTATCCTTTTGAAGCAAATAATACATTACCGAACTGAAGAGTGAGTGAGTGTTTGAGTTTTACGTCTCACCAACAGCTAAGGTCATACGGAGACGGGACCTCGATTTACAGACTCATCTAAAAGTCAGGAGAAGCCCGGGATCGATCCTGCGACCCCAGGTTTACAAGGCGAGTAGCATAACCGCTACACCAGGGAGGCTGCTACCGAACTGAAGAGTATGGACTATACAGGTATTTCTTGGACAGACTACACGAAGCTACTTTCTCTTTTAAGGGTTGATAATAACACGGAGTTGTTATCGTCACAAGGAAATTGTCGCGTTACTTGACGTCAACGACGAGGCACGTGACGTCCTACACAACCAGTTTTCACATTACAGATATTCATGTTATTATCTTAGTAGTGGGCGAGATAAATCGGGCTAGATGAGATTAAGAGAAGAACTTTCTTTGATGACATGGCAGTTTTCTTATTAGTCCAAGATTGGTAGTTCAAATTAGAACCGCATTATTCTGATATGGAACAGCGTACAAAAATCCATATGATCTCAAATCTTCACCATGTGAAGTGTATTTCTTCAGTCTTTTCTTGTTTTGCGACCCTTTCAAGATTAGTTCGGTTACTTCGAACCAATGGTTAATAAGAGGCGAGCGAAAACCGGAGGACATGGAGAAAAACCACATAATCTTCCGTTGCGGAACTTGGCATCTCACATAGAGCCCAATTAATTAATACCAGTGTTCTCATTTGACCACGCAAGCCCGTTCTAAACCCATTTTGTACCGGAAAACCTAACACGTTTAAATGGCAAACAGTGCAGGCCCAGATCAGTTGCCGCAGAACGCGGCGTCTGATCGGGGCGTCTTCTGTTTGCAAAAGTTTAAGGCATTTTCCAAATAATTTTGACCCCCCCCCCCCCAACAAAAAAAAAAAAAACGCAACCTGACACCCCTCCCACTGGGCACATGTCGTCAGTGCAACGATGCATCGACGTCGATGCAACGTCAAGACGGTGCATTGACGTTGATACGACGTTGTATACACGTCCTTCGCCTGCTGGTCTCAATCTGAAATGGACTCCTGGTAGTGGGTAGATTCCATTTGGTACAAAAAAGGTTAATGGATACATGTAGTTTACGTGATGTAACTTATTTATGAGCATCCGCTATTCTGAAATTATTTCTGTCTTACAAGTACAACTCTGTAAAAAAGATTATGACATAAATATTTGTACAATGCCAAGAAGTTACCACCACAACATCACGTTAAGTCGACCACTTCCGACCTCGTGGCATAATTTTCTTTAGCAGGCTCCTCGACTAGGCCATATGTTCTTAAAACTTTCTTTTGTGTGATAAAAACATCTGGCACCATATATGAAACTCAGACTAATTGCAATGTACTTCTGTTCTCTTCATATTGTTCCGTTTTTTCTGGCAAAGCCGCCTTTTGTTCTGATTTTTGTTTTCATTTTATTGTAGATTTCAGCATCAACCTTATTCCATGTACGCAGCTTTTGTTATGTATCATCAGCAGTAATAGAAGAACTAGCAGGAGCAGCAGTAGTAGTCGTGGTGGTAGAATAAGTAGTACTAGTAGTAGTAGTAGTAGTAGTAGTAGTAGTAGAAGTAGTAGTAGTAGTAGTAGTAGTAGTAGTAGTAGTAGTAGTAGTAGTAGAAAAAAAAACAAGTGGTAGTAGTATTTGTAGCAGTATAAGTATTAGTATACTACTATAGAACTACTACTACACCTTGTAATTGCAGTACTAGTAGTAAGTAAGGGAAATTTTACAACTACGACAACTACTACTACTTCACTGCTATCGCTAGAAGTAGCAGCGGTACTGCTACTTTTACTACGACTACTACTACTACTGCTAGTAATTGCAGTAATAGTAATATTTGTTGTAAGAGAAATTTTACAACTACAACAACTACTTCTACTACATCACTGCTATCGCTAGAAGTAGCAGCGGTACTGCTACTTTTACTACGACTACTACTGCTAGTATTTGCAGTAGAAGTAGTATTTGTAGTAAGAGAAATTTTACAAATACAACAACTGCTACTACTTCTTCACTGCTACCGATAGAAGTAGCAATAGTACTGCTACTTCTACTAGTGTTTTAGTAGTATGAGTAGTAGCAGTGGTGGTAGTGGTAGCAGAAGTAGTAGAAGTAGTAGTAATAGTAATTACAATAATGATATATAGTGAAAATAATAGTCTTGTTGTTGCTGCAGCAGGGTTTCCGATTTGTAAAGCTATCGAACCAGACATTAGCATGTGATAAAATGAAATAAAATGTCTCAATGCATTTTGAAGAGCTGTTATAATTGTGTTGTATGTATTTTATGAAAATAAATTTTGAGATATTAATAAAATGTATTATTAATTTGTAGGTCTTAAGACTTGACACATATCATATTGTGCACATCCTATATTATCCTGAAATATGATATTGACTATGCCGCTAAAAAGGATGTCTGTGACATGTGAGCACAGCGAAGCCTCAGATCAGTCTGCGCGTCAGCGCAGGCTGATCTGAGACTTCGCTGCGCGCTATGATCCCGTAAATTCGACTCAAAACTTCTTCATGCTGACTGAGGGTATGCACAGGCTTATCTGGGTCTTCGCTGAGCGCATATTTAAGGAGACACAGTCTCGCGTGTGGTGGCTTAGTTACACAAAATCGTATTTCCTTTTCTTCTACATCCGCATTCTTAATTATGATAAAGCACCCCTGCTATAGGGTAAAGAATAACCTGTGCCCGACCCTGGTTTTTGTGCTGATCCTTACGGCATTTTCATGGCCATTCTGGGAAAACACAATAAAAACAACAACAACAACAACAACAACAACAAAAAAAACAAAAAAAAACAACAACAGCACATACCGAACTTAATTCCAGTACTTTGATAAAACTTCATAAAACTGACAACATAACTTACACTTAAAATCCTGTTCTATATCACGCCTATGCAAATATATTGACACTTTTACCACCAAAAATCAATTTTCTGATATTTTTTCTTATTTCTACTCAAACATAGATGATGGGAACTCTTTAGAACCGCCTCGGGGAGGAGCTTCTAATGAGTACTCACAGTCTATGTTTTTGAGCAGAAATAAAAACAAAGGACAAATGGTTCTGACCTGCTCACTTGAGTGCTGAGAGTTTATGGAGTCATTTGATTTCTGAGAAGATTTTTAAAGGGTTTTTACCATATGGTAGTCATCTTAGACATGTGACCTGGTAATGGGCCCATTAGTTCCGGAGAAGATATCTGAAGGGTTTTTACCTTATATGGGCATGGCGGCCATATTAGCCATATGGCCAAATTCATATTAATAAATTTTCATTTGTTTTTTTCCTGAAAGCTTTCAAATGAAATTTGGTTATAAATGGAGGAGTCGTGTCTGTGATTAACTGAGTTTTAATTTCATATCTAAATGACCTTAGACCCAAGGTCAGATAAAGACCTTGACCTACAAAACTCAAGTATTTTCATTCACACAATTAGCTAACTGCATCTACCATTTTTTCAGTTCACAGGCTACAATAGTTTCCGAAAAATACACGTGTTTTACTTTTTCCAATAAGAATGTCTATGCGACAAAATTTGACCTTGGCAAAAACAGAAAACTATAATGGGACCAAGTCCCCAATGCTACATACCAAGATTCATGAAAATCGGCCCATTGGTTGCGGAGAAGAATATTTCTGAAGTGGTGTACCCTTTATGGGCATGGTGGCCATATTGGTCATGTGACAAAACTAAAATCAATACATTTTCATTTTATTGTTTCTATAAGCTTTCATATAAAATTTGGTTATAACCGACCCAGATGTTCCACTGGAAAATAAGTTTAATCTTCATAAAGGCCTTAGGCCAAGGTCAAGGAATGACCCTGACCTTGAATATTCATGTAGTTTCATCCACTCATTTAGACAACTGCATGTACAAATTTTCAGATCAGAGACTGTTAACAGTTGCCGAAAAATATACAATTTTGACTTATTCCAATACAAAATCTACGTGAACATTTGACCTCGGCGTAAAAGAGGTCAAGGTCATCTGAGGGTCATCGTTTTAACAAACTAAGATGAGCAAGAGTTCCCGATGCTATACACCAAGTTTCATGCCAATCGTAATCCTAATAATATCGGGACCATCATATCAACGGTATGAGCACCATTTAAACTTTCTTACAGTTAACCAGTCAGTACTAAAACAGTGTAGGAACTCAACACGGCGTCTGATCTGGTACTACGCAGTTTGCCAACCTCACATTTTTGAGACGTTTGCATATAAGAACAAAGCGAAATAAAAAATAAAGGACTCAGTTCTGGAAGGCGTTTTATCTGTATTGGATTGTCGTATGCCAAGTTCACAACCCGACCCACTAGTGCAGTGTCTTTTTTTTTTGTTTGTTTTGGTTTTAAGGCCCTTTCAAGATTATTTCAAACATATCGAGCCGATCGTTAATCAGAGGTGGGCGAAAATCGAAGTGTCTGGAGAAAAACCACCGACCTTCCGTTGTAGAACTTGGTGCCTCTCATGTGACCCGAGCCAGGCTCGAACCACAGCGGTAAGAGACATAATGATTAAAAGACAGCGCTATTATCCACTAGGCCAAGGAGGCCCGTAAAGCCAGTGCAGTGTCACCTGGTGGCTTTATCGGAATGCACTCAGGTAAAGGTTTTTTAGTTTTCCCGCCAAACAGACTGCACCCAGGAAGCTACATAAATCTTCCCACATTATTGTTTGTAGAAAATATTATTATTAACTGTTTAAGTTCAGGAAATATTTAGATTATGCTGCATGTGCAAGGTATTTTCATAAACCAAGAACATAAAACGAAGTTCATCAAGAACTATAACGTAAAAATGCAAGATAAATCATTCATCCAATTTTTCAAATATTAGTTCCATATGAATTTTGTTATGCATAGAACTTAACTCATAGGGGGTTCAATACCGATATATCATTTGTTTGGGAATGTAAGGCCGTGCTTTAGTACGAAAGAGCACATCATAAGCTCCTAATGGCAATACGACCCACCATGCTGTGAATATTCAGCAGCTATGTCTTCCGCTGCAAAACATGACGTCTCACAGGCTCTAGCGCACAACAATTAGAGACCATAATTGGGCCCCGTCAAGCGATTTTGGTACTTATCGCCTATGCGCTGCTCGCTCATACAAGTAGTGAATCAAGAGGAACCTTCAGACAGAAAGCCATATCCCTGGCCCCTTTGAATGGCTGGGTATGCGCAGTTAAAATTTGTCATGACGGATTGCTCGAAGACACAAATTCGCTTGGCGGGGCTCAGTTATGTTAAGGAGTCGGCGCTCGTAGCCACTAAGCCGGGGAGGCCCATAGTACACCTTAACTGGTGATTGTCATGTATTACTATCATATGAGCCCCGCCAAGCGAATTTGTGTCTTCGAGCATTCCATCATGACAAAGTTTAACTGCGCATGCCCAGCCATTCAGAGGGGCCAGGGATATGGCTTTCTGTCTGAAGGTTTCTCTTGATTCACTGCTTGTATGAGCGAGACGCGAAGGTTCTGGCGAGACTGCGCGGATGCGCAGGCTCGCCTGAACCTTCGCTGCTCGCATAGGCGATAAGTACCAAAATCGCTTGACGGGGCCCATATAACGATTACACACGTATGCGACTTAATATGGATGTAATATTTTTCTTAATTATGCTTAAAACATAAATGGTTACTCATTTGTAGGAACTCAATCTAATTGAGGTGGTTGTTACGAACACTTATAATCTATTTACCCAAGAGCACATTAGACATACATGATAGCCTACTTGATTTACCGATATATTCCACTTCTACAGCCGGCTCTTTTGGCAGCGGTTGGATGGAAACAGTGCCGCTGGTTTGTTGCATATCCGCCCTCGAGTTGGATTAGTGAGGCATGTGTGACTTCGGGACGAAGTCAAGAGATTAGGGGAAAAAAGTAACGGATATTGATATATAATACTTCTACAGCCTTGCCGTATGGTTGCGCGATTAGCATGGTTGGCTTTTTCGCGAAGTTAGGCAACAAATATTGCGGTAAGTACTTGGATGGGAGACCGCGTTGGTAAGTACGTGGACGACCCGGCAACGCTACATTGGTGGCTGCGGTGGAATAAAACTTGTGCCACTGGTCTGTTGCATAGGCTTGGCCCTCGGCTTTGCTTGTGAGGCATGTATGACTTTGGGACGAAGCATTTTGACGGCGCGGGTAGAGTGGTTGGCTTATTCGCGAAGTTAAGCCACGGATATCGTGGTTAGTACCCGAATGGGGGATCGCGTTGCGTAATTTCGTTGTCGACCCGGCAAACGCTACATATCTGCGATATGGAACAGAAATAAGCAAAATGGTGTACATATATAGTCGTGTAAAACATTCTCAGGAGCGTTACATACGAGGGTCATTCAAGAAATATTGCAACACGTCAAAATAATTTTATCTGAATATAATTTCTTCAATATTGATCTATTGAATGCAGCAGACCCAACAGCAAGGTGGTAACTGTTTAGTTGCCATAGCAACGCTCGTTTTAAAAATGGTACATAAGGCCGCAGAATCGAGCAATTTGTGTCCCACAGTAATGTTTTATCAACCAGTTAACTTACAAAAATGTAGTATCTGTGCAAACCAAAACATGGGTTATGTATATAAGTAATGTAGCTGCAGATTTATGGGGAGTAAGATATAGTATTATATGATTCTATTGAGATTGCTGCCTAGCTACGATAAAAATCAGAGTTTTGAATAAATATAGCAGATTTACGTTGCTATTGGCAACATAAATCAAAAGGTTATTTAGATTGTTGATCGTGTTTTTTAAATATTATATTCCTAAGCTTACCATTCAGCGTATGATGGCATAAAATGTTGCAATTTAATTTATTTATTATTTATTAACATTATTTAAAGAGGGTGAACACAATTAGCTGTGAAGCTAGTCTACCTTGTGGCCCTCTGAAAACATAAAAAACATATATACAAATACAAACATACAATATATACAAGATATGAACTTTAAAACATAAAATGTAGCTCATGGCATTTTCGTAAATTCCAGCATCTTCGAAAATTCATTAAGATGAGATAAATTATCTATTTGGCACAATATGAGAAATACCTAAAATATAAAATGGGCGCATAAAACTTAAATAGTTGATAACAGCTACGATAAAAAAAAATCATTTAAAGATAATACAGTCTAAAACAGGGCATCACAGTGTATGTTTTACAATATATGTTTCAGATTGCTTTTAAAGTTATTTAGATTTGATGAGTTTCGTACATCAGTAGGTAGACTATTCCACAGTCTCGGCGCTGAGTGCGAAAACGATCTGTCAAACACCGAAGAACGTGTTCTAGGTACAGCTAATGTGCCGTTGACCGATGATCTGAGCGTACGATTATGAGTTTCAGATACAGGTGTCAGCATATTAGAAATATAATCAGGGGTTAAATTGTTAAGAGCTTTATACGTGAACACCGCTTTATTATAGTTGATTCGTTGGCTGATGGATTGCCATCCTAGTTCCCGGAACATATCAACTGATGGAGTGTTGTAATCAGCACGTAAAATGATACGAGCAGCACGTTTTTGAAGTTTACATATTCGTTCGATATTGCTAAGTGAAGTGTTACCCCAGGTTACAGATCCATAATCAATAAGTGGTAGAATGTAACCGTGATAGAATTTTTTCTGAGTATTACTGGAAACATAAGTTGATAACTGTCGCAATAGAGATATCTTTGAGGAGATTGCAGAACACAAATGATCAATATGAGTCGTCCAAGTCAGTTTATCATCGATATGCATGCCAAGAAGTTTCTGAGTGGTGGTTTGTTTGATTTGAGCTTGGTTAATGGTCAGCTGGAGTGAATGTGAGTTGTTCAATCTTTGTCTAGTACCTAAGACCATATAAAATGTTTTATCAAAGTGAACAAACATTTTGTTGAGTCTACCCCAAACAAGTGATGTATCAGCATCATCCTGTAGATAGCTTTCTATGGTATCCAAGCATGTACTACTTGTATGAAATGTGGCATCATCTGCATAGAGATCAGTATAACTATGTTTCAAGAAGAGAGGGAGATCATTGATAAAAAGTAAAAAGAGTGTTGGGCCAAGGATTGATCCTTGAGGAACACCATATTGCATTGTAGTGAATTCAGAAAGACCTTTGTCGCTTTTTATTGCCTGCTTGCGGTCATTAAGATATGAGATAAACCAATTTAGAGATACTATATCAATTTTATATATTGCTAGTTTTTGTATAAGTATAAAATGATCGACTACGTCGAAGGCCTTTCGAAAGTCTATGAATAGAGCACCCACTAGATCACCCTTATCAATACAAGCCATCCACTGGTCGATTAGCTTAACTAGAGCAGTTTGACAGCTGTGTTTTTGTCGGAAACCAGATTGACTTTCGTGTATAAGTTTGTATTTATTTAGATAGTTCATTAAATGCTTATTTACATGTTTTTCGAAGATTTTAGATATCGTTGGCAATATAGAAATAGGTCTATAGTTGGAAGGGTCTGATTTTTGCCCTCCTTTAAAAATTGGGAGAACCTTAGCGCATTTCATTTGACTAGGAAATATTCCAGTGGAGATGCTTTTATTAATAAGTGCTGCAATAGTGGGTGAAAGAATGCTAGCCGCTTTCTTAAGAATTTTCGGACCGAGTCCATCTAGTCCAGTGGCTTTAGAAGGATCCAATGCGGATATGTATGATAGGATCTGGTCGTTAGTAATAAGTGGAATTTTGAAGCTTACGCCATCAGGGACTCTATTTCCAACAAACTCATTGAGCTTAGACAAATCTGGTTCACTGGTCTCAGTGTTGGTTTTATTGAGTATATGCGCAATCGATGCGAAATATTCATTTAGTTTTGTAGCAATTAATTTTGAGTCTGAAATAGTTTCGTTGTTAACTACAAGTTCATCCGGCACGGACTTATTGGTGGATGACGAAGACTTATTAACTGATCTGAGATGTTTCCAAATGGTTTTAGCATCCTTACTATGCTCAATTGAATCAGTAAAATGCTTACGCTTCGCGTCTCTGATCAATTTACTGGTTTTATTACGGAAGCGCTTATATTCGGTCCAGTTGCTTGAGTGCTTATATTTGTCTCTAGTTACTCGTGACTGTCCGATCTCTGGGGTATACCAGTCAGGAAGGTTAACGGATTTTACACGTCGCTGTCTTATGGGTGCATGTTTGTCCAATTCTGTGATGATAATGGAAAGCCATTCTGAGAAATCATTATCGATTGTTTCGTGTTGAAGTTCGAAGTGTTCAAGGTGAGAGGCAAGATCAGTTAAAAAGGAAGTTTCATCAAAAGTTTTAAAACTGCGATAAGTAGTTGTGGTGTGATTTGATTTTCGAATCTTATAATTTACCTTTCTTGAAAAACAGACTGGGTAGTGATCACTAACTGCATAATGTGGCACAAAGCATTCCGTTATATTTTCATTGTGACTGGTGTAAACGTGATCAATGATTGTTGACGTTGAATTAGTGACACGTGTTGGTTCAGTAACAAGTTGAGCGAGATCGAATAGTTGGATTAGGTTGTTCCATTTAATATTACTACCAGATGAACTATCTATATTAAAATCGCCCATCAGTATAAGTTCTAACCCTGTAGCTTGGGCTTTGGATAGTTCATTTTCAAAAAGGTCAATCCAATTGGAACGTGCATTTGGAGGTCGATACACAGAGCAGATAAGGAGTGGTCTTGAATTTGGGAGGTTAACTTCTGCCCAGAGAGTTTCAATTTCTGAAACCTCTAGATCTAATCTTCGTGTTAGGTGTAGCGACTGTCTGTAATATAGTAACAACCCTCCACCATTTTTGTCTTGAACATCGGAACGATCTTTTCTAATAAAGTTAAAACCATCTATTGACAGTTGACAGTCTGAATTGGTCTTTTTCAAAAAAGTTTCGCACATACCAAAAATATCAGGAGACGTATCTTTAGAAAACAGAATTCTAAGCTCATCTAACTTCGGCAAAATGTGCCTTACATTCAAGTTACATATATGCAGACCTTTGGATATAAAATTAAAATCAATGAAATCATTGGTTCCAGGTGAAAGTTCCGATGCTGTGTTTACAAGTGAGACTGAACTGTCGTTTAGGACGGCATTTTCGGCATCATCGGTCTCTGGCACATTAACTGATATTTGGTCATCGGGAGAGACACACCGAGAATACATTGTTAAAGAGTCATCTGTACTATAATGACTTTCTAAGGGGCTATACTTGTTTGATGTAGACACATTAGGGTGCATATTAACAATGCTGTGTTCTATACGCCCTTCAGCATCCTACCGAAAACCGACTGTGTCTCTCGGAGCGCCTCTTCCATTATACCAGCATTCAAAAGTACTATGTCCTGATTTTGTGCATATGTGACAATATTTCCTTGATGATAGGGTTTTTGACACTGAGCCATTACCTCTGGGGTATACCGTATTATGGTGTGAACGGAAACCTTGGGGTCTAATGTTTTGACCAGACTGAGGGGTACTCTTTGTTACCCGTAAAACTCTATCGATGTTAGAAAGCAAGTGCTTAGTACCTAAATATTTCAAATGCACCTTATCCGCATGAAAGAATGAATCTGGCATTTCACCGGATGCAAGGAGAAATGTATCATAATTGTCTATAAAATCAATGTTATTTTCATCACAGATTTCTTTCAGTTTTTTATTATAAGGCTTTAAGTCAACAGATTCTCTAGGTGTAAGACCCGAGACAATGATTCGACGGTTTTCTTTCGACAAATCATTCAACAGAGAAACATAATTTTCTGAAAAACTGTCTAAATCTGTTCCACTATCAGCATCATTGCCACCCACATGTAGAATTAATGTTTTGCAGTCTTCAATGTTGTATCCAGATAGTTTTGCACCAACCGTGTCTACCCTTGCGCCTGGGAATGATCTTACGGTCGTATTTGGCTTAAGGTCTCGTACTCGCACACCCTTGAGTATAGAGCTGCCAACCAGTAATGTTGATTGTGTGATTGGCTTTTTCTTGTCTTGTGTTAAGTCTATTGTCTCTGTTTCTATGTTGTGGTATTGTTCAGTTCTGCTATCACTTTCCTGACTGTTATGATTTACTTCGAACATACCATTCCTTTTTGCAGTTCTGTATTTCGGTTGTTTTATTTGTTCAGTTTGGTCTTTGGTTTTGATTTTATCCGTTTGGCAATTTGCACTCACTTTGGTATGTTCACTAGGTTGGTTATTGTCAATTGTCGATAACGATGTTGACAGTTTGATTACCTTTTTCAAATCTTCTGCTTGATGTTTTACTTTTTCGTACACTGCGTTTGTTTTGTTTACAACTTGGTTTGTTTTCTGTTCTACAGTGGTTTTAATTGTGTTTGTTGTATCCGTCAGCTGTTCTACTGAGTCTGAGATGCTCTTGTCTTTTGCACTTATTTGATTGCTTAGGGTCGTTATCCTATCATGCAACCCTTCAACACAGTTTTCAAGCTTTGTTGATATTCCATTTACTGCTGTCAGTATAGATTCAGTGCATTCTTTGATCGCTTTCACCTCATTTTTTAGGCTAAGGATTTCACTTTGTAGCACATCTGAGCTGGCTGATGGTTCCGAGGTGCCTAGGAATTCACTTTCAGTAGAGGCATACTGTTTCAGTTTAGTAAAGCTGTCATTTGCATCGGCACTGTTATTGTTTGCCACAGAACTCAGCAGACTTCCATCTTCACTGTCCTCGCCACTATCATAATTACTGCCACCAGTGTTGTTTTCGTACTCGTGACTAGTTGTACAGTGGGAAGTATCATCCTGTAGTGTTGAATTCAGGTCCGCAATAACTGTATCAGACAGTAGTTCCGACACCTTTGTAGTCGATGTTAATTTACGCACTCTAGATTTGAGTTGTGTGTTAACTTCCCTTTCGAGGGCATTAGAAATACATTGGGCTGTTTCACTGAGCTGTTTCTCATTTTTACAGTCTGGTAATAACTGTTTCAGTTCTTTTAGAACTACAATTTTATAGTTCCCCTTGGTGAACTGCTTCAACTCGACGTGTGACATGTCTTTGATAATTCCTATATGTTTTGCCTTCAGAGTGTCCTCAACTTTCAGCAACTCTGCCATTGAACACATGTTTGCAGTTGTCGTTGTAGCTAATGGGACGTCGTTCTAGGAGTTCCCTCCCTTGATTTGATAAATCCGACGTGACCCGTCCTTAGAACAGTGCTCACTGTGTTTATAATATGAATAGGGCCTTAGGGCGATTTAGTATGGCCAACTATGATATAGACAGTTCTTTTGTTGTTAAAGTAGAATGTTTGAGACAAGATAGTTCAAAATCAAAATAACACTCACTGTCGAGATGATGTGGAATGTTTATCCATATATAAAAGAACACATTCTGAAATTTTCAGCTCCACGAAATATGAAGTTAATTAGAAAATCTACACTTAGTTCACAGCGATGTTACTCAGTGTTTACAGTTTGCTGGTTCCCTATATAATTTTAATGTGATTCATGGAAACATTAGGTTAAAGACACATTTTTTTCCTTATATAAAAGGGGTGGCCTGTCTAATGATTTCCAATAAACATTTCCTTCGGACCATAGCGCACATCAAAGGCTTATCTTATCTAAGTGATTATGAGGTGATTATGAGCAGATCTCTTGTTTAATAGGGGGCTCAATAAGGGTACTTGAGTGACAGTATAATTTACTGAGATTGTTTCCAACAACATATTGTATAAATAACTTCTTTTTTATTTTAAAATAAAGTAAAGAAAAACACTGATATCCATTGTTTCCTTTACTCAAAAGTGCAAAGAAGTAAACAAACAAGGTAAATTTATTGATTAACCTCAAAATTTAATCAATCAATTTACCTTTATTTATTTATATTTATTTTTATTTATTTATTTATTTATTTTATTTGGGTTGAAAGTATGTGATACACAAATCGTATAATGTCTAAAATATTAGCCTTTTATAGTTTCAGTCAAGATGGAACTATAAAATGTTCTTTGTTTTAGACACAATCATATCAGAAAAGAGAGAGAAAAAAAGATTTTTTTTTTTAAGATTTTACTTTTCACCTTTTCAAGTTTAAAAGTAAAATAACAAACACAATTAAATTTATTTTTCTTATTTATATTGCAAACATAGGTTGTGGGTGCTCGTTAGAGCCGCCTCATTGAGGCGGTTCAAACGAGTACCCACACCTATGACTCAATGAGGCGATTCTAACGGGCACCCGCAACCTATGACTTGGAGCAGAAATAAGGAAAATAATGTATACCCCCTTAAACCCCAATATTCTCTATAGAAAGTGGGGTTTAATGATGTTCCTTTTTCCTCAAAATCATATACTGTGTGTCCTCGTTAGAACTGCCTAATGGAAGCAGTTCTAACGAGCAGTCACACTGTAAAACAAATTGTGGGTACTCGTCTGAACCGCTTCGCCGAGGTGGTTCTAATGAGAACCCACAATTTATGTTTAGAGCAGAAATAATAAAGTTATCAGGATTTTTTCTGAAAAAAAAAAATCATATTTGGTGGGAAAAATTAACCAATGTATTTGAATTGGCATTTTCTGTAATGATTATAACTAATGGCTAATAAATATAAAATCGGAAAAAAAGTGCTGTTGATTCTTCCATGCAAATCAAAATAAGGACTTAAGTGTAAATGAATAGATGTCATTTGTCAAAGTCATATCCCTAGGTAATTTATTACCCTCTCTTGGTCCCCTTCCTGTATGACAGCCTGAATACCCCAAGTGTATTTTATCTCAATGCTGGATTCTTTAATAAACGGTCATTAGGATGTTATGTAATCGAAAAATGTGTCTTTAAGGGCATGGGAAAAAACCTCCTTTTTAAAAATCGAATTTTAACGTCACTACAGCTGGTGTCTGGGAATGTGTGGCGGCCGTACATCATAGTGTGGTTTATATTTTCTTGTCCTTTCGGATCATTGATTCCATTTTGGAACTTTGAAAATATTTGAGGGTCACTGATGAGGCCTAATCGGCCGAAACTAGCTTTTCTGGCCCAGAAAACATGCACACTCCATATTTTTCAGTTCTGTTGTGTATTCCTTGCTTCCAAAAGGATAACCCTTTTATAGAACATATTTAACGTCACTACAGCTGGTGTCTGGGAATGTGTGGCGGCCGTAAAAAGTCTTCCTGTCCCACCATCATAGTGTAGTTTATATTTTCTTGTCCTTTGGCATCATTGATTCCATTGTGGAATTTTGCAAATATTAGAGGGTCACTGATGAGGCCTAATTAGCCGAAACTAGCTAGTCTGGCCCAGAAAACATGCACACTCCATATTTTTCAGTTCTGTGGTGTATTCCTTGCTTCCAAAAGACAACCCTTATATAGAATATATTTATGACCATATTATTGAATAATTTTTGACATTAATTTTATATATTTGTAGTTGATTTTTGCACAAAATCAACGCAATTCAATAAAAACACATGCTTATCAAATATTGTTTCCAATATGTAAACCATCTTGTTACCAGGTTAACCATTACAAATATTCGCGACCGGTACCCTTTTGGTAGCATTCTTTAGTTTTCTATCAAATGAATTTCAATAGGAAGTTTGTTGCTATGAAAGAAAATTGTGTTTATCTTGTTTTGAGTTGTAAATATTAACATGATTTGCATGCAATAAAAATGAATGACTATTGTTTGTTTGTTTGATTTGAGGTTTAACGTCCCCGTCAACACTATAAAGGTCATTTTGGAGACGTTGCTTCCAATTCTGTGGGACTTTTACCCGACATTGAGATGAAATGACATCTCAAGCCCTGTCGCCCAATGAAACCAATAGGGTTTATTAGCATGGACGGTCCGCCTCGCACCGCGGTTCCTGGACAGGCTTAGATCCTCTAAGCGGTTTACCAGTACTAGTGTGCGGCCCGGATTCAGCTCTGCGTGGAAGCATCATGCAGCCCATATATTTCTTCAAGCCCCTATGGGCGAGGGCCGGAATGAATATTGCATTTTGTATTGAATGACCCACCTATATATTGTAAAGATCGATTTTCATAATAAAACCTACCCATAACTCGTCCATATTTTGTCCCGAATAACATTAATGTGTACAGTACAGTCGTCGTGAAAATTGCAGAAGTTGTGAAAAATGATATACAGTCAAACTTCATTAACTCGAACACCTCTGGAATCATGAAAATTTGTTCGAGATAAGGATATTTCGAATAAGTGACGATAACTAATGTTGGCAGGTCATGGTGGGGATCACTTTAAGGTATGTTTACGATCTTTTATAGAATAAAGGTATGTTATGTGTGCTCATTAGAATCGCGATTCTGATGAGTACAAACAACATACTTTCTCAAAATAAGATGTGAAAAATCATATAGTAACTTAACTCTTACATGTATCATGCTGTTCTTGACAACCCCTTTCTTTTGAAACAGTGTAGATTCAGATCAGATGGCTTCTGATCAGGATCCACTCTGTTTGACATTAAGTTTATGGGATTGTAAGAATAAATTAAATCAAGTAATTATGGTTGAAAGTCACAAATGGGTGTGGCTAAACTGAATATTCAGCAAGAGAAGGGTTAAAAATATGGATACCTGGAGATTTGGGAGACATTCTCAGGCGAAACCAGAACTAGTTCGAATTAGCCATGGTAAACGAAGCATAAGTGTTCGAGTTATCGAAGTTTCACTGTATTAAGATTCAATGAGGAATAAGCGAAGTTAAGCAATGGATATCGCGTTTAATACCCGGATGGGTGAGCGCGTTGCTTAACTTATTAAAACGAGTGAAACGAGATGATGATGCAATTAAAATTTCGAATATTGACGATGGATACCAGGGGCCAGTTGTTCAAAGCATCGTTAGCTTAACGAGCTCGTTAGTGGTCAAATTGTTAACTGTTTTAGCAAGAACAATATCGAAAATTTTTGTATTTTTGCTTAAAAAAATGTGAGCAGCAAAAAATTTAGCATATTTGCCATATCAAATGATCAAAGTTTTAACGATATGCTAACTAACGGCGTCGTTAGTTTTGAACAACTGGCCCCAGACTTTTATGTGCAAAATGTGGTGGAGTTTCGTGACATATGTGCCTTATATCCTGAAGCTGCATTAATTGTACACTGTCAATTGGACTGTGATAGATAGTGAAAGTCCTTCATAATAATTCAGGTATGAGACTGGAAGACTACTAAAAAATCTGAAACTGGAGTGAAAAAATCTGAAACTCCTATCCCCACTTCCAAAAATGTCATTTTTACAACTTTCAGACAAAAACAAGCAACTTTGCAAAACACATTTTAAAACAAACAAAATCTGAAATCTGCCAAAAATCTGAAAAGTCTCATGCCTGTTCATTGGATAAATACAGTCGAACTTCAATGGCTCGAACACCGATGGCTCATTTACCATTGCTGGGTCGAACTCGTTCTTGAGCCCCTAGGGGATTTCTCAAGATAAGAAATAGTGGGGGATGATTAAGGAGATTTTAGTCTTTTATCTTGCGAATGTATGCTGTGTGTACTCATTAGAATCGCATCGGTGAGGCGATTCTAATGATTACACACAGCAAACATTTTCATTATATAACATCGAAAGATGTTCAAAGTATCTCGGTATGCCTCTTGGCAGTAACCTTCAGTGGCTCGAACCACCGCTGTCTCGAATACATTTTCATGGTCCCAAAGCGGTTCGAGCCATCGAAGTTCGACTGTAAATGGAAAGATATTGTCAATTGGACTGTGATAGATAGTGAAAGTCCTTCGTTGGATAAATATTAATTCAATGGCAAAGTTCAATCAGAGCACTAAAAGCACAGGTGGATCGATTGCCTCTGAAGTATTAGAAATTGCAAAGGATCAGCGGTGGGGTCAGCAGAAAAATAACAAGCAGTGGCATTTCAACTCAGAGGTTTACAAAAAGTCAACACTCGCTCTCACTCCCAAAGCATGTGACAACGGAAAGCTGGTCCATATGTGGGAATCCTTGTTCAACCATGGGTAACTGGGTAATACTGGCAACAGGCACATTAAAGAAACTATGCGTGCATCAGGGTGATAAGGGAGTGAGTGGTGGCCGTAAAAAGTTTCCCCACCCTTCACCATAGTGTAGTATTTTTATTTTCTTGTCCTGTCGGATCATTGATTCCATTGTAAAATTTTGAAAATATTTGAGGGTCACTGACGAGGCCTAATTGGCCGAAACTAGCTAGTCTGGCCCAGAAAAGTATGTACACCACATACTTTTCAGCTCTGTGGTTTGTTCCTTGCTTCCAAAAGAATAACCCTTTTATAGAACGTGTTTTGAATACTAAAGAACAATCACGGAAATAAGACCGCATAATGCATACTTTCCTTTTTATAAAAAGGAGTTTTTTAAAGGTGTGACTTTTGGAGAAAAGTGAGGTTTATACTATTTACATTATTTTTGCTTAACACAAAGATTGGAGTACTCGTTAGAACTGCCTCGGAGAAGCGGTTTGAACGAGTATCTACAAGCTATATTTGCAGCGAAAATAAGAAATTGTAACACTTATTAACATCATCAGGGAAATGCTCGATTTAAAAACAAGAATAGTAGGATATCTCATATGATTATGAAAATATCATAATAATGATATATTCATTCCCAAAAGTGCTGAGTATCATCACGAAAACACGCCTATTTAATTTTGACCCCCTTGAACCCCACTTTTATATAGTAAAACTGGGGTTTACGGGGGTAAACATAATTGCTTATTTCTGCTCTAAAATATAGATTGTGGGTATTCGTTAGAACCGCCTCAATGAGGCGGTTCTAACGAGTACCCACAATCTATATTTTGAGTAAAAATAAGCAAAATATCACAATTTTTCATCAGAAAATTTTCGTGTTTTTTTTCAGCGGTAAAGATTACAATGTATTTGTATAGCCGTGTTTTCGTAATGCTTTTTGAGGAGTTGAGTGGTAACACATAATGGTTCAGATTCCGTTCTTTTTCCGACATAGCAGGTGTTTTCTAAACATATGTTTCTGTAGAAAGCATCTGGCAAATAACGTAAACCTATCACTTTTTATGTTATATCATTCTTTTTTCTTGCATCCTTTATTGTAATTTCCCATATTTACAAATGTCAATATCTGGCACAATTTTATCAATACGATTGCGTAAACCCGCTTCCACAGTACAGCCCACTAGAGAGAAAACTAGGGTTTAGAGGGGTATACATTATTTTTTCCCATTTCTGGTCCAATACCTACGTTGTGGGTAGGTACTTTTGAGAACCGCCTCAATGACCCAGATATTGTAAAGATGATCACTCTGAACAAGTTTGATGATGATTGGTCCACAACTGTGGCCTCCAGAGTGCTCACGAGGTTTTTGTTTATGACTTGCCTTACTGACCTACGTTTCGAGGCGACATAACCCATTTTCGAACTTGACCCAGATATTGTAAAGATAATCATTCTGAACAAGTCTAATAATTATTGGACCAAAACTGTGGCCTCTAGAGTGCTCACAAGGTTTTACTATGATTTGCCCTTCTGATCTACTTTTTGACCCGACATGCTCCATATTCGAACTTGAATCAGATATAGTCAAGATAATCATTCTGACAAAAGTTAATGGTGATTGGCCCAAAACTGTGGCCTTTAGAGTGTTCACAATGTTTTTCTTTGATCTGACCTACTTTTCACCCGATATGACCCATATTCGAAATTGACCCCGATAGTGCCATGATGATCATTTTGACAAAGTTTGATAATGATTGGACCAGAACTGTGGCGAGTACTCAGTGTTTTCTATGATTTGACCTACTGAACTACTTCTTGATCCGACATGACACATATTTGATTTTGCCCCGGAAAGTGTCACGATGATCATTCTGAGCAGGACTAATGATGGCTGGACCAAAACTGTTGCCTCTAGAGTGCTCACAATGTTTTTCTATGGTTTGACCTACTGACCTACTTGTTGTAGACCCTGATCAGATGGCCTCTTCAGTGAAGAAGCCATCTGATCTGGATATACACTGTTTTCAAAGGTAGGGATTGTCGAATTAGCGGGATGAGGGTTAACTAGAGAAATGTTGAATTATAATACTTGATCGCTAGCAAAGTGTATATGAACCATCACTTTACAAGCGACCCAGTTGTTCATTCTTCGATAAGAATTATGACATGGCGATAACACATAGTTGACGTCACCAGTCATAAGTCGTATTATTATATACCCAGAAAATGTCCCGTTTACTTTCTACAGAAGTTACCGGTTAATATTTTTCCATATTGCCCGTAGTCAAGTTCATATTGCCCGTAGATAAGCAGTCACGTTCACAATAGAACTACTTTCAAATTTGTCCATTTCGATACTAAAAATTGGGAGCCATCTTGTCGTGCGTATCGACTGAAAGAACATAAAACAAAACAAATATAGGTGTTGACAAAGTGCATAAAGCGCATTTTATGCAGTCAAATATGACATACCTGCAATCTTTTTAGATTTTCAACACTTTCTTCTAAGAAATCTGTAGTATTTTGAAAGAAATATAACCGACGCTTCGGAAAAAATGGCGTCCTGTGTTGGGAAGCGTCAATGTTTTTAATGACGTCACATCAACCAACGTTAACGTCGTCTTCACTTTGGCACCGTTGGGCGAGGTTTTTCAACGTGTAGGGAGACACTTAACGACCTTTATTATTTTCCATTTCAAACCACTTAAAGATATATAATCTGATTTTATGTTCAGATTTCTATACCAGGCAATACGGAATTCTAGTTGACAGTTGAATTTTGGGGTAATTAATAAAAAGGTTATTGACTTTATATTGTGAAATATTCGGCACTCGTTCATATGGCGAAGACGCACTCGCAAGCTCGTGCGTCCTTCGCCATATGAACTCGTGCCGAATAGTTCACAATATAAAGTCAATAACCTATAAACATTGCATTGACTTCTTTATATGACGCCATGTAGGATTCGGGTTTAGTATAAATTTCCCGCTTATTCATAATTAATATTTACTATATAGTCCATAAAGATAATTAATGGGCGGTTACCCGAATTATTTCACTTTTTCCCCCCAGGAAGCTGAACTATTATACGTATGTCAATAATTACATACTTTCTAACTCACTACATGAAGCTATATTCCAAGGATGTACTTTTGTTTTTATGTTACATTCTGTAATAATATGTTGTCTTGTACTAAATAATGAATTCATTTATTTCAGAAGAACGTTAATATTTGGCCATGAAACATAACCTCAAATCTAACACGTTCATGAACAATTTGTCCTAAAATCGCAAATAATCCATGACATTTCCCTGTCTGTTTTAAATGTTTAATTTCACCAACCTTTTTTTTTAAATTTCCCAGATTTTTCACTGACATTGAAAAAAACAAAAAAACAAAAAAAAACAAATCCCAGACAATTTCCTAATGGTGTCCCTTCTGACTTGTCAAAAAAGGGCGGAAAATATATCTGGTATTTCCACGTCCTTCCAAAATAAATATATGACACAATCACAAGGAAATCTTAATAGATTAAAATACAAGGATAAATTGGCCAGTTGATGTGAAGAAAATGTACTTGTACATTGATCACCAAGAAGCGCATGCGCATTACGAAAACACGCCTGTACAGGTGCATTGTAAAATTTTCCCCCTTCCCCCCCGCCAAAAAAAAAAAAAAAAAACACACGAAAAATTGAAGATGAAAAATTGTGATATTTTTCTTATTTCTGCTCAAAATATAGATTGTGGGTACTCGTTAGAACCGCCTCATTGAGGCGGTTCTAACGAGTACCCACAATCTATATTTTAGAGCAGAAATAATAAAAATAAAGTTTACCGCTGTAACCCCCTGAGTTTTACTATATAAAAGTGGGATTCAACGGGTCAAAATTATATAGGCGTGTTTCCGTGAGGGTGACGGCTGCCGCCAGGTTTCTGATTCTTTTACAGAAGCCTCATCTAGGTCTACTAGCATCTCCATTTTCTCTGAGAGAAAAAAAAATCCTAAGTACCATGTTAACAAGTCCGTGTAATGAACACTCATTTAAACCCTACTTTATCATATGACGTCGTTGATAAGCAGTGGATAACGTCGTGTAATAAATATCGTATGACCACATGTGTAATAACTCTTTGGCAGGATTGATGTTTTTATAGGGTCTGTTGTTTCATGTTTGTGTTTCTTTCCCTTTGGTGTCTCTGATGGGAGCTGTGGGTTAGTTGTAACGATTCCTGATCATTACCTTCCACTTCTATTATAAGTAATGTCATGGCGACGTCCATGTCAACAATGCATTTTTACCGAAAATTGTCAAATTCAAAGGCGATACAATCCTATTTAAAGTGGTCATATGATAACAGAATCTTACACTCAATGTCATTTCATATGAAACTTATGAAACTCGCCGAAGGCTCGTTTCATAAATTTCATATGAAATGACCACTCGTGTAAGATCCTGTATTTACATAGAGAAATCTGAGGTTTACAAGGGTGTATATTATTTTTCTTGTTCCTGTTTTAAAACATAGGTTTTATGTACTCGTTAGTATCGCCTCAATGAGGCGTTTCTAACCAGTAGCCACAATATATGTTTGGTAAAGAAATGAAATAAAAATGATCACTAATTTTCACCTGAAATATGTAAGCTCTCCACCAATGAAAGCCGACATTACTCGTACATCACAAGGATATATTATCATAATGTATCTCATTTTCTATAGGTGTTTGTCCTTTAGGGAAAATTTCTAAGGTCTAAGGTGTTTTTGACAGAAACCCCAGTTTTCGGAAGGGTTCATATATCAGGAAATCAAACAGGAAGTAACAACCATTATGGTTGTCTATTTTTCTAAAACGGCGTACAAGGTAAATATGAAACAATCATAAAGAAATCCTTATATGGGCCCCGTCAAGCGATTTTGGTACTTATCGCATATGCGAGCAGCGAAGGTTCCGGCGAGCCTGCGCATCTGCGCAGTCTCGCCAGAACCTTCGCTGCTCGCTCATACAAGCAATGAATCAAGAGGAACCTTAAGCCAGAAAGCCATATCCCTGGCCCCTCTGAATGGCTGGGCACGCGCAGTTAAAATTTGTCATGACGGAATGCTCGAAGACACAAATTCGCTTGGCGGGGCTCATATACAAAAATACAATGTATAAGGATAAACTGATCAGACGGTATGAAGAAAAAGGTATTGGGGAAGTTCGAAAATTGTGCAAATGACAAGTTTTCGCGGTGATATTAACCCATAAAATGCAAATCACGACTATTGTCGTCTGCTTTGTCGTTTGCCGGTTACCTTAATAGTATTTTTTTTGCAAACAGTGTGGACCCAGATCAGAATGCTCCTGCAGGAGCAGTCTGATCTGGGCCCACACTGTTTGCCTGTATGCAAAAGTATTTTTAAAAAGTTTGCAAAACAATTCAGCAGACGACAAAAGCAGAAGACATTTTCAGCTATAGTTTTTCGCCGCGTCTTAGAGAGTAATCAAAAGTTATTATTTTTTGTCTAGTTACCTTCGAAGTTTCCCCTTTATGCAAAACACATCGTTTCAATCTTTTAATGGGAATGGGAACACCTGGCAGAATTTTTCGTCATTTTTGCTAAATGTAAACAACTTTCGGGACTTCCTGTTCGCTTTTCTATAAACTGTCCGACGGAAAAAAATGGGTCTGCTCTTAAAGGAAAGAATTTGCTCCTGAGGAGCAAATTCTTTCCATTAACAGTTGACCCCTATTGACATGGGAGACGACAAAACTACTTTTGCAGGAGTTGCTTCCCGTGAAGGTGTTCTCAGTCCCCTTAAACCAATTTTTGAAATAATTTCATACCTATCTCTGGGTAAACTCATAAGAAACTTGTGAACTGCAGACCCTAAATGCTCTTTTGGAACTATGTATCCAACTCGATCGTTTTTTTTTTTCATCCCCATAAATAAAATATATCACATCGTGCATGCTTCTTAAAACTCAGTCCCAGCTTATAGCGTATTTCATATAACCCCTGTTTCATATAACCCCTGATTTTAGAAACATTTTCCGAATGCTCGTTTCAAAAATACCATATGAAATGACCGCTCGTGTAAGACCCTCTATTTATCATATGACGTCGCATCTGAGAATGTAATAAAGTCATGCAATAAATTCGGTAACCCACAAATGGAATAAATATTCACATTAGTTAGAAACGCCCCGTAGCATTAACGAACGGCGCCCATAACGACGTCGAGTTCCCTAATGCGGAATATCGACGTTTTTGTAAAAAAAAAAAAAAAAAAAATGTGAACATAATGCGTTTTAAATGTCATATGATAAACATAAGCTTGCATGCGTGCTCATGTATTGCTGAATTTAAAAAAAACTCGTTGAGGAAAAGGGATAAACTGCTCGGCGAAGCCTCGCATTTTATCCCTTTTCCTCTACTCGTTCAATAATACATGAAAACTCATCTAAGATCCTCCATCATATACATTGGTACCTTCGTTTTTGACCTTACAACGATTATCATCTGTAGTTTGTGTTACCAGGTTACAGGATTACGGATGTAAAAACTGACAGCTGGAAAGACCGGATCTTCAGTATTTTATTATGCGATCCTCGTTTCAACAAAGGCATCGTGTTTCAGTATGTATCATGTTTTCTAAATGTTATATAAATGTTTATTTGTCATCATTCTCATGAACCATAAGGCCTCTGCAGAAGCTAATATATGCTTATATTACGATAACACCCAGGCGACATTGTGCATTTTTTCTCATCTCCAAATATGGCCTGCAATCATAGCTTGTGGATGCTCATTAGAAGCGCCTCATTGAGGCGGTTCTAACGAGTACCCACAACCTATGTCTTGGAGCAGATATAAGAAAACTAATGTACATTACGATAACACACCCATGTGACATAGTGCATTTTTCATATTTCCAAAATGACTGCTTTTGCGATGCAAATTTGTGATATTTTACTTATTCATCTCCAAATTTATGCTGTGGGTGCTCGTTAGACCGCCTCATTTAGGCGGTTCTTACGAATACACACCACCTATGTCTATGAGCAGAAATAAGACAATTAATATATACCCCGTTAACCCCAGTTTTCTCTATATAAAGTGGGGTGTAAGGGGGTGATCATTTCACGGACTTGTTCACGTGATGTAAAATATACATTGTGGAAACTCTGTGACGAGAAATGACAGCCTTTGTTACATATGTAAGAACATAAGTAAAAATATTACTTTTTGGTTACAAAATTATCACATTTTTATTTGAAACAAAATGCAATTGATTCACATAGATGTATGTCTACAAGATTGAACATTTTGATTTCTGAATGCCTTGGCGAACGCATAGACAAATCAAGCGAACAATGAACGTTCGGACAGCAGTCTGCAATTGCAAAATGATACTGGACAAATAACGTTTTAGCAACCTTTGACTAATAGACTTTTATATGAAGTTGACTGCACATTAAGCGTCCACCGGGATGTGGTTTTCCACTGTAATTGCAGTTTCGAATTTTTATTTGGTTTGCATAAAATATTGGATTCGTTCAATGCTTGTTGCTGCTGTGAAAGAATTAAAAGTTTGCCAATACAGCAGTATCAAAAGGACTCTGACTGTTCAACCATTTTAATCCATCTACGAGATTGCATAGAATCATGGATTTCACAGACAGAACGCTATTAACGTATATGCGAGTCGCAAAAAGAGAGAATTTATCCTGAGACTTGTACACACAGGGAAGACTCTAATCAGCCTGCGCAGTCGCGCAGGCTGATCAGAGTCGTCCCTGGGTGCTATATGTGTGGGTGGGACAAAATCGGACTCATACAGGGGGGTGGGTGGGGGGGGGTGGGGGGGGGGGGTTGGGGCTGAGCGGGTATTTAAACTGATATGGAGTCGTCGATGAACGCATGTTTCCGAAACTTTTCCTTTTTTTTGCGGCCCATCTTATTATTCCTGATCCATGGAGGGATTTCACAATGACCACAATAATACATTGACTATGCCACAAGGGATTTTAATATGTTGCATGTAAGGCCATGTTCTTGGCCCGGAAAAGCATTTTCAACGTTGATTGCTAATAGATCTAGTATATACTGTATGACATGGAAGCGATATCACTAGCTTCGAAAATTCATGTTTGTTTGTTTGTTTGGAGTTTAATGGCCAAGTCAACACTATTTTAGGTCATTTTTGAGCCGGTCTGTTTACCTATTCACACTTTTCCTGGACAGGCTTATGCTTAAGCGGTAAACCAGTACAGTGCATATTCATTCGCCAGAAACTGACAAATGCCCTTCTTGAATCAAGGGAGAGAATGACCGGAGAATAGATTTCATGATCCATCTCTACAAAAGAATGGTGCCGACCCCGGCAGGTATCGAATCGGCGTCCTCCTGATCATCAGTCAGACGCGCATCCGACTGACCTACCGAGGCCGGCTCGAAAACACGTGAGAAAACGCTATATATTGAACTTCATATGGACGAATAATATAATGTTATGGATCAAGTAATTTCGTATTGGCCCAGTTACAGGCCCGAGGTCTACTGTATTGGCCCGAGTTGGACGAGTTGTCTGTGCCATTGAAAATGAGATCAAAGCCATCAAAACCTAATGACCGTTTCCTCCATCTTAGTGATGTATCCATGCACGCTTGGTCAGATTCATCCATTGATTCAGGAGATACAGTTCCTCAGGAGATAAAGTGCATCCAGCGCCAACGTGAGGACTGACGCCGATTCCTACGCCGGCACAAACGGGATCCGCAACTGAAACAATGTCTCCTTTCCGGTTTTTTTGGGGGGGTGGGGGGTGGGGGGGGGGGGGGGGTGATGGTAGACAAACAATGTACATCGAAATTATCATTAACCCATTGAGTACCAGAAGCCCCAAAACGGGTAACTGGCAAACACTGCAGGCTCAGATCAGACGCCGCAGAATGCGGCGTCTTATCAGGGGCAAAAAGTTAAGCCATTTTCCACATCAGTTTTGAAGAAAACACAAACTGACACCCCTAAATTTTGAAATGGACATGTGGAATATAAGGAGGAAGATTCCATTTGGTACAAAAAGGTTAAGTTATGAAATACAGCTGTTTATCTTCCATGTATCACTTTAAACTAGGGCTGGCTAATAGGAGCTGAAAAGATAATCGATTATCAGTCCTGTCATTGCGATCGATAATCGATTAGAAATCGCTAAGGTTTTTGTCATAATTTTACCTGTCCGGCTTCCTGTCTGAGCATGACTCTTACCATATGTTGCACTTTACCGCATGTATATTTGAACAGACAGACCTGAGCAAACAGTGTAGTCCCAGATGAGACGCCGCAAAATGCGGCTTCTCATCAGGATCTGCACTGTTTGCCACTCATCCAGCTATTTAAGGCATAACTTTGGGTAGTACATTGTAGATATCAAGTAATCGATTAAAAGCGAATCAGACATGATAATCGTTTTTGTGGAATTTATTGATCGATTTATCGATTATACGATTAATCGTGTCGGCCTTACTTTTAACCCTGTAGACCATACAGATACGTGAGCAAAAGCGGCCTTCGCATTATGGTCTACACTGTTATACTGTAACTATCCTGTTAGGGCTTGAAGAAATATATGGGCTGCATGATGCTTCCACGCAGAGCTGAATCCGGCCCGCACACTAGTACTGGTAAACCGCATAGAGGATCTAAGCCTGTCCAGGTACCGCGGTTCGAGGCGGACCGTCCATGCTAATAAACCCTATTGGTTTCATTGGGCGACAGATCTTGAGATGTCATTTCATCTCAATGTTGGGTAAAAGTCCCACAAAATTGGAAGCAACGTCTCCAAAATGACATATACAGAGTTGACGGGGACGTTAAACCTAAAATAAAACAAGCAAACAAAACAAAAAGGATTTTAATAGAGTCTGCTACATGAACTCTGTTACATATTTTTAGGAATGTGCCATTTGAGTGTTCCATATCATCTATAGAAACGTTTTCAGAAGAAATCTAAGCATCATCATCGAAACTACGTTGCCTTGCAAATGAGGTCAAGGTCACCAAAGAAATATCAAGTCAGACATAATAAATGCATTGTACTTTCTATATAATTAAATTCGTTCATTTGTGCGACCTTGATAATGGTTCCATTCATGACGTAAATATTTTCTTTGCCAGAATGGGTGTAACCACATGAATGATCTGACGATGTATCAGTCTTGAAATGTACATTTGTATGAGCCATGTCATAAGAAATCCTTATTCATCCAATTGCGAACACAAAGGCGCTGATCAGCCTGCGCGCATGCGCAGGCTGATCGGCGCCTTTGGGTTCGTTGTTCAGACAGTACAACACCTCTAGTCCATACACCTCAAATTTCAAGACTCTGAATAGTCTGTGTAGCTTAGCAGAACAGTTTGTGTCTCATCTGGTCGCAACCCAGAAGACAGGTTTACTCGTGGCGGGGCATATGTGTAATGCGAAATTCCTACGCCTCCAAATGCGCAGCGTGATAAACAATAATACTGTCATAAAGTCATTCCAGTTCCTGTCGCTTCCCAGTAGATAAAAGTACATGTGCAGTTCAACGCGGAACATAAAACCAAACAGCAAGGTGCCTCCGTGGCCTCGTGCGGTTGTTGTGTGTGACAGTGTGTGTGTGTGAATTCGGGTTTAACGTCGCTTTCAACAATTTTTCAGTCATATCACAACGGTGTCTGGTTGCGACAGGGAGCTCAATGCTCACTTTTATAGTGCTGCCTCACTGAAGTATCATGTCCCAGACACATTACATGATACCACACCCAGTCACATTATCCTGACACCGGATCGACCAGTCTTAGCTCTACCCCGTAAATCTGAGTGCCAAGCGAGGAGCAGCTAGTACCATTTTTAACGACTTTGGTATGTCGCGGCTCGGGTTCGAACCCGTCACCTCCCGTTCCCCAGAGCGGCCATTCTACCAACTGAGCTGTCGGGGCCGGTGTGCTTGGCAGAGGTGTCACGTAGTTTTGGTGATCGGAGGGCAAGGCCTGCTGACCTTGCAGAAGAGTGTTGTTATTTCTCTTTTTTCTATACACTTTTAATCAGTTTCCTCTGTATTCATTAATCATTGCCAGCGGGCCTGGTGCTAGAAGCAGCTCTCAATGGCTCGAACTAACGCTGTATTGAACAAAGTTTGATGGTCCCAAAGGTTCTCAAGCCGTTGAAGATGGTCTGCACTGCATGTATTTGTCTAGAACACTCCTTTGAAAGCGGTTTGGTCTTTATCTTTATAGTTTTTGTTCCTGCTAAGACATTTCTGTCAAACAAAATGTCCTTTACATATAATTCTAGGACAAAAGCCAACCCCGAACAATATCCGCCACCCCAGACGAAAGTACTCTACCCAAGTCCCACCGGACAAAACCTATAACAAAAGCCGCCCTTGGACATAATAAATTAAATTAGTACTACAAGTTAAAAATAATACCACCAATTATAATAACACAGAGGTTTTGGATTGGGGCATTCTAGTTGGGTTATTTGTTCGGGGTTCTATCGAATTGGAGGAAGCTTTTGCCCTAGGGGAGCATTTGGAATGGGGAGAGACGGTTTTCTGCGGGGCTTTTATCCTGAATCTCTTCTACATATTTACCGAAATTATTGTTTCATTCTACCTCCAGAGCCTATGCTCAATTATCCCAAAATATAAGAAAGTAATTGGAACTTTATCTCTGTCAATAGGACAAATATCGATATTGTCTTGGCGCATTACCATTTTAAATCAAGTAAAACCAGTATTTAGTATTCCCCTGCCAATTGGAATCATGTGCTAGTTCTGTATAGGAGAATATGCCATCTTTGTTGTCATTTACATACAGTCATGAATTTGTCTCTAGCTTCTGATCCTGAGTCGGTCACATTTGGTCATTACCTCAGTTAGTAACCTTTACCATAGACATACAATCGGGCCGTGTACGAGTAAATTGAATCTGTACCAGAATAGTTTCTTCTAACAAACCCAGTGGGGCTTGAAGAAATACATGGGCTGCATGATGCTTCCACGCAGAGCTGGCATCGACCGCACACGATAACTGGTAAACCGCTTAAAGGATCTAAGCCCGCCCAACCAAAGCTTTGCGAGTCGGACCGTCCATGCTTATAAACCCTATTAGTTTCAATGGGCGACGGGACTTGAGATGTCATTTCATCTCAATGTCGGGTAAAAATCCCAAAAATATTGGAAGCAACATCTCCAAATTGACCTACACAGTGTTGTCGGGGACGTTAAACCTCAAACCCAATGGAAACATCACTTCACTAGAGTCTTTAGATGAGATGATCAGTCCTAGACTGGCTACAGTAGTTTTTGTTTTATATCCATCTTTCTCATTCTTTACATTATTTTATCCTGTTCATTTCAAGTTACCTTCCCCTGATCAAAAACCTCTTTTCTAGCCAAGGGACAGAAGTAAAACAAAATTCTATAAGCTATGCAAGCTGTATGTCCCTTCTAGAAAAAAAAAAAAGAAAAAGAAAGAGAGAAGAAGTAAAGAAAGGGTCTGGAGCCAGACTAGATCAGTCCTAGAAACACAATCTTTGAAGTTCATTTTACTAAAAATATTCACTTTGTAAAAGAACTACTCTTGTAGAAAAGAGGGGGGTAAAGCGATTTTACGTGGTCACAATCCTCGTCCTTGGTGCTGTCGCAATTTAGACAACTAATTTGTTCAGTACACATGAACCATTTCTAGCTCATCTGTGCATCATCACCGAGAACATAAAATCGAATGGATACAGAGACGAAACAACTATGAGGGCACGGGAGCAGGAAATAACTGAGATGCTGGAGCAAAAGAAAACCAAGTGGGCCCCACCAGAGACAAAGCATCAGGCACCATCAATATTAAAAACGGATTGGCTATCTGGAGATAGCCAAAAAAAAAAAAAAAAAAAACGTCAACAGTCAACCGCAAATAGCCATTTTAATGTTTTTGGCTATTTGCAGTCAACTGCAGATAAAATGGCTACTTGCCGTCAGCTGCAAACAGACAAGAAATGTTATACTGCTTTTAACATTTTTTCTATGTACCTACAATATGAAAGACTTGGATCAGCTAGCGCGCATACCAACTGCAAATAGCCATTTTAACGTGTTTTGGCTATTTGCAGAAAACTGCAGATAGAATGGCTACTTGCCGTCAGCTGCAAACAAACAAAAAAAGTTATACTGCTATTAACAATTTTTCTATGTACCTACAATTTGAAAGACTTGGGTCAGCCTGCGCGCATATCCGTGTAGTCTATTCATAGTCTTCGATATACGCTCTAAAGAGTGTTACAAACACAGTCCCAATGGTGGTCTTAATATAGGAATTTTACTGTACATGAAACATGAAAAAACCTTAATCTTCGTTTGCTACAACTTTTCTTAAAAATCCGGATACATATTTCAGGTGAGAAATTTCCCTTGTTATTTTTTTTTTTTTTGGGGGGGGGGGGTGGGGGCGGTTTGGTTTTACGGCCTTTTCAAGATTATTTAACTCATATCGAGCCGATCATTAATCGGAGGGGAGCGAAAACCGGAGTACTCGGAGAAAAACCACCTGACCTTCCGTTGCAGAACTTGGCGTCTCACATGTGACCCGAGCGAGGCTCGAACCATAGCGGTGAGAGACCTAATGAATGAGAGACAACGCTCTTATACACTAGGCCACGGAGGCCCGTTCCCTTGTTATATAAAGTGATGTAATTATGACAAGTCACTCCCTGCAGCTTACATGTGCGCCAAGCGAAGACTCGGATCAGTTTTTGATGGCTGTCGGAAAGAACCCGTGTGTCTCTAACACACATAAGCGCGCACAACAAAGACTATGAAACTAGAAATGGTGTTTGTAAAACACAATGCCCCCAACCTTTGCTTGTCCTTAGATGGCAAAATATTCAACAAATATTGTTAAAGACTCAAAAACATACAACAAGAATTCCCCCGAAGGCTATGTCGCGCCTGTGGAGGCGCAAAGTCACCAAACCATGAAATCTAGGTCAAGGTCAAACATGGATGCCTGCATAAAAATTTCACTCCTAGTTCCTAGCATGTACCAAGTATCATCAATGAAACTCTTAACGAGAATTCTATGTTTTTAATTAAAGGGGAAATAATTCAAGAAGGGGAGATAATTTGGACAAGAAAAAAAATACTGGTCAACTATTTTTTCATGAGGAACTCATATATGAAATTTCAAAACACTAGCATACACGGTTCTGAAGATATGCTATGCACCAGAAAGCAACACAATTGAGTAGCAAAAAATTACAAAGGGCCATAACTCTAACAAAATTTTATCGAATTGGTTGAAAATTTAATCAGGTAGTCTCCTCCTTAGTCCCAATCACAATACCAAATATCAAGGCTGTAGCTCAAATACTTTTTGAGATATCTTGCTAACGAGAATTCTATGTTATTTAATTAAAGGGGAAATAATTCAAGAAGGGGAGATAATTTGGACAAGAAAAAAAATACGGGTCAACTATTTTTTCATGAGGAACCCATATATGAAATTTCAAAACACTAGCATACACGGTTCTAAAGATATGCTATGCACCAGAAAGCAACACAATTGAGTGGCAAAAAATTACAAAGGGCCATAACTCTTAACAAAATTTTATAGAATTGGTTGAAAATTTAATCAGGTAATCTCCTCCTTAGTCCCAATCACTATACCAAATATCAAGGCTGTAGCTCAAATACTTTTTGAGATATCTTGCTAACGAGAATTCTATGTTATTTAATTAAAGGGGAAATAATTCAAGAAGGGGAGATAATTTGGACAAGAAAAAAAATACGGGTCAACTATTTTTTCATGAGGAACCCATATATGAAATTTCAAAACACTAGCATACACGGTTCTAAAGATATGCTATGCACCAGAAAGCAACACAATTGAGTGGCAAAAAATTACAAAGGGCCATAACTCTAACAAAATTTTATAGAATTTGTTGAAAATTTAATCAGGTAATCTCCTCCTTAGTCCCAATCACTATACCAAATATCAAGGCTGTAGCTCAAATACTTTTTGAGATATCTTGCTAACGAGAATTCTATGTTATTTAATTAAAGGGGAAATAATTCAAGAAGGGGAGATAATTTGGACAAGAAAAAAAATACGGGTCAACTATTTTTTCATGAGGAACCCATATATGAAATTTCAAAACACTAGCATACACGGTTCTAAAGATATGCTATGCACAAGAAAGCGTGACGTACGAACGGACGAACGGACGGACAAGCCAGAAGCAATATGCCCCCCAACTTTTTTAAAGTTGGGGGCATAAAGATTGGTCGGATTTGCAAAGCTGATATGAGTCTTCGATGGGCGCACATGTATATTGTAGGAATACAGAATGACCTTTATTGCCATTTTAAAGATTTTTGCCGATTTCCAGTTGACTGCAAATAGCCGTTTTAGCGTATTTTGGCTATCTGCAGTTGACTGCAAATAGCTATTTTAACGTTTTTTTTTTGGCTATTTGCAGTTGACTGCAAATAGCTTTGGCTATTTGCAGTTGACTGCAAATAGCCTCTTCCTATTAAAAACTTTGGGCTGGAACCGTCATAGAGCCTGGGGCCCGACCCGCCGGTGTGCAATTTAAGATGTCTCACAGATGTATTATCCGAATGGCAGTTTCTACAAAATGTGTTTTTCTTACACACTAGATAAGGAAATCCATAGTTTTAGCTTGGGATAGAAATTCTGTTCTAACACTGGTGTTCTTACCCAAAGTCGAATGTTCTCGCGTGTTCGATAAATGTACTTGTTGAATACGACCACATAATTATGCCCCGTCGTTAAGGTTGACGTTATATCATTTAAGAAATAAAATTTATTTTTCTGCAGTTCATGGAAGTATGAACGCAGTGGGTCGCGTGCAAAGTAAATGAACCCCGAAGGGGTTCATGTAAACTTTGCTAGCGACCCACTGTCGTTCATACTTTCATGAAAAGCAGAAAAATTAAGTTTATTTTTTATATTTACGTTATTTGCTCCTCATCACTGGGCGAAAAAATGCTTGTAGGGCAAACTTTGAAAGCTGAAAAACATTTTTACACGCTGTTTTTCTACAAAGAGCGGAGCAGCGTTGACGTCATCAACGCCCGTATAGAACAATGGTTTAGAATGACGTCATTTAACGTCACTGAAAATCATGTTATTCGTTGCGTTCATTGACGTTTGAACGCAATTGTTTTCTATAGGTTTACATTAGAATTTACACTGGAAATGTAAATATTAAACATTAAACATCACTGCAGTGTCATCACAATATGGCGGACGTCGGCAACCAAATTGACTGCAGCAACAAAAATGGAAGGCATGCAAGAAAAAGAATTCCGTCCCTCGGAATCACTGTCCGGCATCATTCAGCAAGCCTCGTGATGCCGGACAGTGACCCTCACACCCATATAAGATTCTTATATTGTGCTGTGTCTTAAGGGATCTATTCGTAAAGGAAAGACATTGTTCCCTACGTGCAAACTCCGATACCTATTTCATTTGGCCTTAGTTAATGGAAAAGCTAACAGGAAATCACAAACGTTGTGTCCCTTTGAAAAATCTGTCGCGCACATCCATTCTCTTAAAATAGTTTTGTAGTTCCAGCATGTCTCCTTTGTTGAAGGCTTGAGCCACTTTCTTTTCAATTTAGATCTTACATAAGACCCTACTGTCTAAAAAAAGATAGAAAGACTATTGAACTTCTAATCCTAGAATTTAATTTGCCAACATGCTTGACAGGTTACAAAATACGCGCAAACGAAATATTGATATGTTGTGCTCTGGCTAAGAAAATATGGAATCTTCAATTTAAGATGTTGTAGATCTGAGATGAAAAATATTTAAATGGATATACAGCTGGAGTGAATTGTAAACGCTCAGAACGCATTACCACAACAAGTCCGTGCGACACGGTGCATTTTAACATATCTCCAAACGGTTATTTTCTGATGAAATTTGGGATATTTTTCTTATTTATATTCCAAACATAGGTTGTGGGTGCTCGTTAGAACCGCCTCAATGAGGCGGTTTTAACGAGCGCCAACAACCTATGTTTTGAAGCAGAAATAAGAAAAATAGTCTTTACCTCTGTAAACCCCAGTTTTCTGTACACAAACTTGGGGTTAGGAGGGTGTTCATTTCACGGACATGTATGATGGATGGAGTTACAACCAAAACAGGCAGTCCAGGTTTGTTGTACGCTATTCGATCACGTAGTCTCTGTTACTCAAATCTGTGGCATAAGGTCTATGAACTTCAAACCAAGATACAAGATGCACATAACAACATTTATTCGAATTTTCGGCCTACAGAAAAGCATATTGAAAAGAAAACTTGACTTAAGGGGAATGGGAACACCTTCCAGATTTTTCCGTCATTTTTCAAACGGAGACAACTTTCGGGACTTTTTGTTAGCTTTTCTATAAGCCTTGTCCCACTGAAAAAGGGGTCTACTTTTAAAGGAAAGAATTTGCTCCCCGGAAGGTTTTCCCATTTCCCCAAAACAAGCTTAAGGTGGCAAGAAATCCAAATGACAGAGGATTATAAATCAAGCAAAAAATTGTGAGGCAAAGGTGACATGTATCTTGCATCACTGGGGCGCCAACTGATAATGGCTCACAGTTGGACAAGGCCTGTTGTCCTTTCAGCAGATAAGGGTAGAGGGGAATGTAAGGGTAGAGAGGGAATGTTGTTATTTCTTCTGTTTCTTCACTTCCATTCATTTTTCTCTTTCTTCTCTTGCCCTCACTTCCATCTCCTCTACTATCTCTGCTAGATCTTTTCTCCCTTTGTCTGGGACACGACACAAAATGACCCTCAATGGTTGACGTGTCGTTAAACCCCACGCAATCAATCAAAAACATGTATATATGTTTAAAATTGAGCTTTTCTATAGGTAACATAGCCGCTTAAAAAGTAATGTACATACATTAGTATACAGCTTTGGATTGCGCGTTTGTGAAAATGTTGAGGATGTTGGTGAGCCCTTCAATACGCAGAAGTAGAAGCTCAATTGGGAAAGTCTGTTCAAAATATGCCCCCAGTAAAAGCTCTCGGGGTCATATCAAAGTCTTCATAAATTGTTTATATGGAAAGTCATTCTATAGACAATACATCAGATATACATCATCCTGTTGTAACGTTACCCATAAAGCGCCAATCACAACTAACAAAGATTTTTTTTCTTTTTTTTTTCATATTTTATTTATAGACAAAAAGCTAGTCATCACATTTGAATCGTTCGCTGGGGGTAAAGACGAGTCTTATTCAACCCCCACCCCTGCAGACGATTTGCATGTACATATGATGCCTATCCTTATTTTTCCCTAAAATTGAAATGATGGATTATCATCCGCTATGGACTTTTGCTTAGCGCTGTAAGAACTAAAGTTAACATCTGTTTCAAATAAATTATGAATCCATCGATTTATTTTTTACGGCGTAGCCGTTATGGTTTTGCTTTTGTCCTACATTTTTCGTTACTCCATTGGTCAATAAAACCACATGTCCAAGGAGATGACCATTTCATTGGTCAATGATTTGCATAAATAAATCTACTCAAAAAATTCGATAGTTTACCGAAGTTTTAACCTAGGAGATGTTTCATTTTTTATGTGAGACATGAATGAAAAATATATACAGTTTCGGCTTGCTCACCGTCTTGTCCTTTGGTGACCACACGTCATATGTATAATTGGGATTCTAGTGAATTCTGTAACTGCTGCGGTGAATAGCTATTTTTACCTAATTTCACGTGGTTGGTCTATATAGCGAAAGGAACCATTACGCGAAAGGAAGGTTCCTTTCGCGAAAGGAAGAATTTTCTGCGAAAGGAATTGTTTGTTTGATTTGAGGTATAACGTCCCCATCAACACTGTGTAGGTCATTTTGGAGACGTTGCTTCCAAGTTTGTGGGACTTTTACCCGACATTGAGATGAAAGACACCTCAAGCCCTGTTGCCCAATGAAACCAATAAAGAGATATAGCATGACAAAAACATGTAATAATCGCATTACAAATTGACAGATGTTTAATTTACAATATATGCTAAATAAAAGTTGCAGTGTATCATTTGTCTTCAGCATACTTTATCTCCTCCATTTTAACACAAATGCACATTTTCGAATATCATTAATGTTATATAAAAACTTGAAAAGGAATAAGTGTAATTTGAGTTTTAGTTAGGTGCACATAAGATCAAGTTTCCGTCCGTTTGTCTGCTCGTCCGTTTGTTCGTCCGTCTATGCGTTTACGTTCACCATAGCGACAATCCTAAATGTTAACCCTAGATTTTGTGTTCAAAAACAGCGAATGATAACGTTTTCTTATTTGTTGTGCATATACTTGAGATCATATGCTCTTGAAATGAGGTCATGTTTTTAACCTTGACCTTTTACATTGACCTTAGCTCAAACAGGCGGTACACCGCCCTCTGCAAAGCTATTTTTCCTCGCGTGACATCTGAATTGTTTGAATACAGTAAACCATTTCATAGCTAGACAATTGTTGCTGTCACTATTGTAGCTCATATTGCACGACCCGCAGAAAAAGCGACCGACTGAAGTCGGTTGATTTTCTAAGAGTGCCCTAAAATCACCGTGTCATTCTGTCAGTCTGTCTGTCCGTCCGTAACCCGTTTGTGAAAAATGGTGATAGTGACTTAACCGCTTGGAATATTTAAACAATTTTTGGCATACTGATAGTTATCAATGAGATCTAACCAATGAACTTGCGAAATATTACATTCCGTTTAGTATAGCCTCGCCGAGGCGAAAAATGTGAAAATTTTCGAACTGCTTCTCCTCGGAAACCGTTGGGCCAATTGAAGTCAAATTTCATATGGAGGCTCTATGGGATGTGGGAAACCAAAATTTGCTCATGGGTCCAGGTCACATGACCAAAATGGCCACCAAGCCATATACGGTCTGTCTGTCTGTCCGTCCGTAACCCGTTTGTGAAAATTGGTGATAGTGACTTAACCGCTTGGAATATTTAAACAATTTTTTGCATACTGATAGATATCAATGAGATCGAACCAATGAACTTGCGAAATATGACTTTCCATTTAGTATAGCCTCGCCGAGGCGAAAATTTGTGAAAATTCTCGAACTGCTTCTCCTCGGAAACCGTTGGGCCGATCAAGGTCAAATTTCATATGGAGCCTCTATGGGATGGGGGAAACCAAAATTTGCTCATGGGGTCCAGGTCACATGACCAAAATGGCGGCCAAGCCATATATAGTAAAAACCCTTCAAAATAGTCTTCTCCAGAACCACTGGGCAGAGTTCCACGAAACTTGATAAATAGCATCTGGGACGTAGGCCCATCATAAATTGCTAAAATGGTGACCCTGGGTTGACCTTGACCTTCTTTGTGCCTAGGTCAAACTTTGACACATATGCTTTTGTATTGGAAAAGTGAGAATTCATTTTTTCGTGCAAACGATTCAGAAAACAGTACTAAAGTATAAGATATATTTTTGCTCCTTACGATAAGGCGCATTTATTGGGGGAACCGTTTTAGGTCCAGGTCACATGACCAAAATGGCCACCATACCCATATATGGTAACACTCATAAAGCTAAAAGCATCCGGCGGGTCGTGCACTTCAGCTGAAGCACTGGTTTCTAAACAACCTTCTAATTAAATCTACGCCGCATATCTTTTTTAAAGATATTTCTTGTTTTATCTTGCAGGTCATATCACCAATGAAAGATTAAAGTGCCATAAAACCGACTGTATGAATAAGGCATGGCATTACACATGAATCGTCAGCTCAGCAGACGATTCATGTGTAATGTCAAGCCTTATTTTAGCATATAATTTATGTGCAATGTCAAGCCCTATTTTTTCTCTAAAATAATAATAATGATAATAATAATAAAAAAAAATTCTAATTAGGTTAAAGTTATGTAATGAGTATCCTCCGAAAAGCGGAGTATACAAAGGTAAATACTGTCGTCCTTATTCATGTTCAAAATTAGATGATGTCTGTTACAACGCATAATGTAGTAATGTAGTAATTTCTTCATTTTGATTTTTTTTACTACATTATGCGTTGGCATAGTCGACGCGAAATGAAGTAAAAAAATTATTTCATTTTGCGTTGATATGCACCATATCGACGCATAATGAAGTAATGATGGTAGAACATAGCTGTCTTCGAAAAGACTTAGGAAGCAATACAGTTAAATTCCTACAATTTAGACCACATTTGAGACGGTTCAAAAGTGGTCTTTAAGACCACAGTTGAACAGTCCAAAAGACGGTCTTCCACAAAAGCACACTGAAGGTCCGTCCATGTATATAAACCCTATTGGTTTTATTGGGCGGCATCTCAATGTCGGGTAAAAGTCCCATGAAATTGGAAGCAACGTCTCCAAAATGACCTAAATAGTGTTGACGGGGACGTTAAACCTCAAATCAAACAAATCAAACAAAAGACAGACAGACAGGCAGACAGACAGACAGACAGACAGACAGACAGAATGGACAAAAACTATATACCTCCTTGCATACTTCGTATGCCGGGGGTATAAATAGATGGGCTGCACGATGCTTCCACGCAGAGCTGATACCGCCCGTACATGAGTCCTCGTAATCTGCTTAGAAGGTCTAAGCCTGTCAAGGAAAACTGCTGCGAGTCGGCCCATCCATGCATATAAACCCTATTGCTTTTAATTGGACGGCAGCGATTGAGATGTCATTTCATCTCAATATCGGGTAAAAGTCCCATAAAATTTGAAGCAATGTCTCCAAAATGACCTAAATAGTCTTGACGGGAACGTTAAACCTCAAATCAAACAAACAAACTGTTGACGCATAATGAAGTAAAATTAAGTATGCCACCCATCGCCGCAAAATGAAATAATTCTTTCATTTTGCTCAAACCTCTTAGTATCGACGCATAATGAAGTAAAAACGACATTTTATTTCATTTCGCGTCGACTATGCCAACGCATAATGTAGTAAAAATTTCAAAATGAAGAAATTACTACATTACTACATTATGCGTTGTAACAGATGTCCTTTTCCTGAGAGTAAAGGGATTACCGAACAAGAAAACAATACCAGAGAGAGCAAATTGCGTACCAACAAGTAGCTCATCATACTGTCTAATGTGCTCTTGGTACCAACCATACACAAGCTTTATCAGAGCAAACGAGGTACCAAGCTAGCACAAACTTAATCAGAGAAAATTGGGTACCAACCTAGCACAAACTTTATCACAGAGCAAATGGAGTACAGGCAGACCACAAACTTTATTACAGCAAATGGGGTACCAACTGAGCACAAACCTTATCAATGCAAATGGGGTACCGGCCAATCAAAAGCTTTATCAGAGCAAATCGGGTACCAACAGAGCACAAACTTTAACAGCGCAAATATGGTACCAACAGAGCACAAACTGTATGAGAGAAAGTATGGTACCAACAGAGCACATACTTTATCAGGTCAAATGGGAAGTACCAACAGAGCACATACTTTATCAGAGCAAATGGGGGTACCAACAGAGCACAAACTTTATCAGAGCAAATGGGGTGCCAACAGAGCACATACTTTATCAGAGCAAATGGGGCACCAACCAATCACAAGCTTTATCAGTGCAAATTGGGTACCAACAGAGCACAAACTTTATCAGAGCAATTGGGGCTCTAAAAGAGCACAAACTTAATCAGAGCAAATAGGGTACCAACAGAGCACAAACTCTATCAGGGCAAATGGGGGTACCAGCCAATCACAAGCTTAATCACAGCAAATAGGGTACCAACAGAGCACAAACTTTATCAGAGCAATCGAGGTACCAACAGAGCACAAACTTTATCAGAGAAAGTATGGTACCAACAGAGCACATACTTTATCAGAGCAAATGGGACGTACCAACAGAGCACATACTTTATCAGAGCAAATGGGGAGTACCAACAGAGCACAAACTTTATCAGAGAAAGTATGGTACCAACAGAGCACATACTTAATCAGAACAAATGGGACGTACCAACAGAGCACATACTTTATCAGAGCAAATGGGGAGTACCAACAGAGCACAAACTTTATCAGAGCCAATTGCGTGCCAACAGAGCACATACTTTATCAGAGCAAATGGGGTACCAACCGAGCACAAACTTTATCAATGCAAATGCGGTACCAACCAATCACAAGCTTTATCAGAGCAAATTGGGTACCAACAGCGCACAAACGTTATCAGAGAAATTGGGGTTCCAAAAGAGCACAAACTTAATCAGAGCAAATAGAATACCAACAGAGCACAAACTCTATCAGAGCAAATGCGGAAGCCAACAGAACATAAACTTTATCAGAGCAAATGGGGTACCAAAAGAGCACAGACTTTATCATAGTAAATGTGGTACCAAAAGAGCACAAACTTTATCAGGGCAATATTGTACCAGCCGAGCAGCAAAATGACATACATGTACCAACCAAACACTGACTTTATCAGAGCAAATGGGGTACAAACTGAACACAATCTTTATCAGAGCAAATATGGTACCAACCGAGCACATACTTTATGAGAGCAAAATTACGTACCAACCAAACAAAAACTTAATCGGAGCAAATGGGGTACCAATAGAGAACAAGCTTTATTAGAGCAAATATGATACTAAAGAGCACAAACTTTATCAGTGCAAATATTGTATCAACGGAGCACAAACCTTATCAGAGTAATTGGGGTACCAACAGAGCACAAACCTTATCAGAGCAAACGGGGTACCAACAGAGCACAAACCTTATCAGAGTAATTGGAGTACCAACAAAGCACAAACTTTATCAGAGTAATTGGGGTACCAACAGAGCACAAAGTTTATCAGAGCAAATACGGTATCAACGGAGCACAAAGCTTGTCAGAGTAATTGGGGTACCAACAGAGCACAAACCTTATCAGAGCAAACGGGGTACCAACAGAGCACAAACCTTATCAGAGTAATTTGAGTACCAACAAAGCACAAACTTTATCAGAGTAATTGGGGTACCAACAGAGCACAAACTTTATCAGAGCAATTGAGGTACCAACAGAGCACGTACGTTATCAAAGAAAGTATGGTACCAACAGAGCACAAACTTTATCCGAGCAAAAGGGGTACCAACAGATCACACACTTAATCAGAGCAATTTGGGTACCAACAGAGCACAAACTTTATCAGAGCAAAAGGGGTACCAACTTATCACACACTTAATCAGAGCAATTTGGATACCAACAGAGCACAAACTTTAGCAGAGCAAATGGGGAACCAACTTAGCACAAATTTTATTACAGCAAATCGGGTACCTATAGGGCACAAACTTTATCAGAGCAAATGGGGTACCAACCAAGCACAGACTTTATCAGAGCAAATGGGCAACCAAAAGAGCACAAAGTTTAGCCGAGGAAGTGGGCTACCAAAAGAGCACAAAATTTATGAGAGCAAATGGGCTACCAAAAGAGCACAAAATTTATCAGAACAAACGGAGTACCAAAAGAGCACAAACTTTATCAGAGCTAATGGGGTACCAACCGGGCATAAACGTTATGAGAAAAACAAAACAAACAAAAGAAAAATAAAACACTACTTACTCAAAGAGAAAATGAGATATACACCCAGTAAATCAAAGGATTGGATACATGTTCCGACTGAGCATAAAAAATTCTCAGGGTACTTACCGATCCAAAAAAAAAAAAATAAAAAAAAAATAAATAAAAAATAAAAATAAATAAAGAGCAAATGGTGTATCAGCCAAGATACAACTTTTTTATAGAGCAAACCTGGTAGGAACCAAGCACAAAACCCTCTCACAGAGCAACCGGGGTTCAAACCAAACACAAATAGTTCTCGATGTATCATCACGAGCAAATGTGTCTCTTGGGTTTGCGAACCCGTCTGTTCAGCTACACAGCCTAACACAGGTGTTGAAATTTAAGATAACTAGAGGCACTGTACTGTCAAAAAAACAGATCATTGAGGTACTGATTAGACTGCGCAGATGCAGATTCACAGGCTGATCTGCACTGTTGTTGTTCGCAATTGGCAAATACAGATTTCTCATGACGTGATAGAATCGTCTCCTAAGATCCTGTAATCAAACTTACACTAGGAAACAGACTATAGAGCTCTACTCGATGACAAAACGTCTTTTAGATAAAGAACATTTTTTTTATATTTGTCTCACTGTTGCTCCAAACACGGATTGTTGGTGCTCGTTAGAACCGCTTCAACAACAACAACAAAAAAAAAAAAAAAAACGGAAAAGGAAAATCAACTAAAAATTTGAAATCTTTTGCATATTTCTGCACCAAACATATACTCCACTTCTTCGGAGAGGCGGTTCTATCTATATTTTAGCAGGTATAAAAAAAATAATGTTTACCCCTATAAATCCCAGTTTTACTGTATAAAAGTAAGATTAAGGGGGTCATAGTTACAAAGGCGTGTATCAGAAATGACTGCGTGTATTTTTGAAGCGCATCTTGAAATGCAACGTGATTTTTGTTTCCAGGACATTACAGGCCATAACGTTTACCTTTTGTCTGACTTTAGTGAACAGCGGTGCATTTATCACGTTCTTCCTGAATATGTATGTAAACACAGCTTTATTCCTTCTATCTAAACTGCAAACTTTGGAATGTAATTTCAGTGCAATATACAATTATTCATCGTACCCACATTCAAAGCAAACATTTCACAGATAGCCTTTAGAAACGAAAGACAAGCATTCGAATATTATATCATGGTAATGTTTCAGAAAAGTTAATGAGAATTCAATAGAGATTTATCAGACTATTATCTGCTGATGTAAGGTAAAAACTCTTTTTCGAAAAACTGTTATCGAATATAATAACCCACTGTAGGCGGGGTCCTTGGCAAACAGCGCAGGCCAAGATCAGTCGCCGCAGAACGCGGCGTCTGATCAGGGCCTGCACTATTTGCTTACAGAATTTTCCGTCAAAAGAGAGAGAGAGAGAGAGAGAGAGAGAGAGAGAGAGAGAGAGAGAGAGAGAGAGAGAGAATAAGAACCAGAAAATAGGGCTAGCACCCCTAATATGACAAATGGATTTGTCCAACATATAGCAATGGAAGAGTCCACAAGTATACACTTGGATAAAATACGTAAGAGTTGTGACGCCGATCGGGGCTTGGAGAAATAGATTGGGCTGCATTGTTCTTCCACGCAGAGCTGAATCTGACCACACACGAGTTTTGGTAAACCGCTTAGAAGGACTAAGCCTGCCCAGGCAAAGCGGTGGGAGTCAGATCGTCCATGCTTATAAACTCTATTGGTTTCATTGGTCGGCAGGGCTTCAGATGTCATTTCATCTTAATGTCGGGTAAAAGACCCACAACATTGGAAGCAACGTCTCCAAACTGACCTATACAGTATTGATGGGGACGTTAAACCTCAAATCAAACAAACAAACATATGGATTTGTTCAACATATAGCAATGGAAGAGTCCACTAGTATACAAGGGGATAAAATACGTATGGACGCCAAACAAAGAGTTGCGAATGAAACGAGTTTCTATTGTTTTCAATACTATCATGTTGACACGTCCATGTAATGAAGAACCCCCTAAACCCCACTTTATATAGAAGTTTGACAGGGGTATACATTATTTTTCTTATTTCTGCTCCAAGATATATGTTGTGGATACTCGTTAGAACCGCCTCACTGAAGCGGTTCTGACGTGCACATAGGTTAAGACATAGGTTGTGGATACTCGTTAGAACCGCCTCACTGAGGCGGTTCTGACGTGCACCCACTACCTATGTTTGAAGTATAAATAAGAATAATATCACAAGTTTTCATCATAAAAGTAGCCATTTTGAAGATAGAAAAGAATGCACTATGCCACACGAATGGGTTGTCGTAATTGTTATCGTTTTCTTTCAATCGAGTGTTTGGCAATCGACCGAAAGTTACCAATAAATTAGATTTACATTGTGACTGTTTCTGTGACTTTCACTGACCAATGTAGTTAAACTGCGGAAATTGCATTTGAACGAATTCCAGTTAAAGGTTATAAATAGCCATGCTATTCATTACGAAAATACGCCCATACAAAAACATTGGAACCTATATCGCTGAAAAAATGAAACTTTTAAGATGAAAAATTGTGTTATTTTTCTTATTTCTGCACGAAATATAGATTGTGGGTACTCGTTAGAACCGCCTCGATGAGGCGGTTCTAACGAGTATCCACAAACTATGTCTTATTTCTGCTCGAAATATAGATTGTGGGTACTGGTTAGAACCGCCTCGATGAGGCGGTTCTAACGAGTATCGACAATCTATATGTTAGAGCAGAAATAAGAAAAAATGAGGTTTATCCCTGTAAACCCCAGTTTTACTATATAAAAGTGGGGTTCAAGAGGGTCAAAATTATATAGGACTGGTTTCGTGATGTCTTCTTGTTGTGATGTCAGTATTGTGTATAGAGTGTTATCAGTAGAATCCCGATTGGCATTGCGATAACACACCCGTGCGACAAATTGCAATCTTTACATCCCCAAAATGGCTACTTTTACTGATGAATATCCGTTATATTTTTTCTTGTTCATACTACAAACATAGGTTTTGGGTACTCATTAGAACCGCCTCATTGTCACAAACTTTTGACGTGATCCAATCAGACATATTCTAGTGCATTATTTAGCTTATTTTATGTTACGCTATTTTATATCATGGGAGACCACGCTTGCGACACTCATGAAATGAGCATTAAGAACTGTAATGACTGAATCCATAAAACATGGAGATCATTAACCCTTCACTTGCTGAATATTCATTTTAGCCACACTCATCTCTGACTTTGAACCAATCAGATTACTTGACGTAATTTATTCCTACAAATTCATAAACTGAATGTCAAACAGTGTAGATCCTGATCAAGCCATCTGATCTGGATCTACACTGTTTGCAAAGATAGGGGTTGTCGTGAACAGCAAGATAAGGGTTAATGCCCGTTTACACTATCTTAGTCTCTTGTTCAATAAAACATTGGCAAAGAAAATATTGGCCAATGTTTCACCAATTATTTTAATGCCATCAAGACTTTGGCAGGGCAAAAAGCCTGTTTAGAGGTTTAGAGTGACAGTGGAGATGATCATGGTGTACTATTTTTATGCATAGTGCGCATTAATTTCTGAGGAAGGCAGACCGGCAGGGAAAGACCAAAGAACATATTTTTCTTCCGTCGGATCTTGTGTTCTTGTGTCCATTTCTTCTGGATCTGCCACTGTTGTTTTCAATGTATTTCCAACCACATATAGTCCAAACACATTCACCTGAGACTGGTGAACTCTATTACCCGACTGAATGCATATATTTATCTTCGCCGTCTCCAGAGGATGGCAATATTGTTATACATGTACAATACATAGAGGTCGGTAAATGGGTCGCTATTCACGAGATGCCGAATATTCACGAGAAGTCGTCGTATTAGGCGATAGCATTGTCTAATTTATTCCTTGCATAAAGGTCAGTCTCACGTGTAATTGTTTCGAACTATAATAATGATGCTTTGGTTTACATAAAAGCTTATATGAATAGATCTACTCTGCATTCTGTTTTTTTAATGAATTTGAAGGAAAAATAAGATCTTTTTCCATTCATAGCTCCCGGCCCCCGCCCATAGCGGCTTGAAGAAATATATGGACGGCATGATGCTTCCACGCAGAGCTGAATCCGGCCCGCACACTAGTACTGGTAAACCGCTTAGAGGATCTAAGCCTGTCCAGGAACCGCGGTGCGAGTCGGACCGTCCATGCTAATAAACCCTATTGGTTTCATTGGGCGACAGGGCTTGGGATGTCATTTCATCTCAATGTCTGGTAAAAGTCCCACTAAATTGGGAGCAACGTCTCCAAAATGACCTTTACAGTGTTGACGGGGACGTTAAACCTCAAATCAACCAACCAACCAAACACATTGACCTGAGACTGGTGAACTCTATTACCCGACTGAATGCATATATTTATCTTCGCCGTGTCCAGAAGATGGCGATATTGTTATACAATACATAGAGGTTGGTAAATGAGTCGCTATTCACGAGATGCCGAACATTCACGAGAAGTTTACGAAAGCCGACGTATTAGATGATACCATTGACTAATTTATTCTTTGCATAAAGGTCGGTCTCATGTCAAATTGTTTCGAACTATAATAATGATGCTTTGGTTTACATATAGAACTACTTTGCATTCTGTGGTTTATTTTATAAGAAAACTAGGCCAAGAATTTGAAGGAAAATTAAGATCTGTTTCCTTTCATAGCTCGATCAAAGGTTGATTCGAACTTGTACCAGAGCTTTCGTTTAGACTATGGAATTCTTGGCAAATTGGTCAATACAACCTTGTACACCTTGACGTACATGTAATTATTTTTGCCAAGTAATCCTTATAATCCGTAAATTAAATGAAAGATCATATAATACAGCGTTATAATGACCTTATGACACTGTTAATGACGTAAGTCACAAGATTAAAACGAATACGTTACTACATGTATCATGAGAACAAGTCCGTGTAATAAGTAGGCATCTAATCCCAACTCCAACTTTTTATAGAGAAAACTGGGGTGTACGGGGGTAAGCATGTTTTTCTTATTTCTGCATCAAGATGTAGGTTGTGAGTACTCGTTAGAACCGACTCATGAGGCGGTTCTAACGAGCACCCAAAACCTATGTTTAGAGTAAAAATAATAAAAATGTCACATTTTCTTCAGAAAAAATGCCGTTTTGGAGGGTATGAAAGAATGCACTATATCACATGGATGTGTTATCGTAATGTTAGGAAAGAGAAAACAACGTTATAGGAGTGAGTGAGTTTTTGATTTTTACGTCTCTCCAACAGATAAGGTCATACGGAGACGGGACCTCGGTTAAAAGACTCATCCGAAAATCTGGAGAAGCCCGGGATCGGTCCTGCGACGCCTGGTTCACAAGGCGAGTAGCATAACCACTACACCACTGAGGCCTACAACGTTATAGGGACCACGTCGTAAGAAAACCGGTTTTTGAGATTTGCGGACAACAAAGGTGCAAATCAGATTACTCACCCAGGTATTCCGATCAGTACCTTTATGTTTATCATTGGTATAGTACAGTACCTCTAGTTGCTTTGGCTTCAATTTCAAGACTCTGACTAGTCTGTGAAAATGACCACTCCTGTCTCAAACCCCAAAGACAGGTTTTTCGGTTGATTGTCTTTCAATCTACCCAAAGTTACACTGTCCACGTGACTATCACAAATTTGTAAGAAATCCAGGTAGCGGTTATTTATAGAAAATAGCAGCACTATTCTTATCGCTTTGAGGTCAGAGTGTTGTGTAAAAAGCGTCCGGACTGGACTCATGTGTTGGGCTAAGCAAAAAGTTCAGACCCAGGTCGGACTCAACAGAACGCCACATCTGATCTTGGTCTACATTGTGCTTAAAAATACTGGAATTTAAGGCTTAAATGAAACAGTTTAAGGCCGGCCTCGTTGGCTCAGTCGGATGCGCGCCTGACTGGTGATCAGGAGGACGTGGGTTAAACTCCCGCCGGGGTCGGCAACATTCTTTCGTGGAGATTGATTATGAAATCTTTTCTACGGTAATTCTCTCCCTTCCGCTGATTCAAGAAGGGCAGTTGTCAGTTTCTGGCGAAAGAATGTGCACTGTACTGGTTAACCGCTTACGTATAAGCCTGCCCACGAAAGTGTGAATAGGTAAACTGACCGGCTCAATAATGACCTAAATAGTGTTGACTGGGCCGTTAAACTCCAATACAAGCAAAGAAACAGTTTAAGTTTCAGCTCAGACCTATTTTCACAGCCAATACCCAGATTCAATCGACCCCACTCCCACCCACCATTATTGTTGTCAGTTCTATGTGGGCTCATTTGATATAATGACGTAATGAAAAGTAACACATTACGAAAGCACGCCTATTCAAATATATTGAAAATTTTACCAGCAAAAATTGAAATTTTTCAAATAAAGAAATCTGATATTTTTCATATTTCTGCACAAAACATAGATTGTGGGTACTCGTTAGAACCGCCTCACCGAGACGGTTCTAACGAGTACTCTTTATCTATGTTTTTTTAGCAGAAATAAGAAAAATAAAATAATGTTTTACTTCATAAGCATGGGGTTTAAGGGGGTTTTAATTAAATAGGCGGGCTTTCATGATGATGATCAAAGAAGTGAGGCACACGACTAGGGCTGGCTAACCGGAGCAGAAAAGATAATCGAATATCAGTCCTGTCATTGCGATCGATAATCGATTAGTAATCTCAAAGGTTTTTGTCATAATTTTACCTGCCTGGCTTTCTGTCTGAGCATGATTCTTACCATATGTTGCACTTTACCATTGGTATATCTGAACAGACATGCCTGAGCAAACAGTGTAGACCCAGATAAGACGCCGCAGAATGCGGCGTCTCATCAGGGTCTGTACTGTTTGCCACTCATCCAGCTATTTAGGCATAACTTTGAGAAGTAAAGTGTACCTATCAAGTAATCGATTAAAAGCAAATAAGAAATTATAATCATATTTGTGGAATTTATCGATCGATTAATCGATTATACGATTAATCGTGTCAGCCTTAGACACAACACATAATACATGTACTTACCTTTCGTTTTGAGCGCAACTGGTGCATGTCCCTTGCATGATCCCTATTCCCTGGTGTAATACGTTTCCATAGTAATATTGAAACAATTGTGTATGTTATCGAAAGAATTAATAAAGGAATCAAATAGGTTATCACAAATATGAACACTGTATACGTTCTTCTGGCGTTCACAGAAGGCCACACCTCCTCACACGTCATCCCGTCTGGTGAATGTTCTATGGCATGAGCGACTTTAAATTGAACAGAAGATAAGGCAACAGCACAAATCCATATTGTAATTATCACATATTTTGCTCTTTTATTTGTTAAACGCGACCTTAACGGAAAGGACACGGCCAGGAACCTGTCTATTCCAATCGCCATGTTAGTGAACACGCTTCCGGAAACGGAACATAGCTGCACGAACAGCACAATAGGACATAAAGGTTTTGAAAATACCCAGGTTTTTAGCATCGTATATATAAAAGTGAAAGGCATGCAGAATATAGCCATTATTAAATCAGCCACAGCTAGATTAATCAAGAAAGGTCTTAAGTCCGTCCTTGACCTTCGACCTCGTGCAAAGACAAGGACGACGAAGAGATTGCCCACAATAGATAATAACATTGTTGAAGCAAATAAAACAGCAACACCGGCTTCTGAGTCATCTGAGAAGTTACTTCTAGTATCCGTGCCATTGTCAGTCACATTTGAAATGGTATTAGGTAACGTTTTGTTCCAAGACACATTGGAATAGTTACAGCAGCTATCTGTACTAACCATTTTAAATCATATTATTCCCTAAGGTTTTAACAAAGAGTACCATTTATGTCGTCGTTCAGTCACATTTAGGAAAGAAACGATTGTATTGATTCTGTAATTCCCTGACATACTCAGTCTTTGTGCAACAATTCCATTGATCATATTATGATGGCACTTTGCACAATTAAAAACACCTATGTTTTCACTGTAGAATCAAGAACCAAATTCTTAGTACATTTTAAAGCCGCTAGGTGATGCCTTTCTCCTGCTCACATGCCTCCATATACTTTTCTACTTAAAACTTTGGCTGTTATATTCCCTCCTAAAACGTTATACAATATTGTCACCCCACACCCACACCTTTAGCACCAATATGGTTGGGATTGGCGGACAATGTGAGTTAAAATACGCACAACACACCAACTTGATCCCTGCTCTACGCGCCAGAGAGGCATTAGTAACTGAATGCCATTAAGATCCTTTGTCACTGTTTTTGTTTCTCTTCACAAATTGTACACTGAGTTCAAATGAAGAACAGGACTGTTTTTCATTTCATATCTATAACAAAGTGATCTTCCATGATTCTATCGTGTGATAAACACCCCTTTATACCAAACCTTACAGAGAGGAAGCACGGATTTACAAGGTGTACATTATTTTTGTTTTTATTTTCTGCTCCAAGACAGTTAGGGTTTTAATGCTTTGTATATAGACTTTGGGTACATTGAATATAGACTCTTTCTTTCTTTCTTTCTTTCTTTCTTTATATACTGCCATACGCCCTCGCGGACATTCTAGGCAGGTGTATATTGCATACACTCCAGTTTTTGCAGGATGAAAGCCCACACAGTAATCATGTAATTATGGTAGGGTTCTTTAACCTGCACAGGGGATTTTTCTCCCTGCACAGGGGGCCGCCAGTTAATGTCCCGATCCGAAGGACGATGCACTTTATGACATTCATCCCTGCAAATGATGCCAATGGAGCGTGTTCGGACACCGAAATTTTATCGCCGCTGCCGGGGATCGAACCCGGGACCTCTAGCATCAGAGGCAAGTGCACTAACCACTGAGCTATTACGCTCCACTAGCTATTACGTTCTAACGTGTACCCAGAGTCAAAACATTATAAAAACAATTCTAACACAGCGCACCTATATAGGCAATAGAAAGGAACTGTGAATTATTATGCAACAAATCACACCTCAGAAGAGCGTGATAGGTGACGTCATTAAAAACTCCAAATTTATTACGTCACTAGTCGATTTCCTTGACGTTAGACGGTGTAACGTCATTTTCTCGCATCGAAAACGTTAGAAAAGATATAAATGCATGTGTTCCAGTCGACAATTTTAGAGGGATTTCTTCTAACAATGGCGAAAAGTTGTGAGATTTTGAAGGAAACAACAACATTATTGCCTATTTTCAGCCTGTTAGAATCGAAATAGATCAGCTCTAGCCAGTGATTTGTTGGGTAATAAATCACAGTTTGTCGGTCAGTTGTAAGTAGACAAATCACGCGCGCTACGCGCTTGTGATTTGTCTACTTTACAACTGACCTCCAAACTGTGATTTATTACACAACAAATCACAGCTAGAGCTGATCTATTTCTTAAATATAACAAATTTTCATCAAAAAATCATTAGAAAGCATTACACCTTATGGGTGTGTTTCGTGATGCAAAATAGAAGTTAAGGAAATTCCCAGGAATCGATACAATTACCCCGCACCTCCCATTGGAAACTTAAGAAATCTGGGCCTATCAACGAAAATAAAGGTACCTAACATTCTCCGATTACAGTTCTTCAACTGCGCATGTGTGGTAAACTATTATGGGGCTAGACGCCTACATGTATCTCGAGGTCGTGTTTATAAGCCCTATTGGTTTCACTGGGCGACAGGGCTTGAGATGTCATTTCATCTCAATGTCGGGTGTAAGTCCCACAAAATTGGAAGGAACGTGTCAATAAATGACCTAAACAGTTATGACGGGGACGTTAAACCACAAATCAAACAAACAAAACCAAGGGGTTCTTTTACACATCAACGAAGAGCAAAGACTCTAGCGAGACTGCCTAATGCACAGGCTCAGCTTAGCATATACTGGTTACCCAAGCCATATGTACCATTTCACATGAGCTGGCTTATTTCGTTGAATTTGTTAAAATGTTTTAATCGTCTAGGTTGCACGGTCGTTACTGGCCGGGGTTTGTTGAGGTGCAAGATGAGGATCATCAATGATATTTTAGATGGTTCAGTCTTCTTCCAGTGTCGACCGATCACCGGTTTGTTTGTTTGAATTGAGGTTTAACGTTCCCGTTAACACTATTTATGTCATTTTGGAGACGCTAATTCCAATTTTGCGGGGACTTTCACCAGACATTATAAGGAAATGACATCTGAAGCCCTGCCGCCCAATGAAACCAAAAGGCTTATATGCATTGGACGGTCTGATTCACATCACTTTGCCTGGGCAGGCTTAGTACTTCTAAGCGGTTTACCAGTACTCGTGTATTGTCAGTTTCAGCTCTGCGTGGAAGCACCATGCAGCCCTATCTATTTTTTCAAGCCTCGATGGGCGGCGGCGAATCGATCACCGGTAAAAGTTTACTGAAAATTAGGCTTTAAGTACGTTACGTTAACAGAACCACACATGGGGCATTCTTGTTAGCCCCTCTTTACAAAGGGATAAGTCTGGTTAATCAGGGTATATCTTATTTTTTCTCTCAGTTTTGTTCAAAATGCAAACTATTGGATGAGGCGGTTTTTACGAACACCCATATTATATGACAGAAAATAATCACAAAAGTTTCATCACAAAAATGCCGTTTTTGATTCATGAAGGAATGCAGTGCTGTAAACAAATAGTCAAAAATTACCAGTTCAAAACTCTGAAAACCGCCCACGGAAGAGTGGTCAACGGCATTAAAATGTTCTAGCAATTCGGTCCGAAATATAGTGGCGCTTCGTACATAGGCCCACGGTTGTGTGTGTGTGTTTTATATATATATATATATGAGCCGCTTCTAGAGAAAATATGTCTTCCGACACGTGCGAACAATTCCGATTCGATCATCCTTAGCTTGTTTGCAATCTGATCAGAGTCTTCGCCGTGTGGTTTTACATGTACTGGTGCGTGTGGACCCAAAACGTATCGTCGTGATAACAAGTCGTGTAAATGACACACCTTAGACCCCACATTAAACACTTTATATAGGGAGAAGTGGGGTGTATGGTTACTGTGGTATGCACCAGTTTCCTTATTTTCGCTCAGACACATAGATTGTTGGTACTCGTTAGAACCGCCTCATCGATGCGGTTCTAACGAGTACCAACAATCTTAAGTTAAACTAGAAGTAAGAATTGTATCGAACATTTTCATCAAAACCTGCAAGAAAGACGCTATTTCAGCGCACGGGTGTGTAATCATAATGCCTTGTAGACTAAAATGGTTGTTATCTGATTATATATGTTCTTCTTTTTTGATTTTGGTTTTACGGTCCTTTTTGTTGCAGAACTTGGCGTCTCACACGTGACCCCAGCCAGGCTCGAACTCACAGCGGTGAGAGACCTAATCTGATTAACTTGGTACGCAGTCTTATTTATGACTTCACTGAGAACACAATTATGTTTGATTTGGCCCGCATGAGAAAATCTGCTTTTGCCAATGTCGAACAACTAAGGGTCTGATCAACCTACGCATCCGCGCAGGCTGTTCAGCACCTAATTTTTCGCTGTTTGGTTAGCGCAACACTTCTACTTTCCTTATTGAAATTTTCAAGCCTCTTATAAGCTATTATGTACAGCTAAGCAGATCGGTGTACCAGTATGTTTAGCTGGTCGCCACATGACCCTAGGAATACGACAACATAATGCATTTTTCACATTTCCAAAAAGGCTACTTTTCTGAAGAAAATTCGTGATATTTTTCTTACTTTTACTACAGACGTAGGTTGTGGGTGCTCGTTAGAACCTATAGCTTGGAGCAGAAATAAGAAGAATAATGCATCCCCCCCGTAAACCCCAGTTTTCACTATATTAATTGGGTTTTAAGGGGTGTCCATTTCAGGGACTCACATGATGAGAAGAATCGGGCTTATTTAAATGAAAGCCTGTTCCCCGCGTGCAAGATATTGGGTTAATTTTCTTTGAAGTTTACTCATGGTGATAAATTCTATTGAATTTGTACTTAATTTTCTTTGGAATTTACTCTAAATTGATAAATTCTATTTGGGATTATTCAGTCTGGCTTACATTTACTGTCGGCCCCCGCCCATAGGGGCTTGAAGAAATATATGAGCTGCATGATGCTTCCACGCCGAGCTGAATCCGGCCCGCATACTAGTACTGGTAAACCGCTTAGAAGATCTAAGCCTGTCCAGGAACCGCGGTTCGAGGCGGACCGTCCATGCTAATAAACCCTGTTGGTTTCATTGGGCGACAGGGCTTGTGAAGTCATTTCATCTCACTGTCGGGTAAAAGTCCCACAAAATTGGAAGCAACGTTTTCAAAATGACCGTTACAGTGTTGACGGGGACGTTAAACCTCAAAACAAACAAACAAACTTACACTTACTGTTGTTTGTGTTCCGTTGAATTTCGCATTCATTTTATCAACATTTCGTACGAATAGTATTTTTTTCTTTCATTATGGCTCATACATGACGAAATGTGTGATGTCTTTTTATTATTTCTGTTACAAAGATAGATTGTGCGTGCTCGTCAGCGCCGGCTATAGAGGTTGATCAAACAAATACACAATATCTACGATTTTCAGCCAATATTTCTGAAAATTTGTATATCCTTGCAATCCCACTTTTCTCAAAATAAAGCGGGATTAACTAGGTATTTATTACACGGACCTTTTAACGTATCGTACGGTGGATCCGAACCTTGTTATGCGTTCTTTCTTTGATTATGTAATTAACCCTTATCTTGCTGTTCACGACAACCCCTATCTTTGCAAACAGTGTAGATCCAGATCAGATGGCTCCTGATCAGGATCTACACTGTTTGGCATTCAGTTAATGAATTTGTAGCAATAAATTGCATCAAGTAATTTGATTGGTTGATAGACAGAAATGGGTGTGGCTTAAATGAATATTCAGCAAGATAAGGGTTAACTGATTCATATTAAGGTACCAATGTATTTAATTTATTGATTTGAGGTTTAACGTCCCCGTCCACACTGTAAAGGTCATTTTGGAGACGTTGCTTCCAATTTTGTTGGACTTTTACCCGACATTGAGATGAAATGACATCTCAAACTCTGCCGCCCAATGAAACCAATATGGTTTATAAGCATGGACGGTCCGACTTGCACCAATTTGCCTGGACAAGCTTAGATCCTCTAAGCAGTTTACCAGTACTCGTGTGCGGGTCGGTTTCAGCTCTCCGTAGAAGCATCATGCAGCCCATCTATTTCGTCAAACCCCGATGGGCGGGAGCCGCCAAATGTATTTAAAAAGAATGTCATTGCAATAATATATAAATAAATAAATAAATAAATAAATAAATAAATAAATAAATAAATAAATAAACAATGACTATCAAGCCTCGTAAAGCCAGCTTTGTGTAGAAAAAAAACTGACATTTAAAGGGGTTTCCATTCTTTTGTTTCATGTCATAAATAGTGGGTACTCGCAAAAGCCGCCTCAATGAGGCGGTTCCATCGAGCAGTCACAATCTCTGTTTCAAGCTAAAAGTCTTTTTCATTCGAAAAATGTCTTTTTGAGGACATTAAAGAATTCACTATACTGTATCTTTACATTATCCTTGGTGATTTTCCGCTTTTATACAACAACTGACTTGAAACTGAATACGAACTATGATACTATATTATTTCAATATTGTATATATACCCGGACATATTATTTATCATAGTTACAGAGGAAAATTTTAATTTGATTCCTAGAGGTAATTTTGCCACTACCTCAACTTTGAACAAAAATTACATAAACTTTTAGGTACTTCTATTCAATCTCCTACACTACGAAAAAACGCCTATACTACACATAGTAAATTTAACCGCCGAAAAAAGGAGAAAATTTTCAGATGAACAATTGTGATATTTTTCTTATTTCTGCTCAAAATATAGATTGTGGGCACTCGTTAGAACCGCCTCATCGAGGCGGTTCAAGGCGGTTCTAACGAGTACCCACAATCTATATTTTTGAGCAGAAATAAGAAAAATAAGGTATTGAGGCGGATCTAACGAGTACCACAATCTATATTTGGAGCAGAAATAAGAAAAATAAGATTTACCCCTGGAAACCCCAGTTTTGCAATATAAAAGTTGGTTTCAGGGGAGTAAAAATTATATAGGCGTGTTTTCTTGATCATCACGAAAACACGCCTATATAATTTTGCCCCCCCCCCCCTGAAACCCCACTTTTATATGGTAAAACTGGGGTTTATAGGGGTAAATATTAATTTTCTTATTTCTGCTTGAAAACATAGCTTGTGGTATTCGTCTCGTCGAGGCGGTTCTAACGAGTACCTACAATCTATATTTTAGAGCAGAAATAATAAAAATAAGGTTTACCCCTGTAAACCCCAGTTTTACTATAGTTTTACTTTATAAAAGTGGGGTTCAAGGGGGTCAAAATTATATAGGCATGTTTTCGTGGTGGAACAAAAATTACATGTACATTTTTTAGTACTTCTATTCAATCCCCCTAAATTCCTTGTCGCTTTTAAATACTCTATCAATATATAACACTTCCAGAGATCAGACATATAACCCAGTCTCTAATATGGAATAATTCCCAATTAATTACTTATGAACACTTCTTATTTCGCATTTCGCTCTTCAGTGATACACGTCATCATCCCTTTTATTACACCGCCACTTAATTCCAAAGAACTTTTATTTGAAATCTGATAAAATGACAAATGGTAATTAAATCCAATTTCTTAACGTACTCTGAAGGAATTATTTACCACAGTACAAATTAGTATCTTATACTACTCTCTAGCAAATCATGGATACTCTGACATTACTTAGAGATCCTCTCTTCTTCCAGCTACATAATTACATTAACTTACAATCCGATGAATGAATCCGCCAGCTCAGGCGAATCATACCAAACGAGCATGAGCAACAAGCGAAAACTCAGACCAGCCTGCGCAGTCGCGCAGGCTGGTCTGAGTCTTCACTAGTCGCATAATATCCGTACGATTTTCAAGAGATCCAAAATCAATAAAATTCACGTTCTATTGGCATTGCAGGTAGGAAGGCTGGTCCGATTGTTCGCTGGTTAACACGCCGTTTTGTGGATTGCTCCGTGATGCGGTTGATGGAATGGTACGGGACAGTGTATTGGAATTTAAACAAGCAAAACGACTTCCTTGCAAAGTGTGTCTCATTACGTTCAATTAATCAGTGATGTGGGTAACCGGAGACACAAGTGTCATGTAATATTCTCCTCCATTCTGATGCAAATAAAGTTTGTTCAGTATTTTAAGAGTCAGTATTAAAATGTAACTCTGCAATATAATTCTTTCTTCAACGACACTGGATACATGTGTGACCGCATTGACCTTTTCACATATATATATTTCATATATAAACATTCTTCTTCCTTCATTTTGAACACGTATCCATGAAATATTATCATTTATCATATAACGTCGCGTCTGAGAAGGCAATGACGCCATGTAATACATTCGATAATCCACTAGTGGATTAAACATGCAAATTAGTTAGATACATTACATGTACATAAACATGCAAATTAGTTAGATACATTACATGTACAACGGTCTTAACGACGTCGCGTTGACTAATGTCGGAATATTGACGTTTTTGTAAAACAGTCGTGAATAAAATGACTTTTAAATGTCATATGATCAATAGAATCTTGCATTCGTGCTCACGTATATTTTTTTTTTGTTAAACTCGTTGAAGAAAAGGGATAAAATGCTCGGCAAAGCCTCGCATTTTATCCCTTTACCTTAACTCGTTTAATAAATACAATAACAAATGAACACTCATGTAAGATCCCCTACATCCATAACAAATCCGTCATTGAAACAAATGCCCATGTAAACCAAACTTTATATAAGGCAAAATAGCGTTGAGAAGGGTATACATTATTTTCTTTATTTTTGCTCAAACACAGAATTTGTGAGTACTCAATAGAACCGCCACATTGAGGTGACCGAAATGTTTTAAACTTTGTTCTTTCCAAATGTTTGTGACGCTTTAATATGTATCTTAGATAGCATTTTATTAGATTTGGTACTAGTTACACGGACAAATTGTAGGAATTCCAATGGGTACTAATTGCGCTCCTCTTGTTGATTATTATTATTTTTGGGGGGCGGGGTGGGGGTGGGGGGTACGAAAGGAGAGCTTTTTGAATTTTTAATTTTATGGTGAATACTTCGAATTGATCCCTAAATATGAAACAGGATTAACCCATTGCATGCGGTGCGGAAAACCCCTAAAGGAGTACTTGGCAAACCGTGCAGGCACAGATCAGACGCCGCCGCAAATCGCGGCGTCTGATCAGGGCCTGCACTATTTGCTAACAGAATTTTCCGTTAAAATATAATACAAATGAAAACTAGGACTGGCACCCCTTATATGACAAATGGACTTGTCAAACATATAACAATGGAAGAGTCCACTAATATATATAATGGATTAATAAATTTTTGCAGAAGGCTTAAAGCTTGTCGGAACCTAAATGTTGTGGTGGCTATAAATTTTGAAAAATCATAGGGAAAACAGAATTTTCTGATCAATTTAAGGAAATAATCATGGATACATGTACCCGTACAAACGCATACGCTATGCGATAGTCTGCATGCACGGTGGTTAAGTCAGTCACGGTGAACAACCTTGCTGTCCTCTTAAATTGCACTCCGGTGGTTCGGGATTCGGACTTTATGATTCCCCTAACATAAAGCTAAATACACTGAAATTCCACTGAAATTCCACTATTAAGACCACTTAAAATTAAGACAAATTTTGCTTTTAAAAGCTTATTTAGAAGGTTTCAGGTGCATTTTCTTTGTGTTCTCTACATCCAGTGTGCTCTAGTTGGAGTCCACCTTTGGGACTGTTCAAAAGTGGTCTTAAAGACCACTTTTGAACAGTCCCAAAGGTGGTCTTAATATAGGAATTATATGTATCTCGTTTGTTGGGCTTGGGCACTTATCCTTTTTTTTTGCATAACAAGAGTTTACTCCGGTATTCAGTGGTCTTGCTGACGCGCCCGGGATCTCCAGGTGTCTCAACGCGTTGCAACTGTCGTCTCCTCATCTTTGCTTTATCACAGCCTTTACTTTGATTTTATTTGTTGTCCGTGATGACACAATGGTGAGCTAGGAGACCTCCCTGCAATCACGAAAACACACCTATATAATTTTGACCCCTCAAACCTCATTTTATATAGTATCTGGGCCCATCGATCGGTGTCTAACTGTTGGGCTTCTTTTGCTCCGCATTTCAGTGGTTTCTTTCCGTCGAGTCCTCACTGTTGTTTCATCTCTGTGGTTGTTAGCTTTTTTGTGTTCACGGAGATGTTGCACTGATGAGTTAGGAGGCCTTCATGCTGGCGGTTTGAATCGAAGCGGTTCTAACGTGCATCCACAAAAATATAACAATTTTTCATTTTAAATTTTTCAGTTTTACGGCGGTAAAATTTACAGTGTATTTGTATGGGCGTGTTTCGTAATGCGAGCCAAACAGCTTACTAAATTGCGTTAACCGTGCCCGAAGATGAGGGCGAAGGATTGGGGCCCGTAAAACCAGTTTAGCCGCCCCCATCCCGGTAATTAAAATTGGCCGTGCCAAGGTGGTGCTTTCGTTGCAGTTTCATTTATTTTATGTTCGGCGCCGTTCATTTTTTTTAAATAATAATGAGCCAGCGAATGACAAAATCTACAAGAAGCTTGAGCGACCGGCCAGCGCATGACAAAATCTACAAGAAGTCATGAGCGACCGGCGAAAACTCAGATCAGCCTGCGCATTCGCGCCGTCAGATCTGAGTCTTTGCTGATCGCATGTACCTACTATATGCTTATATCTATGCAAAGATACATAAGCAAAAGGTATTGTCATAGTGGACGGGTGCGCAGGTTGATTTGAGTCTCTGCTGGTGGCACCAGTCTTATTGTAGGTTTTGTCATGCGCCGGCTTTTAACGCTTTTGCGTGTCCAAATTATTTAATTCGGAGAAGGTAACTGGATTGCCGCTCGTTTGGGAAAGAGCTACTGACCCAACTTGTCGCCTGTTGTTTTGTTGTTTGTCAAGAAGTGTTTGTCCGTCTTTCCCATCCGTGTTTGGTCTGATTCGATCAGGTCCTAATGTACTTTACTCACTTGATGTTCTCAAGACTTTGCAATGTAATGTTGCTTTGGTGGAACCGCAAAGAACGCGTCCTTTAATCTTTTCAATCATGTGGTGATCAGAATGCCGATCGATACCTGCCGTAGTCGGCAACATTCTTTCGTTGAGATTAATCATGGAATATTTTCTACAAACATTTTCTGCGTTCCGCTGATTTCAGAAGGGCTGCTGTCTTTTCAATTAAGTGGTGATCGGGATGCAGGTCAATACCTACCGGAGTCAGCAACATTTTTTCGTTGAGATTAATCAGGAAATATTTTCTACAATCATTCTACATGTATCATTCTCTCCCTTCCGCTGATTTCAGAAGGGCTGTTGTCAGTTTCTGGCGAAAGAATGTACACCTGACTGGTTAGTCTAACTCCTAGACCTTGATGTCATATTGGCCAAACTTTATCAAATATGAAACCTTGCTAGACTTTAATCTTGTCTCAGACATCAAGGATATCTTCCCAAGATAAAACAAGTTGCTAGCAGAGAGGGAAAAAGAAGTAAAAAAAAATATAGAAGAAAATTACTTATTGACTTTAAAATATGATATCCGACTAGTAGCTAGGCTATTGACTGGTTAACCGCTAATATATATGCCTGTCCAGGAAGTGTGGTTCAGTAAACTGTCCGGCTCGATGTGAGCTAAATAGTTTTGACTGGGCCGTAAAAATCCAAAACAAAACAAAAACAAAATCAATCTTTTAGACTGGTACATATACATGTACCAATTTAAACATTGCAGATACAGATAAGCCGGCTCATAATGGTATCAGCATTGCTGTACGAACACGTCACAACAAATAAACGAATATGTGATTTTTATCCCCTGAAACCCCTTCTCATACAGTAAAACTGGGTTTTACAGGGGTATATATTATTTTTCTTATATCTGCTCAAAAACATAGATTGTGGGTACTTGTTAGAACCGCCTCGTCGAGGCGGTTCTAACGAGTACTCACAATCTGTGTTTTGAGCAGAAATACGAAAAATATTATATTTTGTTTTATATCTGAACGTTTACATTTTTGGTAGTAATTTTTCTCAATATATTTGAATAGGCATGTTTTCGTACTAAACGTGCTCACATGCATGCAGATCTGCTGATAAGCATCAGACAGACTTTTCAATAACTTTGTTTTGTGTAATAACCTTTATGTAGTCAAACATTTGGTTGTTGAAACTCTCAGCAAATTTAGAGTGAGTGAGTGAGTGAGTTTTAGTTTTACGTCCCACCAACAGCTAAGGTCATACGGAGACGGGACCTCGGTTTAAAGACTCATCCGAAAGTCTGGAGAAGCCCGGGATCGATCCTGCGATCCCTGGTTTACAAGGCGAGTAGCGTAACCACTGCACCACGGAGGCTCCTAGCAAATTTAGAAGTCTGACAGGTAGAGAGATGATGATTTAAGGGTATGAGGAAGGATTGAAATGTAAGAGGTGGTTTCTTTCAAGTGCTAATTAGCTTCGTTCATTCCAACACTCTAAGGTTTATGACTTGTGGCATATATGATGTTACTTTGAAATGATAAAAAAACTAAGTTTTCGGTGCCTTATCAATTAAAAAGTTCCGGTTCGTTCAATACCTTACTGCTCTATTTGTTTGTTTGATTGATTTGAGGTTTAACGTCCCCGTCAACACTGTAAAGGTCATTTTGGAGACGTTGCTTCCAATATGTGGGACTTTTACCCGACATTGAGATGAAATGACATCTCAAGCCCTGTCGCCCAATGAAACCAATAGGGTCTATAAGCATGGACTTTCCGACACTCGCACCGCTTTGCCTGGGCAGGATTAGATCCTCTAAGCGATTTACCAGTACTCGTGTGTGGGTCAGATTCAGCTCTGCGTGGAAGCATCCTGCAGCCCATATATTTCTTCAAGCCCCGATAGGAGGGGGCCGTACTGCTTTATTTAATCACGAAAACACGCCTATATAATTCTGATCCCCTTGAACCCCACTTTTATATTGTAGAACTGGGGTTTACAGGGGTAAGCCTTAGTTCTAAAATATAGATTGTGGGTACTTGTTAGAACCGCCTCGTCGAGGCGGTTCTAACATATACCCACAATCTATATTATGAGCAGAAACAACAAAGATATCACAACTTTTCATCTTACAATTTTACGTTTTCGGCAATGTATTTGTATAGGCGTGTTTTCGTAATTGAATACAGGCTTATGAGAAATAAAAACGTTACACCTTACCATAAAACAAAGTTTCTTCAAACAGAAAAAAATTGATTATCTGCAATTTTTAGTTCTGACTATTTTGGAATCATTCCATTTAACGAATTGGATAAATTTGGCAATTGATGTTGATTGACCTAAATCTGTAAAATTCCATTGGTCAACACTATGCGTAAAATTCTGAACCTGGGGCCAGTTTCATCAATAAACATCGTACGATTAATCTTAAATTGCTCGTACGCACTTTTTAAAGAACTGCGTACGTCAGTTTCATCAAAACATCGCAAAGTGTTCGTACGAGCTAAATTTGCGTTTCACTAAAATAAGTCGTAATTTTGGAGATGCGCTTAAACAGGGCCACTAATTGTCACATGCGTGATCATGTGCCGTCTTCAATAGCCGTGTAAGGTAATTTACACGCTTTAAAATTATTGTTTCTGTGGACCTAGATGAATATTCAGTACAAACAACGTTGAATCAACGTTGATTATATATGTTGCTTCAAACTTGTGTTGCCATTTCATTGTCGTAAGATACAGATGTTAATTGTCTGGACCCCTTCCGTCTTTACCACTGGCGAGTTGGGCTGTTTGTGGACGTCGTGACGTCAGATAAGCATTAATTTAACGTTATAATGAACATTTCACAAGCACGTTTGTCAGTTAATGCGGGCGGGCCTCTTCCGTGAGTGCACGTATATCGTTGAGTTTATAATACTAGTTGAGGAAAAGGAATGACATCACGGCGAGACCTCGCTGAGCATTTTATTACCTTAATAAATCCAGTAATGCAAGGGCATGAATACAAGATTCAATTTATCTTATGAACTTAAAACACAGTTTACTCACGATTTTAACACAAAAGATCAATACATGACGTTGTTTAACAAAGATGCCGCATATAACGTAACGTGAAATACATGGGCTGCATGATGCTTCCACGCAGAGCTGAAACCGACCCGCACACGAGTACTGGTAAACCGCTTCGAGGATCTAATATGTTCTATAAAAGGGTTATCCTTTGGAAGCAAGGAATACACCACATGACTGGAAAATATGGAGTGTCCATGTTTCCTGTGCCAGACTTGTTAGTTTCGAACAATTAGGCCTCATCAGTGACCCTCAAAATATTTTCAAAATTCCGCAATGGAATCAATGATCCCAAAGGACAAGAAAATATAAACTGCACTATGATGTTGGGCAGGGAGACTTTTTGCGGCCGCCACACATTCCCACACATCAGCTGTAGTGACGTCAAATATAAAAGGATTATCCTTTAGAAGCAATGAATACACCACAAAACTGGAAAATATGGAGTGTCCATGTTTTCTGGGCCAGACTAGCTAGTTTCGGCCAATCAGGCAACTAAGCCTGCCCAGGCAATGCAGTGCGAGTCGGCCCTTCCATGCTTATAAACCCTATTGGTTTCATTGGGGCAGAGCTTGAGATGTCATTTCATCTCAATGTCGGGTAATAGTCCCACAAAATTGGAAACAACGTCTCCAAAATGAACATTACAGTATTGACGGGGACGTTAAATCTCAAATCAAACAAACAAATCAAAAGCCTCTGAAAGTTTCGTGTATAACGTATGTCGGTTTTCAGCTCCGGATTGTTGTTGGCAATGGTCTTAGCAAATATTATTCATTGATTGCCGTCTGTCAGGCTCTCCAGCGGCTTTTGCTTTCAATGAAATAAATTCATTTCATTTGCAACATAGATTCTTCAACATGACTGATTTTAAATTACAAAGAACCTGACTTGAAACGAAGTTCTTTGGCTACATATATGTGTACACAATTATACAATCGCCTGCAAAATATAGACGAAATGAAAGTACGCAAGACTATGACCCCCACCCCCACACTTGCCATCTGCATGATGCCGTGAAGCTTTTCGTACATACGAGTGTACACACATGTACGTACGTCCTTCCGTATGGGGTGTACGTACGTGATCCTTTGACCTCAGGTTAAGACATTGTACCAGGAAGAACCTAAACTTTTATGAGCTCATATTTTCCAGACCATATGATGGAAATGTGATGATAGGTATAGGCCAATAGATTTATTCAGCAATACACTTGCCCATACCTAGATAACCTCGAGGTCAAGGCATATTAGAAAACTTTAACTGTAGAAATTACTTAAGAGCGCATATTTTTTAAAACCATATAATGGATTTGGTTCATATTTAGTAAGATGATCGATACTCATTAAAAGTTTTATGCAGCATACCCGCGCCCATGCCCATGACCTCAAGGTCAAGAGCACGGACTCAGAATATTTTAATGTCAACGTTTAAATAGGAGCTCACATTTCCCTATCCATATCATGGATTTAGTTCGTATTTGGTATATGATGAAAGATACAGGTCGTTTCTCAGGCTACTCCGTTTAGTTTTCGCCCACATCTGATTAATGACAGGCTCGAAATAAAAGAGGCCTTAAAACCAAAACTCAAGCACAATGTCACAGATTTAGTAATTTATTTTTTATGGATTTGGTTCATATTTGGTATGATAATACACACATTTCCAAGATTCAAACGACATTACCCCCACCTACGCCAATATCCTCAGGGACAGTTTTCCAAGCTAGAAATGCTGTCTTTATTTTATTTTATTTATTTATTTATTTATTTATTATTATTATTATTATTTATTTATTATTATTATTATTATTATTATTTTTATTTGAGTCTTTGTTTTAATCACAAGTCTAATCGCAGATTGTGGGTCGTCGCGTCGGTTATTTTGCTGTTAAGCCCCCGTCAACTGTTGGTCCATGTATATAGGTAATTTTGGAGACGCTACTGCTGATTTTGTGGGGCTTTTACCCGACCTTGAGATGGAACGGCATCTAAAGCCCCATCGACCAAAGAAACCGCTAGGGTTTAAGGAGCGGTCCCACTCGCTCCACTTTTCTTGGCTAGGCTGTTACATTCTAAACGGCAAACCAGTAATCAAATCATCAGGAAATCACGCCTGTATAATTTTAAACCCCTTGAACCCCACTTTTATATAGTAAAACTGGGGTTTACAGGGGTAAACTTTATTTTTCTTATTTCTGCTCTAAAGTATAGGTCGTGGGTACTCGTTATCACGTTTCGATTGAGCAGAAATAAGAAAAATATCACAAATTTTATCTGAAAATATTCTCTTTTTTTCGGCGATAGAGGTTACAATGTATTTGTATAGGCATGTTTTCGTAATGTTGGTCAGTTTCAGCTCTGCGCGGAAGCACTATGCAGGCCAAACCCGATGGGAGAAAGCGAACGTCAATTCTAGGTTATACCATGAAATATAGATTGTGGGTACTCGTAAGCACTACCACAACGATGCGCTTCTAACGAGTACCCTCAATCTCAATTTTTCAAAACAAAACAACAAAAAAAAAAACAATACTAAGAACCCCCCACCCAAAACCTAAAGATTTAAACAAGGTGGGGTGGGGGGGGGGGTAGTTTCGAGGGATCTTTATTGCGTGGGCTTGTATAAGTAATGGGCGTTATCTGCGAAGGTATAGACAAAATGAAATGTTGCGTACCAACAATTAACCTATGCCGCGCGTCATCTTCTTCAGCTATGGCTGTGATAAGACGAAAATTTCAATGTGCGACGTCTAAATATTCATCTCAGAAATACGACAAAATGTGCGAACATCGCAGATTGTGAGCATTTGATGAAACAGGATTTTTGTCGTAAGAACTTCGTACGATCTTTTTAAGACGAAAATACGTCGCAAATGCTTTGATGAAACTGGCCCCTGGTTTGACCATCTTGTTGCAGGATAGCTTTACAGTTCCAAGAGTTTGTATGATTAAACACAATTCTTGCCAGAAAGACTACAACAGTTGAAATTGGAGATATTCAATCAATACAGATTTACTCATAATCAACTTACGTAAACATAAATGATATTTGACGTCTCATGCGTTTCTTGGAGATATGATTTATGCCAGTTCTCAAGTCCTTGCAATGACTCCCCCTGTAAACCGTATCGATATAGAGAAAAATGGGATTTCGTACATGTGCAAACATTATTCTCTTACTTTTTACGCGAAAACATACATTGTTGGTGCACATTATCACCGCCTAGACTGTTGGTGCTTGTTAGAACTGTTGGTGCTTGTTAGAACCGCCTCTATGAGGCGGTTTTAACGAGGACTAACAGTCTATGTTGGGACTAAAAACAAGAACAATAATACAAGCTTTCATCATGGACATATCAACTGGAGACGTCGTTTTAGCAAACGGATGAGTTATAGTAATATTCCATTTGATAACTTAGTAGAAATTTCTTTATCAAAACGATGATTTTTAGAGTGAGTGAGTGAGGGTTTTTGAGTTTTACGTCTCACCGACAGCTAAGGTTATACGGAGACGGGACCTCGGTTTAGGCCCACCCAAGAGTCTGGAGAAGCCCGGGATCGATCCTGCGACCCCTAGTTTACAAGGCGAGATGCATAACCACTACACCACAGAGGCTTCTTCACATTTTAGATATGAAGCAGTTTACCAAAAGTTAAAAAAAAAAACACAATAATAAACCCATAATAATTTCAAAATCAAACTCAAATCTCAAAAGTTGCTGCCAGTGAAAGGTAAATTATTCGGCACCTTCATTTTTAACATATTCAGTACCAGAAACCCCTAAAAGGGTATTTTGGCAAACAGTGTGGGCCCAGATCAGACGCAGCAAAATGCGGCGTCTGATCAGGGCCTCTACTGTTTGCTAAAAGTTCAGTCATTTTCCAAATAAATTTTGATGAAAACACAACCTGACACCCCTAAATTTTGAAATGGACTCCTGCTAAATATAAGGAGGAAGATTCCATTTGGTACAAAAAAGGGTTAAAGAACATTGACAGTTGGAAACGTCGGTCAGGCCTGGAGGCCAATAAAATTATAACATCTGGGGCCGAGAGCATAAAGGGGGCGTAGTTTTCGCTGGCGCAAGCTTCGATAGTTGGTATGGAAGCCGATAGGGGACATTTTGAACTTGTGACTTATGACTTGCGACGTTGGAGTTGCATGCCTAATTTTTGCGACGTATGACTTTTGACTTTCGACAAATCTGACGCAGTGGAAGATGGCGGTCAACGACGGTGTCGATCCAGCGATTTTGCTGCTCCTGTATTATATTGTTTGATGAATGCCATTAAGAAGACTTTTGTTATGTTTTTTTACTCTGTTTTTGTTATCTTTGTATGACTTATGACTTGCGACTTATAACTTTGACTTGTGATTTATGACTTGTGACTTATCACTTTCGACTTATGATTTGTTGACTTTTGGTGCAAACCCGAAAAATATCGGGTACCGGACAACGGCACCGACAATTCCGGTGTATATTGTTTAGAAATGCCACTTAGAAGACCCTGTTTCATGTATTATCAACTCTGTTTTAGTGACAATTTACTACCGCCTGTGTTGTTATGCCCCATTACTTTAGATTCGCGCCAAGAAATTGTCTTAAGTTGCAAGTCAAAACTCAAAAGTCATAAGTGACAAGTCATAAGTCGAAAGTCACAATTCGAAAGTTAAATGTCATAAGTGACAAGTCAAAACTCATAAGTCAAAATTCATAAGTGACAAGTCATAAGTCTTAAAAATTCACAAAATCAGAGTAAATAACCTACCATATGATCTTTTCGGTGGCATTTTTCAAACAATATAAAACAGAAGGAGAAAAATCGCTTGCCTCACCGGAATCTTAGCCGTCGTTGTCCGAAATCGGCCGTTGCTTGAGGTATGTCAAAAGTCACAAGTAAAAAGTCATAAGTCGCAAGTCGGTAGTCACAAGTCGTTAGTCACAAGTCAAAATGTCCCCTATCGGCTTCCATAAGTTGGCGCAACTAAGTCCGGCGTACGACTGTCTTAAAATCAGAGTGCAGAAATCGGGCGTAAGTCGGACGCACTTGCGACATTAGTATGCCTGGTGTATAGCCGTAATTGCTTTTGTTTCGTTTGTTTGATTTGAGGTTTAACGTCCCCGTCAACACTGTATAGGTCATTTTGGAGACGATGCTTCCAATTTTGTTGGACTTTTACCCGACATTGAGATGAAATGACATCTCAAGCCCTGTCGACCAATGAAACCAATAGGGTTTAAAAGCATGGACGGTCCGACTCGCACTGCTTTGCCTGGGCAGGCGTAGATCTTCTAAGCGGTTTACCAGTAGACGTGTGCCGTCAGTTTCAGCTCTGCTTGGAAGCATCATGCAGCCCATCTATTTCTTTAAGCCCCGTTTGGCGGGGGCCGCTAGCCGTCTTTGCACGATGTAACATGTAAATTATGTATACACACGATACACAGGCTTCAAGGGATGTATGAATGAAATTGATGCACAACACATCTACTTTGCATGTTCTTGGAAAATGTCTCCCAGAAAAAATATAAGAAAGCGAAATTTTGAGATTATTAGCCCTTTATAAGTAAATGCTGGAGTATTAAACTCGAAATTCAGTAATGCCTCCACTTCAAAATTAAAAAAAAAAATTATATAAGAGGAGCTTGAACTGGTATATGCGTTCCCCTGCAACGTCATGAAAAACTTGTTTGTTAATATTTATTTGGGCATAACTTGAAAATTACACATATATAAAGTGGTGCAAACGTCTTTTGAGAGCCAGAACAACCAGTCTGATAGTCCTGCATGCAGTTGATCTAACACTATTATATGTTACTAAGTCGCCAACTGAATTCTGGAAACTGCCACTCGCCATCAATTCATTCAAGCAATGATCTAAGCGTTCATAAAGCTCAATATCATTATTTATCACATGATGTCGCGTCTGAGAATGTAATAACGTCATTTTTAACATTTCTGACGATGAATTACCTATTTTTCTCGGTGTAAGAAAACCCGATAATCGTTCAACAGTGAATTATTCCATTTCTTCGTTTCGAACGTGTTGACGTCATAATTGCTAGGCGACGTTGCTGACGTCGTTGGTAACAACAATAACAAAAGTTGACGTTTGGCGGAAATTCTGATAAAATCATAGAAATCAGACTAAAATTTTCGCGCCCATTTGACGTTTTTGAGGAGAGACCTGCATCACGAAGATAAAGTATTATTTTCTTGAAATTAAGTTCTAATTTCATGACATTTGTGCCTCTGTATTTCAAGGACAGGATGATTTTTGCATTGAAATGAAAACAAGATGGCGACTGATTTTCAAACAAAACCACGCCTCCTGAAATCCATACCCTGACTGGAACTATTTTGGTTGGAAATCTGAATGGTTGAATTTGAAAATTCAAAGGTAAAACATGAATGGAAATGTAATAAACAGTTTATTTTGTTGTTTTGATTGATTACGGAGAAATAATTCACTCGTGTTCTAAGGCTTTCGTGTACTCGGAAGCCTTAGAACACTTGTGAATTATTTCACCGTAATCGATAAAAAAAACACAAAAAAAAACAAATAAACTCTATGTAATAAATTCGATAATCCACTAGTGGATTAAATATGCAAATTAGTTAAATACCCCCCATAACGTTACATGTACATCGTCTTTAACGACGCCGCGCTTGCTAATGGCGGAACACTAATATTTTTGTTAAACAATCGTGAATAAAATTCGTTTTAAATGTCATATGATAAACAGAATCTCGCATTCGTGCTCATGTATTATTGAATTTATTAAAATCGTTGAAGAAAACTGATAAAATGCTCGGCAAAGCCTCGCATTTTATCCTTTATTCCTCAACTCGATTAATAAATTCAATAATACATGAACACTCATGTAAGATCCTCTATAAATATCCTAAATACCCGCTTCTCCTATACTGTACATCGTCAAACCAGTGTACAATTCCAGAATAATGCAACATAATCTAAGTCTGCTAGATATCACCCGAGTGACTTTATGAGTGAGTTTACGACAATGTTTGCGACACGCCTCGGTTATGCACATCGCTTAAATTTCTGCGACAATTTTACTAAGCTTACGTCTGCTAAATGTACTTGGCCCAAGGTGCTTGAGAGATGAAGAAAAACATATAAGACTAATTCAGAGAGGCTTCATTTACGTTTAGCCCGCGGACATCATTTATGCTCTTTGCACAAGCCGCTTTTCAAATGAAAGTTTCGTTATAGCATTTTATTTTATTCCGTTGGGTGTTATCATCTTTAACAAACTGTTAAACACTGAAGCAGAGGATTCTTTTGGATAGTTCAGTCGCGCGATCTCTGATCATTAGAATCTTCAGGCAGCAGTTATCTCCTTTCAACCCTGCGTTTGGTGCCTGATGCTCTGTCTCTGGTCGGGCCTATCGGAGTTTAACTGTTGGTCTTCTTTTGCCCCAGCATTTCAGTGGTTTCATGCTGTCGAGTCCTCACTGTTGTCTCATCTCTGTGGTTGTTTGATTTTTGTGTTCACGGAGATGTTGCACTAATGATTTAGGAGACCTTCATGCGGACTGAACAAATTATTTGTCTAAATCGCGACGGAAGTATGGGCGAGGACTGTGGTTACGTAAAATCGATTTAAGCCCCCAAGTGGAATTCGTTTCACTGGCCGTTCCAAAGCGGTTCTTCTGTCGCGGTTTATTTTTGGTATGGTTTGTCTTTGAGTGTGTGTGTATCGCTTATGTTTTTTTTTTGTTTCGGATAGCCAATTTGGCCATTTTGTGGGAAAGTAACTGTCCTTTTGGCTTTCCGCGATTGATGTTTTCATTAGGGTCAAGTTGTTTCTTGTTTGTGCTTCTTTCCCTTTGGTGTCTCTGAAGGGAGCTGTGGGTTACTTGTATCGATTTCTGATCATTGCCTTCTCTTCTATTTTAGACTTTTCAAAGATTCTGCAGAGACCCATTTTTGACTCAACCGCACATGCCCATTCTTATAACTAGAGCTGGGTTAAGGTAAGTCAGGCCCGACGAATTCACGGCTATATAATTGTGACCCCTTAAACCACACCCCAGAAAACCTAAAGGAGTAAACGTTTTTTTCTTACTTCTCTAAGCTTGGAGCAGAAATATGAAAACAAAAGCAGACTTTCTTGTCTGAAAATTTTCAGTTTCTTTTTTCGAGTGGTAAAAATTTCAATATATGTTAATAGGCGTGTTTTCGTAGTTGGATGGAAAAGATTGTAGATCCTGATGGGTGTCTTATGGCACATCACTGTTTGCATCTATATACGGTTAAAATGGGTTAACGTGACAGCCCATTGAAATATCGCCTACTCCTAAAGAGTACATGTAATATACATCGATTTATTTGAAATGTTTTATTCATTTAATGTGTCGTCCAAATCAACAACAAATGTCATATTGGGCCCGTCTGCTACCCTTCACTGATCATGGACAGGCATAGACCTCTAAGCGTTGTATCAGTACTTAGTGAGAACTGATGAGAACTGAGCCAGTGGATTAATGGCCGAGTCCTCAAGCAAACGTCAGTCTAAAGCCGTTTCCCGATGGAGGGGACATTAGAAAAGGAAATATAAGACAGAGTAGAAAAAACACAACATAAAATCCTGAAACATAAAACAAACCATTCCATCCCAAGCACCTGCTAGATCCTCTACAGTATATAATTGCAACACGCAACACTATGACCTTGTCCGGAACAGTCCTTCGTGGGCACATACTGTCCGTGTTGGGGACATTGCAGTTACACTTAGAAGTTGGCGTGTCATACTAAGTTATTTATAAGACTTTCAAGGGGCGTAACAAATCAAAACAAACAAAAAAATCAACACTCTGCATATTTTGCAATAGTTTGGTTAATCACTTTAATTTTGATTAAAGGATTTCAATTAAAAAATACATAAAAATATGCCTAACATAAAGTTTTATGAATCTATTCCAGTTTGTATTGGTGTCAAAATATTTGCTGGTAATAAACCTTTTCATAGTTGAAATTATTTTGATACTAATAGTAAGTTTTCGTAGTTATGGTTAGTAGACATTTTCCAGCACGGACACTTTCTAAAGCTATCATTAAAAGACTGGTCCCGGCATGGACACTTTCTATAGGTATATTTAAAAGACTGTTCCCAGCACGGACACTTTCTGTAGTACGCTTCATAGTCTGTTCTATTGAACATACCTTCAGAAGTGTCCGTGCTGGGAAGAGACTAATATTCATAGCTACAGAAAGTATCCTTGTTGGGAACAGTCTATTAAACATAATTATAGAAAGTGTCCTTGGTGCCAACAGTCTATTAAACATGGCTACAGAAAGTGTCCTTGGTGGGGACATTCTATTAAACACAGCTACAGAAAGTGTCCTTGGTGGGAACAGTTTATTAAACATACGTATAGAAAGATTCCTTGTTGGAAACAGTCTATTAAACATATATACAGAAGTGTCCGTGCTGGAAACAGCCTATTAAACATAGCTACAAAAAGTGTCCATGCTGGGAACAGTCTATTAAACATAGCTACATGAAGTGTCCTTGGTGGGAACAGTCTGTTAAAAATGGCTACAGGAAGTGTCCTTGGTGGGAACATTCTATTAAACATAGCTACAAAAAGTGTCCTTGCTGGGAACATTCTATTAAACATAGCACAAAAAGTGTCCATGCTTGGAATAGTCTATTAAACATAGCTACATGAAATGTCCTTGGTGGGAACAGTCTGTTAAAAATGGCTACAGAAAGTGTCCTTGGTGGGAACAGTCTATTAAATATAGCTACAAAAAGTGTCCATGCTGGGAACAGTCTATTAAACATAGCTACATGAAGTGTCCTTGGTGGGAACAGTCTGTTAAAAACGGCTACAGAGAGTGTCCTTGGTGGGGACATTCTATTAAACAAAGCTACAGAAAGTGTCCTTGGTGGGAACAGTTAATTAAACATACGTATTGAAAGAGTCCTTGTTGGAAACAGTCTATTAAACATATTTACAGAAGTGTCCGTGCTGGAAACAGCCTATTAAACATACCTACCAATAGTGTCCATGTTGGGAACAGTCTATTAAACATAGCTACACGAAGTGTCCTTGGTGGGAACAGTGTGTTAAAAATGGCTACAGAAAGTGTCCTTGGTGGGAACATTCTATTAAACATAGCTACAGAAAGTGTCCATGCTGGGAACAGTCTATTAAACATAGCTACATGAAGTGTCCTTGGTGGGAACAGTCTGTTAAAAATGGCTACAGAAAGTGTTCTTGGTGGGAACATTCTATTAAACATAGCTACAAAAAGTGTCCATGCTGGGAACAGTCTATTAACATAGCTACATGAAGTGTCCTTGGTGGAAACAGTCTGTTAAAAACGGCTACAGAAAGTGTCCTTGGTGGGGACATTTTATTAAACATAGCTACAGAAAGTGTCCTTGGTGGGAACATTCTATTAAACATAGCTACAAAAAGTGTCCATGCTGGGAACAGTCTATTAAACATAGCTACATGAAGTGTCCTTGGTGGGAACAGTCTGTTAAAAATGGCTCCAGAAAGTGTCCTTGGTGGGAACATTCTATTAAACATAGCTACAAAAAGTGTCCATGCTGGGAACAGTCTATTTAACATAGCTTCAGAAAGTGTCCTTGGAGGGAACAGTTTATTAAACATACGTATAGAAAGAGTCCTTGTTGGAAACAGTCTATTAAACATATATACAGAATTGTCCGTGCTGGAAACAGCCTATTAAACATAGCTACAAAAAGTGTCCATGCTGGGAACAGTCTATTAAACATAGCTACATGAAGTGTCCTTGGTGGGAACAGTCTGTTAAAAATGGCTACAGAAAGTGTCCTTGGTGGGAACATTCTATTAAACATAGCTACAAAAAGTGTCCATGCTGGGAACAGTCTATTAACATGGCTACATGAAGTGTCCTTGGTGGAAACAGTCTGTTAAAAACGGCTACAGAAAGTGTCCTCCGTTGGGACATTCTATTAAACATAGCTACAGAAAGTGTCCTTGGTGGGAACATTCTATTAAACATAGCTACAAAAAGTGTCCATGCTGGGAACAGTCTATTAAACATAGCTACATGAAGTGTCCTTGGTGGGAACAATCTGTTAAAAATTGCTAAAGAAAGTGTCCTTGGTGGGAACATTCTATTAAACATAGCTACAAAAAGTGTCCATGCTGGGAACAGTCTATTAAACATAGCTACATGAAGTGTCCTTGGTGGGAACAGTCTGTTAAAAACGGCTACAGAAAGTGTCCTTGGTGGGGACATTCTATTAATCATAGCTACAGAAAGTGTCCTTGGTGGGAACAGTTTATTAAACATACGTATAGAAAGAGTCCTTGTTGGAAACAGTCTATTAAACATATATACAGAAGTGTCCGTGCTGGAAACAGCCTATTAAACATAGCTACAAAAAGTGTCCATGCTGGGAACAGTCTATTAAACATAGCTACATGAAGTGTCCTTGGTTGGAACAGTCTGTTAAAAATGGCTACAGAAAGTGTCCTTGGTGGGAACATTCTATTAAACATAGCTACAAAAAGTGTCCATGCTGGGAACAGTCTATTAAACATAGCTACATGAAGTGTCCTTGGTGGGAACAGTCTGTTAAAAACGGCTACAGAAAGTGTCCTTGGTGGGGACATTCTATTAAACATAGCTACAGAAAGTGTCCTTGGTGGGAACAGTTTATTAAACATACGTATAGAAAGAGTCCTTGTTGGAAACAGTCTATTAAACATACCAACAGAAGTATCCGTGCTGCAAACAATCTATTAAAATACCTTCAGAAAGTGTCCTTGGTGTGAACAGTCTATTAACCATATCTACAGAAATGTCCGTGCTGGGAACAATCTATTAAACATACCTACAGAAAGTGTCCTTGATGGGAACAGTCTTTTAATCATAGCTACAGAAAGTGTCCGTGCTGGGAACAGACTATGAAGCGTACTACAGAAAGTGTCCGTGGTGGGAACAGTCTTTTCAATATACCTACAGAAAGTGTCCATGCTGGGACCAGTCTTTTAATGATAGCTTTAGAAAGTGTCCGTGCTGGAAAATGTCTACTAACAATAACTACGAAAAGTGTCCTTGGTGGGAACAGTCTATATAACATACCTATATAATTGTCCGGGCTGGGAACAGTCTATAAACATACCTACAGAAGTGTCTGTGCTTGGAACAGTATAAAACATACCTACAGAAAGTGTCCTTGGTGGGAACAGTCTATTAAACATACCTATATAAATCGTCCTTGCTGGGAACAATCTATTGAAGGAGTCCATGTATATAATCCACCAATCGCAAAAAACAATTGCAGGAAATTGTTCAAATGTCTAGTTTGCTTTAAAGCATGTGTATTAAATAAGGCTAAAAGGGATGCCCTTTGAGAACCATGAACCATGAACGCATTCAAAAACGAAAATAGCAGAATCCATTTGTTGTTTGGGCCAGACAAGCTTGTTTCGGCCATCAAGGCCTCATCAGTACCCCTAAAAGAAATGCTGAAAACGAGTATCAGCGGTTACGAGTATCAGCGTAAACCGTGGAAAATGACGTTGAAAGTTGACGTTACGTCAGAAGAAATTTCCAGTTTAATAAAACGTCATGCGGCAAATTTTGATTACGGATTATTTTGCTAGTGTATGGATTTGTATGCGGTTTGTAGCCTGCTTCCACAATAGAATAATTTTTGTCTTTTAGTCAGAATGTTTCTTTTGTAAGGACTAATTGATTCTTAATTAGCTGGGTTAAATGCTTCTTTAAATGGACATTTTACTGACTCCTTTGATATTCATTTGGGATCACGATTCAATAAAAAACATCCCTTCGAATTCAACGTTGTTCTTCTTTTTTGTCCTGATGTTTTTAAGGTAACCGGGCGCCAAGGGCTACCTACCCCCAGTTCGCCAGCTGGGATTAGTTGTAGGTACTGCTCTTTTCCCTAGGCTGCCAATATGCTGACTCATGTCTGTTTGACAGATATCAGCTAGCCGATTGGGAGTTATGTGACTTCTGTCGCGGACTGACTGAACTGGTTTTTAAGGTAACCGGGCGCTATAAGCACATAGGGGCTACCCCGCCGACTGTCGCGGAGGACCGCAACTTACTATTAGTATCAAAATAATTTCAACTATGAAAAGGTTTATTACCAGCAAATATTTTGTCACCAATACAAACTGGAATAGATTCATAAAACTTTATGTTAGGCATATTTTTATGTATTTTTAATTGAAATCCTTTAATCAAAATTAAAGTGATGAACCAAACTATTGCAAAATATGCAGAGTGTTGATTTTTGTGTTTGTTTTGATTTGTTACGCCCCTTGAAAGTCTTATAAATAACTTAGTATGACACGCCAACTATTCAACAAAAATGCGAGGCGTTATCAAATTTCATAACAGTCATAAAAATAAATAACTTTTAATAAACGACGACTGTTATTCGCTTGACCCAAATGAAGAGAATAGAACACGATACATTTAAATTAAAATGCAAAGATAACCCAAATTTTATGGTTTTCTGTATCTACAACTGCTAATTTCCAGTGTCCCCACCACGGACACTTTGTTCCGGCCTACTCGCTAGATCAGTAGAACGCCCCGGCACTGAAGCCTCACAGCACATACATACCGACCCAACTCTGCACCATTGAAATAATTGTTTTTTTTTTATGGACGTATCTCTGTTCAGACAATAAGGAACTACCTCCAATATTTTGCGACCTCGGCAGCTCAATCGGATGGGCGTCTGACAAGTGATCAGGAGGTCGCGAGTTCGATACCTGCCGGGGTCGGCAACATTCTGTCGTGGAAATTTATCATGAACTGTTTTCTACGGTCATTCTCTCCTCTATTCCGATTCAAGAAAGGCAGTTGCCAGTTTCTGAAGCTTATGTACACGCCCGCCCGGGAAAGTGTGGGTAGGTAGACTGACCGGCTCGATATAACCTAAATATTGTTAATTGGGTCGGTAAACCTCAAACAAAGAAACAAAAACCTTCGATATTCAGATAGTGCACCTATTAATGAAAGTCCTTATCATTTATTTTTAGAAAATACAACTTTTCAACCGATGAAGTAATCTAACTTTCAGAATACATCAGCACAGCGTATCATACTCTAGAAGGATGATACGTCCATACCTGTATAAGATAATGTTGTCCGCCATGTTGCTAGAATTTGTTCTTTTAGCTCATCTGAGCAAGCTTTTGTGATCACCCTTTGTTCGTCGTACCTTCGTCGTCGTCAACAATTATGTTGTTCACCCTCTAGAAGCTATAGTTTTGCTTCAATCTTCATGAAACTTGCTCAGAATGTTTGCCTCTATACAATCTAGGTCAAGTACGATACTGGGTCATGCCGGGTCAAAACGTAGGTCATCAAGTCAAATCAAATGAAAACATTCTTAACACTCTAGAGGCCCCAGTTTTGACCCAATCAACAACAAACTTGCACAGAATGACCATCCTGATTAAATCTCGGGCAGTTTCGAATGCGGGTCATGTCAGGTCAAACAGTAAGTCAGTAGGTCAAATCATAGAAAAAAAAATTGTTATCACTCTAGAGGCCACAGTTTTGGTCCAATCATCCTCAAACTTGCTAAGAATGATCATTTTGACAATATCTCGGTCAAGTTCGAATATGGGTCATGTCGGGTCAACAGGTAGGTCATTAAGTCAAATTATAGAAAAAAAACCTTATTAACATTCTAGGCATCAAAGTTTTGGTCCAATCATCCCCAATCTTGTCCAGAATGATCATCCTAGCAATATCTCGGTCAAGTTCGAATATGGGTCATGTCGAGTAAAGAAGTAGTTAAGTAGGTCAAATCATAGAAAAAACCTTTAAACACTCTAGAGGCCACAGCATTGGCCAAATCATCCTCAAACTTGCTCAAAATGATCATCCTAGCAATATATCTCGGTCAGGTTCGAATATGGGTCATGTCGAGTCAAGAAGTAGTTAAGTAGGTCAAACCATAGAAAAACCCCTTTAGAACTCTAGAGGCCACAGTTTTGGTCCAATCATCCTCAAACTTGCTCAGAATGGTCATCATGACAATATCTCTGCTTGGTTCGAATATTAACACTCTAGAGACTACAGTTTTAGTCCAATCACCATCAACCTTGCTCAGAAGGATCATCTCTACAATATCTAGGTCAAAATCGAATATGGGTCATGTGTGGTAAAAAAACTGGTCAGTTGGTCAAATCATAAAAAAATGTTTACACTCTAGAGACCGCAAATTTAGTCTAATTATCATCAAACTTGCTCAGAATTAACATTCTGACAATAACTAAGTATAGTTCCAATATGGGTCATGTGGGGTCAAAAAGTAGGTCAGTAGGTTAAATCATAGAAAAACCTTGTTAACACTTTAGAGGTCACAAGTCTGGACCAATCATCATCAATCTTGCTCAGAATGGTCCTCTTTTGGTACATGTAATGCATTGGTCAGGAGAGGTATTTTATGACAAAGGTCCATCCCCACGCCCCCACTCCATTTGTCACCATTGTAAGTTAGATTGAGCGTGTTCATCTCCGTCCGGTGCACTAGGACCTGACCCTCGATGTCCACAAGGTGCCCAGATAGTGATATACAAGTCAACTCTGTATTGTCAAAGGGATTGATACCCCCTCCCCTCTCGTCACCATTAGTCATAGTTAGTTAGACTGAACCCATTCATCTCCGTCTGGTGCACTAGGACCTGACCCTCAATGTCCACAAGATGCCCATATAGTGACATACAAGTCATCTCTGTATTGTCAAAGGGGTGGATACCACCCACGCCCCACCCCTTGTCACCATGAGTCATTGTTAGTTTGTTAGTTAGTTAGACGAGCCCATTCATCTCCGTCTGGTGCAATAGGACCTGACCCTCAATGCACACAAAATGCCCAGATAGTGACATACAAGACAGCTCTGTATTGTCAAAGGGTGGATACCCCGCCCCCTTGTCACCATGTGTCATTGTTAGTTAGTTAGATTGAGCCCATTCATCTCTGTCTGTGACCTGACACTCACTGTTCACAAGGTCCCCAGATAATAACATACAGGTCAGCTCTCTATTTTTAAAGGGATGGATACCACCCCACCCCCCTTGTCACCATGAGTCATTGTTGGTTAGTTACATTGAGTCAATTCATCTCTGTCTGATGCACTAGGACCTGACCCTCAATGTTCACAAGGTGCCCAGATAGTGACAAACAAGTCGGCGCTGTATTGCAAAAGGGAACTTTTGAATGACTTCTTCCTCAAAAAAGAAAACAATTTTGGATGAATGTTCCATGAATGAAAAAAATGTATAACACTTAAATATCTAGATTGATTTTGAAATGTTCCTTGAGTCACTGTCAGCCAAAATTGCTCTTACCCTCAACTCAACCTTATATTACCTACCATAGGGATCAGGTGAGCAATCCAGGGCCATCATAGCCGTCTTGTTTTAATTGAGATTTTACGTCCCCACCAATACTATCAAGGTCATATTGGAAACGTTGCTTTCAATTTTATGGGACTTTTACCCGACATTGAGATAAAATGATTTCTCAAGCCCTATCGCCCAAACAAGCCAACTGACCGCATGAGAAGGATTATGCCCAATGCATATAAGCCTTTTGGTTTCATTCGGCGGTAAGGCTTGAGGTGTCATTTCATCTCAATGTCAGGTAAAAGTCCCACAAAATTGGAAGCAGGGTCTCCAAAATGACCTTTTGTTTTTATCAAAAATAAGGAAAATAATGTACGAGGGCTATTCGATCACACATGTTTTTGAAATAACGCATCCGCTGATATTTCTAATTTATGCTTCAGGTGCTCGTTCGAACCGCCTAACTGAGGTAGTTCTAACGTGTACAAGCCTGCCCAGGCAAAGCGGTGCGAGTGGGCCCGTCCATGCTTACAAACCCTATTGGTTTCATTGGGCGGTAGGGCTTTAGATGTCATTTCATCTCAGTGTCGGGTAAAAGTCCCGCAAAATTGGAAGCAACGTCTCCAAAATGACCGTTACAGTGTTGACGGGGACGTTAAACCTCAAATCAAACAAACAACCTATGTTTTAGATAAAAAAAGGGAAAATTATTGTAAGGGGGAAGTTTCGGAAGTTTTGTGATTGGCTTGGAATAGAAAATATATCGTTCTTCTCATACATAACGATTCTTTCCGAACAGCAATCGTTTATCCTAATGGGGTTCACTTGAATTTTTCTTACAGGTACTTCTTATCGAGGCGCGATAGTGCGGCTTAAAACCCTTAGAAAGGCCATGCGGCCAACAGAAATGAGAAAACTAATACATACCCATGTAACTCCAGTTTTTCTATATAAGTATGGGGTTAAATATCGTGTTATCTTGAAGCGTTCATGCGTTGCTATAATTAATTATATCATACATGTATATAAATCCGGTAGCATTTGGCTATGGCAATTTCCCCTAGATTTTGCTATTGCCAGACGCCTGGCAACAGCATTTTACCCGACTTTGTTCCATTGCCAGACATATGGTGATAGCAAATTTTCCTATTTTGTTCTATTGCCAGACGTCTGGCAATAGCACATTTCCCGATTTTGTTCTATTGCCATCTGGCAATAACATACATGTATCTCCGACTTTGTGCTATTGCTAGACGTCTGTCACTAGACCCTTCCTTTATTCATATCAAGTGTTTTGCTTTCAGCTCATATACCAGGACCTATGCAGCATCAAGTAGCATCTATATTTCCAGAAATGTTCAATTAACCTTCTTTTCTTATAAATGGAAATAAAAATATTTTGAATTCACACTCTCCCAGTGATTCTGTGTGAACATGCTTTTAATGAAACAAATCGCGGTGAGAGTGTCGTTCATTTTTCATTCAATCAAATAGATGAGACACGGTGATGCATGCCACATTAAAAGCATATTGGAGTATTCAGTTAATGGAATCATTTTTAATGAAAAGGTTATTAACTTGTGACATTAGCACAGCGTTATTAAAAGTGTTATAATTATTTTGTATTGCCATTCAATATGCGTCGATAGCTGGATTGATTTGACCCTTTAAGCTTGCTATTATGGCACTTCCATAACAAAGAAATCTTTTGTAGAACATTCTAAAAATACATACATTAATAAAATCCACTAGTATAGTTCTATAAATAAAGCACTTGGCTACAATGTTTGGCCCGACCACGACAGAACAACAGATCAAGACTGCAGTGCCGTTGAAAAGTAGTTCGCGCCCAGTGAAATACCAGTTTTGTTCTGAATGGAATCTTCCATCTTATAAACAGCACACGTTCATTTCAAAGTTTACGGTTTCTTAAAAATTTATTTGGAAAATTGCTTAACAGTGTAGGCCCTGATCAGACGCCGCGTTTTGCGGCGTCTGATTTGGGCCTGTACTTTTTGCCAATTTTTAATGCATTGTACTTGACCCAATCAGTCCGCATGCATTGTGTTTGACCGAATCACAGCCAGAAATTATGCTTTCGTCTTTAATTGCACGCCGGTGGATCGGGGTTCAGACTCCATGATGGCCTTGGCGTAAAAATATATATTAGTTGGTCGGAGCCGAAACTTTTATGTCTGTTGCTTGGTCCAACGGGGTTCATCTGTTGGTTTTCTTTTGCTCCATTGTAACTGTAGCGTCGTATTCAGCACCGGATGGCTCAGCGCGTGTTACTGTCGATTCCTCATCCTTATGTCAACTTGGCTTTAATTGTGATTTCTTTGTTTGCCGAGTTGATTCACTGCTGAGTTAGAAAATCTTCACGCGGACCAAACAAATACTTGTTTGAACCACAGTTAAAGTGACGGTGAGGGTGAGGATCCCGTATAATAACCCACCAGTTAATTTTACTGATCGTTTCAAGTTGGTGCTTTTGCTGTGGTTCTTCCATCTTTTGTGTTGGTGGTTCTGACTCTTTCCCTAATTATAGATGATTCTGATTCTCTCCCCCACACTTTTAGGTCGTTCATTTTAGTTACGTTGGTCCTTCCAGTTTTATGTTTGTCATGTTGGTGATTCTGGTGTTGGTGTTGTCACTCTATCTCATCACGTGAACAAGTCCGTGAAATGAAGACCCCCTTATACCCCACTTTAAATAGAGAAAACAGGGGTTTACGGGGGTATATATTATTTTTCTTATTTTTGCTCCAAGACATAGGTTGTGGGTACTCGTTAGAACCGCCTCAATGAGGCGGTTCTAACGAGCACCCACAACCTTTGTTTGCAGTATTTATAAGAAAAATATCACGGATTTTCACCAGAAAAAATGGCCATTTTGGAGATGTGAAAAAAATGCACTTTGTCGCACGCGTGTGTTATCGTAATGTCTAATCTTCTTCCCCTAGTGATATTGTGGGAAACTTTAGGAATCTGAATGTCTCAGTTCCTGGTTGTTTTTCGTTTTAATTTTAAACTAAGGATTGAAGTAAAGGTATTAGAAAATAAATTAAAACCCCGGTTTGGAAATTGAAGTTGTGCAGTTTTTCTTTTAAACCGTGGTTTGAAGTTTTCAAAGCCTAGTTTGAAAACAAGGGTTTCACTTTGGTGTCTCTGATGGGAACTGTGGGCTAATTGTATCGATGTCTGATCATTGCCTTCACATCTATTTTTCAAGTTCAAGCCGTGATTTAGACATTTATTGTGCACTTGGCTTGCTAACGGGACGAGTCATAAGAAAACATGTCGGTGTACTCCTGCAATCTCTACTGTTCACTATATGAAGTGGGATTTTGAAGGTGTTCATCAGACGGACTTGTCATAGCAAATCTTGCGTAACGGTACATGTATAATTAATTAAAATTTATGATGAGTCCGTTTAACAAAGATCTTAAGTTTTTGCTGAAATACTTGCTTATGCTCTAACATGAGATACACTAAAGTAAAAGATGAAGACAACGACCAGGAACTACGGAACCCGGGAAGGGACATACTATTTTTTTAATATGTTGTGCGAACAAGATATTAAGTTGTGCGAACAAGATAATATGTTGTGCGGACAAGATATTATCTTGTGCGGACAACATATTTTTTGTTGTGCGGACAACATATTGCCTTGTGCGGACAAGATAATATCTTGTTTGTGCGAACAAGATAATATTTTGTGCGAACAAAGATATTATGTTGTCCGCACAAGATAATATTTTGTGCGAACAAGATAATATCTTTTTCGCACAACTTAATATCTTGCGCGCACAAGATAATATTGTGTGCGAACAAGATATTATGTTGTGCGCACAAGATAATATCTTGTGAGAACAAGATAATATCTTGTCCGCTCAAGATATTATCTTGTTCGCACAACATAATAAAAATAAAAAAAAATCATGTCCCTTCCCAGGTTCCGTAAGGAACTGAAACGGTCAGATGTCATATCCTGCCCTATTCATAAAATCGAAAAAAAAACAAAAACACACACACACACACACACACACACACACACACACACACACACACACACACAAAAAAAAAAAAAAAGTTTATTCATTCTCCCATTTAAGAAATAGACCAGCTCTAACTACGCCCGCGTGATTTGAGCTACTTCACAACTGACCGACAAACTGTGATTTATTACTCAACAAATCACAAACTAGAGCTGATCTATTTCGAATCTAACAGGCTGAAAATCGGCAATAATGCTGCTGTTTCCTAACAACTTTTTGCCATTGTTAGAAGAAATCGGCAAAGAGGAAATATTTTTTTTTTAGTAAAAAGGAAAATACCAAGTGTATGTCCGGTAGAAAGCATAGTATTCTCTGCATGCATGTAATATACACATATATAAAAGCCCGGATGCCAAATCGAATTAGCATCTCTTTTCCAAAGTGATGGTAACTAAGACACCCAAACTAAACCAAAAAAATAAAAAATAAATAAATAAATATCACTTACACAAACGGTATTAGAAAGAAAGTATAATTGACCCCCGCCCATCGGAGTTTGAAGAAATAGATGGGCTGCGTGATGCTTCCACGTAGAGCTGAAACCAACCGCACACGAGTACTGGTAAACCGCTTAGAGGATCTAAGCCTGCCTACATTACGAAGACACGTCAATACAAATATATTGTAAATTTTACCGTGGGAAAACGAGAATTTTAAGATGAAAAATTGTGATTTTTTTCTTATTTCTGCTCAAAATATAGATTGTGGGTACACGTTAGAACCGCCTCGATAGATTGTGGGTACACATTATAACAGCCTCATCGAGGCGGTTCTAACGTGTACCCACAATCTATATTTTTGAGCAGAAATAAGCAAAATAAGGTTTACCCCTGTAAACCCCAGTTTTTCTATATAAAAGTGAGGTTTAATAGGGTCAAAATTATATGGGCGTGTTTTATTGATGAGGCAAAGCGGTGCGGTTCCATGCTTATAAACCCTATTGGTTTCATTGGGCAACAGGGCTTGAGATGTCATTTCCACTCAATGTCGGGTAAAAGTCCCACAACATTGGAAACAACGTCTCCAAAATGACCTATACAGGGTTGACGGGGACGTTAAACCTCAAATCAAACAAACATTAGAAGACAAACGTCACCCAGTAAGTCACTCAACGTTTTGTTTGTTTGTTTTAAGGTTTTACGTCCCCGTCAACACTGTATAGGCCATTTTGGAGACGTTGCTTCCAATTTATTGGGACTTTTACCCGACATTGAGATGAAATGACAGCTCAAGCCCTGCCGACCAATGAAACCAATAGGGTTTATAAGGATGGACGGGCTCGCAACGCTTTGCCTGGACAGGCTTAGATCCTCTCAGTGGTCACAAGTTTGGGGTAAAAATGATAACATCTTTCTTATGTCTGCTTTCAACATAGATAGCTTGTTAGAACCGCCTCAATGAGGCGGTTCTAACATGTACCCACAATCTATGTTTTTGAGCAGAAATAAGGGAGATAATATATACCCCCTTAAACCCCACTTTTCTCTATAAAAAATGAGGTTTAGAGGGGTCTTCGTTTCACGGACTTGTTATCGTGATAGAAAATCAATGATTTTTTTTTTCATTCATATTTCAAACGTAGGTTGCAGGTTCTCGTAAGAACCGCCTCAATCAGGCGGTAGGCGGTTCTAACGATTATCTATAACCCATGTCTTGGAGCAGAAATAAGGAAACTAAACCCAAGTTTTCTCTAAATAAAGTGGGGTTTAGGGGGTGTTCATTTCACTGGAAGTCCTAGCCAATATTACGGCAATTGACTTAAGACGTAAGATGCATGCAAGTAAATACTTAAAGCCCTACACATGGCCATGACGGCCCCCGCCCACCGAGGCTGGCTGCATGAGCTGAATCCGACCGTACTGATAAACGCTTAGAGGATCTAAATATGTTCTATAAAAGGGTTATCCTTTGGAAACAAGGAATACACCACAGAACTGAAAAATATGGAGTGTATATGTTTTCTGGGCCAGACTAGCTAGTTTCGGCCAATTAGGCCTCATCAGTGACCCTCAGATATCTTCAAAATTCCACAATGGAATCAATGATCCCAAAGGACAAGAAAATATAATCTACACTATGATGTAGGGCAGGGAGACGTTTTACCGCCGCCACACATTCCCACACACCAGCTGTAGTGAAGTTAAAAATGTTCTATAAAAGGGTTATCCTTTGGAAGCAAGGAATACACCACAGAACTGAAAAATATGGAGTGTATATATTTTCTGGGCCAAACTTGCTAGTTTCGGCCAATTAGGCCTCATCAGTGACCCTCAGATATCTTCAAAATTCCACAATAGAATCAATGATCCCAAAGGACAAGAAAATATAATCTACACTATGATGTAGGGCAGGGAGACGTTTTACCGCCGCCACACATTCCCCACACACCAGCTGTAGTGAACTCAAATATGTTCTATAAAAGGGTTATCCTTTGGAAGCAAGGAATACACCACAGAACTGAAAAATATGGAGTGTATATGTTTTCTGGGCCAGACTAGCTAGTCCAGGCAAAGCGGTGCGAGTCGGACCGTCCATGCTTATAAACCCTGTTGGTTTCATTGGGCGACAGGGATTGAGATGTCATTTCATCTCAATGTCGGGTAAAAGTCCCACAAAATTGGATGCAACGTCTCCAAAATGACCTATACAGTGTTGACGGGGACGTTAAATCTCAAATCAAACAAACAAAAGAAAGTATGATGAACAAAAAAAAAAAAAAAAAAAAACGTCACACAGTAAGTCACTCAACGTAGGAGAGGACCGAATTGAAAACACTTCCCTGGAAAGATCGGTAACAAATTCGTTTCGATAACACACACGTGCGACATAGTGCATTTTCAAATCTCCAAAATGGCTTCTTTTCTGATAAAAATCAATAAATTTTCTCATTCATACTTCAAACCTCGTTAGAACCGCCTCAAACAGGCGGTAGGCGGTTCTAACGATTTTTATAACCTATGTTTTGGAGCAGAAATAAGAAAAAATAATGTATACCCCCTTAAACCCAAGTTTTATCTTCATAAAGTGGGGTTTATGCGCTTTGGAGTCTAACTGTTGGTTTTAGTTTGCTCCAGCATTTCTGTTGTTTCTTGTTGTCGAGTCTGCACCGTTGTTTCTTCTCTGTGGTTGTTTGATTTTTGTGTTCACGGAGATGTTGCACTGATGAATTAGGAGGCCTTCATGAGGACTGAACAAATTATACCCGGTCAAAAAAGTAACTATACCAAGTTCCGGGTAATTTTTAGTAGCTATCCGGTAGCCATTCAGCTATAGATGGCTGTTAACATACGAATCGGACGTTTAGCTGCAAAATGCATAAATTTGCATTTGCCCATACTATTCTGCTCAAGAGTTGTCTTCCAATATGTGCCTAGAACGGTTTTGCAAGGAAGTTGACATTGCGCATGCGCAGATTATCATTTTATGTCTGAGGTGAAAGATCATATCCATTGAACATCGAAACTCACTTTACCTTTACAATATCACATGATATTGCCCTACAATCAAGACTTTAATTTGTGAAATTCTCAGATTATCTCCCTTTCAGTTTAAAATATAGCAGTTTTCAAACTGTTGTTATTTCTATAGCTGCCATCCAATTTTTGCAATTTATCTAAAAAGCGCTTTGTTGCCACCATTGCTGTTAACAATGATGGAAAATAATGTAGAAAATTCATGTAGCATGTAGCACTGCCAATTGCAATTTTCTATGGAGTTTCAATTGAAAACAGCATTTTACACACACCTTCAGAGAATTTGAGGCTTATACGTGACCTCTGTTTCTCTTAGCAAATGGAGCTTAAGTTCCAATTCTTTTTGTGGATAGAGACACAGGGTATCTAATGAAAGGTTACATGTATCAACTTTTAGAAATCTTGTGCTAAGTTTAATTTTTAATGGCGTTGACTCTTGGCGTTTGTAATGATTTATTCTGCGAAATTGTCACAGTGACCCCTTGGGTGTTTAAACAATAGCCCAGGCTGGCGTGTTTACATAAACACAAACAGTTTGGGCTTTTGCATGGAGAAATGAGTCCTTTAACCGAATCAAAACATTTTTTTTTATGTATTTTTCATTTGTAGTAACTGTGGTAACAGAAGCAATTTTATGTATAGGAACTTTTTTTTGACCCAGTATATTTGTCTAAATCGCGACGCAGGTAAGGGCGAGGATTGTGGCCACGTAAAATCGATTTAAGCCCCCCAGTGGAAATCATTTCCGCTGACCGTTCCGATACGGTTCTTCTGTCGCGGTTTATTTTTGTTATGATTAGTCTTTGGGTGTTTGTGTCGCTTATAAATATTATTTTCTTTTGGATACTATTAGTCTTTTGGCCATTTTGTGGGAAAGTAACTGTCCTTTTGGCTTTCCGCTGTTTGTGTTTCCGTTAGGGTCTGTTGCTTCATGTTTGAGTTTCTTTCCCTTTGGTGTCTCTGGTGGGAGCTGTGGGTTAATTGCATCGATTCCTGGTCATTGCCTCTACTTCTATTTTATGGGGTGTTCATTTCACTGACTTGTTCACGTGATGCCTTTAGTGGGAAGAAGTCCTAGGCAATACGTAAGGCAATTTACTTAAGACGTAAGGTGCATGTAAGTAAATACTTAAAGCCCGACACATGATCATGTACTAGACATGCTTCAGTGAGGCAGCACTATAAAAGTGAGCATTAAGCTACCCGTCGCAACCAGACACCGTCGTGATATGACTGAAAAATTGTTGAAAGCGACGTTAAACCCGAATTCACTCACATACTCTCGCTGTTTCGAAGCACGTGTCGACATGTGTATCACCTTTCTCCAATGAACAGCATTTCAGTTGAAAATGTCTTAAAAGTATCAGCCTAGTCCTTTGAGACCAATAAGCGTCCTAGGCATAAAGCACTATCCGCTTATCCGACAGAACATGTATTTTTGTCCCAAATCAGACTATGAAAACGGCATAAACTAGATCAAACTAAAGTGTCGAGTTTCCAATGACGTTGATTTGAAAGGTGTTTTTAACCCATTACAGGCGGGAAACCTCTAAAAGGGAAGTCTTCCAAACAGCACAGGCCCAGATCAGAGGCCGCAGAACGCGGCTTCTGATCAGTGTCAGCACTGTTTGCCACTGCCTCTCTCTCGCGCGCGCGTGAAAACACCCGGAATGAGTGTTCGAGAGCGAGACAATAAGCTTGAGGCTTCCATCACAATCGAACTAAAATAAATAAGTATAAACTAACAGGATTTTCCGTCAAAAATGGAACAAGAGGGCCATGATGGCCCTGGATCGCTCACCTGATCCATAGAGTAACAAGTGGGCCCCGGGTAGGGCCATTATTGACCCAAGGGTTATAATGTGCATAATGTTGATGGAGGTCTAAAAAGGCGAAGCTTCATACCAAATATCAACAACGGCTATAATTTGAACAATCTTGGCAAAGGTCCACTAGATGGAGCTACACACCAGATATCAAAGACCTTGGCCTTGCGGTTTCAGAGAAGAAAATGTTTTTTAAAGACTTTCCCTATATAAGCCTATGTAACACCAAAGAGCCCTGGGGCGGGGGCATTTTTGGCCCCAGCACTACGTAAGCCTATGTAAAACCAAATGGCCCCAGGGCAGGGGAATTTTTGGCCCCAGCGCTATAATTCAAACAATCTTGATAGAAGTCCACTAGATGAAGCTTAATACCAAATACCAAAGACCTGGGCCTTGCAGTTTCAGAGAAGAAGATTTTTAAAGAGTTTCCCTATATAAGTCTATGTAAAACCAAAGGGTCTCGAAGCTTCATACCATTTTTGACACCAGGGCTATAATGTGCATAATGTTGAGGGAGGTCTAAAAAGGTGAAGGTTCAAACCAAATATCAACAACGGCTATAACTTGAACAATCTTCGGCAAAGGTCCAATAGATGAAGCTACACACCAAATATCAAAGACCTGGGCCTTGCGGTTTCAGAGAAGAAGATTTTTTTTTTATAGATATTCCCTATATAAGCCTATGTAAAACCAAATGGCCCCGGGTAGGGCTATTTTTGGCCTCAGGGCTATAATTTAAACAATCTTGATAGAGGGCCACTCGATGAAGCTTCACACAAAATATCCAAGACCTCGGCCTTGCTGTTTTAGAGAAGAAGATTTTTCAAAGATTATCTCTATATAAGTCTATGTAAAACCAAAGAGCCCCGGGGCGGGGGCATTTGTGGCCCGAGGGCTATAATTTGAACGGTTCACCAGATGAAGCTCCATACAGTTTCAGAGAAGAAGATTTTTAAATATTTCCCTATATAAGTCTATGCAAAACCAAAGGGTCTCGGGGAGGGGGCATATTTTGGCCCCAGGGCTATAATTTGGCCCACAAGATGAAGCTTCATACCAAATATCAAAGACCTGGGCCTTGCAGTTTCAGAGAAGAAGATTTTTAAAGATTTTTCCTATATAACCCTAAGTAGAACCAAAGGGTCCCGGGGCGGGGGGATTTTTGGCCCAAACACTATAATTTGAACAATCTTGGTAGGGGTCCACTAGATGAAGCTTCATTCCAAATAGCAAAGACATGGGCCTTGCGGTTTCAGAGAAGAAGATTTTTAAAGATTTTCCCTATATAAGCCCATATAAAACCAAAGGGCCATTGGGCGGGGGCATTTTTGCCCCCAGCACTATAATTCGAACAATCATGGAAGGGGTCCACTAGATGAAGCTTCTTACCAAATATCGAAGACCAGGGCCTTGCGGTTTCAGAGAAGAAGATTTTTTAAATATTTTCCCGATATAAGCCTATGTAAAACCAAAGGGGCCCGGGGCGGGGACATTTTTAGCCCCAGCACTATAATTTGAACAATCTTGGTAGGGGTCCACTAGATGAAGCTTCATACCAAATATCAAAGACCTGGGCCTTGTGGTTTCAGAGAAGAAGATTTTTAAAGATTTTCCCCATATAAGCCCAAGTAAAACCAAAGGGCCCCTTGGCGGGGGCATTTTTGGCCCCAGCACTATAATTTGAACAATCTTGGTAGGGGTCCACTAGTTGAAGCTTCATACCAAGTATCAAGACCTGGGCCTTGCGGTTTCAGTGAAGAAGATTTTTAAAGATTTTCCTTATATAAGCCCATGTAAAACCAAAGGGCCCCAGGGCAGGGGCATTTTTGGCACCAGCACTTTAATTTGAATAATCTTGGTAGGGGTCCACTAGATGAAGCTTCATACCAAATATCAAAGACCTGGGCCTTGCGGTTTCAGAGAAGAAGATTTTTAAAGATTTTCCTTAAATAAGCCCATGTAAAACAAAAGGGCCCCAGGGCGGGGGCATTTTTGGCCCCAGCACTAGAATTTGAACAATCTTGGTAGGGGTCCACAAGATGAAGCTTCATACCAAATATCAAAGACCTGGGCCTTGTGGTTTCAGAGAAGAAGATTATTTAAGTTTTTGGTGAAAAAAAGCTATTTTTGGCTCCTGTGACCTAGATGTGCAAGGGACTGGAACCATTTGAACAACTTTGAAAGGGGACCACCTAAGGATCATTCCTGTGAAGTTTGGTCAAAATCCGATCAGTGGTTGAGGAGGAGATGTCGTTTGAAGAAAAAGTTTACGCACGCACGGACGCACGCACGCACGCACGCACGCACGGACGCACGCACGCACGGCGGACAAAAAGTGATCCCAAAAGCTCACCTCGTCACTACGTGACGGTGAGCTAATAAAAACAAAACGAAAAAAAGGCCTGACACCCCTTAAATGGCAAACGGATTTGTCCAACATATAATAATGGAAGAATCAACAAGTATACAATGGGTTAAATAGAAGCATCCGTGGTGTAGTGGTTATGCTATTCGCCTTGTAAACCAGGGATCGCAGGATCGACCCCGGGCTTCTCCAGACTTTCGGAAGAGTCTTTAAACCGAGGTTCCGTCTCCGTATGACCTTAGCTGTTGATGAGACTTAAAACTCGAACACTCACTCACTCAGAATGGGTTAAACGAAATCCTGTAAGCTTTCCGAGAATAGCTGATCCAGCTAATGGACTATGGCGAACTGCAAAGACTTAGTCAAGGAAAAAAGTCACGAAACAAGTCACAGTTTTGGGGTAGGATAAAAGTCACGGAAAAGGTCACAGAACTGGTTTTAATCATGTTTTCATGTGTATTATGTGAGTAACTGATTGAAAGGTATGATTCAAGTGTTTACAATAATGAAAGACAACAGATCACAGAGGTTTCCATTCTTGTTGATCCCGTAGAGTCTTAACACCCTTCAGCAAAAGCTTGGTGGTACTCAAGCCTATGAACTGCAGCCTTCGGCTGTAGAGAGGGCTGCAGTTGATTACCACATTTTGTCATTCAGCCGTCATGTTTTACAGAAGGCCAAGACAAGCTTCCTACGTTATATTGGTTACCTACACTTCATAAAACACCATACAAAGCACGGTTTATTGCAAATTCAACCTCTTCTACCACCACTGAACTCTCCAAATTATTAACTTCAGGTTTTACTGCCATCAAAAACATATGATAAAATATTGCGACAAAGTCTTTGAAAGATCAGGGAGAAATCTGTTTTGATTATATAAAACATTTTAATGTCGTTTTAAATAAATTGTCGTGCTTCAAGTCTGTCTACGAGCTTACTGATGAATTTTATTCCATTTACACTACACTTCCTCATATCCTTATAAGAGAAAAACTTAATGATTTAATTGAATGGACATTTCATCGGGAAGATTCCTTCTATCTTAAACGTAATGTAAGAAATGCCCTTTTCACTTCTGAAGAGCATAAACATTATACTTTATGGTCATGTCAGAAACTGTGAAAAGCTCTCACTTTTCTACTTGACAGTATTTACATAAGATTGGGTACTTTAGACAAATTGTGGGTTTTCCGATGGGTACGATTTGCGCACCCCCTGTGGCTGATCTGTTCTTGTTTTGTTATGAAAGAGACTTCATGAAATCCCTATCCGCTGAAAACCAATCTGAAATCATTAAAGTCTTTAGCTCGCCGTCTAGATATTTGATATTGACAACACCTATTTCAACGGTTTGATCAGTCAAATTTACCCCCCATCCAAGAACTTCAGTTAAATAAGGCCCCGTTTTTGGATTTGCATATATTTATAGTAGATGGGCTTGTTTCCTGCAAAATTTTTGATAAACGCGATGATTTTGATTTTGAGATTGTAAATTTTCCTTTCTTGGATGGTGATGTTCCTCGCGCGGCATCCTATGGTGTTTATATTTCGCAATTAATTCGATTTGCCAGAGTGTCTAGTCATGTATCTGACTTCAACACACGTAATAAATTGTTAACTGCTAAACTTCTTTATCAGGGTTATCGGTATTATAATTCAAATTTTTATAGACGCCATTCCGATTTAAATTCAAAATTCAATGTTGGACTTAAATCTCTTCTGTAATAAGGTCTATCGGAACCCGAATTTTATGTTGATTTAGTGTATAAATTCAGAAAAATATATACTTGTAATGACTTCATCACGCAATTTCGTAAAATCATTCTTCGTTATGAAAAGAGTGGGTATTACGTTAATGTTACACGACATATTGCATGCATGGTATTTAACCCAATCACGGTTGACAACTTTGCTTCCCTCTTTAATTGCACGCCGGTGGGTCAGACCTCAGATTCTATGACCGTCCCAGCGTAACGACTTACGGAGAATTACAGAGAATGTAATTTTATGTAAAGTTGGTTGTTGCCTGATGCTCTGTCTCTTGTCGGGCCCATCGGAGTCTAACTGCGGATTTTTTAGCTCCAGCATTTCAGTGGTTTCCTACTGTCGAGTCCTCACCGTTGTTTCATCTATGTGGTTGTTTGATTTTTTGTGTTCTCCGAGATGTTGCACTGATGAATTAGGAGGCCTTCACGTGGACTGAACAAATGATTTGTCTAAATCGCGACGGAGCTAAGAGCGAGGATTTCGGCCGCGTAAAATTGATTTAAGCCCCCAGTGAAATACTTTTCACTGACTGTTCCAAGTCAGTTCTTCTGTCGCGGTTTATTAGTGTTATATTTCGATTGCATATACGTGTTGCTTGTGTCTTTTTGTTTTGGATGGCCTTTTTTCACAGAGGGCCAACCAGAGTCCGTCCGTTGGTTTATAGTTTAGTTGATTCGTGCTGTATTAGTCTAAACAGAGATGGAAGTAAGGGCGAGGATTGCGGCCGCGTAAAATCGATTTAACCCCCCCCCCCCCCGAGCGTTCCCAGGCGGTTCTTCTGTCACGGTTTTAATTTTTGTTATGTTTTGTCTTGAGTGTGTGTATCGCTTCTATTTTTCAGTTTTGGATAGCCAATTGGCCATTTTGTGGGAAAGTAACTGTCCTTTTGTCTTTCCGCTATTGATGTTTCCGTTAAGGTCTATTTATTTCATGTTTGTGTTTCTTTCTTTTTGGTGCTTCTGATGGGAGCTATGCGTTAATTGTATCGATTCCTGATCATTGCATTCACTTCTATTTTTCACATTTCGGTAACATGCTCGTGTCCTAAAATGGCATCTGCCCTGTCTCGAGATGGAAGCTTTTGATAAAAGAATTCGTTGGTTTTAGCCTGGGATAGAACATTATCACGAAAACACGCCTAATAATTTATACCCTTTATATAGTAACACTGGCGTTAAGAGGAGTATACATTATTTTTCTTATTTCTGCTGAAAAACATAGCAAAAATATGAAAACTATCAGATTTTTTATCTGAAAAATTACCGTTTCTTTGTTTGTTTGTTTTGGAATTTAACGGCCCAGTCAACACTATTTTAGATCATTTTTGAGTCGGTCAGTTTACCTATCCACACTTTTCCTGAGCATGCTTATATGTAAACGGTTAACTAGTATAGTGTACATGTACTTTCGTTTGCCAGAAACTGACAACTGCCCTTCTTGAATTAGCGGAAGGGAGAGAATGGCCGTAGAAAAGGTTTCAAGATCAATCTCCACGAAAGAATGTTGCCGATCCCGGCAGGTGTCGCACCCGCGTCCTACTAATCGCCAGTCAGACGCGCATCCGACTGAGCAAGAGCCTTGTCCAGCAGTACTCAGTTGACTTGAAAAGCAAAATGGGAAGTTCCGAAAGACGTCGCCCTTGTAGAGATGACATAAAACATGACAAATGTCTCAATAGCCCTTACAGAACACTAGTCCAATTTCATTATGAAAACACGCCTGTACAAATACATTTTAAATTTTACCTCCGCAAAAAAAAAAAAAAAAAAAAAAAAAAAAAAAAAACACGAAAAGTTTTAGATAAAAATTATTTTTTTTTATATTTTTCTTATTTCTGCTCAAAATATAGATTACGTTACTATACACGTTATAGTATAGTACACGTTAGAACCGCCTCATCTTTGCGGTTCTAACGAGTACTCTCAAACTATATTTAGAGCAGAAATAAGAAACATGCGGCTAACTCTTGTAAACCCCAGTGTTCATTTATTTTGGATTCAAAGGGAGTCACAATTATATAGGCGTGTTTTCATGATGAATGTGCACCTAATATGGCGGCCTCGGTCAAATGCGCGTCTGGTTTGTGGTTAGGAGGACCTTATTCCAAACGGGTCCGGCAACATTTTGTCATGGTGATTGATTATAAAACTTTTTCTACGGCCATTCTCTCCCTCCCCTTCCGGTCCGGAAACATTCTGTCGCGGCCCTCATCAGTGACCAGTAACATTTGCAAAAATCAACATGGAATCAATGGCCCCCAAAGAACTACAAAATATAATCTACAATATGATGAAAGAAAAGGAGACATTATACGGCCGGCACACATAAGGGTGCCTTGGAAAAATGTGGCTAGCCTTTTAGGTAAACTGAGTTACTCGACATGACCTTTACGGATAATTTCCGAACAAAACCCATTGCGTTTTTTCCCCAATACTGGATTCGCTGCACAGATCAGAATAATGTCCATTGGCATTTATTCACCAGGAAGATAATATGATAGCTCTAAATTTGTAATGAATCTTATTTTGCTAGGAACGACGTTTAGCAAATCTTTTGCTTAGTTAACCAATTATACTGGTATTATTCTGAAACTGTTTCCCTGGATTCTCACAGGACAATTCCAGAATCGCTTCTCTATCACATGTACATTTCACAGGGCATATTAGCAACAGGTTAGAGTCTTCAGGCTAAACACGTCCGTTTCACAAACAGCCATTTGAGCGGCGTTCATTTAATTGTGTCACCGTACCGCGAGGCTGTTAACCATTGAATGCCAGTGGACTCTTCCATTACTATATTATGGCGTAACTATACCTAATTTAGTGACACAGAGGCCTTTCTGATATTTAATCTCCATCAGTGTGTCTCAACCTCAAAGTTCTGAAACCGAAACGGATGATGGAAAAGACCCGGCAAACACAGCACACCCCCCTCCGAGCACACACCGACCGACGTAGCTCGTGAGACAGGTAAACTGGAGGCATCAGGCAAGAGACGCCTTCCCGCGGACTTATAGGCGTCCCCAATCGAGCCAAGATCAGCAAACATGGCCCACGCTCCACGGAAGTCCCGGGCATCAGGAAGGATGTTGGACAAGTCGATTTGTACTATAAGCTGTGTTAGACCTATTTTTTCGTTTTAATTCCATTTTTGATGGAAAATTCTGTGCAGGCACAGATCAGACTCCGCGTTCTGTGGCGTCTGATCAGGGCCTTCGCTGTTTGCCAAGGTACCCCTTCAGGGATTTCCCCGCATGCAAGTGGAAACTGCTTTGATTTCATTGGGGAGTGATTTTCTTTAATAGGATGAAATTTCGGTCTAATTCGTTCAGTTTTCCAAAAGGTATTCAAAGTTCAAGTGGTTCAGCCATATTCACTCCCTTACTAACAAACATACTTTGAAATTAGGGCCTACATGAAAGGTCGCGTTGGTCGGAATGTTTCAGTTTCACAGATACTATAGTGAACTGTAGTCAGATGCACGGGACCTCTGCTGTCTCTAAAACGTCAAATTTTCAGGTAGCATAAAAATTAAAGGTGGTGAAACTGACCCGTCCCGACTAGCCAAGAAAAGCTGCTACAAAAGCTAATGTTGCTGCAGATATTGTAAAGTCTTTCAAAATGCAGTGAGGCGTGGCTGCACATTTAATTTTGAACCAGTCCGTGTTTTAGGAAAGTCGCCTTCAGTTGGGATTTTACATTGGGAGATAAAGTTTTACTGAGATTCGTACTGCATCATACTAACCACTTGGCCACGACTTCTTCATAATGGCATTATCAAAAAAACTCATTTATAATTTTAAAATCCTTTGAAAAAGAGAAATCCGGAACCTGCTTGCCCTATAACATGGAATAGTCTTGCCACGCTTGACCGTCGAACTCTCAAAGGTCGTTGATAAACTATAGATATGGTCAAACAAGATGAAAGTGCATGTGTGTGTGTGTGAATTCGGGTTTAACGTCGCTTTCAACAATTTTTAGTCATATCACGACGGTGTCTGGTTGCGACAGGAAGCTCAATGCTCACTTTTATAGTGCTGCCTCACTGAAGTATCATGTCCCAGACACATTACATGATACCACACCCAGTCACATTATCCTGACGCTGGGTCGACCAGTCCTAGCTCTACCCCGTAAATCTGAGTGCCAAGCGAGGAGCAGCTACATGTAGTACCATTCTTAACGACTTTGGTATGTCGTGGCCCGGGAACGAACCTGTGACCTCCCGTTCCCCGGAGCGGACACTCTACCAACTGAGCTATCGAGGCCGGTTAAACAAGATGAAAGAAACTGCCGATAGTGTTGGCGTTTGATCGGGGACACTTCATAAGCTTTTGACTCAGATCTGTCATCGTAATGATAACGCGCCCTGTAGAACCCCAATGACAACATTTAATGAACGCCCCTCGTATAATCCCCAGTTTATATAAAGAAAGGTTCACAAAAATATGCAGTGAAATTTACCATGGATTATCGAACTTTAAGTTTAGTTCATATCGAAGTCTTCTAATTGCTCCACATATCCATTTATTTGTTTGTTTGGATTGGCCCGGTTTTGCGTCCGAGTCAAGAATACTTAGGACTAAAGCTGTCATTTTTATCTCAGTCTCTGGTAAAAGTCCCACAAAATTGGAAGCGACGTCTCCAAAATGACTTAAACAATGTTGACGGGACGTAAAACGCAACACAAACATATATGTAAGCGGTATGTGCAAGTGTATAATGACTTTTCGTATGTTGTTCATTATCTTGCGCCGGTTGTGTCAACAATCTCTCTATCAACACTGCAAACAACATCAACAAATCTGTTTAGATATGTTTATACTGCATCAACACCGACAGTTGTATGGTACATGTACCCATTCACAAACCATGCATTACCAATATTTGCAGAGGCGATAATGATGTACATATGTTGCAAGGTGCTGAAACCACAATGAAAGCTCTGACGACTGCATTACGAAAACACACCTACATGTATATACATGCATTGTAACTTTACCGCCGAAAACAAACGAAACTTTTAAGATGAAATTTTGTGATATTTTTCTTATTTTTGCTCAAAATACATGTATAAAGGCGGTTCTAACGAGTACCAACGATCTATATTTAGAGCAGAAATAAGAAAATAAGGTTTACCCCTGTAAACCCCAGTTTTACTATATAAAAGTGGGGTTCAATGGGGGTCAAAATTATATAGGCGTGTTTTATAGATGGAATAAAGTAGACAAAATCGGACTGAATATATTGTGGATCACTGATGGGACATAAATGGACGAAACGTGTTTGTCTCGGCAAGCGACAGTTTTCAGTTATTGGGAGTAGTTCAAGCTCCATATAGAACACATGGAATTGGCGTAAAGGGACTGTTTGATCACATAAAAAGTATCCCTGCCTTTCATAATAGTGTAGATTTTATTTTCATTTCCTTTGGGGTCGATTCCATTGTGGATGTTCGAATATATCCAAATGGCAACAACCTACGTCATGATGACGTAAACATTTTTATTCGACTGACACAAAAGTTCCGACATTTGTTTCTCAAAAGTATGTAACGCTTTCAAAATAGTACCTGGTACATCAAATACACAGTGTGTACAAAAAGACACGACGATGACTCTTTGCAGACAGGATCAGGAACATCTTTACTGAAAAAGGTAAGCGTAACACAATGACGACTTTGGTCGGGGTGTACGAAATAAAAACGAAAACACATGAAAACATGTCACCCAGATGTTAACCTTTTTAGTGCATTGCTCATACTTTGAATACAACTTCTATTGTTGCAACAAACACTAGTTACAGTTGAACGAAACCCACACAATACATGACGTAACGGTGACGTAGATTGTTAGGGGAGATATTTGAGGGTCAGTGATGTCGGCGAGATTAATTGGTCTTAAGTAGGTAATCGCGCACTCTACAGTTGTTTGGTGTAATAATAAACATTAACTCTAAGACGCCGAGACAAACTACATCAAAAATGTCGTCTCTTTATGTAGTCTGCTGAATTATTTTGCATACAGGCAAACAGTGTAGGCCCATATTAGGAGCAGTCTGATCTCGGCCCACACAATTTGCCTAAAATTACTTTTCGGGTTACCGGCAGGCGACAAAGCAGGCGACAATTGTCATGATTGGCATTTTATGGGTAAGCATTGCATGGGGAAATAACAGTAACAGCCGTATTCGACTTATAGAATGGCAGCTACTAACGGCAGCTAAATCACTCATTCCAAGCCTGATCAGGCTCAAACCTCCTCTTACTCAAACCTACTTTGCCAAAAAGCACCGAGCGAATAGTAAAGTATATCGCCAGTTTTGTGTAAAGTGGGATTGCATTGGTAACAGGTTAACGTTAATATAAGTATATCACATTATGATAACACACCTACATAAGTAAAATTCCTGTATTAAGACCACCCTTCGAACTATTCAAAAGTGGTCTTTAAGACCACTTTTGAACAGTGTCAAAGGTCTTCTCTGACCACAGATACGGTATGCAGAAAACATAAAGAAAGAATAACTACAGCCTGCTAAATAAGCTTTACAAAACAGAACTTGTCTGAAGTTTAAGTAGTCTTAACAGCGGAAATGTACTGTATATATATAATACTGAATGCATCCCCGTCCATCGAGGCTTTGAGAAATAGAATGGGCTTACTGGTGCCCCCGCACAGAGTTGGAACAGACCGAACTTGAGTACTGGTAAACCGCTTTCGGTTTCAGAACTTTGGGGTTGAGGCACACTGATGAAGATTACTCGTAAATATCAGAAATGCCTCTGTGTCACAAAATTTGGTATAGTTACGCTTTAATTGCAACCACTGGGTCGGTATCTCTGCTGGTGGATGATTCGTTCGTCCCCGAGGGTATCATCAGCTCAGTATCAGTTCCTCAGTGCTGAGGTTGATACTGCGGCGTTGACGTCAGTACTCAGGTACTGTTTTAAATAACTATATTTTATCTTTAATTTTTGCAGCATAAAATTCTATTTTTTTCTAAAACTAAGACTGACTTGTCAGGTAAGACATGCATCTTAGCGGATGTGGTTGCCACTTTTTGTTATATTTTAAATTTTGCAAGTCTCGCTACATCTCCTTCCTGATGCCCGGGACTTCCGTGGAGTGTGGGCCATGTTTGCTGATATTGGCCCGGTGGGGGACGCCTATTAGTCCTGATGTAGGCGTCTCTTGACCTGTTGACCTGTCTCATGATCTGCGTTAGAAGCCTCCTTGGTGCAGTGGTTACGCTACTCGCCTTGTAAACCAGGGATCGCAGGATCGATCCCGGGCTTCTCCAGACTTTCGGATGAGTCTTTAAACCGAGGTCCCGTCTCCATATGACCTTAGCTGTTGGTGGGACGTAAAACTAAAACTCACTCACTCACTCACTCACTCATGATCTGCGTCGGTCGGTGTGTGCTCGGAGGGGGATGTGCTGTGTTTTGCCGGGACTTGTCCATCATCCGTTTCGATTTCAGAACTTTGGGGTTGAGACACACTGATGAAGATTAAATATCAGGAAGGCCTCTGTGTCACTAAATTTGGTATAGTTACGATTTAATTAGAAGATCTAAGTCTGCCCAGGAAAAGAGGTGCATGTCGGCCTTTGTCTTAAACCCCAGCGAGTTTCCTTGGGCGAGAGGTTTTGAGATGACAGTTCATCTCAATGTAGGGTAAAATCGGAAACAGCGTCCCCAAAATGACCTAAATAGGGTTGAATGGGACGTAAAACTTCAACGGTACTGAATCTGAATTCTTTCTCCATTATATGGCTCCAAACATGACATGTTATAACTAATACGCATACAGACAATATTATACTTCTCCGTGTACAGTTTGGGTTACAGAGGTATGTTTTGCACGTGTTGATGACACACACACAGTAGTTCCGTAAGAAGTCAATCCCGTCAGTCCTATTCAAAGATTTTCATATCTTCAGATGATCTGGATGATTTGTTTTCGACCTGCCGAAAATGTACTTGGCATGTAACTTGTCTATTCCTGTTGTTTCTTTGATCACGAAAAAGCTGCTAGCATGTCCTCTTTGATTTATATAAGAGCCGAGAGAAGGTAAACGTAACTTATGCTCAGAATGCGATCTGCAAAAAAAGTTGATCATGTATGTTACATAACTTCCAGCGTGACAGTAGAAAATGAACTGTCGAGTGAACAGCAATAACCGGAAGTGCGTGTTGATCAAAATTTTCTTTCGCTCTCCCTGTGTAATTTTTTCGCTTGGTCGCCGGTAAACTTGTTTCAGACGTCTGGAGTACACGCTGTAGACAATAACATGGAACGCACAGAAACCTGTCATACCAGGTATAATCATACAGGGGTATGTGTCGGATTGAACTATGAGATTATAACGAATGTAGGACAAAACGTCCCATGAACAAAACGTCCCATGCCATTTTTGACCAGGTGGACAAAACGTCCCACGTCATATTGCAGGGTGGACAAAACGTTCAACAAGATTTTGACAGGGTGGACAAAACGTCCCATGCTATTTCGACAGGGTGGACAAAACGTCCCATATTCTTGAGGTGGTGTTAGGGAGGAGGATGGGATTTGGAAGGGTATGCGACAATATACTCCCATGAACACTACAAAAATGAATGCGGAAATATGGTTGTATATATTGTACTAATTTCATTTCAATTAGTTATTACTTAGATATCAGAATGTGTTAATTGTAAGTAGTCAAAATATTTTCACAGTGTGTATGATTGAGCTGATAACATTTCTAATACTATTTCAACAAATAACAATAAGTTTTGGATGATTCCCTTTTAGAGAATTAAACTCTACCTTCTAATTGAATATGGGACGTTTTGTCCTACCTGTCGAAATAGCAAGGGGTGTTTTGTCCACCCTGTCAAAATCGTGTGGGACGTTTTGTCCACCCTGAAAAAATGATGTGGGACATTTTGTCCACCTCGTCAAAATGGCATGGGACGTTTTGTCCCTGGCACGTTTCGTCCGGCTCCCGTTTAGAACCCCATCTAAAATCAAAACAGTTAACAAGTCCGTGAAATGAACACTCCGTAAACCCCACGTTATATAGAAAACCCTGGGGTTTACATGGATGTATACTATTTTTCAAATTTCTGATCCAAGACATAGGTTGTGGGTACTCGTTAGAAGGGATTTTCACCAGAAAAGTAGCCATTTCGGAGATATGAAAAAATGCACTATGTCGCATCGAATTACTTGAAGAAATATATGGGCTGTATGATGCTTCCACGCAGAGCTGAATCCGACCTGCACACGATTACTGGTAAGCCGTTTAGAGGATCTAAGCCTGCCCAGGCAATGCGGTACGCATGAGTTGGACCGTCCATGCTTATAAGCCCTGTTTGTTTCATTGGGCGACAGGGCTTGAGATGTCATTTCATCTCAATGTCGGATAAAAGTCCCACAAAATTGGAAGCAAAGTCTCCAAAATGACCTATACAGTGTTGACGGGGACGTTAAACCTCAAATCAAACAAAATGTCGCATTGAATGCAAAATCATTACGGGTTGGACAAAACAGTCGAAGCCCAGATTTATGTATTTTTTTGCAGCCAAACTGACATAGTGCATTTTTTCATATCTCCGAAACGGCTACTTTTCTGGTGAAAATCCCTTCTAACGAGTACCCACAACCTATGACTTGGATCAAAAATATGAAAAATAATGAATTATTGCTGGTTGTCTTAAATATCATTACACTCAGTCTTTATTTTCATTGCTCCCTTTCTTTAGTATCAATGCTCTCTGTCTTTATTATCTTTCTTCTCTGTCTTAATTGTCATTATCCCATGCATATTTTATCATTGCTCTCAGTCTTTATTATCATTGCGCTTTGTCTTTATTATCATTACTCTCTGTCTTTATTATCATTACTCTCTGTCTTTATTATCATTACTGTCTTTATTATCATTACTTTCTGTCTTAATTATCATTGCTCTCTGTCTTTATTATCATTGCTCTCTGTCTTAATAATAATAATCCTTAGTCTTTATTATCATTGCTATCTGTCTTTATTATCATTGCTATCTGTCTTTATTATCATTACTTTCAGTCTTTATAATCAATGCTCTCTGTCTTAATTATCATTGCTCTCAGTCCTTATTATCATTACTCTCTGTCTTTATTATCATTGCTATCTGTCTTAATTATCATTGCTCTCAGTCTTTATTATCACTACTCTCTGTCTTTAATATCATTGCTCTCTGTCTTTATTATCATTGATATATGTCTTTATTATCATTACTGTCTTTATTATCATTGCTCTCTGTCTTAATTATCATTGCTCTCTGTCTTTATTATCATTACTCTCTGTCTTTATTATCATTGCTATCTGTCTTAATTATCATTGCTCTCAGTCTTTATTATCATTGCTCTTTGTCTTTATTATCATTGCTCTAAGTCTTTATTATCATTGCTCTTTGACTTTATTATCGTTGCTCTCAGTCTTTATTATCGTTGTTCGTTGTCTTTGTCTTAAATATCATCACTCTCTGCCTTTATTATTATTGCTCTCTGCTTTTTTAACCATTGCTCTCTGACTTGAAATGTCATTATCTGTCTTTATTGCTCTGTGTCTTTAGTATTATGGCTCTTGTGCCTCCCTTACTCTCTGTCTTTATTATCACTGCTTTTTGTCTTTATTATCATATTTCACTCATATCTAGCCGATCGTTAATCAGAGGTACGCGAAAACCGGGGATACGGAGAAAAACCACAATACCTTCCGTTGCAGAATTTGGCGTCTCACATGTGACCCGATGCAGGCTCGAACCACAGCGGTGAGAGACCTAAGGATTAATTGTCAGCGCTCTTACCCTCTAAGCCACGGAGGCCCGTGTAGCCCATTTTATAGAAAACTGCAGTTTATGAGGGATATGTGTGTTTTCTCTATTTTTGCTAGATTGCAGAGATTTTTGGGTATTGGTTAGAACCGCTCTTAAGGCGTGTAGTCACAATATATAAACCGAGGTAAGAAAAGAAGTAAGCAAAACCTTTTATCAACCAAAGACCCTATATGGGGATATAGATGACTGTTTTATCCTAATAAGGAACAGACAGGGTCGTCATTTTCCATGCTTGTTCCGTGACGTATTGGCAAGGTTCGTTTCAGGCATTAAATGTTGAAATTTTAATTCTCATTTTAAGCTCACTTGAGCACTTCGCTCAAGGTAAGCTATTGTGATCACCCTTTGTGTGTCGTACGTTCGTCGTCCGTCGTACTGTGCGCGTCGTTCGTAGTCAACATTTATGTTGTTCACCCTCTAAAGGCCACAGTTTTGCTTCAATCTTCATGAAACTTTACCAGAATGTTTGTCTTTATAATATCTCGGTCAGGTTTGAACATGGGTCATGTGGGTTTAAAATGTAGGTCACTAGGTCAAATGTTTTCGAAACCTTGTTCACCAGTAAGAGGCCGCAGATTTGCTTCAGTCTTCATGAAACATTTCTAGAATGTTTATCTTGTCAATATCTGGGTCAAGTTTAAGTATGGTCATATCAGGTCAAAAACTTGGTCACTAGGTCAAATTTCTTTAAAAACCTTATTCACCCTCTAGGGGCCTTACATTCGCTTCAGTCATCATGAAACTTTATTAGAATATTTGTCTTGATATTATCTGAGCCAAGTACGAATATGGGTCATGTTCGGTCTTTAGGTCAAATTTCTTTAAAACCTTCTTCACCCTCTAGTGGCCACATCTTTGCTTGAACTTTCATAAAACATTACCAGAATATTTATCTTGACAATATCTGGGTCAAGTTTGAATATGGGTCATGTCAGGTTAACAAAACTAGGTCACAAGGTTAAACATTTTAAAAAACTTTTCACCCTTTAGAGGCCACAGATTTGTTCCAGTCATCACGAAACTTTAACAGAATATTTGCTTTGTCAATATCTGGGTAAAATTCGAATATGTGTCATGTTGAGTTAAAAACATGAATCCTTACCAGAATATGTGTCTTGACAATATCTGGTTTAAGTTTGAAAATGGATCGTTTAGGGTCAAAAACTAGGTCACTTGGTTAAATTTCTTTAAAACCTTGTTCACCCGATTTGCTTCAATCTTCTTAAAATTTACCAGAATGTATATCGTGACTTTATCTGGGTCAATTTTGAAAATGGGTCATGTCGGATCCAAAACTAGGCCATTAGGTCAAATTTCTCTGAAACCTTGTACACACTCAAGAGGGTACAGAACTGCTTCAAACTTATGAAACCTTATCAGAATGTTCGTTTTGACAATATCTTGGTCCGGTTCGAATATGGGTCATATGAGGTCAAAAGCTAGGTCACTAGGTCAAATTTATTTAAAACCTTGTTCACCCTTTTGAGACCACAGATTTGCCTCAACCTTTATGGAACTTTACAAGTATGTTTGGCTTGAAGATGTCTGGGTTAAGTTCGAATTGGGGTCATGTCTTGTTCACCCTCTAGGGGCTAAATTCGATTTGTTTCAATCTAAATGAAACTTTACCGGAATGTTTGTTTTGACAATTTCTGAGTCATGTTTGAATATGGGTCATGTCAGATAAAAAACTAGGTCACTAGGTCAAATTTCTTAAAATCTTTTCACCCTCAAGTTAAAGCTTTCATCATGAACATTGCTCTAAATTTTCATCGTTATGATTTCTGGGTCAATTTCGACACTGGGTCACTTGGGTAAAAACTATGCCAGCAGACCAAATCAAAAGACAACCTTATTAACACTCCAGAGGTCACATTTTTGAAGTAATCATCATGAATATTCCTCAAAATGTTTGTCTGGATGATTTCGAATCTGGTCACTTTAGGTAGAAACTAGGTCACAACGCTAAATCAAGAGAAAAACATGTTAACACTCTAGACATAATGTGTTTGAAGTGATCGTCATGAATCTTGTTCAGAATGGTAGTCTTGATGATTTCTTTGTGAATCTTGGTCTGACTGTTTCTCTGGATGATTTTAAGTCATATTGTCCTTAAGTTCTGTGATACGCAGGTGAGCGATACAGGGCCACCATGGGCCTCTTGTTTAAATCAGCTAGCCACTCAGTTAGAACGCAGCATTACCCGTTCTGTGGTCTGGTCTGCATGATGAAGCCTTGTGGCATTTGCCATCCCTATTGCGCACGGCGAGGACTTTGCTCAGACTGCGAGGTTGCGCATGCTCGAAGACCGCTTCTCGCTCGGCACGGTTGACATTTTCTCGCCACATGTAAAATGGGGAAGATTATGCTCAGCATGTGTGTACGCATAATCTGTTCTGAAACCATGATGTTAACAAGTCCGTGAAATGAACACCCCTCTAAACCCCACTTGATATATAAAAAAACACTGGTGATTAAGGGGGGTATACCTTAATTTTTCTTATTTCTGCTCCAAGACATAGATTGTGGATGCTCGTTAACACCGCCTCGATGAGGCGGTTTTAACGAGCACTCACAACATATGTTTACAGTATAAATAAGAAAAATATCACGCGTTTTCATCAGAAAAGTAGCCATTTTCGAGATGTGAAAAAATCCACCATGTTACACCGGTGTACTAAGGGTCGCAGGATCGGCCCCGAGCTTCTCTTGACTTTCAGATGAAACCCGTGTCCGTATGACCGTAGCTGTTGGTGAGACGTAAACTAAAACACTCACCCATGTTACGCGGGAGTGTTATCGTAATGCTTTGCACGTTTGCATGCTTACCTTGAACGAATTTTCAAGGAAATCAAAGCGACGTGTAGAGAGATTGCCGTATAGTTTTAAAGTAAAAATCGCCTAGACGATACAGCTTTTTATATCACACTAATGATAGATTTTAACGGGGGTGAATATTTGTATTCCCAATCTTGCATACTTAAGATCATATCACCGCGAAGTAAAACTGATCACCCACTGTTTGCGCAATCATTAACATATCTTCTGCTCTAAAACTTTGTTTTAATGATGCTTTGCGTTTCCGATCATTACAATTTACTGTTTTATCTGTTCCACAGCTGTCAAAGATGCAAGTGTTCAAAGCTAGAACACAGAAATAGAAAATGCTGCTATTCATATCACGTAACATCGAAAACGACAAATGTGCAGGAAAGCATGCCCACGTATCCTGCTGGAGAACGACAACCCATACCTTTGCAAGCATTACAGATCCAGGTCAGATGTCTTCTAAAGAAACAGTTTGATCGGGGTCTGCACTGTCATGCAGCTTATGGTGAATGAATACGTTTAAGTGCGTTATTTGATCGGTTAATAGTATAAAATGGGTAGGGCTAAATCAATTTATTCAGCAGGAAGTGACTAAAGCGGCGAAATGTCACAAATCCAAAGACAGCGGCTGTGATTTCAGCACGTTAACCAATTCATACAACATAATGATGAAGATGATGATTTCATGTTTAATGACGCGTCAGCCCTCTTTGTGGGTCATAAACGTCAAGCGCTTACCCTGCTAGCATTCTACATAAATCTACAGCGGGCCGTTAGCGGCCCGTCAGCTACCCTGACGGGCCGCTAACGGCCCGCTGTAGATTTATGTAGAATGCTTACTGGGTAATGATCAAAAGGTACAATTTATATAACAAGCAACTAAATTAATTTTAGGATAACCCACCACGGCAGTGTAACATTGTCCTTCCTTTCATATCTTGAAAACTCATAATTCGCTGATGAAATTTTGGAAAACGTTTTATATTTAAGAAATAGATCAGCTCTAACTGTGATTTGTTGAGTAATAAATCACAGTTTGGAGGTCAGTTGTAAAGTAGACAAATCACGAGCGCGTAGCGCGCGTGATTTGTCTACTTACAACTGACCGACAAACTGTGATTTATTACCCAACAAATCACTGGCTAGAGCTGATCTATTTCGATTCTAACACGATGAAAATCGGCAATAATGTTGTTGGTTCCTTCAAAATCTCACAACTTTTCGCCATTGTTAGAAGAAATCCCGCTAAAATTAACGACTGAAACACGTGCATTTACATCCTTTTCTAACGTTTTCGATGCGAGAAAATGACGTTACACCGTCTAACGTCAAGGAAATCGACTAGTGACGTCATCGATTGGCAGTTTTTAATGACGTCACTTGTCACGCTCTTCCTAGCCGTGATTTGTTGTAGAATAAAACACAGTTGTTTTCCATTGCTTATATAGGCGCGCTGTGTTAGAATTCTTCTCCAAGCATAGATTGCAGTTGTACGTTAGACGCTTCATTGAGGCAGACCCAACAATTGCACACACTGTATATTTGAAACAAAAGTTTTGATAAGAAACTTACTTCACTAGCTCCAACGTAAAGCAAACAAACACATACGCATTTACAAACGAGAAACGAATACACACACGCACGTTGACACATCATAGACTACCAATGGCACTTAGGAGAAAGAAGCATACACGCGCACGCGTCAAACGTCGATCGATGAAGTGCATACACATACGAGCAAACACACACACACACACACACACACACACACACACACACACACACACACACACACACACACACAAATAAAATAAAATGGAAATAAACTATTTTCATCTGCCGTTTTCCTCCAAAGACGTAGAAGAATTGAAAAAAGAAAAACGGTACTTAAAATGGAAAAGGGTTCTAGCAGGAAAGACAAACCAAAAGGCAGTCACAAGTCTTATGCAACTGGTGTATTGCAGTGTTGCCAGGCCAATAACCCTCATACAACTGTTGGAGATCAAGGAACGGAATGATTTCAAAGGTACAGAAAAATATATACAGTAAAATTCCTATATCAAGACCACCTTTGGGACTGTTCAAAATTGGTCTTTAAGACAGTCCCATAGGTGGACTTTGAACAGAGGACACAGTAACTGTTCAAATGTGGTCTTTAAGACCATTTTGAACAGTCCCAAAGGTGGACTTTGATAAGAGGACACAGTATGCAGAAGACACAAAGAAAGAATAACTGCAACCTACTTTTTAAAGCAGAGTTAGTCTTAATTTTAGGTAGTCGTGATAGCGGAATTTCATTGTATATATATAATAGGCACTGATATGAAGTACAGAGATGCGTTTTACGGCTTCCACATCTGGCTTCTAGCTGTAGTGAAAATAAACAGGCCAAAGGTGTTATCTATTTTAATTTCCTACTCAAAATACTGAAACACCCATAATTTGCTTTAAGAACAACAAACCTGTTCGATCTATCATTTTAATTAAATAAACTTGTTTCAGATCTTAATATTGATTCTTACACTCCTGAAACGTGAAATAGTAAAGACTCATTGTATTGCTAACCAGCAACTGGCCATTAAATTACTGGGAGTTTAAAAATAATCCCAGATTTAAGGATACGAAATGTAACTTCTAAAGGACCGAAATATCGGTTTCCTTCTAATATTGATTTCAATAAGTGTAGGGCAGAAATTGTTGCTACCTTGAATGGATTCGGTAATCGAGAGTATGTTGAGCATAAAGCCCTTAAGGAATGGAAACTTAGCATTTTGAAACTAATTAACAAACGCATTACTTTCTGACCTCAAAATACTAATTTATTGCCTCTTAAAACTGAAAACGTCTTTACATCATCTTAAACTAGGTATTCAAGAATTTCATAGGAAGTATGTTTTTTGCTCCGGCATAATGTCGTCGTTGTTTGGCTCTCCGCTATGTTGACACTAGTCAGCAAGAACTTGGTGGTACAAAGGCCTATAAGCAACAGTGTTGCAGTGATCATTTTTGCCATACAGCTAAGAATGGTGATCGCGCGATAATTTTCCCACAGAGTTGGATCATTTTTGTTTATATACACAGGGTTTTAATACGCCAATAAGCCAGGACTCAAGTATAGAATTAAATTAAATAACTTTACTAAGGGACAAGCAACTTTGAACTATTCACTCAACCACAACACTTTCCATTTTTTTAATTTCCTGTGCAGCTTATGATTTCCTTTTCTGTTATTCCGCAGTTTATTAAATTAAAACTTGTGAATGGATTCTGAAAACTATTCATGAGATATGGCTCTGTAAATTTGAGAATTTTTACCTTGTCAGCAAATGATCTAAAACCCCATTGAGCTGGACTCTTGATTTTTTGGTGATTAGATTGCTTGTTATGTGCAGTTGACCATATAACGTTGGAATAAATCCAGAAAAACTGCTCCATGATTTAATGCTCTTTGTAAATTTGGCCATTTTACCTTGTCATCAAAATATCACAAAATTATAAATTTTACATATCCAGTCAATTTTAATAATTCGGCCATTGGCCTTGTTAGTTTCCTTTGAAAGCAATGGCGACTTTAGCGATGTTTGATTTTTGTGTAATTCAGATTTTCTGAAGAAGGCCACTGGCCGAAATATTAAAATTGAGTGGATATGTAAAATTAATCATATTTTCCTTCGCTCTATCCATAATTCGATTTATGAATATCTATAAAAACGGATTATATAGTAAAACGGCACCCCATAAATGTGTGCTTCGGTTAGTAGAACAACGCCTTCTCCTCGTTTTTGACGATAAATGCTTTGACATCTGGTTAATGTTATTGGGACCGAAGCACACCAACCCAGACAGTGTTACATGTAACAAGAAAATATATGACACAAAGGTGTCATATTAAGTGACTCGATTGTGATTGTATTCTACTAATTCGGCAAGGGACAGGCAATGATGTCTCATTATTAAAACTATTCTTTCGTAGTTCAGTTATAAACTGGAAGTGTGTCGACATGAATACTGGATTTCCTTTATCAAATTAAACAAGATAGATTTTTCCTTTCGGAACTTTTGCTGATAGATGGAATATCAGGATAGTACTGTAAATTTAATACTTGTGGAAACTTGTGTTAAATCTAACAGCGTAAAATTTCACGGGTTGAATTCGACAAAGACTGGTCATGCAGCTGCCCCTATTGTAACTGGAGCTACAAAATAGTATCGATTAAGTGTCTTAATCGTGAAACTGGATGGGAATTACTTGCATCTCGTAGGAAAAAATACAAGTTACAGTTTTTTTACAAAATGCAAAACAGCCCAACTCCTGAATACCTTCGTCTTTAGTATCGGACACAGTTGGAAACAACACTGCATACAACCTACGTAATTCACAAAACTTAAATACTATACACGCGAATTCGCAGCTCTGCTATAAATATTTCCTATCATCTGTCACCCGTGATTGGAGCAGTCTATTAGACGAGATAAGAAACTCACCTTCTCTCTCCTCTCAACTCAAATCTTCTTGTACCACCGAAACATTTTTGAGATGGAAATGGGCCTGGTCAAATATATCATGCCCGTCTACGAATGAAATGTATTTCACTCAACCATCATCTTATCTAAAAAAAAATATTGTTGACAGCCCGCTGTGTGTATGTGGGGCTATAGAAGATACCCAGCACGTTTTATTTTCTTGTACATGATATGTCAACTTACGACAAGGTAGAAGTAAAACAAAGATCAGGAATTGATACAATTAACTTACTCCATCCATAAAAGACACCAAAGGGAAAGAAATACAAACATTAAGCGACCAGACCATAATGGAAACCTAAACAAAGGAAGGCCATATGGACAGTTACTTTCCCACAAAATGGCAATATGGCCATCCAAAATTAAAAGACACAAGTGATACACACAGTAAGTAACAAACAACAACATAAATAAATCGCCACAGAAGAGCCGCCTTGGAACGGTCAGTGGAAGATTTCCACTGGGGGGCTTAAATCGATTTTACGTGGCCACAATCCTCGCCCTTACTTTCCCAAAAATGGCAAATAGGCTATCCAAAATAAAATAATAAAAGCGACACCCAAAGACAAACCATAACAAAAATAAACCGCGACAGAAGAACCACCTTGGAACGGTCAGCGGAAATGAATTCCACTTGGGGGCTTAAATCGATTTTACTTGGCCACAATCCTCGCCCTTACTTCCGTCGCGATTTAGACAAATAATTTGCTCAGTCCGCATGAAGGCCTCCTAACTCATCAGTGCAACATCTCCGTGAACACAGAAATCAAAGAACCACAGAGGTGAGACAACGGTGAGGACTCGACAGCAAGAAACCACTGAAATGCTGGAGCAAAAGAAAACCAACAGTTAGACTCCGATGAGCCCGACCAGAGACAGAGCATCAGGCACCAACCAACATCTCTTTAGTTTTCAATAAGCCTTTACGTTGGAGCCGTCATAGAATCTGAGGCCTGACCCACCGGCGTGCAATTAAAGAGGGAAGCAAAGTTGCCAACCGTGATTGGGTTAACTACCATGCATGCAGTCTGTCGTATAATATCCATGTTGTACCCAATCTTTTTATATCGAAGAATGATTTTACGAAATTGGGTGCTGAAGTCATTGCGGTTATATATTTTTCTGAATTTATATACTAAGTCACCATAAAATTCGGGTTCCGATAGACCTTGTTGCAGAAGAGATTTAAGTCCAATATTGAATTTTGAAATTAAATCAGAATGGCGTCTATAAAATTTTGAAAAGGCTTTGCGTAGTTTATGGTACCGATAACCCTGATTAAGAAGTTTAGCCGTTAATAATTTATTACGAGTGTTGAAGTCAGTTACATGACTACACACTCTAGCAAATCGAATTAATTGCGAAATATAAACGCCATAGGATGGCGCACGAGGAACATCACCATCCAAAAAAGGAAAATTTACAATCTCAAAATCAAAGTCATCGCGTTTATCATAAATATTGCACGAAAACAAATCCATCTACAATAGATAGATGTAAATCCAAAAACGGGGCCTCGGTATCAGAAGAATTTGCTTTATTTAACTGAAGTTCTAGGGGGTAAATCTGACTGATCAAACCATCAAAATAGGTATTATCAATATTTAATAAATCATCTAAATATCTAGAAGTAGAGCTAAAAGCTTCAATAATTTCAGATTGGTTATCAATGGAAAGCGACAAAATGAAGTCTCTTTCATAACAATACAAAAACAGATCAGCCACAAGAGGTGCGCAATTAGTACCCATCGGAATACCCACAATTTGTCTAAATAACTTAGTACCGAATCTAATATAAATATTGTCAAGTAGAAAGGTGAGGGCATCACACACTTTCTGACATGACCAAAGTGTATAATTCTTATGCTCTTTAGAAGTGAAAAATGCATTTCTGACATTACATGCAAGATAGAGAGAATCTTCTCTGTGAAAAGCCCATTCAATTAAATCATTAAGCTTTTCTTTTATAAGATTATGAGGAAGTGTAGTGTAAAGAGTGGAAAAATCGTAGGTAGACAGACTAGAAGCACGAAAATGTCTAGATTTCAATTTATTTAAAACCTCATTCGAATTTTTTATAGACCAAAACAGATTTCTTCCTGATCTTTCAAAGACTTTATCACAATATTTAATTACATGCGTTTTAATAGCAGTAAGACAGGAAGTTAATAATTTAGAAAGTTCAGTGGTAGTGCAAGAACTAGAATTTGCAATAAACCGTGCTTTGTAAGGTTTTTTATGAAGTTTTGGTAACCAGTATAGCGTAGGAAGCTTGTCTTGGCCTTCGTTAACACACACAGCAAACTTGGTGGCTCCTAAATAAGACACTACCTTTATGCCAGCCATCTCTGAATGTTCTTCTAAACGGCGACCATGAGTAACCAGACTCTACTAACAAGCGCAGATATTTTTAGCTGTTCAAGACTTCTTGATCAAAACCAAACGTTTTATGGTCAGATAAACCTAAATCAACTAAGTAGGCAACCAAGACTTGTATCTTTAATATAATATGTGATGGTATGAAAAGTCAAAGTTACATAACATGTGCAATGTTCGATTTTTTCTTTAAATTTATATGTCAGAACAAAATTATCTTGTGTTATTGTCAAGAATCGAGCTACTACCAATCTTAGCCTGACGCGGTTTCAAAAAATGATGTAAGAATACCTTATATAACTTATCGTGAAATTTCTTGCACAGGATATTTCTACGCCCCCCCCCCCCCCCCCCCCTGCGCCGTGGAGCCGCCATCTATCTTAAGATAAAACATATCAACATAAGTTAGGCAAACAGCCAATAACATACAATAGTCATAATCTATCATTTGTTTCATTACTAGTCACATATCAATATAGTACTATTATCTGTAGCAATAATGGGAGACAGATCTTCATAAGTCAGTAGACTGTCTTCTGAATCCCACTGTATAATTGTACTCATGTGTATTGTACCATATGTATGTTATACAAAGAAATAAATGCTTAAACCGACTCGTTTAATAAATTCAACTGCAAATAGCCAAAAAAACATTAAAATTGCTATTACAGTCAACTGCAGATAGCCAAAAAACGTTAAAATGGCTATTTGCAGTCAACTGCAGATAGCCAAAAAACGTTAAAATGGCTATTTGCAGTCAACTGCAGATAGCCAAAAAACGTTAAAATGGCTATTTGCAGTCAACTGCAAATAGCCAAAAAACGTTAAAATGGCTATTTGCAGTCATTTTATATTCCTGCCATTTACACGTGCGCCCATCGAAATTCAGATCAGTCTGTCCATCCGCGCTGTCTATGCATAGTCTTCGTTGTGTGCTCTTCGCATCAGGTTAACAAGTCCATGAACTTATGGCTCCTCTAAAACCCACTTTATATAGAGAAAAGCGGGGTTTAAGGGGTAATTATTACCATTCCAATTTTGGTGCAAACACATAGATTGTGGGCACACGTTAGAACCGCCTCATTGAGTCTGTTCTAACGAGCACATTCACCCTATGTTTAGACTAGAAATAAGGAAAATATACATCATCTTCATCCAAATAAGAGGGCCATGATGGCCCTGGATCGCTCAGCTGATCCTTATGGCAGGTAATATAAGGTGGAGTGGACGGTTTGAACAATCTTTGGCTGACAGTGGCCCAAGGAACATTTCTCTGATTTTTTTTTTTCAAAATCAATCTAGCTATTTAGGAACGTAAGTCATTTTAAGGGTTATATATTTTTGTCTGAATTGGAAAATTGTCAGAGTGGCACTCCTGGAACAGTCCTTCAAAATTGTTTTCTTTTTTGAGGAAGAAGTCAGCGCTGACTTGTATGTCACTATCTGGGCACCTGTCAGGACCGAGTGCACCAGACGGAAATGAACGGGCTCATTCTAACTAACTAACAATAACTCATGGTGACAGGGGGGTGGGGTTGTGGGGGACGGTATCCATCCATTTGACAATACAGAGCTGACTTGTATGTCATTATCTGGGCACCTTGTGGACATTAAGGGTCAGTTCCTAGTGCACCAGACGGAGATGAACAGGCTCAGTCTAACTAACAATGCCTCATGGTGAAGTTGAAAGGGGGTGGGGTGGATCCCTTTGTCGATACAGAGCTGACTTTGTATGTCACTATCTGGGTATCTTGTGGACGCATTGAGGGTCAGGTCCTAGTAACAGGCTCAGTCTAACAAACAATGACTCTTGGTGTGTATGTGTGTGTGTGTGGGGGGGGGGGGGGTGGGGGGGGATCACTTTGACAATACAGAGCTGACTTGTATGTCACTATCAGGGCACCTTGTAGACATTGAGGATCAGGTCCTAGTGCACCAGACGGAGATGAACGGGCTCAGTCTAACTAACAATGACCCATGGTGTCTGTGTAGGCGGGGGATGGGCGATCCCTTTGACAATACAGAGCTGACTTGTATGTCACTATCTGGGCAACTTGTGACATTGAGGGTCAGGTCCTACTGCACCAGACAGAGATGAACGGGCTCAGTCTTACTAACAATGACGCATGGTGTGTGGGGGGTGGGTGGGTGGGGGTGGAACCCTTTGACGATAAAGAGCTCGCCTGTATGCCACTATGGCCCTTTGTAAAAGGTACCACTCTATTCATAAAATACCCCTCCTGACCAAGGTATTATAATTCTGAGCAATTTTGATGATGATTGGACCAAAAAATGTGGCCTCTAGAGTGCTAACAATGTTTTTTCTATGATTTTACCTACTTTTTGACCCCACATAACCATATTCGAAATTGACCTAGATATTGTCAAGATGATCATTCTGAGCAAGGTTGATGATTGGTTGGTTGATTTGTGGTTTAACGTCCCCGTCAACACTGTAAAGGTCATTTTGGAGACGTTGCTTCCAATTTTGTGGGACTTTTATCCGACATTGAGATGAAATGACATCTCAAGCCCTGTCGCCCAATAAACCAATAGGGTTTATTAGCATGGACGGTCCGCCTCGCACCGCGGTTCCTGGACAGGCTTAGATCCTCTAAGCGGTTTACCAGTACTAGTGTGCGGGCCGGATTCAGCTCTGCGTTGAAGCATTATGCAGCCCATATATTTCTTCAAGCCCCTATGGGCTGGGGGCCAACGAGGTTGATGATGATTAGAATAAAATTGCGGCCTCTAGAGTGTTAGCAAAGTTTTTCTATGATTTGACCTACTGACCTACTTTTGACCCAGTTGACCCATATTCGAACTTGACCTAGATATTATTATGATGATCATTCTGGGCAAGTCGAATGATAATTGGACCAAAACTATGGCCTCTAGAGTGTTAACAAGGTTTTTTCTATGCTTTGATCTACTGACCTACTTTTTGACCCAACAGGACCCATATTCGAACCTAACCTAGATATTGTTATGATGATCATTCTGAGCAAGTTGATGATGATTGGACCAAAACTGTGGCCTCTAGAGTGTTAACAAGATTTTTTCTACGATTTTACCTACTGACCTACTTTTTAACCCGACATGACACATATTCAAACCCTACCGAGATAGTGTCATGATAATCATTCTGATCATGATTGGACTAAACCTGTGGTCTCTAGAGTGTTAACAAGAAAAGTGTACGGACGACGGACGACGCACGACGACGCCGGGACATCTCACAGTCACAAAAGCTCACCATGACCTTCGGTAAGTTCGGTCAGGTGAGCTAAAATCTATGCTCTCGGCCTTATGATTTCCGAGAAGAAGATGTCTGAACGAGTGAATATTGCCCCTACAAATTAAAACAAAGGCTTTAAATTTTCAGTGAAAATTGATATCACTCAGTATATGCAACCCATACATTATTTAAAATAAATGTTTTTCTGCATTCTATTCACAAATTCATAACAAACACTGCAGATCCTGATCAGATGACTTCCTGATCCGAATCGACATTGTTTGCAAAGGAAGCGTCTGTCTTAAAAAGCATTATAAGTGTTAAATGCATGTGTACCACAACAATTACAATTATTTTAGCCACGCCCATTGCAGAATATCAAAGAATGACATTACTCCATTTATTGTATTTATTCAGTTCACTTCTTCGCACTGTAGATCCTGATCACATGGCTTCCTGATCTGCATATATATTGTTTGCAAAGGTAGGGTTGACTTGTCCAGCATGATAATGGTTAAATACCACACCACGCCCGTTCGTTTGATAGTGAGTGTTTGCCACTACGTTGCATCGACGTTACTTAGACGTTACCGGTACATTGAGTGCCTGGTGTACACCATGCAGCGCATTCTATTTCTCCAAGCCCCGATGGGCGGGGGCAGATCATTTGTTTGTTTGAATTGAGGTTTAACGTCCTCGTCAACACCATTTAGGTCATTTTGGAGGCGTTGCTTCCAATTTGTGGGACTTTTACCCGGCGACATCGAGATGAAATGACAACTCAAGTCCTGCCGACCAATGAAACCAAAAGGCTTATATGCATAGGACGGTCTCATTCAGTGAGTAATTTTGTGTCCTGTTCCTAGGAAAGGGAGGAATGAGATAGAAGAGATAGCAGAGATGAAAATGAGAGACGGAGGAGTAAGAGGAAAACGAATGGAAGTGTAGAAACAGAAGAAATAACACCATCAGAAGAAATAACATCATCCCCCCTCTATCATTATCTTAAGCAACTGTAAGCCAATATCAGATGGACGCCCAAGTGACGCTAGACACACGTCACCTTTGCCTCACCCCACCCGCCCCCACTCCCCATCAACCTTTCATGGGCTTTACAAATTAGATATTTCGTTTAAATAAGCAGAGAACATTGCTAAATAGTGAAACAAAAATGTGATTTAAAACTATAGGTGTCATATGTTCACACAAAATATAGACTCTTTATAGCCAGTTTATAGTCCCCGGCCATCGCGGCTTGGAGAAATAGATTGGCTGCATGATGCTTCCATCCAGAGCAGAAACTGCCTGCACGTACAGGAGTACTGGTAAACCGTTTAGAAGAACTAGCCTGCTAAGGCCAAGTGGTGCGAGTCGGTGCGTCCTAGGCCCTATAGGTGTCATAGACTTGAGATGTTTTTACGTCTCAATCTGTGGAAAAAGTCGCACAAAAATGGAAGTAACGTCTCTAAAATGTCCTAAATAGTGTTGCAGAGCACGTAAAACATCAAATCAAACAAACATAGCCATAACGGTGAAAGTCTTAATGATTAAGAGTCAGAGCTCTAATTAACTACTAGGCCGCAGAGGCCGTTCCATTTTAAAATATTTTGAATATCTCCAGGTGGCCTTTCTAACGCTAATAGAATGACTGCAAATAGCCATTTTAACGTTTTCTGGCTATTTGCAGTTGACTGCAAATAGCTATTTTAACGGTTTTTTTTGGCTATCTGCAGTTGACTGCAAATAGCCATTTCAACGTTTTCTGGCTATTTGTAGTTGACTGCAAATAGCCATTTTAACGTTTTTTGGCTATTTGCAGTTGACTGCAAATAGCCATTTCAACGTTTTTTGGCTATTTGCAGTTGATTGCAAATAGCCACTCCGTTAATAAATTCAACAATACATGAACACTCATGTAAGATCCTGTATATAATAATTATTATTAAAGTAATTGTTATTATTATTTTACAATGTACTTTCCTAAAAACAATATTGGCTAGTGTTAATCCAATTTATTTTCAGAAGAAGAAGTTCTTGTTGTATTAGTAGTATGTTGTGCTTCTATTACCGTTTTTTATATTACCATTATTAATATAATAATAATAATAATACTAATAATACTACTACTAATAATAATAATAACAATTATTCATTTTCCTGCAAACACGTTTGCTAGCGTTAATCTATTTTGTTTTCATCATGTTAACACCTTGGTGAAACAGCCTTGTAAAATAGAAGTGGAGGCAATGATCGATCAGGAACCGGTACAATTGACCCACAGTTCCCATCAGAGACACCAAAGGGAAAGAAACACAAACATGAAGCACCAGACCCTAATGGAAACATCAATAGCGGAAAGCCAAAAGGACAGTTACTTTCCCAAAAATGGCAAATAGGCTATCCAAAATAAAATAATAAAAGCGACACCCAAAGACAAACCATAACAAAAATAAACCGCGACAGAAGAACCACCTTGGAACGGTCAGCGGAAATGAATTCCACTTGGGGGCTTAAATCGATTTTACTTGGCCACAATCCTCGCCCTTACTTCCGTCGCGATTTAGACAAATAATTTGTTCAGTCCGCATGAAGGCCTCCTAACTCATCAGTGCAACATCTCCGTGAACACAAATAATAAAACAACCACAGAGATGAAACAACGGTGAGGACTCGACAGCAAGAAACCACTGAAATGCTGGAGCAAAAGAAAAATCCGATCTGAGGGCAGCAAAATTCATTACGATAATACGCCCGGGCGACACACAGCATTTTTTTCACATCTCCAAAATGGCTAATTTGTTGATGAAAATATGTTATATTTTTCTTGTATATACTGCAAACATAGATTGCGGGTGCTCGTTAAAACCGCCTCATTATAACGAATACCCATGTCTTTGAGCAAAAAATAAGAAAAAAAAAAAAAAAAAAAAAAAAAAAAAGACGGGGTGTTTATTTCACGAACTTGTTAACAAGATGTTTTGGTAATGTTTTAACCCTAAATCATTACGATAACAAACCCGTGCGACATAGTGCATTTTTTCACATCTCAAAAATGGCTACTTTTCTGATGAAAATCCTCGATATTTTTCTTATAAATACTGCAAACATAGGTTGTGGGTACTCGTCAGAACCGCCTCAATGAGGCGGTTCTAACGAGTACCCACAACCTATGTCTTGGAGAAGAGATAAGAAAAATAATGTATACCCCCTTAAACCCCAGTTTTCTCTATATAAAGTGGGGTATATAGTAAAAAGATTTTCTGTTATTTTCAATAAATTAGAATATAGTACAGTAAAATTCGGCTATTAAGACCGCTTAAAATTAACCCATATATGACAATGGAATCTTCCATCTTATAAATTTGGAGTTGTCCATTTTCAATTATAGGGGTGTCAGATTTGTTTTGTTTAATGTAAGTTGTACAAAAATGTATGTTCTTTGAGCAAACAGTGTAGACCCAGATCAGACGCCGCGTTATGCGGCGTCTGATCTGGGTCTACACTGTTTGCCAACGTCCCAAAAAAAGGGCCACTAGGCATATATGGGTTAAGACTAATTCTGCTTTAAAAAGCTTATTTAGTAGGTTGCAATTATTCTTTTTTTGTGTTGTCTGCATACAGTGTCATCTGGTCAGAGACCACCTTTGAGACTGTTCAAAATTGTTTTTTAAGACCACTTTTGAAAAGTCCCAAAGGTGGTCTTAATATAGGAATCTTATAGTATTTTTACCCAAGTGACCAAGAAATATAACAAGACATGTAATAAAACGATATCTTGTGGACAGCAATATATTTTGAAGGTTGCATTTCCTTTGTTGTTTCAACTAACGTACTAAGGAAATAATAATAAAAAAATAACAACAACAAAAAAAAAAAAGACACCCTAAGCATATATTTTCAAAGTAAGCAAGAGAGAACTTGTATTGGTTCTTGATCAGCGCACATCAAAATGTACAATTTGGCAAGTCTGAACTATCCACACAAAGACATTATATACAATATCCGTCAAACGATCTTATAATATTGTATGCAAAAGAATCAGAACCAATCTTAATTGTTATGCCCCAAACTTCGACGAAGTTAGAGGGGCATATTGCTTCTGGGGCGTTTGTGCGTCCATGTGTTCGTACGTCTGTACGTCTGTTACGCTTTTGATGCAAAGCATCACTTGTTATCCGTGCATGATAGGGTTTTGAAACTTCATCATGGATATCTGTTGAAACCATTTTTTATTCTTATCAGGATTATTATTCTTTCCAGAGTTATGGTCCTTCGAAAAAATCTGGATGAAATCTTGTCAGAAAGATATCACAAAAACAAATGAAGTTAGAGCTTTGAAAGTTAATCAATAGACTTGTATTGATTGGCTGACGACCTGATTAACGTTTGAATAAATTCCGAAAAAACTTTGGGAGTTATGGCCCTTTGTAACTTGGACATAAGTACATTTCTTGTTTTTTTTTTTCTGACTTCAGCACTCGTAATGAATTGTTAACTGCTAAACTTCTTAATCAGGGTTATCGGTATCATAAACTACCTAAAATAGAAGTGAAGGTAATAATCAAGAATCGATCCATAACCCCACACCTCCAATCAAAAGAAATACAAACAGGAAATAACTAGATCCTAATGGAAGTATCAATAGCGGAAAGCCAAAAGGACAGTTATTTTCCCACAAAATGGTCAATTGGCTATCCAAAACTAAAAGATATAAGCGATACACACACTCAAAGACAAACCATAACAAAAATAAACCGCAACCGAAGAACCGCCTTTGAACGGCCAATGAAAGGAATTTCACTGGTGGGAATAAAACGATTTTACGCGGCTGCAATTCTCGCCCTTACTTCCATCGCGATTTAGACAAATACTTTGTTCAGTCCGCATGTGTGTGTGTGTGAATTCGGGTTTATCGTCGCTTTCAACAATTTTTCAGTCATATCACGACGGTGTCTGGTTGCGACAGGGAGCTCAATGCTCACTTTTATAGTGCTGCCTCACTGAAGTATCATGTCCCAGACACATTACATGATACCACACCCAGTCACATTATCCTGACACTGGATCGACCAGTCCTAGCTCTACCCCGTAAATCTGAGTGCCAAGCGAGGAGCAGCTAGTACCATTTTTAACGACTTTGGTGTGTCGCTGCCCGTCAGTCCGCATGAAGTCCTTTCTAAGTTTTAGACGTCATTCTGATTTAGTTTTAAAAAATCAATGTTGGAATTAAATCTGTTCTGCAACAAGGTCTGTTGGTACTCGAATTTTATGGTGACTTAGTATATTGTTTGTTTGTTTTTGGAGTTTAACGCCGCGTCAACACTATTTTAGGTCATTTTTGAGCCGGTAAGTTTACATATCCACACTTCCTGGGCAGGCTTTTACGTAAACGGTTAACCAGTACAGTGCACATTCTTTCGCCAGAAACTGAAAACTGTCCTTCTTGAATCAGCGGAAGGGAGAGAATAACCATAGAAATGATTTCATGGCCAATCTCCACGAAAGAATGTTGCCGACCCCGGCGTGACTTAGTACATAAACTCAATAAAAAAATTTACTTGCATATATACTTGCAATGACTTCAGTACCCAATTTCGTAAAATCGTTCTTTAATATAAAAATATTGGGTACAACATAGATGTTATGCGACATGCATGGTAGTTAACCCATCACGATTGATAACTTTTCTTCTCTCATTAATTGCACGCCGCTGGATCAGGCCTCAGACTCAATGACCTTTCCAAGGTATGGGCTTTCTTAGAAATAAAATCTAATTATATGTAATGTTGGTTGCTGCCTGAAGTTCTGTCTCGTCGGGTCCATCGGAGTCTAACTGTTGGTTTTCTTTTGCTCCAGCATTTCAATTATTCCTCGCCGTTGTTACATCCATGCGGTTGTTCGATTCTTGTGTTCTCTGAGATAGTGCATTGATGAGTTAGGAAACCTACGTGCGGACTGAACGAATTATTTGACTAAATAGCGACGGAATTATGGTCGGGGATTGCGGCCGCGTAAGTCGATTTAAGCCCCCCCCCCCCCACCACACCAACCCCCAGTGAAATACTTTTCACTAATCACTCCAGGCGGCTCTTCTATAGCGATCGTCTTTGAATGTATGTATCGCTTATTCCTTTTTGTTTTAGATAATCAATTGGCCATTTTGTGGGAAAGTAACTGTCCTATTTGGCTTTCCGCTACTAATGTTTCCATGGGGGTCTAGGTATTTCATGTGTCTGTTTCTATCTTTGGTGTCTCTGATGGGAGGTGTGGGTTTATTGAATCGATTCCTCTGATCATTGACTTCACTTCTATATTTAATGCATAGCATAATTTCCGAATCGTGCACGCTAGGGTGTTGAAATGACAGATATTGATTCCTAATGAAAAATAACTGACTAGTATTTTTCTCATCAGGATTATGTCACTATCCTGAGTTATGGTCCTTTGAATAAGTGGATGAAATATTGTCAACAAAATATGTTAAAAAATTTTGAAGCTACAGCTTGAAAGTTAATGAATGGATTGGTAGTGCCCCTTTTCTGATTAATTGCCCTTTGAAGACTTGTCACAGAATATCTCTAAAACTATCGAAGAGCATTGACCGTTAATGGAGGAATTGGTAGTTATGGATAACTTTTAACTGATTAACTTCTTAAGAACACTTCATGAGTTATGACCCTTTCTAAATGTGTGCGTTTGTATGTTGCATGCTTTGTAATGCATAGCATACGTAATTTTAAAACCATGTATGCAAAATTCTGTTAACTAGAAATGTGTCCAGACGACACAGATGCCCCCGCCAAGGGCCCCGCCTCACCCCGAAAATCCATGTTGCAACAAAATTTTCTAAGTGTGTGACCTTGTCATCAGGAACAATTATGAGAAGTTATATTGAAATTGGTGAAAAAATGTAAGCGCTAGAGTAATGACAAAGTTTTTCTACAAATAGCCACAGTGACCTTGACCTTGAAAGTCAAACTCGCTCGAGGTATTGTCATAAGGAACATTTGTGTGAAGTTATATTGATATCAGTGAAGAAATGTAGTCGCTAGAGCGATGACAAAGTTTTTCTAAAAATAGCCACAGTGACCTTGACCTTGAAAGTGGAACTTGGTAGAGATATTGTCATAAGGAACATTTGTGTGAAGTAATATTGAAATTGGTGAAAAAATGTAAGCGCTAGAGCAATGACAAAGTTTTTCTAAAAATAGCCACAGTGACCTTGACCTTGAAAGTCAAACTCGTTCGAGGAATTGTCATAAGGAACATTTGTGTGAAGTTATTTTGAAACCAGTGAAGAAATGCAGGCGCTAGAGCGATGACAAAGTTTTTCTAAAAATAGCCACAGTGACCTTGACCTTGAAAGTGGAACTTGGTAGAGATATTGTCATAAGGAACATTTGTGTGAAGTTATTTTGAAACCAGTGAAGAAATGCAGGCGCTAGAGCGATGACAAAGTTTTTCTAAAAATAGCCACAGTGACCTTGACCTTGAAAGTCAAACTCGTTTGAGGTATTGTCATAAGGAACATTTGTGTGAAGTTATATTGAAATCAGTGAAGAAATATAGACGCTAGAGCTATGTTGTGCGCGGGGATAATTAAAAAATTTTAAGTCTGTGACCTTGACCTTGAGCTCATGGGCATGGGTGGGGGTATTGCTGAATAAAATGGACAGGTATCTAACATCATATCAAATATCAACTCAATCCATCGCACGATTTGGAAAATATCAACTCTTAAAATATCTAATTAAAAATTTCTAAGTCTGTGACCTTGACCTTGAAGCCATAGGCATGAGTGGGGGTATTGCCAAATAAACATTTGGACCTGTATCTATCATCATAGCATACATAAGCCAAATCCATAATATAGTTTGGAAAATGTGAGACATTTAAAATCTTTCACATTAAAATTGTCTAAGTCTGTGACCTTGACCTTGAGGTTATAGGCATGGGTGGGGGTATTGCTGAATAAAACATTGTACCTATATCTATCATCATATGAACCAAAGCCATCATAAAAGTTCAGGTTCTACCAGGTACAAATACCTTAACTGGAGTCTTTAACATGGGAAATTTCTAAGTCCATGACCTTGACCTTGACGCCATGGGCATGGGTGGGGGTATCGCTGAATAAAACTTTGGTCCTATATCTATAATCATACCAAATATGAACCAATTGCATCAAATGGTTTGGAAAATATGAGTTCTAAAATATTCAAGTCTACCTGTTACAAAAACCTTAACCTGAGTCTTTAACATTGAAAATTTCTAAGTCTGTGACCTTGACCTTGAGGTCACAGGCATGGGTGGGGGTATTGCTTAATAAAACTTTGGACCTATATCTATCATCATACCAAAGATGAACCAGTTCCATCAAATGGTTAGGAAAATATGAGTTCTAAAAGTTCAGGCTCTACCTCTTACAAAAACTTTAACCTGAGGTTACAGGATCACGTACGTACGTACGTACGTACGTACGTACGTACACACACACGTACAGACGGACGTACACATGTACGCACGTACGCACGTACGCACGTACGGAAAACCCAAAAACTATATGCCCCCGGCATCATATGATGCGGGGGCATAAAAAACAAGTTCTGTATATGTCAAGTTAACGTAAAGTTGGGGACATGGTTTTTCATAACCACCATCTCTAGGTCACATGGAGGCTTTGCAAAATAGGCAAAGACTCAAAGTGTGACACGCAAATTCTTTTCTTGCTGAACTGCTTGTGTACGATTGGTACGAAGAATTACCGCAGTGTATATAATATCCATGGCAGTTATAGTGCCTTAAGAAAAGTTAAGGCAATGCAGGGTTCGAGTAATAAAAATATCTCGGAAATTAGGCCATTACATTCATTTTCACAAATTCATCTTCACAAATTCAATTATCTTGGAAAATGTGTAAAACAGTTGATATCACGCTGACACGCCTATATAATTTTGACCCCTTGAACCCCACTTTTATATAGCAAAATAAGTTTAACTTCGTACGAATACTATTCTTAACATGTGCATCATTTGTCAGGGATAAACGATATCCAGAAGGTGAAGTTCCAGTAAGTAATAATGTATACTGAATGAAGGCTATTTTGCTGGGCTTTAATGGCATATACATGTACATTGGTCATGTGTTAGTTAGAAAATCTGGATGGCATACTTGTTTCAAATAATGTTTTGTAATGTTGGTCACATCTAGCCACATTTTCTCAAAAATGGCTCTTTTCCGGATTGCAAGCAAACGTTGTCCCAGTTTATAGTATATACCTGAACTATTGATATCCACGCACATGTGGAACTTTTCTAATGTGTAGTTATTGTTCGAGTAGTGAAAATATGAGAAATGCAATTATTCTTAGAGGCACATGGGTGTTGCTAGTGCAAGAACTTTGCAGAAATAACAGCTGGTATGTCCCAAACCCTCTTCTTCTGCGAAACCCAGCCAGCAAAGAATGCCGGGCCAACGTCGGGCCGATAGCGGTACGACGTGGTAACCGCTATCGACCCGACGTTGGCCCCTGGTTTGTGCTGGCAGGGAAGACTATTAGGCGGTTTTGGGAAAAAAACAACAACAACATGCAAAGCAGTTGGCAATATTTGTTAAGTCCAAATGCATCGAAGGAACTTCACATGCTTTTTGTGACTGGAGGACGCAATGTAACTTTTTGTTACAAACTTCACAAAATTACTAACTACAAATCCCCTTCAGTGCTTAAGTCCACGTGACTATCACTGGTCGTTATGTATAGAATTTAATCGCGCTATTATCGACGCGAGGTCAGTGTTGAGAAAGAGGATTGACTGAAATTAGGTGTTGAGTTCGGCAAACAGTGTATACCTAGATCAGACACCACAGAATACAACGTCTGATCAGGGTCCACACTCTGCTCACAATACAGGAATTTATGGTTCAGATGCGGCAGAACGAGGCGTCTGATCAGGGTTTACACTAATATATTCCAGTACAGGAATGTAAAGGTTAAATGAACTGTTAACAGTCTATGTCACTGTTCAAGATCATTTTCTCAGCCTACACCCAGAAACAATCGCGCCCCCTCTCTCTCTCTCCTAGTGCTATCAGTGCTTTGATGTATTACTAATTTGATTTAACCCTTTTTGTACCAAATGGAATCTTCCATCTTGCATATAGCCGGAGTCCATTTCAAGTTTGAGGGGTGCCAGGTTGTGTTTTCTTCAAAATTTATTTGGAAAATGGCTGAACTGTTTGCAAACAGAGTAGGCCCTGATCAGACGCCGCGTTCTGGGCCTGCACTGTTTGCCACTTACCCATTTTGGGGTTTCCGGTACCAAATTGGTTAAGGATTACAGAAATGGAGTCTAGAGTTGGAAAACATGCCAAATTCTATTGATAGATTTTCATGAAGCGAAAAGATAAAAAAATATCACTCTCAATCTCGTATCATTACATCTACACAAGCATAATTGGGAGTAACCATTTTTCCTGTAGCTAGTATGTGCCATTTTTGGTTTGGTCGCCATGAGGCGGGCAAACCGGGTATAATGACCAGATTGTAGCTGTTCCATGGAGGGGCACGTGACGCGATCAACCAATCAGCTTAAACGATGATGCAATACTATACTGCAATTACAGGAAACAGCCTGTCTGAATAGCGAAACAGACCGAAAAGCAAGCGTTTCAACTCCAACTTAAGGGAAATGGATACACCTGGCAGGTGTGGCAGTTAATCTATCAGTTTTACCGTATTTGGAAACACACCTATTCAAATACATTGCCATTTTTGGCCAAAGAAAAAGAAATTTTAAAAAGAAAAATTGGAATATTTGCCTTTTTTTGCTCAAAACATAGATTGCGGGGAGTCGACAGAAACGCCTCGACGAGGCGATTCTATCGAGTACCCACAATCCAGTGTCTCAGAGCATAAATACGGAAATTAATATATACCCCTGCAAGCCCGAGCTTTACTATATAAAAGTGTAGATTATATTTTCTTGTCCTTTGGGATCATTGATTCCATTGTGGAATTTTGACAATATCTGAGGGTAACTGATGAGGCCTAATTGGCCGAAACTAGCTAGTCTGGCCCAGAAAACATGTACACTCCATATTTTTCAGTTCTGTGGTGTATTCCTTGCTTCCAAAGGATAACCCTTTTATAGAACACATACTGTAAATGGCCAATTAATTCGAACAGTAAAAAAAATAAATACTGATCCGGGTGTTGGAATTATTAGAAAATATCAGATTGGAAATTTATCAGTGTTAGAACTGTTTGATCTGAAAGAATTCCATACATTGGATCAGGCTCTGTTCAATATTTTATACAACTACGTTTTTTTCCCCGTGGCCCTGTCAATCCGCACGTGATTTGAACTTATGCAGTGCAGAAAAGCTTGATCTATAAATAAGTCAGTGTGTGCAGGGGGTCTTTGAATGCGATACACATTGTCATTAATGACATTTACACCTATTGAACTATCACTATTCCCTTTAAAATGGGCGAGTCAATTTGTGATCTCAGGAATAACAGAAATTGATTTGTTTGGAGCAAATTCTTTTCTTAAGAGTAGCCCATATCTAGGAAAATGAGGATTTTTCATAGAATTTCCTTATAGTCTGTAATATTTTTTTTTTGTTCAGGCTACACCGCAGCAGACAAAGTCCAGCTACATGTATATATGGGATGGGATGTTGAAACCCGCACGTGCAGCTACCCAGTGGAGCTAGGCGCATAGATACTTCACACCGACCCCCCACCCCCACACACCCCCACCTATATTGTTTAAGCGCATAGTGAAGCCTCAGGCGAGACTGCGCAGCCTTGTTTGTGTGTTCTCTGTTTACTAATAAGCAGTCTCAAATCAGCGTGAGCCGGGGGCATGTAGCAATTCAATGCCCATCGAAGTAGTCCGGTGAAGACTGATTAGACTGTGCGGATGCAAAACCATCATGTTATTTAGATAGGCAAGTAACAAGAAAAAGAAAATGCGGACATCATACACAAATTTGATCTTCACTTTATGCGCGATGAAACATTTCAAACCTCTTGAACATTGAAGACACAATCCCGATTGCACAACTGTGCAGACTTATCAGTCTTTTCTGTACGCACATGCGCAATTAGTATTTTACTCGAGATAGGAGATCTGAACAGACTGATCCTTGCACTTGGTAGCTTAGGATGTGTTTGGCCGGTCAAATGTACACGCAGTCGTTTTAAGCCGGCGCACGGCGAAAAAAGGGTTTCAAACGAAGGACCAGATTAGCCTGCGCATCTAGCCAATGTGGCCATAGTTTTCACCTGTTGTTCTTTGATTAGCACAGAGGCCATGGTAGGCACATACGAACACCGAAGACTATTCAGACTGCATGAATGTGCAGGCTGACCTGAGTCTTCCCACCACACCGAATATGACTTATTTTCTTAATTATGTTCCCCGAAATTACTTCCAATAAAACCTTGTCACCGTGATCTTCACTTGCTCCTCAGAAAACCAGGGTAGCCCAACCAGGTAACCTGAATTAAACTACCTTTTTGCATGCAACAACCATGAATTTCACTCGCACGTGCTAAAAGACGTTCTGTGGAAAAAGGCGGGAAACTCTCAATTAATATTAAAGGGGCGCTTCTGCTATCAAAGAGGCATTGAATCAATGCCCCAGCACATGGAAAAAGGGTAACACTGTCACACAAATAATAATGAAAGCTGAAGCTACGCTCCAAGTCTGAGAGCAAAGCGAAAACACTTGCATATGCATGGTGATCCAAGCCTTTGTAGGCCACAATGCTACATCACCGACTAGGATCACACCCCCACCCCACCTATATTGTTTAAGCGCATGTTCAGCATCGATGCAATGCGATCAGTCTTTACTGAACCCTTAAATCTTACGAAGTCACAAGGCTAAGTGAAACCCTTTGCCTTACCGGTTGTGGGTGCGCATGTTCAGTGTTTGCAGGTCGTTGAGAAACGAGCGAAGACACATCTTAGCGTACTCATTCATGCAATCCGATTAGAGTCTTCGCTGATCGCATGAGCCTGATGCAGACGATGGGATTTTCACAACATAAATAAGCGAAACTCCTGTGGCTCATCAAGGTTGATCTAAGCACTTGCAGCCTGCGTTTCTCGCAGTCTAATCAGTATTCGGTGAGGGTATGAACCTTCCACTACCACAGGGCTATCCAAAGTGAGAGAAGCGAAAACCATTTGCCTTACAGAGTGCATGTTAATCCGAGTCTTTGGAAGTCGCACACATTTCATGCTAAGTTTTCTTTTTTTTCGTGCGCTAGCTCATATACGACCAGTACGACGTTGTAATGATAAACTCGGGAACGGTCCGAAATGCTTGTTCTGGATGCATTTTTCGGCATTTTTTTTTTTTTTTGTGTGTGTTCGAAGTATTAAAAATTCTGATTTCTGACAAATTTGGGAGTTCGAATTAAATGAGAAAGTTTTCAGCCACAAATTCGAAATAATTTTGGGTGTTCGAACTGCTAGGGTGTTCCAATTAATTGGTCACCTACCGTATTTAACTTCACTACAACTGGTGTGTGGGAATGTGTGGCGGCGGTAAAACGTCTCCCTGCCCTACATCATAGTGTAGATTATATTTTCTTGTCCTTTGGGATTATTGATTCCATTGTGGAATTTGGAAAATATCTTAGGGTCACTGATGAGGCCTAATTTGCCGAAACTAGCTAGTCTGGCTCAGAAAACATGTGCACACCATATTTTTCAGTGTTGTGGTGTATTCTTTGCTTCCAAAGGATAACCCTTTTATAGAACATAATAAAGGGGATCACAATTCTATAGGCATGATTTCGTTATGGAAATACAATTTTAAGGACCTTATAGTTGCTACTCTGTTGGCTCTGTCCAACTGAAAAAGGGGTCTACTCTAAAAGGGGAAGAATTTGCTTCTCAAGGGGTCTACTCTAAAAGGGGAGAATTTGTTCCCCAGGAGCAAATTCTTTCCTTTAAGAGTATACCCTTTAGACATATCCAAAGAGAAAGTACTTTTGCAGGAGTAGCAGTCATTTTCGCAAATTTTACGTCTTGCAATGCCATTATGGAGTAAGTCCATGGGGCCGTGGAAACGAAAAACAACAGAACATAACTACTACTACTCACAAAGTGTGGCTAGCTGTGGTAGCTCAGTCGGATGCAGTCTGACTGGCGATAAGGAAGACTCTGGTTCGATACTTACCGGGGCCGGCAACATTCTTTCGTGGAGATTATGAAATCTTTTCTATGGTCATCCTCTCCCTTCCGCTGATTCAGGAAGGGCAGGGGTCAGTTTTTGGCGACAGAATGTGCACTGAACTGGTAAACCGCTTACGGATAAGCCTGCTCAGGAAAAGCGTGGATAGGTACACTGACATGCTCAAAAAAGACCCAAAATCAGTGTTGACTGGGCCGTTAAATACAAATAAACAAAACTTGCAAAGTTTACTTCACACAGATAGGAACAGGGATCACAACACTGAAGGCCAATGACAAAACTTACTCCATGGACTTTGATAAGGCCAATGCCCTAAATGGACAGTTTAATTCAGTTTTTAGCCCTAAAAGCCCAACAAGCCTCAGGCAACTTGCGCAGAGGGCCCTCCAAGATGCATATGATTCTGGTATGAACCCTTGCTCCACGCCCCACCCACACACAGGACCCCAGAATTTATATGAAACAAATAAGAAACCCAGCTTCACACCCAGCCCACACCCCAAAATGCCTGATATACATGTTTCATCCAAAGGCATAGAAAAACTGCTTCAAGGTCTCAACCCGCATAAGGCTGCAGGCCCTGATAAGTTCAAACCCGTAGTCCTTCAGACCCTCCATAAAGAACTTGCCCCAATCCTACAATTGATTTACCAGAGATCCTTAGATTCTGGTAAGCTTCCATCCATTTGGAAAGAAGCTAATGTATCCCCTATCTTCAAAAAAAGGGGATAAAACAGACCCTGCCAACTACCGGCCAATTTCCCTAACCTGTGTCCTCTGCAAAGTGCTTGAGCATGTTGTGGCCTCCAACATTTCCAAACATTTCACCAATCTAAATATACTGTATGAACTGCAACATGGGTTCAGAGATAAGAGATCCTGTGAGACACAACTTATTATGCTCATTGACGAACTCGCAAAAAACATGCAATCAGGAAAGCAAACAGACCTTGTCCTCCTTGACTTTAGCAAGGCTTTTGACAAAGTGGCTCACGAAAAACTTCTCCAGAAATTACACTTTTATGGCATAAGGGGGACAACTCTAAATTGGATAAAAGATTTTCTTGATAACAGGACTCAATCAGTTTACTCAATGGTTCCAACTCGGATAACATTCCAGTGTCTTCAGGTGTCCCACAGGGCTCGGTTCTCGGACCCATGTTATTTTTAGCCTATATTAATGATCTACCGGATCAGGTTAGATCCAGAGTAAGGTTATTCGCCGATGACACAGCCATGTACCTAGCCCTTGATTCCAAAATGACTCTGAGACCCTCCAAAAAGACCTTAAGTCACTTGAATCATGGGAAAAACTCTGGGATATGAGTTTTAACCCCTCTAAATGCCAGGTCATTCATGTGACCCGACGTAAAGACCCCTTTGAAACTGTATATCACCTGCATGGCTGTATCCTTGAAAGTGTACCCTCATCTAAATACCTTGGGGTCACCATTTCGGAAGACCTCAGATGGACAGACCACATTAACAATATCAGCAAAAAGGCCAATCAGACTTTAGGATTTTTAAAACGGAATATTCGGGTCCACAACAGGGACCTGAAATCCTCTGCTTACAAAACCCTTGTCCGCCCACAGTTAGAATATGCTTCTACTGTGTGGTCCCCCCATACTGCTTCTGACATCTATAAACTAGAAGCAGTCCAGCGTAGGGCTGCTAGATGGGCAACCAGAGACTATCAGTACCCGTCTAGCGTTACCAAAATGCTTCATGACCTCAAATGGCGTACCCTTGACCAGCGGCGCATAGACAGCCGTCTGGTCCTCCTATATAAGGTCACATATGACCTTGTTGCCATACCTGCTACTGACTACCTGATCCGGAATACCCGCTCCTCTGCAAGAAATCATTCTCTAGCATACAGACAGATCACGACTCTAAAGGACTACTATAAGTACACATTTTTCCCCCGCACAATCATCCACTGGAACGCCCTACCAGCCCACATACCAGTTCTCCCTACTGTGGCACAGTTTAGTACAGCTGTTTGCCAGGTATTCCACTCATCACCTTAAACGCCAGTTACTGTTTTTATCTTTTAACTATACTAACACTCTCACTCGCACTGTACAAACTCATTTCACCCACTTTTCTATCCCCCCTTTTTTGTTCGACTAACCCCCTTTAGCTCTTGGTTTTACCGGAATCACCATCTGAAGTCCTCCAAGGAGGTTAAGATGTATTGGAAGATAGATAGATAGAACAGTTTTATATATTCTGAACATCTTTCGGTACGCTCTAATAACAAGTATATGTAAATGTTGGAAAGACAGAGAACGTTATTTTTCCTCATTTATAAAGATCGCTGGGTGTAACGGGCCTCCGTGGCCTAGTGGATAAGAGTGCTGACTCTTAATCATTAGGTCTCTCGACGGTGTATGTTTGAGCATGGCTCAGGTCACATAATGAGAAGTTCTGCAACGGAAAGTCAGGAGGTTTTTCATCGGGTACTCTAGTTTTCACTCGCCTCCGATTAATGATCGGCTTGATGTGAGTGAAATAATCTTGAAAGGATCGTAAAACCAAACATAAAAAGATCGCTGGGTGTGTAAAAACAATTTCATGTCTTTGCTACTAGAATTAACGTCAGTGCCAAGGTCGAAGGTTCTAACTCTTCCAAATATATAGAATATTTAAGGAGCGAAACAAAGTCATAACGTTGATGGGTCGCTGTTTATTGTTCTTGAGCCCAGCACAGATAGCAATAGTTTCTTTTCAAAAACTACATGACTACTAAGTGACATGCCACCAGTTACAGACTGAGTTGTTAAAAGACTTTTTGGCGCATTCGATGGGAGCTATTGTATCTGATAAGCCGAGAGTGGTGTTCTTTATTTCCACTCAATACTTGACGTTTTACTAATCAGTTTCTTTTACAATTAAATTATGATCCAGAAAGATATACAAAATGAAAGCAAATTTCAGGTTTTTGCGGAGGTACCGCTCAAAGAAACTGCCGAGGTTTAAGATACAGTCTGATTCGCAGCACTTTGTCTGGGCAGGCTTAGATCTTCCTAGGTTCAGCAATACTTCAAAGTTCGGTCGGTTTCAGCTCATGCAGTCCAATATATTGCCCAAAGGTCTGATCGGCCCCCGTCCATCGAGGATTGAAGAAATAGATTGGGCTGCATGATGCTTCCACGCAGAGCTGATACCGGCCGCACATGCGTAGTGTTAAATCGCCTAGAAAGTCTAAGCCTGCCCAGGAAAAAGGCTCGAGTCGGACCGTTCATGCATTTCAACCATTTAGTTTCATTGGGTGACAGGGCTTGAGAAGGAGTTTTATCTGCCCGTTTTATCTCAATACTGAGTAAAAGTCCCACAACATTTGAAGCAATGTCTCAAAAAGACCCATACAGTGTTTACAGGGACCTTAACAACAAATGAAATAGATAACCAAGGCCCTACAGAAGGCCTGATGACTTAGGAAAAATCTTTTCATATGCCCGTCTGAAAAACAACAATAACAAAAAAAAAAAAAAAAAACGGTCGTATTAAGTTACGGGGTTGGTGTCCGTCCGTCCGTTTGTAAACTTTTTTTCGTTTCCGTATAAATCCTACTATACAGTTTTCATCCGATCAAGCCTAAAATGTGTATGTAGTAAGGCTAAGATGTGAAGATATGCCACCAAATATTAACAGAGTTATGACCCTTTGAAAAATTCGGTTTACATTTTCGTTTGGTTAAGTTTTGTGCTATACATGTGCAAACCATATGTAAGTTACATTTAGTTTATACTTGTCATGGCGTTAAACAATTTACCACAGAATACTCATCACTACCTATCCTTCCTGATACCAAGGTCACAGACTTCGAAATTTTATATACACGTTTTGTATTAAAGTTTACTTTTGGTATTCAAAAAATGCACTAAGTGGGATAATGATATCACTGGCTAAAATCAGAATGTAGACTGACAAGACCAAACCTATTGGATGCTTTTTGAAAGCAGCCAACTTGTTAGACGTATAAACACTATATTGTAGGGACGACCACTGTCTTCATCGCATCTTATATGATGAAAACTGAGATTTTATAAGAATCAGATTAGGGTTTTCTGTTGTACATGGGCGTTTTCAACCAGCGGGATGATCGTGCTGAGCGGAACCGAGGCAATCCCGAAGGTTGGGGACGCCCATCGGTAACAAACCCCAAAATTAGACCCTTTTTCTTGTACAACACCAATGAAAGTGTTCATTTTACATTATTTTACGCACTATACCTATGTAGTTTGCCAGGGTAAGAACAAATTTCTATCCCAGTCTAAAATCACGGATTTCCTTATCTGGTGTGCAAGAACACCAGGGTAAAAACAAATTTCTATCACAGGCTAAAACCACGGATTTCCTTATCTGGTGCAGTAATTATTACACGATGTAATTAACAGTAATTATTACACGATGGCTCCCGGTCATTCGATCATTAGGTAATAGTTGTGCGAAACATACGGCACAAAAGTGTACATTTGGTTGACACACCCATGTAGATGAAAATATGTAATTTACATCGTGTAATGGACACCCCTCTACATCATACTTTATAAAGAGGAATCTGGGGTTTACAGGGGTATACTTTATTTTTCTTGTTACTATTCCTAGACATAGGTTGTGGGTTCACGTTAGAACCGCCTCTACGAAGCGGTTATAACGAGCACCCTCAACCTATAGTTGGAGTTAAAATAAGAAGAATATCACAACTTTTCACCAGAGTGAGTGTTTGATTTTTACGTCCCACCAACAGCTAAGGTCATACGGAGACGGGATCTCGGTTTAAAGACTCATCCGAAAGTCTGGAGAAGCCCGGGATCGATCCTGCGACCCCTTGTTTACAAGGCGAGTAGCGTAACCACTACACCACTGAGGCTTCTAAAACCACTAGTGAATTACGGAATTTATTACATGGCGTTATTACACTCTCAGACGCGACGTCATATGATAAATAGCAAATTGGGGATACAAGACAGTGGTATGGCCATTCGAGCAGCGGAACCTGGAGGAAGAGCAAGGTCTAGCGCTGGGGCGTGACCCGGTCTGTGGGGTAGAGAGGTATTGATATTTTCTTGATGAAAATTTCCGATATTTTTTTAATTTCTGCATCAAACATAGACTTGTAAGTGCTCGTAAGAAACGCCTCGTTGAGGCAGTTCTCACGCCTACCCACAATATATGTTTTGAACTTTTGGCCTAATGGATAAGGGCGCTGACTCTTAATCATTAGGTCTCTTACCGCTGTGAGTTCGAGCCTGGCTCGGGTCACATGTGAGGCGCCAAGTTCTGCAACGGAAGGTCAGGTGGGTTTTCTCCGGGTACTCCGGTATTTCCCCGCCTCTGATTAACGATCGGCTCGATATAAGTGAAAAAATCTTGAAAAGGGCACAAAACAATATAAAAAGGAAATAATAAAGATAATAATAATAATAATGAAAAAAAATTCTGACACCCCTTATATTACAAATGGACTTGTCCAACATATAGCAATGGAAGAGTCCACTAGTATACAGTGGGCTAATATGAACCCTACTGGTCTCATCATATTCATTGCACGGACCTGTTAACGTTATTTTAACCGACGTTCTCCGTCATTTAAGAAATGAAATTTATTTTTCTGCAGTTCATGGAAGTATGAACGCAGTGGGTCGCGTGCAATGTAAATGAACCCCGAAGGGGTTCATGTAAACGTTGCTAGCGACCCACTGTCGTTCATACTTTCATGAAAAGCAGAAAAAATAAGTTCATTTTTTATATTTACATTATTTGCCCCTCATCACTGGGCGAAAAAAATGCTTGTAAGGGAAACTTTTAAAGCTGAAAAACATTTATACGTTGTTTTTCTACAAAGAGCGGAGCAGCGTTGACGTCATCAACGCCCATAGAGAACAATGGTTTAGAATGACGTCATTTAACGTCACTGAAAATCATGTGATTCGATGCGTTCATCGAGGTATGAACGCAATTGTTTTCTATAGGTTTACATTAGACTTTACACTGGAAATGTAAATATAACGTTAAAAACGTCGTCATGACGTAAAGTCAACCAATTGTTACGCTGTCGACAAAGAAGTTCATAAATCTGTATCGTTTCTTACCAACAGTATTTGTCCTCTCATCGCTGCGGGTTCGCACTTTGATTGGGTCACATGTGAGACGTCAACTTCATGACGATCATCAAATTATGTTCAAAACAGACACAATGTGAGTGTGTGTGTTTAAGTCTTACGTCCCACCAACAACTAAGTTCATATGGAGAATGGGACCTCGGTTTAAAGACTCATCCGAAGGTCTGAGCAGAATTTCATTATTTCATTATCTCACCAGTGCGACCTAGTGCATTTTTCACATCTCCAAAATGGCTACTTTTCTGATGAAAATCCGTGATATTTTTCTTGTAAATGCTCAAAAAATAGGTTGTGGGTGCTTTATGATCATGAAAGAAACCCTTGTACCGACCGGGCGTTGCATCCTAATGATCAAAGTACACAACAGCCAGTATCATCAAAGATGCTATTAATTTATTAAAACATTTTAAAGCCAAATGGTTATCACTGAAAATATCAGGATCTGTAATAGACGAGGCAGTTTGTATGAAATTGAAATAAACTTAAACGTCTATATATACTTATAATCAATCGGCGCACAGCATCACTCAGTTGCGATTAAATTATGTGAAAAATTATTCAAAGAACGGTTTTTCGAAAGAAGCATAAGTAAATGCCATTTCCTTTAAACCCTTATCTTGCTGAATATTCATTTAAGCCGCACTCATTTCTGTCTATCAGCCAATCAAATTACTTGATGTCATATATTGCAACAAATTCCTAAACTGAATGCCAAACAGTGTAGATCCTGATCAGATGGCTTCTTCAGAAGCCATCTGATCTGGATCTACACTGTTTGCAAAGATAGGGGTTGTCGTGAACAGCAGGATAAGGGTTAAATTTGAAGCAATGTTTAGGGAAAAATTGTTCACTTCAGTATCACTTAGAAGCACGCGTGGTGGATAAACTCTGGTTAAATTTTATTATCGAACATCGATTTATTCACTCACTCATCACGTGAACATGTCCGTGAAATACAAACCACCCTTAACCCCACTTTATATAGAAAAAACTGGGGTTTAGGGGGGGGGGGGTGGTAAACACTTTTTCCTCATTTCTTCTCTAAGACATAGGTTGTGGGTACTCGTTAGAACCGCCTCAATGAGGCGGTTCTAATGAGCACCCTCAACCTATGTTTTGGACATTAATAACAAAAAATATCAAGGATATTCATCAGAAAAGTAGCCATTTTGGAGATGTGAAAAATGCACTAAACCACACGAGTTATCGTAACTAAAGTGACAGATTATGCTTAAATATCGAACAATGAAACTACTGGAAGCGCTTGCATTTTCATCACGAAAACACGCCTATTACATTACGCTATCACACTCGTGCGACATAGTACATTTTTCACATCTCCAAAATGGCTACTTATTGGATGAAAATCCATATTTTTTCTTATTAGACTGCAAACATAGGTTGTGGGTACTCGTTAGAACCGCCTCATTGAGGCGGTTCTAACGAGTACCCACAACCTATTTCTTTGAGTAACAATAAGAAAAAAAATGTTTACCCGTGTAAACCCCAGTTTTCTATACAAAGTGGGGTGTAAGGGGGTATTCATTTCACGGACTTGTTCACCTGATGATAATTCTTACCCCCTTGGACCCAACTTCTATATATTAAAGCTGGGGTTTAAAGGTGTGAACCCTATTTTCTCTCATTTCTGCTCTAAAATATAGATTGTTTGTACTCGTTAGAACCGCCTTGATGAGGTGGTTCTAACGAGTACCTACAGTTTATATTTTGAGCAGAAATAAGAACAAAAATCACAATTTGTCATCCTAAAATGTTCGTTTTTGTTGGGGGGGGGGGAGGGGGGGGGGGCTGGGGGGGGGGGGCGGTAAAGCTTTACAGTGTTTTTGTATATATAGGCGTGGTTTCGTGATGCTTCCTTATTGGACGTGGTTTTGGATGAATAAAACTGGGCTGACAATTACCCACAAAGGCATTTTCTTCTTTGAATCTATACATTTTGAAACTGGCTATAATTACAGGTTTCGCGGTCCCCGCCCATCGGGGTTTGAAGAAATATATGGGTTGTATGATGCTTCCACGTAGAGCTGAAACCGACTGCACACGAGTACTGGTAAACCCGTTTTAGAGGATCTTAGCCTGTCCAGGTAAAGCGGTGCGGGTCGGGCCATCCATGCTTATAAACCCTATTGGTTTCATTGGGCGGCAGGGTTTGAGCTGTCATTTCATCTCAGTGTCGGGAAAAAGTCCCACAAAATTGGAAGCGATGTCTCCAAAATGACCTTTACATTGTTGACGGGGACGTTAAACCTCAAATCAAACAAACAAAATAACAGGTTTCGCACAGAACACAAATCTCTTGTCTAGAGCCTTACTATATATTATAGTTTGTTATGAATATATTACATGTAAGACATCAGTTAAATAAATCATAGAAAACCATGAACAATTATATACAGTAAATTCCATTATTAAGACCACCTTAAATTAAGACTAAAATGTTTTTAAAAGTTTTTTGAGAAGATTACAGTTACGGTTTCTTTGTGTTTTCTACACCCAGTTCTCCTCATAAGAAACCATCTTTGGGACCGTTCAAAAGTGGTCTTAAAGACCACTTTTGAACAGTCCTAAAGGTGGTCTTAATATTGGATTTTACAGTACTTATTTTCCTTAAAAAAGTAATAATTGAGAAAATCGATTAATCAGCCAATCACTAAGACCATGTTTGAAAGATGGCAATAATCGAGTATCGATACAATTACCATTCACCTTCCGGGCAAGGCAATTATTGGAATAGTCACATATAAAGCAACGCCGTTAATATCAAAACATTAGAAGAAAGACAAAGAGAGAGTTTCTCATCACAAAAACACGCCTCTATAAGTTTGGCACCATTGAACGCCACTTTTATTTAGTAAAACTTGGGTTTACAGGGGTAAACCTTATTTTTCTTATTTAAGTTGTTGGTACTCGTAAGAACCGCCCAGATGAGGCGGTTCTTACGAATACCTACAATATATATTTCAAATAAGAAAAATATTACAATTTGTCATCAACAAAATTTGTTGTTGTTTTTTTTTCGGCGGTAAAATTTACGCTGTATTTGTATAGGCGTGTTTTCAATGGCATTTTGTTCAGGATTGGCACAGGATTACGATAGCGCATGCGTGTGACATAGTGCATTCTTTCATATCTCCGAAACGGCCATCTTTTCTGATGAAAACTTATGATATTTTTCATATTTATTCTGTAAACATAGGTTGTGGCTGCTCGTTAGAACCGCCTCACTGAGGCGGTTCTAACGAGTACCCACAACCTATGCCCAGAAGAAAAAATAAAATAATGTTTACCCCTGTAAACCCCAGTTTAAGTAGGGTTTAGAGGGGCTGTTCATTACACGGACATGTTACCACGTTGATACATCTGATACCAACAGAAAAGAGTAGTCTCGATATAATGCCGAACTTAAAAGGAAATTCAGTCGTAAAATGTGAGTTACGCCTCATCGACTTGATATGACTAAACGTAACTAGAAATGTTTTAGATAAGCTAGCGTTGATTTCATTTATTGTTTTATGTTTACACACATTTAAGTGCACACATATCTTGACAAAGAAATAATTTAGCATTCATTCGTCCTTACATCAATACATTATTTAAAAAAAAACAGCTGTTACCAAGCTGTTTATTGTTCCAACATCAGATTCTTTTAAAAAAAAATGATTTATGTGACATAAATTGCGAATGATAATGTATAAATGCCCAGTGGTATGTGTATAAAAGTGACTGGGTGAGTAGGTTATTGCTTTGCGCCCACACGCACACACCCAGACCCACACCCACACACAGAGCACGCTTACATTTCTCCGAAATGATCATTTCTCATTTTTTTACTACAGTAGAACTTCGATGGCTCGAACACCGATGGCTCGTTTACCATGGCTGAGACGAACCCATTATTGAGCCCCTCGCTTTTTACTTACAAATGTATGCTGTGTGTACTCATTAGAATCGCCTCGATGAGGCGATTCTAATGAGTACACACAACATACATTTTCATTTTAGAACACAGAAAAGATGTCAAAAAGGATCTATTTATGGCTCCTGACAGTAACCCTAAGTGGCTCGAACTACCCCTGTCCCGAAAAGATTTTCGAGGTCCCAAAGGTGTTCGAACTACTGAAGTTCGACTGTATTTTACTAATTTATACCCCGACCGAATGTTGTGGGTAATCATTAGAATAGCCTCATAGTAAGAATCGGAACCCCATGTTTTCTCTGTACAAATTAATCTTTATCATTACGCAAACACGCCTATACAAATACATTGCCACCTTTATCGCCGAAAAAATGAAAATAACATGATGAAAAACTGTGATATTTTTCTTATTTCTGCTCAAAATATAGATTGTGGGGCACTCGTTAGAACTGCCTCGATGAGGCGGTTCTAATGAGTACATCGAGGCGGTTCTAACGAGTACCCACAATCTATATTTTAGAGCAGAAATAAGAAAAATAAGGTTTACCCCTGTAAACCCCAGTTTTAATACATAAAAGTGGGGTTCAAGGGGGTCAAATTTATATAGGCGTGTTTTCGTGATGGGGGTGTGCATTTCACGGATTTGTTCAAATGATGTTCATTATATAATTTTGATCTCTTTGAACCCCACTTTTATATAGTGAAACTGGGGTTTAAAGGAGCAAATCTTATTTCTCTTAGTTTTGCTCTGAAATATAGATTATGGGTACTCGCCTCGATGAGGCGGTTCTAACGAGTACCAGCAATCTATATTTTGAACAGAAATAAGAACAACGAGTACTTGTAAACCGCTTAGAGGATCTACAATGACCAGGAATCGATACAATTAACCCATAGCTCCCACCAGAGACACCAAAGGGAAAGAAACACAAACATGAAACAACAGACCTCAATGGAAACATCACCAGCGGAAAGCCAAAAGGACGGTTACTTTCCCACAAAATGACCAAATGGCCATCCAAAACAAATATAAGCGACACAAACACTCAAAGACAAACCATAACAAAAATAAACCGCCTGGGAACGGTCAGTGAAACTAACTCCACTTGGGGGTAGGGGGCTGAAATTCAGACAAATAATTTGTTTAGTCCGCATGAAGGCCGCCTAACTCATCAGTGCAACCTGTCCGTGAACACAAAAATCAAACAACGACAGAGGTAAGAAACAACGATGAGGACACGACAGCAAGAAACCACTGAAATGCTGGAGCAAAATAAAACCAACAGTTAGACTCCGATAGGCCCGACCAGAGACAGAGCATCAGGCACCAACAAACATTACACAGAATTAGACTCTCTAATCCTCAGTAAGCCTTTACGCTGGAACCGTTATAGAATCTCAGCCCTGACCCACCGGTGTGCAATTAAAGAGGGCAGCAAAGCTGTCAACCATGATTGGGTTAGCTACCATGCATGCAGTCTGTCGTTTAACATTTATGCTGTACCCAATATTTTTATATCGAAGAATGCTTTTACGAAATTGGGTGCTGAAGTCATCGCGATTATATATTTTTCTGAATTTATATACTAAGTCACCATCAATTCGGGTTCCGATAGACCTTGTTGCAGAAGAGATTTATGTCCAATATTGAATTTTGAAATTAAATCAGAATGACGTCTATAAATTTTTGAAAAAGGCTTTGCGTAGTTTATGGCACCGATAACCCTGATTCAGAAGTTTAGCAGTTTACAATTTATTTACGAGTGTTGAAGTCAGTAACATGACTACACACTCTGGCAAATCGAATTAATTGCGAAATATAAACGCCATAGGATGGTGCACGAGGAACATCACAATCAGTCAAAAAAAGAGGAAAATTTACAATCTCAAAATCAAAATCATCGCGTTTTATGATAAATGCGATGATTTTGATTTTGAGATTGTAAATTTTGTAAGAAACAAACCCATCTTCAATAGATAGATGTAAATCCAAAAAACGGGGCCTCGGTATCAGAAGCATTTGTTTCATTTAACTGATCAAGCCATCGAAATAGGTATTGTCAATATTTAATAAATCATCTAGATATCTAGAAGTCGAGCTAAAAGCTTCAGTGATTTTAGATTGGTTTTCAACAGAAAGGGACATCATGAAGTCTCTCTCATGACAAAAAAAAAAAAAAAAAAAAAAAAACAGATCAGCCACAAGGGGTGCACAATAAGTACCCATCGGAATACCCACAACATATCTAAATAACTCAGTACCAAATCTTATGTAAATATTGTCAAGTAGAAAGGTGAGAGCTTCACACACTTTCTGACATGATCATAAAGTATTGTTTTTATGCTCTTCCGAAGTGAAAAAAGCATTTCTTACATTACATGCAAGATAGAGGGGGTCTTCCCTATGAAATGTCCACTCAATCAAATCACCAAGTTTTGGTTTAAACAGTATCTTTTAATGATACAATGTAATGTGCAATACATGCATACATGCTAACATGTACAAGAAGAATTTCAAAAACCATAGGATCTGACAGTAAGATTAATCATAAATCACTAAGTTTTTCTTTTATAAGATTATGAGGAAGTGTAGTGTAAAGGGTGGAAAAATCATTAAGTAGACAGACTCGAAGCATGCAAACGTCTGCATTTCAATTTATTTAAAACTTCATTAGAATTTTTATAGACCAAAACAGATTTCTACCTGATCTTTCAGAGACTTTGTCGCAATATTTTATCACATGTTTTTTGATGAAGTTAATAATTTGGAGAGTTCAGTTATGGTACAAGAGCTTTAATTTGCAATAAACCGTGCTTTGTATGGTCTTTTGTGAAGTTTAGGTAACCAATATAACGTATGAAGCTTGTCTTGGCCTCTGTAACACAGACAACAAACTTGTTGGTTGAATGACAAATGTGGTCATCAACTAAAGCCCTCTCTACAGATAAAGGCTGCAGTTCATAGGCCCTAGTACCACCAAGTTCTTGCTGAAGAGTGTAAAGTCCCACACAATTTTAAGCAACGTCTCCAAAATTACCTATACAGTGTTGACTGGCCGTTAAACCTCATATCCAACAAAACCTTTGGATGGCACTGGCTTAAGGCTATTAATTAGTTGGTTGGAGACGGAAATTTTATGTCTGATATAGTGCATTTCATTACAAAAACACACCTATACAAATACATTATAAATTTTATCACCGAAAAAAAAGAGAACAATTTAAGATGAAAAGTTGTGATATTTTTCTTATTTCTGCTCAAAATATAAATTGTGGATACTCGTTAGAACCGCCTCATCGAGGCGGTTCAAACGAGTACCCACAACTTATATTTTAGAGCAGAAATAAGAAAAAAGGTATACCCCTGTAAACCCCAGTTTTACTATATAAAATGGGGTTTAAGGGGGGTCAAAATTATATAGGCGTGTTTTTGTGATGTTGTCAGGTTATTTTTCTGATGAAAATTATTAATATTTTCCTTATTGATGCTCCAAATATAGGTTGCGGGTGCTCTTTTGAGCCGCCTCATTGAGGTGGTTCTAACTGGTACCCACAACCTATGTCTTAGAGCAGACAAAAAAACAACAACAAACAAACAAACAAAAAAAAAACAAAAAAAAAACATGTATACACCTGTAAACCCTAGTTTTTCCTGTATAAAACGGTGTGAATCATGAAAACACGCTTATATAATTATGATCCCCTTGAACCTCACTTTTATAAACCTTATTTTTCTTATTTCTGCTGTAAAATATAGATTGTGGTAACTCGTTAGAATCGCCTGGACGAAGCGATTTTAACGAGTATCCACAATCTATATTTTGAGCAGAAATAAAAAAAAATATCACAATTTTTCATCTATTTTTTTTTTTTTATTTTTTTTTATTTTTATTTTTTTGACGGTAAAGTTTACAATGCATTTGTATAGGCGTGTTTTCGTAATGTACAGAGCTTCCGTTACACGGCCTTGTTAACTTTATACAGACTGATCTGATCAGGGTCTACATTTTTTTTTGTTAAAGTACATATGAAGCATTCTGCTGTTCAAAGCAGCATGAGCCTAACAAATGTTATAAGAATCTAATATGGGGTTCTGTTGTAGGTGACGTTCCCACCCTCGGGGTGGTTGTAAACGCCCATCTACAACAGAATACCATATTAGGATTTTTTTTTATTTTACTTAACACCACCGAAAATTTCCATTTTACTATATTTAACGTTTTAGTTTTTTTTTTTTCGTGCGCTATACTTAAGTAGTTTGCCTGGGTAAGAACATCCGGGTAGGAACAGAATTTCTATCCCGGGCTAAAACCAGGGATTTCCTCATCCGGTGTGCAAGGATATCTGTTCTAGCAAGTACAATTGCTAATACTTTTTTGTGGTTTTGGTTTTGGTTTTACGGCCCTTTCAAGATTATTTCACTTATATTATGTCGAGCCGATCGTTAATCAGAGGTGGGCGAAAACCGGAGTACCCGGAGAAAAAACCACCTGACCATCGCGTTCTAATACTTTGGTATGTTTCCTGAAAAAAGTGAGCAAACTGCGGTATGGCGTTTGAAAATGTTTACGTTAGTCACATTTGTTTTAGCAAAAAAAAAAAAAAAAAACACACACAAAAACTTGCATGGCATGTTCGCTATATTTAACGATGAAATTTTAAAAAACAGATACGTTAGCAAACGACGGTGTCAGTTTTTAACATTTGACATCATAATGTCTGAACAAATAAAACACCCTTTTGAAATGGGCATGTAAAGAGTTATTTGGTAGACATCACGTGAACAAATCCGTGAAATAACCCCCCCCCCCTAAACCCAACTTTATATAGAGAAAACTGGGGTTAATTGGGGTAAACATTATTTTCCTTATTTCTGCACCAAGACATAGGTTGTGGGTACCCGTTAGAACCGCCTCATTGAGGCGATGCTAACGAGCACCCAAAACCGCGGCTCTAACGAGCACCCAAAACCTATATTTTGAGTATAAATAAGAAAAATATAACAAATTTTCATAAAAAATACTGTAGCATGTACCGGGTCGTCCACGAAGTCAAGCAACGCGGTCACCCATCCAGGTACTAACCGCGTTATTCGTTGCTTAACTTCGCGAATAAGCCAACCACTCTACCCGCGTCGCTAAAAGAGCTGTAGAAGTGGTATTTATCCATAACCGTTACATCTCCCCCCTCATCTCTTGACTTCGTCCCGAAGTCACACATGCCTCACAAGGCTAAACCCGAGGGCGGAGTCTATGTAACAAACCAGCGGCACTGTTTCCATCCCACCGCTGCCACCAATGTAGCGTGTACCGGGTCGTCCACGAAGTCAAGCAACGCGGTCACCCATCCATGTACTAACCGCGTTATCCGTTGCTTAACTTCGCGAATAAGCCAATTACTCTACCCGCGTCGCTAAAAGAGCCGGCTCCTACAGCAAGGCTGTAGAAGTGGTATTTATCCATAACCGTTACAATACCTTTTTTTAGGTTTGAAAAATGCACTATATCACACGGACGTGTTATCGTAATCTGAGTCTTTGAGCGTTGTTCAGTTTAAACAAGAAACACAAAATCTATGGCTACATCTGATGAGCCGTCAGAAGCATATTTCACATATGCATGAAATTAACATTTTTATTGCCCACATTATCGCTAGGAATTGAGCTGATATAAAAGCGCCTAATAAAACTACCTACCAGGGTGCATGGATTAACAAAGCAAGAATTATTTTCTGATGTTAACTTGGCTCGAAACATCCAAACCTTTCAATGAAAATGTTCTTATTTTGGCAGCACAAGATTATTAGCTGCAAATTCAAGTGTATCTAACTGAATCGGTTAATTGAATCTGAAGCAGTGATGTTTTTCAGACCTTTTCATACATAAAATGAGTACCTTTAACAAAATAAATAAATAAATAAATAAATAAATAAATAAATAAATAAATAACCACTGACTGCTGTGCTGTCCTGATTTTGTTTGTTTGGTTTTAGGTTTAACGTCCCAGTCAACAAAGTACGTGTATAGGTCATTTTGGAGTTGTTGCTTCCAATTTTGTGGGACTTTTACCCGATATGGAGATGAAATGACATCCCAAGCCCTGCCGCCCAATCAAACCAATAGGATTATAAGCATGGACGGTCCGAGTAGCATTGCGTTGCCTGGGCAGGCTTAGATCCTCTAAGCGGTTTACCAGTACTCGTGTGCGGGTCGGTTTCAGCTCTGCGTGGATAAATCATGCAGCCATCTATTTCTTCAAGCCCCGATGGTCGGGGGCCGTGTGCTGCCCTGAGTGTACTGTGGCAGATAGTCCTCTGTTTCCTTTACCCGTAAATTCCAGTATTTCAAGCAAACAGTACAGACCCTGAACAGACGCCACATTCTGCGGCGTCTGATCTGGGTCTACACTATTTGCAAACTGAACACATGATTTCTATAATCTATTCAAAGATGAAAGAATCCATTTCAGAAACTCGTGGGGTTGGGGTGGGGAGGGAGTTGGAGTTGGGGGGAGGGCGGGGGGTTTGATTGGTAGTTGATTGTTTTGGGTTTCACAACACGTCAACCCTTTTGGGTCATTTTGTGTCGTCTCCCAGGGACAGGGAGAAAAGAAACAGAAGAGATAGGAGAGTAGATGAGAGTGAGGAACAGAGGAGGAAGAGGAACAAGGATGGAAGTGTTGAGAAAAAAGAAATGACAACATTCCCCCATCTAACCTTATCTGCTGAAAGGACAGCAAGCCTTTTCCAACAGTAAGCCAACATCAGATGGACGCCCCAGTGATGATGCAAGATACACATCAACTTTACCTCACCCAACCACCTCGAGCTGTGTGTGTGTGTGGGGGGGGGGGGGGGCGTTGAAAGGGTTTACATGCTGCACATACATCACATGCAGTGCGGTACATCTACCTACAGTACCAAATCCGTGCGCTATAGTTGCGTCGTTCATATCTAGAATTTTCACTATTTTTTTCTTATTTCATATCCAAATATAGATTGTCGATGCTCCTTAGGACCGCCTGGTTCTGACGAGTGCCAACAATCTATGTGTTTGGGCAAATATGAGGAAAATAATGAACACCACAGTAAATAAAAATCAAGAATGAGTTCCTTTAAGAGCAATGAAAACATTCATAAGAAAGAAGATGGGTCATACTACGTAGTTTCGGCTAATAAAGCCTCATCAGTGACCCTGTAATGATCCGGCAAACCCCACTTTTGTCTATGTAAAGGGGAGTTTAGAGAGATGTTCATTGAAGGAACCATTTTACCTGATTAGACAGTGGCAACAAAAAATATATTACGAAAACGCGCCTATATAATGCATTGTAAACTTTACTTTAAAACGGAAAAACGAAAATTTTAAGATGAAAATTAGAGACATTTTTCTTATTTCTTCTCAAAATATAGATTTTGGGTACTCGTTAGAAACGGCTGTCCCAACGTGTACCCACAATCTATATGTTAGAGCAGAAATAAGAAACATAAGTTTTACTCCTGTAAACCCCAGTTTTACTACATGTATATAAAAGTTTCTGGTGAAAGAATGCGTACTATACTGTACTGGTTAACTGCTTACGGATAAGCTTGCCCAGGCAAAGTCTGGGTAGGTAAACTGACCGGTTCAAAAATGACCTAAATAGTGTTGACTGGGCTGTTAAACCCCAATACAAACAAACTATATAAAAGTAGGGTGCAGGGGAGTCAAAATTATAAAGGCGTGTATAGTAACATCAGGAAAACACGCCTATAGAACTTCGACCCCCTTACACCCCATGTTATATAGTGAAACTGGGGTTTTAAAGGGTATACAATATATTGCTTATTTCTGCTCATAAAACATAGATTTTGGGTACTTGTTAGAACCGCCTCGTCGAGGCTGTTCAAACGAGTACCCACAATCTATGTTTTGAGCAGAAATTTGAAAAATATCAGGACTTTTATCTGAAATATTTTATGTTTTTTGGTGGTAAAATTTTACCAGTATATTTGGATAGGCGTGTTTTCGTAATGGTTCAAAGTTTTCCAGAAACTTTTTCCAGATTAATGAAGTCCGGAAATAATATATAAATAGATAGATATATTACCTGTTTTAAGATTTTACAGATGCTGCTGAAACTGAAATGCGATTTAGTAGGTCACGGACTAGGTTAATTTAGACTTCAATGGCCCTCATTAAAATCTTCTTCTTCCTCTTCAATATCGTAATAAATCACTTCTCCCAACATTCCACAAATCGGTCATTAAGTTCTTAATATGCTATACTTACTAGAATGCTGTTGACTAATACATGTTTGTTTGTTTGATTTGAGGTTTAACGTCCCCGTCAACACTGTAAAGGTCATTTGGAGACGTTGCTTCCAATTTTGTGGGACTTTTACCCGACATTGAGATGAATTGACATCTCAAGCCCTGTCGCCCAATGAAACCAATAGGGTTTATAAGCATAGACGGTCCGACTCGCACCGCTTTGCCCGGGCAGGCTTAGATCCTCTAAGCGGGTTACCAGTACTGGTTCTAACGAGTACCTACAACCTATGTCTTGGAGCAGAAATAAGAAAAACAATATACCCCAGTTTTCTCTATATAAAGTGGGGTTTAAGGGGGTGTTCATTTCATGTCCACGTGATGAAACAAACAAAACACTTTTAGGATATTGAAGTACTTTTTACGCCCCAACCTCTTTATAGCACTGTAGTTGGGGTCCAAAGCAGAAACCGTGTTAGTTAAAACAACCGTGTTATATCCAAATGAAAACGTATAGATTATATAGAAAAATTACCATTTATGGTCATTTTTCTATAGAATCTATACATTTTTGGGATCCATCTTGAAACAGTGCTATATCCAAAACATGTTATAACGAACCGTGTTATAATGAGGTTTCTATTTATTACATGGATTGTATAGTCCTAGCGAGCATACTATGTTAGAAAATTAATTTTATGCCCACGTTTTCTTGCATAAGTTTTTTTTGATTTGAGGTTTAACGTACCCGTCAACACCGTAAAGGTCATGTTGGAGACGTTGCTTCCAATTTTGTGGGACTTTTACCCGACACTGAGATGAAATGACTTCTCAAGGCCTACCGTCCAATGAAACCAATAGCGTTTATAAGCATGGACGGGCCGACTCGCACCGCTTTGCCTGGGCAGGATTAGATCCTCTAAGCGGTTTACCAGTACTCGTGTGCGGGTCGGTTTCAGCTCTGCGTGGAAGCATCATGCAGCCCATCTATTTCTTCAAGCCCCGATGGGCGGGGGGCTCGTATTTTAAAGGATGTGATTTTAACCCAGTCTACAGTTAAGGTCATCTAGGGCCAATCATTTGGCTTCACTGTTATTGGACACGCTTAGTCCCTCTAAGATCGCCTCGACAGTAACTGACAACAGCCGGTCGGTCGAGGACCGATTCCTCATGCAACCGTCCATCTGAAGCCGCCTTCTAAGAGATGGCCCGGGGCATTAGGAAAATGAAAGTTAGGATAGAGTAGAACGACACACACGCACACATGCACGCACGCACGCACACCGTCGTCTCGCCCAACAGAGCCTTGTCATTACGATAACATACTCATGCGCTAAAAATGGCGTCGATAGTATCCCTAAAACTGATATTTTTCAGATTATAATGTTTGAATTGTGATCCAAATATAAATTGTGGGTGCACGTTAGAACCGCATCAATCAGGTGGTTCTAACGAGTACCCACGATTTATGTTCTGGTGCAAGAAATGAGAAAATAATGACTGCCTCCGTATACCCAACTTTGTCAATAATAATTGGTTGGGGTGGTCTTAGGCAAAACGCGGCGCCTGCTCTGGGTCAACATGTTTGCTTAAAGTACATACGTTTTGTACGAATTAGCATAAACAAAACAAATTTGACACCTCTATAATTGGAAAAAGGACAACTCCAAACTTACTGAGTGGAGATTCCAATGGCATATAAGCGTTAAAGGTTTTCAAGTTAAGTCTGACATACTGGGATAACACGCACTTGTGATCTATTTTTTTCTTTCATTGTCGTAAAAACGGAGATTTATGACATTTTTTTTCTTTAATGATCATTAGACCACTGGCTCTAGCCAGTGCCAACAAGCGACATTATGCTTTGAATATAATAATAATAATAATAATAATAATAATAATAATAATAACATCTAGAAAACAGCCTTATATAATTATGACCCTATTGAACACCACTTTATATAGTACAACTGGGGTTTACATTGGTAAACCTGATTTTTTTAGCAGAAATAAGAAAAATAACACAATTTATCAACTTAAAATCTTCGTTTTCTGTGGCGTTAAAATTTACATTGTATTGTCAAAGTGTACGTGTAAATAACAATGAAGATAATATGAGGTATATAAGGGCGTTCTTTGCGCGGACATGCTTTGCCCATTGTATACTGGTGGACGCTTCCATTACTATATGTTGGACAAGTCCATTAATCTTATAAGGGGTGTCAGGCCTATTTTTTTCGTTTTTATTATATTTTTGACGGAACATTCTGTTAGCAAATAGTTTTTGTATTGGAGTTTTACGGCTCAGTCAACACTATTTAGGTCATTTTTGAGCCGGTCAGTTTACCTATCAACACATTCCTGGACAGGCTTATACGTAAGCGGTTAACCAGTACAGTGCACATTCTTTCGCCAGAAACTGACAACTGCCCTTCTTGAATCAGCGGAAGGGAGAGAATGACCGTAGAAAAGATTTCATGATCAATCTCCACGAAAGAATGTTGCCGACCCCGGCGGGAGTCGAACCCGCGTCCTCCTGATCACCAGTCAGACGCGCATCCGACTGAGCCACTGAGGCCGTTAGCAAATAGTGCAGGCCCATATAAGACGCCGCGTTTTGCGGCGCCTGATCTGGGCCTGCACTGTTTGCCAAGGTATACCCATTTAAGAGGTTTCCCGCATGCAATGGGTTCACTGATCACTTGATTTCATGGTTCTGGATCTACTTGATTTTTTCTTACCTGCCAAGAGGCAAAACTGCAACGGAGCCGATAGAGTTTTTCACTAGGAGTTGCATTGCCTTTACTTTAACTTCTGATGACATAGATGTTTGTTTGTATGAGTTGAGGTTTGATGTCCCCTTTAACACTATTTTAGGTTTTGTCTGATTTTAGGTTTAACGTCCCAGTCAACACTGTAAAGGTCATTTTGGAGACGTTGCTTCCAATTCTGTTGGACTTCTACCCGACATTGATATTAAATGACATCTCAAACCTTGCCGCCCAATGAAACCAACAGGGTTTATAAGCATGGATGGTCCGACTCGCACCCCTTTGCCTGGGCCGGCATAGTTCCTCTAAGCGGTTTACCAGCACTCGTGGGCGGGTCGGTTTCAACTCTTCGTGGAAGCATTATGCAGCCCATCTATTTCTTCAAGCCCCGATGGGCGGGGGCCAACACTATTGTCGGTATTCTTGGAGACGTTCTACATTTGTTGTGGAATTTTTACCCGACATTGAGATGAAATGACATCTCAAGATCTGCCGAAAAAAAAAAAACTGTTTGAACCGCCGAAATAAGGCGACTCTAACGAGCACCCAAAATCTTTGTCTGCAACAAAAAAGAAGAAAAAAACATCACTATTTGTCAGAGCATCTAGTTCTACAGATAAGAATTATGGGGGTTTGTTATTGTAATGTTATGTTAAAGCGACTTTGTTAGTACGTCCTATGTGCAAAGGTAACTTTCCTTGACAGTTACAGATGCTGTCTAATGTATTCCCACTTTTTAGTGATTATCAAATATGTAAAAAGACGGGGCTTCGAGAAATAGATTGGGCTGCATGGTGTTTCCACGCAGAGATGAAACCGACTGAACGTGAGTACTGGTAAACCGCTTAAAAGGTCAAAATCTGCCAAGGCAAAGTGATGCGAGTCGGACTGTCCATGTATGTAAACCCTATTGGTTTGTTTGGGCGGTAGGGACTGAGATGTCATTTCATCTCAATGTCGGGAACAAGACCCATAAAACTGGGAGAAACGTCTCCAAAATGACCTAAATAGTGTTGACGTGGGCGTGAAACATCAATTCAAACAAACTTACAACCTTGACAGCAACAAGAGATGCTGTTTAATGTATTCGCACTTTACATTGTTATCAAATGTCAAGAAAAATATGAATAATTTCCATCCAAACTAGGACAAGATATGTCATATTAACACCACATTTTTCTATATGACATTAACCCCTTCAACCCTGTTGAACATTACAGATACCCATGGAAACAGTGTAGATCTTGATGAGACGGCTCACTAAGCCGTCTCATCAAGATCTACACTATTTCCCCTTCTGCTACTGATTTTGACCGAACCGCATATTCAAACAATGGATGCACCCAAATCATAAGAAGGCGTATACTGCTTCAGAAACTCAGGGTAAAAGTGTTGAGAACTAAACGGTCGATCTCCTACTGCAATTAAAACACTATTATGCCTTTTGACACGACAACTAGCGATCAGCAACCATGTCATTTATTTTCAGGTCAGGAAAACAAACGGAAATATTTAACCCGTAATAACATCTTTGGTTGACTTTACATTGTTGATATGAGATAATGAAAATACTCCTGCTTTCAAGTACATGTTACTAAATCATTACGATAACACGCCCATGCGATATAACGTTTTCTTTCATGGCCCGAGAAATGTCGTTTTCAGAACAAAAAATGGTAAATTTTATCCACGTGACCGTATACGGTAGTACCGGTTTCAATACGTACAGTTGTTATACGGAGTTTTACATGTACACCGAATATTATAGGAAAGGAAAGCAAGACGCCTTAAGCTTATTTCTTTTTGGTTTTACGGCCCTTTCAAGATTATTTCACTCATATCGAGCCGATCGTTAATCAGAGGTGGGCGAAAACCGGAGTACCCGGAGAAAAAAACACCTGACCTTCCGTTGCAGAACTTGGTGTCTCATGTGATCCGAGCGAGGCTGTAACCACAGCGGTGAGAGACGGCCTAATGATCAAGAGTCATCGCTCTTAACCACTAGGCCACGGAGGCCCGTTACGCTTATTTCTTTGCATCCCATTAACTATTTGATATGGTGTCAGAATTGGGATACGAACACAAGCCCACATTTGTAGACCACAACTTGAGTCCCCACTTCTGGCTCCAGATAGCGACGTCTGATCAGGGTCTACACTATTTGTTTAAAGAGCAGGAATTTAAGGTATGACAGAACAGTCTAAGTTCCCGTTACGGACCATTTTCCCAGCATACACTCAGAGACCATCGGCCCACCAGTGCTGTCAGTGCTTTAATTACATAATTATATACTGATAAAGCTTCTGGCATTCCTTGAGACTTTCGGATGAGTCTTTAAACCGAGGTCCCGTCTCCGTATGACCTTAGCTGTTGGTGGGACGTAAAACTCAAACACTCACTCACTCTGGCATTCCTTTTGAATAATCTGAGTTTCATCATGGGTACAGTGTACTACTATCCATTCAATAACGACACGTATGGAAAGGCACTACGATATACCAATACAGTCCTTATAAAGACTGTAATGCATGATGTCAGAGCTATAATTTTTGTTTGGGACAGGCAATTGTGCTTATCTCAGAAGAAAGGATTTGAAGGAATGCCGAGCCGTGTTATCTCGAAAACGTTTTGATATCGCCTGATCATATTATGCACTTGTCTTCATATAAAAGCACAATTGACCAAATTTGACCTTGGTGTAATATTGATCAAGGTCAATTGAGACTTATCATTTAAATAAATTTCAAGTCCCAAATGCTAAATTTAAGTTTCAAGGCATTAGACAAAATTTTTTCAGAAAAAAAAAAAATGAAGATGCTTTACCACATGTTGTCATGATGACCATCTTGGTCATATGACCACGACCAGTTGAACAAAATTTCACTTTTGTCATCCCATGAAAGTATCATATGAAACTTGACTTCAATTTGTCCAGCAATTTTAATAAGATTAAGTTTTAATTTTGATATCTGAGTGACCTTTATTCAAGGTCAAGCACTGATGTGAGCTTTGATACTCATGTAGCTCCATTTAATCATTCAGTTGATAGCATATACAAAGTTAAAGTTCAAAGGCAACAATTGTTTCCGAAAAATAAACGACGTTTACATTTACCCATATAAAAGCAAATGCAACTTAACCTGACCTTGACGTAAATTGGGTCAAGATCAGGTCAGAGTCATTATTTGAACAAATTATGATGGGCCTGAGACCCCTATGTTACACAACAAGTTTCCAAGTAATCGGACCATTGGCTCTGGAGAAAAGGGGGTTTCAAGTTTGTTTGTTTTTTACCAAATGTGGCCATGGAAGCCATACACATCAAGTAAACAAGCTTATATTAGTTGATTGTCATTTCCGTGTTCCTAAAAGCTTTCATATGAAATTTGGTTACAAATAGCCCAGTTGTTTCTGAGCAAAACAATTCATAACTGAATGACCTTGGGCCAAGGCCAAGGGATGACCTTGACCTTAAATACCCATGTACTTTCATTTACATATTTAGCTAACTGCACCTACAACAACTCCCAGGCTGCAAAAGTGTCCGAAGAAACACACGGTTTCAACTTTTTTCCCATACTACATGTAAAGCCTGTGTGACCAAATTTGACCTTGACGTAAAATGGGTCAATGCCATCCAAGGGTCATTATTTGAACAAACTGTAATGGGCTCGAGTCCACAATGCTTCGATGTCAAGGTAGTCGGCATGTTTAAGTGCTTTGATGGCATGGATGCCATATCGGTCATATGACCGAACTCATATTAATTAATTTCCATTTCCTTGTTGTTAAAGGCGTACATATGAAATTTAGTTACAAATGACCTAGTGGTTTTTTGAGAAAATACGTTTTAATTTTCATATCTGAATGACCTTAGGCCATGGTCATTTGACCAAGGTCAAGGAGTGACCTTGACCTTAATTCCTCCTATAGTTCCATTTACTCCCTTAGTTAACTGCATCTATCAATTTTCTGATCAAGGGCTGCAATAATTTCTGAAAAATAAAAATAATATAAAAAATATGGTTTTCACTTGTTTCCCATACAAAAGTCTATGTGACCAAATTTGACCTTGGCATAAAAAAGCTCAAGGTCATTTCAGGGTTATCATTTGAACAAACACTGATTGGCTCGGGTCCCAAATGCTAAACACCAAGTTTCATGGTATTTGGGCCCACTGTTTTTGAAGAAGATGTTGAAGGGTTTTACCTTATATGGGCGTGGTGGCCATCTTGGACATGTGACCTGGACCCCGCGATAAAAATGTTCGTTCCCTTATCTGATGGCTGCTCCACATGAAATGTCTTCAATTGGCCCAGTGGTTTTAGAAGAGATGTTTGAAAATGTTGACAGACGACGGGCAGGCAGTCAACGGAGCCTTGTCAATCTATAAGCTCACCTATGAGCATTCGATAATAAAGGTCAAAATTGCCGGTAATGACACAAATATGTACATGCATAGCCGTTATGGCACTTACTTGGTAGCGTCTCTTGCTAGGCTATCAAAGGACCCAGTTCGTGTCGTTGGATAGCTCAGCTTCAGATGATATTCGCCGATATCATTGCAATAAACCCTAAATAAGACTAAAAACAACAATATCCATAATTGTACTCTCTATTTAGTCGAGACATGGTGTGAATTGGATACAGACGCAAAACAATACTGGAAACATAAAACAGTCTCTAAGCAGACAGCACAATTCTGAATTTAGAGAAAGAAGATATTCATGAGACCAGTTTGACAAGCAGGTCTCAAAATCGCAACAACTGGATGAAACCAATCAAAACGTTTAAATCATAAAAGACATGAACTTTTCTTCCTTAGAGCTCAACACAGATCAGTCACCATTTTTAGGAGTGTCTGGTCAATATTGGTCATTGTAAATTGTACAAAAGTTTTGTTAAAATAAATTGTAAACAAACAGAGTAGACCCAGATTAGACGCCGCATGTTGCGGCGTCTAATCTGGGTCTCCACCGTTTGCCAGTGCCCCCTTTTTATTGACTCTGCGCATGTTAGGCTATTATGGCTTTATAAAGAAATTCACGCACATTTGTGATGAGAATTACACATTACAAAAACACACCTATTCAAATATACTGGAAAATTTAAAACCTAAAAATGAAAGTTTTCAAATAAAAAAAAAAGATATTTTTCATATTACTACTTCAAACTCGTTATAACTGCCTCGGGAATGCGGTTCTAATGGGTGCCGAGTTTTTTATTCTTTTTTTTCCAGCGAGTTTAATAAATTCAATAGAACATAAGCACGAATGCCAGATTCTATTTATTATGTGACACTTAGAACGAATTTTGTTCACGATTGTTTAACAAACCAAAAAAAAAAAAAAAAACGCGACGTTGTTTAGGACGTCGTACCTGTAACGTTGGAAACATATTTAAGAAATCAAAATGACAAGTATGTACATAGCTTATAAAGATAAGTAATTTATTAAAGGCATTTATTCTTGATTATTGAGGACTATTACATCATTACATTATATTATGTAGCCCTCGGTGCTGACTGAAGTCTTCAACAGGTAATGGGCCTCCCTGGGGAAAATCAATAATTTACTAACTGTTGACTAGAGTGTACATTATTGATTTTCCCCTTAAGTGCCTCAGTCAGGGGATTCAACAAGAGCTACTGATTAGCCTATTAAGGGCCGCCGTTGGTCTGCTCCAGACAGTATATCACAGGGGGCAATAAAACAATTATGAACACACGGTGTGTCCTAATGTTACAAGAAGAAATGCCTTTAAATTTAGCAAGAGGGAAAATGACGCCCTCATTCTTGTTTCAAGCCTAAAAGCTGTTGATGGTAGGTAAGTTCAATATTAATACAATGCCATGGTTTACAAGTGTTTTTTTGAAATGCCATGTGACGTGCACGTATTCTGATTTCCTCTGTACTCTTTACGATAACACACCCGTGCGACTAAGTGCATTTTCGCAATGGGGTGGTTCTAATGAGCACACACAACCTATGTTTGCCGTATAAATAAGACAAATATCACGGATTTCTATCAGAAAAAGTAGCCATTTTGGAGACGTGAAAAAAATGCACAATGTTGCATGGGTGTTTTATCGTAATGGCTGGTTAACGAGTTCGTTGTGGCATAAATATTTAATGTGATATCAGGTACAGTGAAATTCCACAATTAAGACCACCTAAAATAAAGACTAATTCTGCTTTTAAAAGCTTATTTATTAGGTTGCAGTTATGCTTTCTTTGTGTTTTCTGCATGCAATATCCTCTGGTCAGAGACCACCTTTGGGACTGTTCAAAAGTGGCCTGAAAGGAGCTTAAAGGAGGCGGCTGTTTAGTAGAGGAAGATGCTGTGAGATAATGTTTGACCTGATACAGACACACAAAATTAGTGATAACTGAAGACACCTCACTGAAGATATTTAAAAAGATATTTAAAAAGAAATATAAATGATGGAGAGGTGTCAGATGACACCTCTCCATCATTTATGTTTCTTTTCATTTGATAACATATCATTTAAAGTGATATAAGAATGGTAATTTTAAGTAAAATAAACACCCGAGAAAGGAAATTATTCCGACATTTATATCTAATGTTTGACAATTGAATCTGGCTGTTTAACAGAGAGAATTTAAATTTAGTAAAGTGGCTGCTGGCTGGAGGAGAGAGGAGGCTGCTAAGCAGAGGTTAAATATATAGCAAAATGCTATAGGGGGAATTATTGTGGTTCCTGAAGGGAGGTGGCTGCTAAAAAGAGGTGACCATTTCTAGAGATTTTACTGTATCTCGTTGTCACAACAGACGGACAAAAATAAATGTACCAGACACGAGAATAAAAGTGCCAAGAGCGACAGTTACTGGTATTTTATGACGAGAATAAATCTAGATTCCCTTGGAATTGCACTTATCTGATTTTATCAAAACTCGTCATGCGTGCTGTTCTATCTACACGCAGTTTGTTCAGTTTTAGCCATTAAACTGTCCGCAATCGAGAGTTTGAGACTAGTGTATCGTTACGGAAATTTGTCCTAAAATGGTCACCCTTTGGAAGCAAGGAAAACGCCATGGATTTATTGATTGGGCTGTTGTTTAACGACAGGTCAACCCTTGTGGGTCATTTTGTGTCGTCTCCAAGAGAGAAAGGGAGAAAAAGAGATAGAAAAGACAGTACATGAGATAGAAGTAAATGACAGTAGAGAAAGACGAAAATGAATTGAAGTGTAGAAACTGAAGAAATAATATCCCCCTCCCCCTCTACCCCTACTCGCTGCAAGGACAGCAGGCCTTGCCCAAGCGTAAGCCAGTAAACCCAGTGACGCAAGATACACATCATATGCCTCAAACGTCCACCCAATACACCATAGAACTGGCAATTATTTTTCTCGTCCAGTCTAGCTAGTTTCGGCCATTGTGACCCTTATCTCAAGCCTTTTAATTTGCAATGTTTGGGTCGATTGGTCGACTGACAAACAGTCGACCCAAAGTTAAGAATACTGCTGTCCGTTCACTGCTACTGTTCATGTAGTTGTAACTGTGATCGATAAAGTTAAACCGCATGCAGATTAATGGCTTATGAGTACCGTTCAATACACTGAGTGCAAATAAAATCCGGGACCCACAGGAAGATATATGGTAAAGGTCCCACAAATGGATTTTGGCAAACTGTGTAGACCCATATCAGACGCCGCAAAAGCGGCGTCTGATCAGGGTCTACACGGTTAGCTAAAATACAGGTAAGGTTTAACAAAACAGTGTCAGGACCGGTTCCTAGTCTACATTCCGAGGCAATCGACTCATCAGTGCTATCAGGGCTTTGATTACATATTACATGCAATTTACTTAACGATGCTTTCAAACACCCCGTTTAACCCTTATCTTGCTGAATAGTCATTTAAGCCACACCCATTTCTGTCTATCAACCAATCAAATTACTTGATGTAATTTATTGCTACAAATTCATAAATTGAATGCCAAACAGTGTAGATCCTGATCAGATGGAACTGCTTGCAAAGATATGGGTTGTCGTGAACAGCAAGATAAGCGTTAAAGTAGCACGACCACCACTACAGTTCAGAATCCTCAAACTTTTGCCAGGCTACACATTGACAAGAGACTAATGTCAGCTCTCTCCAGAAAGTTTTGAATCAGTTAGAATGAAAATTAGAATGAAAAATTCCCTTAGAAAAAGCCACGAATGCATCACATGAAGAGACAGAAAAAAAAACAATAACGAAAAAAACAACAAAAACAACAAAACACACACACACACACACACACACACACACACACACACACACACACACACACACACACACACACACACACACACACACACACACACACACACACAAACACACAAAAGCCTGCACCACCAAAGTAACCACGTGACATATAAGACAGTCTTCGCAAACAAATTGTTTTGCTTAGTTTAGTTTATACCAATTTATTTAAATTCGATTGCGATGAAACCTCGACGGACCCCGCCCATCGGGGCTTGAAGAAATAAATGGGCTGCATGATGCTTCAACGCAGAGCTGAATCTGAGTACTGGTAAACCGCTTAGAGGATCTAAGCCTGCCCAGGCAAAGCGGTGCGAGTCGGACAGTCCATGCTTATAAACCCTATTGGTTTCATTTTGCGACAGGACTTGATATGTGATTTCATCTCAATGTCTGGTAAAAGTCCCACAAAATTGGAAGCAACATCTCCAAAATGACCTACATAGTGTTGAGGGAGACGTTTAACATCAACCCAAACAAAAACAAGCAATGCGATGAAAGCTCCAAGCTTATTGAATTGCTCTCGAACACTCATTCCGGATGTTATCACGCGCGCGCGCGAGAGAGAGAGGCAGTGACTTTTACACCACTGCTACCCATTTACACCTGGGTCGAGTGCAGCATTGTCATAAAGTGTATCGGGTGGCTTAATTTATCGGAGGTATAGGATAAACACGAACACTTTAGTCCATGATCTGGTCTTCTTGACTTTCAAATGTCTATTCGGAAGGTGATTTATTTGTTTGAATTTAATTTTATTCACAGCATTCGGCGAACTAACGAGTTTTATACTCAAAAGTTAAAATTCATGAAACGCATATAAAATGCAAATGATATTTATGTGACTTTCACAGACCACTATCCTTTGGAAGCAATGACTACACTAAACAAGAGGGCCATGATGGCCCTGGATCGCTCACCTGATCCATAGTGTAACAAGTGGGCCCCAGAGAGGGCCATTATTGGCCCCAGGGCTTTAATGTACATAATGTTGAGGGAGGTCTTAAAGGTGAAGCTTCATACCAAACATCAACAAAGGCTAAAATTTGAACAATCTTGTCAAAGGTCCACTAGATGAAGCTACACATCAAATATCAAAGACCTGGGCCTAGCGGTTTCAGAGAAGAAGATTTTTAAAGATTTTGCCTATATAAGCCTATGTAAAATCAAAGGGCCCCGGGACAGGGGCATTTTTTGCCCCAGCACTATAGTTTGAACAATCTTGGTAGGGGTCCACTAGATGAAGCTTCATACCAAATATCAAAGTTCTGGGCCTTGTGGTTTCAGAGAAGAAGATTTTTAAAGATTTTCCCTATATAAGCCTATGTAAAACCAAAGGGCCCCGTGGCAGGGGGGGGATTTTTTGTCCCAGCACTATAATTTGAACAATCTTGGTAGGGGTCCACTAGACGAAGCTTCATACCAAATATCAAAGTCCTGGGCCTTGTGGTTTCAGAGAAGAAGATTTTTAAAGATTTTCCCTATATAAGCCTATGTAAAACCAAAGGGCCCCGGGGCAGGGGCATTTTTGGCCCCAGCACTAAAATTGGAACAATCTTGGTAGGGGTCCACTAGATGAAGCTTCATACCAAATATCAAAGTCCTGGGCCTTGTGGTTTTAGAGAAGAAAATTTTTAAAGATTTTCCCTATATAAGCCTATGTAAAACCAAAGGGCCCCGTGGCGGGGGCATTTTTGGCCCCAGCACTATAATTTGAACAATCTTGGTAGGGGTCCACTAGATGAAGCTTCATACCAAATATATAAGACCTGGGCCTTGTGGTTTCAGAGAAGAAGATTTTTAAAAATTTTCCCTATATAAGCCAATGTAAAAGCAAAGGGCCCCGTGGCGGGGGCATTTTTGTCCCAGCACTAAAATTTGAACAATCTTGGTAGGGGTCCACTAGATGAAGCTTCATACCAAATATCAAAGTCCTGGGCCTTGTGGTTTCAGAAAAGAAAATTTTTAAAGATTTTCCCTATATAAGCCCATGTAAAACCAAAGGGCCCCGTGGCGGGGGCATTTTTTGTCCCAGCACTCAAATTTGAACAATCTTGGTAGGGGTCCACTAGATGAAGCTTCATACCAAATATCAAAGACCTGGGCCTTGTGGTTTCAGAGAAGAAGATTTTTTAAGATTTTCCCTATATAAGCCTATGTAAAACCAAAGGGCCCCGGGGCGGGGGCATTTTTGGCCCCAGCACTGTAATTTGAACAATCTTGGTAGGGGTCAACTAGATGAAGCTTCATACCAAATATCAAAGACCTGGGCCTTGTGGTTTCAGAGAAGAAGATTTTTAAAGATTTTCCCTATATAAGCCAATGTAAAACCAAAGGGCCCCGTGGCGGGGGCATTTTTTGTCCCAGCACTATAATTTGAACAATCTTGGTAGGGGTCCACTAGATGAAGCTTCATACCAAATATCAAAGTCCTGGGCCTTGTGGTTTCAGAGTAGAAGATTTTTGAAGATTTTCCCTATATAAGCCTATGTAAAACCAAAGGGCCCTGGGGCGGGGGCATTTTTGGCCCCAGCACTATAATTTGAACAATCTTGGTAGGGGTCCACTAGATGAAGCTTCATACCAAATACCAAAGACCTGGGCCTTGTGGTTTCAGAGAAGAAGATTTTTAAAGATTTTCCCTATATAAGCCAATGTAAAACCAAAGGGCCCCGTGGCGGGGGCATTTTTCGTCCCAGCACTCAAATTTGAACAATCTTGGTAGGGGTCCACTAGATGAAGCTTCATACCAAATATCAAAGTCCTGGGCCTTGTGGTTTCAGAGAAGAAGATTTTTAAAGATTTTCCCTATATAAGCCTATGTAAAACCAAAGGGCCCCCGTGCGGGGGCATTTTTGGCCCCAGCACTATAATTTGAACAATCTTGGTAGGGGTCCACTAGATGAAGCTTCATACCAAATAACAAAGACCTGGGCCTTGTGGTTTCAGAGAAGAAGATTTTTTAAGTTTTTGGTGAAAAAAATCTGTTTTTGGCTCCTGTGACCTAGATGTGCAACGGACCGGAACCATTTGACCCATATTCAAACTTGACCGAGATATTGTCATGATGATCATTCTGAGCAAGTTTGATTAAGATTGGACCAAAATTGTGGCCCCTAGGGTGTTCACAAGGTTTTTATATGATTTGACCCGCTGACCTACTTTTTAACCCGATATGACCCATATTCGAACTGGACTGAAATATTGTCACAATGGTCATTCTGAGCAAGTTTCATGATAATTGGACCAAAACAGTGGCCTTCAGAGTGTTCACAAGGTTTTTCTATGATTTGACCTACTGACCTACTTTTTGACCGGACATGACCCATATTCGAACTTGACCAAGATATTGTCATGATGATCATTCTGAGCAAGTTTGATTATGATTGGACCAAAATTGTGGCCTCTAGGGTGTTCACAAGGTTTTTCTATGATTTGACCCGCTGACCTACTTTTTAAGCCGACATGATCCATATTCAAACTTCACTAAAATATTGTCACAATGATCATTCTGAGCAAGTTTGATGATGATTGGACCAAAATTGTGGCCTCTCGAGTGTTCACAAGGTTTTTCTATGATTTGACCTACTGACCTACTTTTTTACCCGACATGACCCAAATTCGAACTTGACCGAGATATTGTCATGATTATCATTCTGAGCAAGTTTGATGATAATTGGACCAAAACTGTGGCCTCTAGTGTGTTCACAAGAAAAAGTTTACGCACGGACGACGCACGACGGACGACGGACGACGCACGACGCACGACGCACGACGACGCCGGACATCTTACTGTCACAAAAGCTCACCATGACCTTCGGTCAGGTGAGCTAAAAACTAAAACGCATGCAGTTTACTAGATTACTGGGCCAGACTAGCTAGTTTCGGCTAGTTAGACCTCATCAGTGATTCTCAAATATTTTCAAAATTCTACAATGGAATCAATGATCTAACAGGATTTACACTATGATGAAGGGCAGGGAGATGTTTTACGGCCACCACACATTTCCTTAACACCAGGTGTAGTGCCGTGAAATATGTTCTATAAAAGGGCTGTACTTTGAATTCACCACAGAACTGAAATGAATGGAGTTAACAAGTTTTCTTGGCCAGACTAACTGGTTTGGCCAATTAGGCCTCATCGGCGACCCTCAAATATTTTCAAAATTCTACAATGGAATCAATTGTCCCAAAGGACTAGAAAAGATAATCTACATAAAGTTGAAAGGAAAAGGAGAAATATAATGTCCATGAAATAAAGACGCCTCTAATCCCCACTTTATATAAAGAAAGTGGGGTTTACGGCGGTATTCATTATATTTCCTTAACTTTGCTCAAATACATCGATTGTGGTTGCTCGCCAGAACCGCCTCATGCGGTTCTAGCCAGCACCCACAATCTATATTTTGACGGACGGACATAGGCAGGGTCGCTGGGGGCAGCTCCATTTGCTTTTCCTGCCATAACCGATTTAAGCTGAAAAAAAAAGTTGAATGTTTATTAATTATCTCATATTTACTTATTGTAATAGTTAGTTTAGATGCCCTTGTTGTTTACAAAATGTAAACCTGGAGTTTCTGAATAAACTGAAACTGATTAGCAGTAAGAAACATGTGAAAAGGTTACTTCTAGAAATAAGAAATACGCCGTCGCAGCACACGGGTATGTCATCGTAATTGGTCGCAAATGAAATGTTTCGTGTACTGCTTATGCAGAAAATCCCACATTATATTTCCACAATAAAATGGGTGTTTGTTTATTAACTGATTGTGACACACCAATATCCCTACTTAAATCAATCAATGAAGACCCTGATAACATATACAAGAACCCGCCGTTTTTTGTTGGATTTGCAAACAAAGGCATATCAATGTAGACTCATCTGTTGTTTGGCTAGTAAAATACATAATGAGCCAGCGCACGACAAAAGCTAAAATAAGACAGTGTGCGCCCAGCGAAGACAAAGATCAGTCTGCAAATAGGCGGAGTCTGAGCAGAGTCTTCGTTGTGCGCTCTTATGATAACTATGGGCCCAATGCTCCTTCATGCAGCAAGAGGAGTCTCTCGTTAGACTATACGGATTCGCAGGCTGATCTGATTCTACGCTGGGCGCACATGTCTTATTGTAGGTTTTGTCTATATCTGAAATGTATAGCCTTTCCATATTAATTTCTAATCCATTACTTGTCTGCATAACTGAAATAGTCTGGTTCATCAGGAAATTACGCCTATATAAATCTGACCCCTTTGAAAAATAGAAGTGAAGGCAATGACCAGGAATCGATACAATTAACCCACAGCTCCGATTAGAGACACCAAAGGGAAAGAAACACAAACATGAAACAACTAGACCATAATGGAAACATCAATAGGGGAAAGCCAAAGTTACCTTCCCTCAACATGGCCAATCGGACAGAAGAACCGCCCAGAAGAACCGCCTTTGAACGGTCAGTGAAACGAATTCTACTGGGGGTGGGGGGGGGGGGCGGGTATGGGGCGTGGGGGCTTAAAATTTAACGTGGCCGCAATCCTAGCCCATACTTTGTCGCGATTTCGACACATAATTTGTTCAGTCCGCATGAATACCTCCTAGCCCATCGGTGCAACATCTACGAGAACATAAAAATCAAACAACCACGGTGAGGGCTCGACAGCAAGAAACCATGTTGGAGCAAAAGAAAACCAACAGTTAGACTCCAGTGGGCCCAACCAGAGACAGAGTATCAGGCACCAACCAACATTATATAAAATTAATTTCATCTAATTCTCAGTAAGCCTTTACGATGGAACCGTCATAGACTCTGAGGCCTAACCAACCGCCGTGCAATTAAAGAGGGAAGCAAAGCTGTCAACCGTGATTGGATTAACTGTCATGCATGCAGTCTGTCGTATAACTTGTATATATTGTAATTTACTGTTATTAATCAAATCATTTCTTATTGGCCCAGGTGCAGGTCCGAGGTTTTCCGCATTGGCCAGAGGCCGAAGGCCGAGGTCTGATGCAGCTGACCGAGGACCTGTAACTGTAACTGGGTCAATGCGAAATATTACTTGATTAATGACCGTTTTATTAATTGACACAATTAAAAAAACATGATTTTTGATTTTTGGACCTCACGTGACCTCATTTAATTTTGGTTGACCTGGTGTTAATACGGATGACCTCCGATCAATACAGGATAGTCAATTAAAAACATTAATTGACTAACCTGTATTGATCGGAGGTCGCATTCGGCCTCGGGCCAATCCAGCAGACCTCGGACCTTTACCTTGGCCGATATGAAATTACTTGATTAATAACATTATATTATAAATGAGACATGGTTCTTTATCTAAGGTGACCAGCACAGACTCAGACGAGTCTGCTCGGACACCTTTGCTGCTCTCGGACATGTAGAAGAGAAGCTTAAGTGGGCATGCGTTTTGTTGGCTTCGCAAGATGCATTTAACTAAATTTATGTAAATTTGATAATGGTTTGGGCCTGTTCTTGTGCAACGGCCTTAAATAATCAGCATTCAGCATTTTACCTATTTTCATTGCATGCATATGTTGGCTGAAAAAATATACACTTAAATATTAACTTTAAAAACTGGGGAAGGCTTCTTTTCAAAAGGAAACGTTATTTTGTTGTTTAAATTTTTCGAGAGAGCTTTGACACGAATTGCTGTTCATGAGCAATGACGTTCGTTTATACCAACTGAGCAAGTTTTCGCTGATGTTTATATCGGTTTTGTTTTATCAGTAAACAGAAAGAACACGCTGTCATTCAGTGTCGTGTTTTTGATTTGAACTCTTGCAAAGTGGATATCTAATAATATTTCAGGAAAAATAAGCCAAGGTCGTTTTCTTAAAAAAAAACCGGCACAATTAAATGATACTTTGAAAAACGTTCCTTATGCATGTGCAAAAATGCTGGGCTTGTTTGCTTAACCATAGATTAGTACAAGTATCCTAGTTATATTTACAGGTATTCTCCCTTTGTTTGATTTTGGGTTTAACGTCCCCGTTAACACTGTAATGGTCATTTTGGAGACGTTGCTTCCAATTTTGTTGGACTTTTACCCGACATTGAGATGAAAGACATCTCAAGACCTGTCGCCCAATGAAACCAATAGGGTTTATTAGCATGGACGGTCCGCCTCGCAACGCGGTTCCTGGACAGGCTTAGATCCTCTAAGCGGTTTACCAGTACTAGTGTGCGGGCCGGATTCAGTTCTGCGTGGAAGCATCATGCAGCCCATATATTTCTTCAAGCCCCTATGGGCGGGGCCGTCAGGTATTCTCCCTAATATGAGCGATCTAGGATGTTTTAAGTACGATATTGAAGTCAGTCTGTCAATACTGATATTGACCAATCATAATCGCATGCCAGAAATATTCATGTTTGTGTGTTTTAACCCTTATCTTGCTGAATATTCATTTAAGCCATACCCATTTCTGTCTATCAACTAATCAAATTACTTGATGTAATCTATTGCTACAAATTCATAAACTGAATGACAAACAGTGTAGATCCTGATCAGATGGATTCTTCAGAAGCCATCGGATCTGGATCTACACTGTTTGCAAAGATAGGGGTTGTCATGAACAGCAAAATAAGGGTTAAGATGGCTGATTAGATCAATTCTAGGTCTAAATAAATCAATACTAAAGAAGTTTTATGGGAGGCACTATGATCTTGTTGATCCGTACAATGCGGCCATTTCCAGAATTATTTCTGATGTGTTTGCCAATGAAAAGCCATAGGAAGACTTCCAAAATCTCGGACATACCCTTCTCGGCATTTACTCCTTTTATTCGTTCAGGTCGATAGGCATGGTGGGCGAAGCTTGCTTACCAAGTAATGCTTACTATCCGCGGACGCCTGATTACACTCTTCTGGGGTCCATGTCCGTTGATCTGAACATTGATATTTGCCATTTGTCTATGCATTAATGATTTTGGATTAACGCTGTGGTACTGCGACCTAAACTACTTTAAACTTTCTGTTGCAGATACAACAACAGTGGTCAGAGGAAGACAGTTTTATTAATGACAGATTCAATCTGTCGTTTCTAGCTATCCTGCGTGTTGTAAAGTAGTTCCGGCTTTCTTACGACTTTCTTCCGGCTTTCACCGCCAAAGAAATATGAGTCCGCACAAAATGTAGTCCGGTTTGGCGCAGTTATCCTATAATCGCAATACAAACTTTTAAAGCAGACGACTTGACGATTTTATCTTACCTTTCAGAGAATAGATTCAGCATTTCATATGAATCAGCTGCATCATGCGAGACTGTATAGCCAGATCAATGCGGCGTCTGCTCAGACGTCTGTTCAGGTTTTACACTGTTTTCTAACAGTGCTGTCAAAATTTAATCCTTAAAGACCAGCCGGTCAGCTGCAGACCAGAATATTAATGGGTTTTCCTATATTCGAGGTCAAGTCTAGGTCATTTACAACTAGGTGTATATCAGACTTTGCGAGAAAGGTTGTCCCTTTCAACCCTGGAATATGGTACAGATACCTATGCAAACAGTGTAGGTCCTGTGATATAATTCTAGGTGCCATATTTAGCAGAATGGACGAGCCCAACTTCAGTGAAGGAAGAGTACACTCCAGAAACTCAAGGCAGTGAATAAATCAAAGCACTGACAACACTCATGCCGATTGTCTCTAAATGCAGACTGGTCTTGAACGAGGACTTGGACTGATCCGTTTAAACTTAAGATGTTAGTAACTGATGCAAAAATGTTGAACAAGATCAGCACCGTGTTCTGTGCCGTTTGATTTTAGTCTACATTGTTTGCCAGATCGAACATTTTATTCAAGTGCAGATTTTACAGATAACACTTACATGTACCCACGACTGACAAACGACCCGGCTATGTTTGGGTTGATTGTTTGGCATTCGACCCGAAGTTACTGATAAAAAAAAGCGATTCAGAGCTAACGACTACGTGACTATCACTGACCTCACAGAATAACCTTTTTCTTGCAGAAAATAGCCGCAGTGAGATCAGGGTATTCCATAAGACTGAAGAGGGTCTTCCTGGAATCATAGGGTGAGCTTGACAAACAGTGCAGACCAAGTTCGGACGCTGCAGAATGCGCTTCTTATCAAAATCTTCACTATTCGTTTGGAATTTCAGGACTTTTACCCCAACCTACATCACACCAACACTTTCGGTGCTTTGATTCTGAAACCAAACGATTGCATGATTACAATACGCTGTCGCTTAGGCACTATGCCCTTAAGCTAAAAAGGTTGAATCAATCAACCGTGACGTATGGTTACCAGTCCGGCCACGATCCTGTGTTTTGTTTTGTTTGGTTTGAGGTTTAACGTCCCCGACAACACTGTATAGGTCATTTTGGAGACGTTTCCTCCAATTTTGTGGGACTTTTACCCGACACTGAGATGAAATGACATCTCAAGCCCTGCCACCCAATTAAACTAATAGGGTTTTTATGCATGGACGGTCCGACTCGCACCGCTTTGCCTGGGCAGGCTTAGATCCTCTAAGCAGATTACCAGTACTCGTGTGCGGGTCGGTTTCAGCTCTGCGTGGAAGCATCATGCAGCCCATCTATTTCTTTAAGCCCCGATGGGCGGGGGCCAACGATCCTGTGAACCACCTTCGCACTAGCACTGATAGAAACCACATGTTCAGGATCAAACTTTTGATGTGTGATGTAAAGTCGTGCCTAGAAAAGAAGAAATTGTATTTTGTTCTCAAAAAGCATCAAGTGAGAACGTATTGCAACATTTTTCATTAAACCCTGGACAGTTAGAGTGAGTGAGTGAGTGTTTGAGTTTTACGTCCCACCAACAGCTAAGGTCATACGGAGGCGATACCTCGGTTTAAAGACACATCCGAAAGTCTAGAGAAGTCCCGGATCGATCCTGCGAGCCCTGGTTTACAAGGCGAGTAGCATAACCACTACACCACGGAGGCTTCTAATGGACAGTTAGAAGCTGGTCGGAAAGCGGATGGCGTTGACTCTGATTTTGGGTGCCACATGTGTGTGATCTATTTGTTTGTTGGAGCGGCATCTTACTATCAACAGAAGACGCTTGTGGACGTCGACGTAGCGGAAGATCGACGTCAGTACGTCAAGATCGATTCATCCGACAGACGCATATGCGAAGCATATTTCCGCCGGCATCTGCTACATTGTACCTGTAGATAAACAAAGGGTTTCAAATACCGACTAATAAGCACTGACACACTTCGTCGCCCTTATGCGATGCACTTTTGAGAGCTAGACGTCCCTTTCGTGACCAAAATTAAGACATCGACACAGTACGGAACACTTACGCTGGTGCATGAAATACATACATGTATATTGGCGTCTAAGCGTCGCGTGATATGCGTTTCAGTGACACATCGCACTTCAGCGTGAATCATGCCGATTGTCGTTTCGGGGTGTTTCGACATATAGGTGTAAGGTATGCCGAGGCGACGCGTGCGAAATAGAGCATATCGGATGGAATAAGCGAAATGGTATGTCGAGCCATCGCATGTAGCTAGCGACATTAAGAACATTCAAGATCATGGCTGAGACGTTAACTGAACAGCGAGACGTTACATCAATCAAGTGCGTCGGCCTCACGTGGTTCCATTTATTTGTTTACGCTCAGAATCCGGGATATCTAATCCAGCAGGATTACGCGCGGGTTTATAGTGCTGTTCTTACTCAAAAATGTCTTCAAGCCAATGGAATTCATGTACTGGACTAACCAGCCTTTCTCCTCCTAACTCTTTGTGAAAAATAGAGTATCTTTTGTGTGGAGGTATCAACAACCGACCAGACAAAAATGTTACTAATTGACAGTAGCATTGTTAAAACTTTAATTTTAATGTTTGGTTTTGAAAACGTAAATGGTTTCTTTCCAAAGTTTGAAACATCAAGGTGTATAGACATCTGCAAACATATACAATGGAATTTGCAGAACTACTTTTCTAAATTTAAAGATCTGTTCAGAAAGGTTGTCTGTAAGTTTTCACAGTGTTTTGATTTTCTCATAGAATCTGTCATTTCAGTGCCTTTGGCGCCTTGATTGGTGATGCGATAGCACTGGCTTTGCGCTATGTACATTTCTGCCCGGCTTCGCTGATTGATTTTGCCTCATATTCATTTCTACCTTTCCTGGTGAGGCCTCGCCACTTTGCTCGGTCCTGTGCAATTTGTTCCTACGACTCTGATGTCATGTTGAAATCATTGGGGGCCTTTTGTAGTGTTCGTGTATCGCTTCTTCTGACCACTTTGCCAATTTCTAATTCTCCATAAAGGATTTCGTTTAGCAAACGTGCCTCTGGCATCCTAGTAACATGGTCTGCGCATCTAAACTTTTCCAGTTTTAGAGGAGTATGGACTCCTTTCATGACTTTTGTGCCTGGAATCCTGTCTTGTCACATATTCATAAACACTTTTCTACATGTTGTACTTAGAAGTCATCACGAAAACATTCCTAAATCATTCTGACCCCCTTGAACCCCTATTTTATATAGTAAAACTGTGGTTTTCAGGGGTAAACCTTATTTTTCTTATTTCTGCTCCAAAGTATAGATTGTGGGTACTCGTTAGAACCACCTCGATAAGGCGGTTCTAACGAGTACCCACAATCTATATTTGGAGCAAAAATAAGAAAAATATCACAATTTTTCATCTTAAAATTTTCATTTTTTTCGGCGATAAAGTTTACAATGTATTTGCATAGGCGTGTTTGTGTAATGGCTGATTGGTTTTGTCTCATATTCATTTCTACCTTTCCTGGTGAGGCCTCGCCACTTTGCTCGGTCCTGTGCAATTTGTTCCTACGACTCTGATGTCATGTTGAAATCATTGGGGGCCTTTTGTGGTGTTCGTGTATCGCTTCTTCTGACCACTTTGCCAATTTCTAATTCTCCATAAAGGATTTCGTTTAGCAAACGTGCCTCTGGCATCCTAGTAACATGGTCTGCGCATCTTAACTTTTCCCGCTTCAGAGGAGTATGGAATCCTTTCATGACTCCTGTGCCTGGAATCCTGTCTTGCCACATATTCTTAAAACTTTTCTGAAACAGCTTGTATAGAAGTCATCACGAAAGCACACATATCTCATTCTGACCCCCTTGAAAAGTAGAAGTAAAACAAAGATCAGGAATCGATACAATTAACTTACTCCACCCATCAAAGACACCAAAGGGAAAGAAATACAAACATTAAGCGACCAGACCATAATGGAAACATAAACAAAGGAAGGCCATAAGGACAGTTACTTTCCCACAAAATGGCCATGTGGCCATCCAAAATAAAAAGACACAAGTAATACACACAGTAAGTAACAAACAACACCATAAATAAACCGCCACAGAAGAACCGCCTTGGAACGGTCAGTGGAACGATTTCCACTGGGGGCTTAAATCGATTTTACGTGGCCACAATCCTCGCCCTTACTTCCGTCGCGATTTAGACAAATAATTTGTTCAGTCCGCGTGAAGGCCTCCTAACTCACCAGTGCAACATCTCCGTGAACACAAAAAATCAAAGAACCACAGAGGTGAGACAACGGTGAGGATTCGACAGCAAGAAACCACTGAAATGCTGGAGCAAAAGAAAACCAACAGTTTATATAGTAAAACTTTATATAGTAAAACTTGAACCCCACTTTATAAAGTAAAACTGGAGTTTACACGGGTAAACATTATTTTTCTTATTTCTGCTCCAAAACAGATTGTTGGTACTCGTTAGAACCACCTCGATGAGGCGGTTCTAACGAGTACCAACAATCTATATTTTGAGCAGAATTAAGAAAAATATCACAATTTTTCATCTTAAAATTGTCATTTTTTTCGGCGATAAAGGTTACAATGTATTTGTATAGCCGTGTTTTCGTAATGGGTTCCAATCATTTGGCGTGCCGTTGGTAAACTGTCCACGTTTCGAACGCATATGATACCGTTGGCAGCACAACTGTTCTGTTGACTCTAAGCTTTGTATCAAGCTGCATTCCACTTGATCCTCAAACCGTGCCACGTAGTCTGCCAAAAGTTGCACTAGCTTTGACAATCCTGGCATTGATTCAGGACTATGTGCCTCCAAGGTTGGTGAACATTTCTACCACTTGTAATATTTTAACTTTTACTGTAATGGTGGACTCCTTGTTAGACATGCTACATTCTGGTTGATAAACCACCTAGGGTATTTAGCTCCATTGGCTGAAGGCCAACGGGGCTTATGTTATGGGCCTGTGTCCGTCGTGTGTCCGTGTGTTGACTTTTTTCCTCTAAACATCTTATCCTAATCTACTTGGCTGATTGTAACCTTTTATACATCATAGTGTAGATTACATTTTCTTGTCCTTTGGGATCATTGATTCCATTGTGGAATTTTGAAGATATCTGAGGGTCACTGATGAGACCTAATTGGCCGAAACTTGCTAGTCTGGCCCAGAAAACATGTACACTCCATATTTTTCACTTCTGCGGTGTATTCCTTGCTTCCAAAGGATAACCCTTTTATAGAACATATTCACAGACTTCCTTACATAGTCCTCTTCTAAATGCCTTCAAGAATTTTGTTACATGCAGAACTCTGTTTGCTATAGCACATCCACCCCCCCCCCCCCCCACCACCAAAAAAAAAAAGTAAAATAAATAAATAAATAAAAATAAAAATAAATAAATAGATAAAAATAAAAAAAAATAAAAAGCTTCTACTCCAAAACCGGTCAATGGATTTCATTTTGTTATTTTGCTTGAATGTTCCTTGGGCGGACCTTTGTCAGATTCCTTGAAGAAATTTTAATCAGACAAAAGCATTGCCGCCATGGCCACGCCCCTTGGCTCATTAGCGTACATAGACTTATAAAGGGAAAGACTTTAAAAATCTTCTCCTCCAAAACCGCTCAATGGATATCATTCTTATTTTGCATGAATGTTCCTTGGGTGGACCTTTGTCAGATTCCTTGAAGAAATTTTGATCAGACAATAAAAACATGGCCGCCATGGTCACACCCCTTGCCTCATTAGCTTACAAAGACTTATATGTTATGGACCTCTGTGATTAAAACAATAAAGGGAAAACACTTTTAAAAATCTTCTGCTCCAAAACCGCTCAATGGATTTCATTCCTACTTTGCATTAATGTTCCTTTTCCTTAGGTGGACCTCTGCCAGATTCCTTGGACAATTCAGATCAGATAAAAACATGGCCACCATGACCAATCCCCTTGGCTCATTAGCTTCCATAGACGAATGAACGGAAAATCTTCAACACTCTTCTTCTCTAAAACCACAAGGCCCAACGCTAAGATATTTAGTAATTAGCAACGTTAAGTGGTCACCTACATGAATCCTGCAATCATGCTTCAGGGGTCCAAACTGACCCCGCCCCGGGGCTTATTAGCTCCCATAGTCTAAAAATCTTCTTCTCTGAAACCCTAAGGCCCAGAGCTTGTATATGTAGTATGCAACAACGTCAAATGGCCACTCACATAAATGTTGCCAACCACTTACATAAATCCTGTCAACCATGTCACTTGGGTCCAACTCATTAGCCCCCGTAGACTTATAATGTAAAATGTAATATGTAGCAAATAGCAATGTCTAGTGGTCCTCAACAAAAATCCTGCCAACCATACCCCTTGGGTTCAAATCAAGCACGCCTCCCAGTGCTCACTAGCTCCCATAGACTTATAATGGGGAAAATACCTTCTACTCTCAAACCATAAGGCCAAGAACTTACGTATTTAGTAAGTAACAACAGTAAGATGTTTCCTACATAAATCCAACCATCCACGCCCATTGGGTCCACACTAGCCATGTCCCTGGGCCCTTTATATCCCATAGACTTATACTGTAAAAATATCATGTCTTCTCTGAAACCATAGGGACCAGAGCTTAGATATTTAGTACGTAGCAATTTTAAGAGGTCAGATGGAAACTCTGGTTTCCATGGCAAAATATATCTCCAATAGAATTGAGTCCTTGTTTCAAGTTCTGCAGGCTATATATCATTTCTTGTTTTGGAAATATATTTGAAAACTTTAAGGCAAAAGATGAAAAATTTCATTTTTGTTGTACAAATAGTTTGAACTTGGCTATTTCGTTTCGTCCTTACAGTATAGATATACATTAATGACATTGTGCAGGAGATACATTCAAATATTCGATTGTTTGCGGATGACACAAGCTTTTCCATCATAGCAGACTTTCCAGACTCGGCAGCTCAAATACTAAATGTTGATCTTTTCAGAATAGGAAAATGGGCTGATAGATGGTTAGTTAACTATAACCCAACAAAACCGAATCATTGCTTCTAAGCCGTAAGATTAACAGAATAAATCACCCAGCACTTTTCTTAAACGAGGTCCAAATAAATGAAGTAACTTCACACAAGCATCTAGGTCTGATCATTTCCCAGCGCTGTGACTGGCAAAACCATACCGACTATATTCAAGTAAAAGCTTGGTCTCGAATGAATCTCCTCAGAAGTCTGAAATTTACGCTTGACACAAAATCTCTTCAAAAAATTATTATTTTCATTCGCGCTCTCTTAGAATATGCAGACGTTGTTTGGGACAACTGTACTCAGCAACAATTCACATCTTTTGAGAAAATACAACTCGAAGCTGGTAGACTGGTACGACTAAGCTAGTAGATAGACAAACTATATGCAGAGCTTGGCTGGCTCAAGCTATCAGAGCGAAGACATTTGCATAAACTATACCTTTTGTTCAAGATGGAAAACAATCTAACGCCTCTGTATCTCACGGAGCTAATTCCTCCGCGTGTAGGAGATGTCTGAAACTCTGGTCATTACTTGTCTATCAACGCTAATACTAGCGCCTATGCTAACTCGTTTCTTCCCTCAACTATCCGGTAATGGAAGGTTAGAACGCAGCCAAGAACGCCACTTCCCTGTCTTTGTTCAGACGATTGCTTGCACACAATATGCCAAAAATTCCTGAGTATTTTTACTGCGGAGATAGATTAGCCCAGATTCTCCACACTCGTTTTAGAACTGAATTTAGCGCATTAAACCAGCACCCATTCAGAAGAAACATCATACCAAGTCCGAATTGTACATGTGGCGAGGTAGAAAGCAATGACCATTTTCTTTTGGTTTGTCCAAGATTCAATATAATTCGTATGGAAATGATAACCAAAATACGCCAGTATATACCGCTTGACATTATCGCCACAACAAGATTGCTTTTGCAAGGTGACATCAATATTTCTGTCGAAAATTACACTAGTATCTTCAAGGACGTACAGGCCTATATTTTAAAGACAAATTGCTTTGTTCTCTAATTAGTGCGCGGGATATTTGGCATCACATCCTTTTCCATTAAAGGTGCATTATTGAGCTACCGGGTCTCATTTTTTTTTTGCTGGTTTTTATCTTCAATTCATACTCCTTTGTCATGTGTACACTTTTGAAGCCAAATACAGCTTCAGAACTTTGTGAAAATGGTCATTTTCATTCGTGTTTACCCTTTGCTCTGAACATGTGTTCGGAATTTCTGATCTAAAAATAAATCTGTCACTTTACACATACATGGCGACATTATCGTCTCTGAGTGTCGTTACTTATGGCATGGTATTCAGCGTCATATTTTTTTCCGATTCAGGCATGGCCTTAGCAAACAAGGCCAAAAATGAATGTCGCATAACGTCATATATGGGATTTCTATTTTTGTCACGAACTAAAAATAGATCTAACTAGTGTTCGAAACCTAGTTAGAGAATCCCTCTCAAACTCGTTTACCTGTCATCATAATTGTTCGCATTTGTGCATAAAATGCATTCATTTGTATTTAAAGAAAAATACCGACTATATGTATTTTATTTTTGGAAGCATTTTTTACCGATAGCTCAATAATGCACCTTTAAAACTCAACTTCTTTTTTTTTAAATTGCCCATTGACACGGGTTACTCTTGGCAGACTCTGCATGTATATTGGTGTTGACGTATCTTCCAACATTTTTTTCTGTCTTACTCTGGCCGCACTGTTACATTCCCTCTTTGGACAGTTTCCAATTCTTATTTCTTTTCTATGTCTATTCTTTTCTACTCCCTATATCATTGTATTTTATTTTATCTTTTGACCGATTGGTCTTTTTTCCTTCTCTAGTAGAACTATATGAAAAAGAACTTTATTGTTTGAATTTATACAGCATGCCGTTCACAAAAACGTATTCTTAACAGGAGATGATTAGTATAAGCGTTTCGCTTGTTTTCAAATCCTGTCATTGTAAATTGTACATGTACTGTTCGAATTGACTTGTCAAATGAAATGAATAAATATTGTTTCAACCAATGCTGTGAGGCTTTTCTGTTCCTTATTTTTCTAAACAGGGAAACAGAGAACAAAACTTTTTTTCAGATTAGTTTCTATTATGCTACGAAGAGACAAAAGTAAAAAATTGCAAAGGCTAGTAAAGATGGTCTGTGCTGTAGACTGATGGCTGCAGTTTACCAGAGGGGTACCATCGGGGAACTGCCTCACCATTACTATGAACTTGGTCGGAGAGCCAAACTTCGCCATAATTTTCCAAAAGTGATCACGACTGACTAAGTCAAAAGCTTTGGTTAGGTCAACAAAGATCATATAGAGGTTTATGTTCTGTTCATGGCATTTCTCTTGAAGCGGCCTTGCTGTGAATATCATGTCAAGAGATCCTTTGTCATTTCCAAATCATCAATGGCTTTCTGATATATACCCTGGCTATACAAAATGTTCATTCAGTCGGTTAAGTAGAACGCTTGCAAAAACCGCCCCAGCAATTGACAAAAAAGAGATGCACAATGATTGTCACACAACTGAGGATTCCCTTTTTCGTTTGAATATGTGGATAATCGACGCATCCTTGAATTCCTGAGGGATGGCTTGTTTTCTCCACATAGTGAAATAGCTCTGACATTTCTTTGAAACTGGAGTACCTCTTGCTCTGTAGATGCAGATTGCATTCCGCCTGTGGCAGTCTGATGATAGTGTCATCATTGAGTATATGATTAAGATGACAAGCACTATAACTTGGATTACAGCGAGGCAGTGGCGCGCAGACTCAACCTAACTCTCTCGTTATGACCAAGCTAAATCAAGAGGCAAGACAGTGTCAAGATATCTGGAGCGAAGCCCGGGTGCAGGGATAACCATTACTTCTTTAGTGCCCTGTCATGCTCTCCATGCTGTACACCACGTTGCTGCATCGCCGTTTGGGCCGTTGAATCAGAGAAATGATTTCTTCCGCCCCAACTGCCAACTTGAGACAGCTGGAACAGGCAAATCTAGATATGAAGGTTTTTGTTTGGAGTTTCCTTCTCCTAAACGGATTGCCTATCTGGGCTTATGGTCTCAATCGACCCTGAATATTGCTACACAGATTCAGTTGACAGCTATATAGAATCAGTAACTCAAAGGTCTTATGCAGCAGAAAAAGAGGATTATTAGAACTTATAAACCACAATTTTCAAACGAAAAGCCTGGTTTGCAAGGAAGCGTATCTCGCAAAATTCTCACTTCTATGTTCCAGTACATTCCGTGTAATTAAAATAGAAGTGACGGCAATGATCAGCATTAGGAAAACATGTCCGTAAGAAATAATGGCGTCCAACATGGTGTCAGAAAATGATAAATAATAGGTAAAAGTGATAACATCTTCATTAGTTCTGCTTCCAACATAGATTGTGGCTGCTCGTTAGAACCGCCTCAATGAGGCGGTTCTAACGAGTACCCACAGTCTATGTTTTTGAGCAACAATAAGGCAGATAATGCATACCCCCATAAACCCCACTTTTCTCTATATAAAGTGGGGTTTAGGGGGGGTCTTCGTTTCACGGACTTGTTATCGTGATGAGGAATCGACACAATTACCTCAAACCTCGCATCCAAGGAACACGAACATAAATTATTTTTAAAGAAAGGTCACAGGCGAAAAGCCAAAGGCACAGTCACTCTCCCACGATCTATAACAATAACAAACCTCAATAAAAAAACCTAACATAGGCTTAAAGATTTGCCTCCGAGCACCCATCAACTAACACAATCAGAAAGCCAGAGCAGCTCATTGCTAAAACAGACCTATACAAATGCATAGTAAATGTTTCCGCCGAAAAAGTGAAAAATTTAAGATGACAATTTGTGGTATTTTTCTTATTTCTGCTCAAAATATAGATTGTGGGTACTCGTTAGAATCGCCTCAACGAGGCGGTTCTAACGAGTACCCATAATCTGTATTTTAGAGCAGAAATAAGAAAAATAAGGTATAATCCTGTTAACCCCAGTTTTACTATATAAAAGTGGGGTTCAAGGGAACCAGAATTATATAGGCGTGTTTTCGTGATGCACATTCAAGAGACGGCTTCTTAGGTGTAATGGACATTAATACAGTCAAACTTCAATGGCTCGAACACCTCTGGGACCACGAAAATCTGTTCGAGACAGGGGTAGTTCGAGCCACTGAGGGCTACTGCCAGGGGGCATAACGACATACTTTAGGACATCTTTTCGGTGTTCTATAATGAAAAATGTATGCTGTGTGTACTCATTAGAATCGCCTCATCGAGGCGATTCTAATGAGTACACACAGTATACATTTGCACGATAAGACGAAAATATCCTAAATTTTACCCTCCCTATTTCTTATGTAGAGAAATTCCATAGGGACTCAAGAATGGGTTCGACTTATACATGGGTAACGAGCCATCGGTGTTCTAGCCATCGAAGTTCTACTGTAGAAGACTTACTGATATGGCGGGCACAGTACATTCGTAAGTGCTGGCTCTCCTGTGTTTGTATCCACACTGTAGAAAAAGTACTTAAAATGTTTTCAAGTGCAAAGCACGAGTTCCCACAACTTTCTATAATCTTGAACTCTCGGATGATTGCTTCTTCTGGCTGCAGGTGAAATTTATACACTGAAGGCATTTGTTAGATACATGTAGCTGTTTTAGAAATCAAATACTCTGAAATCAAATTTGTTTCGTCTGTTTTTGTGTGTGCCCTCCATGTCACTTACTTTCTTTAGGTGACTTGAGATGGCTGCGTTCTTTGATTATGGCCTTTCTTGAGCGACCTTTTCTTACTAATCTAAAGAAGTCCTGGAATGGGAACAATATATACGTTTCAGCCTTGTTGGAAAGTAACTGTCCTTATGGCCAGCCTTTGTTTAGGTTTCCATTATGGTCTGGTCGCTTCATGTTTGTGTTTCTTTCCCTTTGGTGTCTTTGATGGGTGGAGTATTTTGTTTGTTTGTTTCGATTCCTGATCTTTGTTTTACTTTTACTTTGCACAACCTAAATTCTAACACTCATCCATGAACTTTAAACTTAGTACGTTATCCTTGATAAATGCTTCAACAATTGCATAGATTCTGATAAGGAGAAATTTGGGATACTTTGTATAATTTCAAAATTTAACCATATAGTGAGGGTACTTGTTAGACTCGCCTGGACAAGACGATTATGACAAATACCCACAATATATAAGGAGATGAGGTAAAATCATTAATTATCCTCATTACTACATCGTATCTGGAGCTTTGAATTTATCCAAAGGGTCTTTGCACTGGACGTAAACATGTTGTTTTGAAGATAGAACACCGTGTGTCTGAACAGTGTGAAATGCACAGGTGAGCACAGACTTTGATATAAATACAAGACAAAAAGGCACCAGGCGTCAAACTAGTTAAGACAAGAACTTAAACTCTGAAATATGCATTTTGCGATATACTGTGTTCTCGCAACCGTTATGATCAGCTTTGCACACTGCAAAGATTGTTCAACACAAGCTTGTCTGAGAGCCCTGTACAACAGTTATGTAACGTATGCTGAGTTGTATACCAGGTAACCTCTCTCTCTCTCTCTCTCTCTCTCTCTCTCTCTCTCTCTCTCTCTCTCTCTCTCTCTCTCTCTCTCTCTCTCTCTCTCTCTCTCTCTCTTTAAAGCTGTGATTCACTGATAATTAAGGTTCTCTCAAAGTTATTTTAGTTGCTTTTGCAACCGCATTATTCTGTGAGAGTATATAATTGCAAACTACTTGCACTGTGGAATCAATGGTCCCGTGCATATTCTTCGCCAGAATTCTTGAATAAGCGAAAAGGGTAGAAAAAAGGAATAATGATCAATCTTCGCCAAAACACATTGCCTGATCGGACGGGGATCGAACTCACAACTTTCTGATCACCGGTTGACGGGCTGTAGACTAAGCTACCGTGGCGGACACTCTGAGACCATGGACGATTCATGCGGTTTGAAAGTTTGCTGCTCGAGCAGACCTTCTTGTAACTTTAACCCAGCAGCGGTTCATTTGTTCTTATGTCTTGTATGCCTTTTTTCAAAGCAAACTGGTTTATGTGTCGCGTCGGTACGTTATTTGCAAACGAAAAGCTGCTGAACCGATTGATGTGGATAAACAGTAAAATTCCTATGTTAAGACCACCATTTGACTGTTCAAAAGTGGTCTTTAAGACCACTTTTGAACAGTACCAAAGGTGGTCTCTGACCGGCGGACATGGTATGCAGAAAACACAAAGAAAGAATAACTGCAACCTACTACACGTAAATAAGGCTTTTTAAAGCAGAATAAGTTGTCATTTTATTTGGTCTTAATAGCGGAATTTTACTTTTTATTTTCAGATAGCTTTATCTCTAAAGTCGTTTCGAAATCTTTGTTTTATACGATATATACTAAGAGTGGTTGCTACATTCAGCGATTTGATGAAATCGACCGCACGGAACTGAAAGTTTAAAATTCGATAACAATTTCATTACGTGCGAAACACTGGAAACATGACTAAAACATCACGTGAACAAGTCCGTGAAATGAACACCCCCTAAACCCTACTTTATATGGAGAGAACTGGGGTTTAGGGGTATAAAATATTTTTCTAATTTCTACTCCAAAACATAGGTTGTGAGAACTCGTTAGAACCGCCTCAACGAGGCGGTTCTAACTAGCTCCCAAAACCTATGTTTGCAGTATATATAAGAAAAATATTACAGATTTTCATCAGAAAAGTCGCCATTTTGGAGATGTAAAAATGCACTATGTCGGACGGGTATGTTATCATAATGTATCTTTTTTTATTTTAGGTCTTTGGGCTCATTTCTGTCATCTTCAGTTGGAAAGCGAGCAGGGCCCTTCTCGTATGGACTAAAACACGCGGGGGTCGTTGTAACAGTAACCAATTTTGATCGTTGGCTTATTCATAAAGGCTCGGACTACGGCGATTCCTCAAGTACTGTTATAACTGATGCTGGTTACATGTCTGGCTCGTAAGTTAACAATATGTTATCATGTTAAGAATTCCGTGTAATGAAAACTAGCACATTTTCCGCCATTTTTTCAAAGGGAGACTACTTTCTGGACTTCCTGTTCTCTTTTATATAGGCTCAGTCCCGTCGAAAAGCGGGTCTGCTCTTAAAGGAAAGAATTTGCTCCTTAGGAGCAAATTCTTTCCTTTAAGAGTTGACCCTTATTGACATGGGAGACAAAAACACTTTTGCATGAGTTGCCTCCCCTGAAGGTGTACCAATTCCCCTTTAGCCTAGTAACCCCAATTTATATAGATTAAATTGGGGTTCACGGGGATATACATCATGTTTCTTATTTCAATCCAAGACATTGGTTTCGGGTACTCATTGAGGCGGTTCTAATCAACACCCACAACCTAATTTGAAATATAAATATGAAACATATAATACATTTTCATCAAAGAAATGTCTTTTAAACCCCACAAGAGAAAAGTGGGGTTTACAAGTGAAAACAGTACTTTAATTGTTTAGGTACTCGTTTGAACAAGCGCCAAACTGTGGCGGTTCTAACGGACACACACAAATACATGTTTGAAGTAAAAATGAAATAGCACAACGAACTATTTTTTGAGTGTGATACTCAGTGGTTAGGCACCCGGTTCGATCTCCGCAGCGGCGACAAATTTCGGTGACCGAACACGCTCCGTTGACATCATTTGCAGGGATGAATGCCATTAAGTGCACCGTCGTTAACTTGTTGCCCCCCTGTGCAAGGTGAGTCATCCCCTATGCCGGATAAAGACCCATACCGTTATTACAGGATTGCAGTGTAGTGTTTCATCCTGCAAATCTGGAGTGTAAGTAATGTACACCGTTTGATGTCCTCAACGGAGGTTAAGAAGTATTGGATGACAAAAAATACATGTTATTAAAACGGAATGAGTAGAACTGAATGACAATGTCCGAGGAAAAAATCGTGTTGATATCACTCAAATCAGCAGGTTACATCACGTAAACAAGTCCGTGAAAGGAACACCCCTTAAACCCAACTTTATATAGAGAAAACTGGGGTTTACGGGGGTAAAAGTATTTTTCTTATTTCTGCTCAAAGACATAGGTTGTGGGTAGTCGTTAGAACCGCCTCAATCTATATTTTGAGCACAAATATGCAAAAATATAACAATTTATCTTCTAAAAATTTTCATTTTTTTTTGGCGATATGTATTTGTATAAGAATGTTTTCGTAATGGATGTCTTGGCACGACGTTGCATATGACCATGCCCATTAAGGCTTTGAGAAATAGGGCTGCATGATGTTTCCATGCAGAGCAGAAACCGGCCGCACATGAGTACGGGTAAACCACATAGAAGGTTTAAGGCCCAAGCAAAGTTGTCCATGCTTATAAACCCTATTGGTTTCATTGGGTGAAAGGGATTGAGATGTCCCACAAAATTTTAAGCGTCTCCGAATTGACCTAAATAGTGTTGACAGGGGCATTAAACATCCAGTAAAACAAACAAACAAACGACTTTGCATAGAGATCATCATATGGCGTTTTTCATATAATACCTCATATCAGGCCTCTGGATTTGATCTACTTTATAAATGATTTATAAACTGTGATTTATTACTCAACAAATGACAGGTAGAGATGATCTTTTTCTTAACTCAAGGTTAGTTGGTCAACTGCTTCTCATTACAAAAACCCCATTTTTATACAGTAAAACTGGGGGTTTCAGGGATATACATTATTTTTCTTATTTCTGCTCAAAAACATAGATTGTGGCTACCTGTTAGGCGAGGCGGTTCTAACGAGTATCCATAATCTATGTTTGAAGCAGAAATAAGAAAATTATCACATTTTTTCATCTGACAATTGACCTAATTTTGGCGATAAAATTTACAATGTATTTGAATAGGCGTGTTTTCGTAATATAATGCAAATAGTGAAGGCTGAATTCTGACTGAGTAGCAAATTTGCTGAATTTTGTCTTCGCTGAGAAGATCGCTATTCGCTTGACGCAATCCATTTTATTCAAGGTGTCTGTTGCTATTTTCAGATGGACGAGGATTGATTCTGGTTCCGTTTCTGGTTATACAGTCAATGATTTTATGATCGCCGCCCAGATAAACCATCCCTACCATTTGACAGGCCCCAACTGTCAGACAGCTGCTCAAGGAATGTGGAAACTCGTTAATGTGCCCAGAATTGTTTTCCAACAACACAGCGAATGAAAAAAGATTATTACTTGAACAATAAAAATATTCTTGTAAATTTTATAATTAAAAGTAAACTGCGAAATTGTGCATTAGAACTAAATGATTTGTGAAGGGTTCTTATCAATTTACACGTATAGAAAAACAACAATATCGTAATGTTGACACCAACATGCCCATTTAACACTATCATAACGGTATCACATCATCGGGCTTAAAGACAAGAGGGCCCAGAGGGCCCTTATTCGCTCACCTGAATCCTACTGTCTCCAGCACATTCTATTTTTAGCTCTGGCGGCCATCTTGTTCATCAGAGCGGAATGATTTTAGCTATTTTGGTAGGAAATCACATTGGCAACATTCCTGTGAAGTTTGAATCAAATTGAACCAAGGGTTTAGGAGAAGTTCAAATTTGAAGCAAATTAACGTTTTTCAATTTTTAGCTCTGGTGGCCATTTTGTTCATCGGAGTGGGATTGTTTAGCTTTTTTAGTATTTGAGTCATCTTAGCAACATTCCTATGAAGTTTGAATGAAATCGACGTCTCCAAAATGACATATACAGTGTTGACGGAGACTTTACGCCTCAAATCAATCAATCAATCAATCAATTGAATGAAATTGGCCCAAGGGTACAGGAGGAGTTATCGTTTGAAGATGTTTTTCTATTTTTAGCTCTGGCGGCCATCTTGTTCGTCAGAGCGGAACGATTTATGCTGTTTTGGTAGGGAGTCACCTACAGTCCTGTAAAGTTTGAATCAAATTGGCCCATGGGTTAAGGAGGAGTTCGCGTTTGAAGCAAATTTACGATGTTTTTCTATTTTTAGCTATGGCAGCCATTTTGCCAATCAGATCAGTACCATTTTAGCAATTTGAAAAGAGGGTCACCTAAGCAACATTCCTATGAAGTTTGAATGAAATTGGCCCATGGGTACAGGGGGAGTTGTCGTTTATAGATTTTTTCTATTTTTAGATCTGGTGGCCATCTTGTTTGTCAGAGCGGAGCAATTTTAGCTATTTTGGAAGGGAGTCACCTGGGCAACATTCCTGTGAAGTTTGAATCAAAGTGGCACAAGGTTTAGGAGTAGGTGTTTGACGCAAATTTTCGACGTTTTTATCTATTTTTAGCTCTGGTGGCCATATTGTTCATCGGAGCAAAACGATTTTAGCTATTTTGGTAGAAGGTTGCCTAAACATCATTCCTATGAAATTTGAATGAAATTGACCCATGGGTTTGGGAGGAGTAGTCTTTTTTTTTTTTTTTTTTTTTTCTTTTTTTAGCTCTGGCGGCGAACTTGTTCATCGGAGCAGAACAAATTTAGCTATTTTGGTAGAGGGTCACCTAGGCGAATTTCCCATGAAGTGTAAATGAAATTGGCCGATGGGGTATGGGAGGAGTGGTTGTTTAAAGATTTACTATTTTTAGCTCTGGTGACCATATTGTTCATCAGAGCGGAACAATGTTAGCTATTTTGGTAGAGAGCCACCCAGGCAACATTCCTGTGAAGTTTAAGTGTAATTGGCCCAAGGGTTTAGGAGGAGTAGTCTTTAAAAGCAATTGTTGACGACGGACGACGCACGACGGACGACGGACATTGACCGATAACAATAGCTCACCATGAGCATTTCGTGCTCAGATGAGCTAATAAGCAGCACAACCATCTTTCAGATGGAAACGTTGGATATTTTTGTTTGTATTTCGGCTCCACATATAGATTGTAGGTGCTCGTTTGAACCGCAGCATTGGGCGGTTATAATGGTACTCACATTGTATGTTGTGGTAATAGGGTTCTAAGCTTATTGTTATTATTGTATGCACTTAACGTGCATACAATTTAACGTGCATACAATGATAACAATAAGGTGTTGTTGACACCAACATGCTCAGCCCATCACGAAAACACGCCTATATAATTTTGACCCCCTTGAACCCCACTTTTATACAGTAAAACTGGGGTTTCCGGGGGTATACCTTATTTTTCTTATTTCTGCTATTAAATTATTAAATATAGATAGTGGGTACTCGTTAGAACCGCCTCGATGAGGCGGTTCTAACGAGAGCCCACAATCTATATTTTGAGCAGAAATAAGAAAAATATCACAATTTTTCAACATAAAATTTTCATTGTTTCGGCGATAAAGGTGGCAATGTATTTGTATAGGCGTCTTTGCGTAATGGTAAGCATTTATCACAATATAACATTTGCGGGCTCATCACATGAACAAGTCCATGCAATGAACACCCATTAAACCACACTTTATATAGTCGAACTTCAATGGCCCGAACACCTTTGGGACCACGAAGTTCTACTGTATCGAAGTTCTACTGTATAGACAAAACATGAGTTTACGGTGGTAAACAATATTGTTCTTATGTCTACTCCAAGACATGGATTGTGGATACTCATTAGAACCGACTCAATGAGGCGGTTCTAACGAATACCCACAACCTATGTTTGCAGTAAAAATAAGAAATATATCACAGATTTTCGTCAGAAAAGTAGCCATTTTGGAGATGTAAAATTGCACTATATCGCACGTATGTATCGCAATGTTAGAGACGCCTTTTATATAAGCAAACAACCATCTTTTAGCTGGACGCTTTATGTCTTTTTATATCCGCACTTTTCGAAGAAAAGTCGGATATACTGTAATCGGTCCCGTCCGTCAGTCCGTCCGTCAGTCAGTCCGTCAGTCAGTCAGTGCACATTTCCTCGTAACGCGAACTTCTCCTACAGCGGTCGTCGGATGGTGTTCATATTTGACAGGCCTGATGATTGCCTGGGATGTGTAGATTACACATAAGGTTTCGGATGCTGGCTGTGACCTCCGGGGTCAAAGGTCAAGGTCAAAAGTACGGATATTTGCGATTGGCCCCCAATCGACTTTGCTCTAGTTATTTTTATTTCCGCTCCACATTTAGATTGTAGGTACTCGTTCGAACCGCATCATTGAGCCTGGTTATAACGGTACTCACAGTTTTTGTTTCGGGTAAATTTTATCACCAAAAATGAAAATTTTCGATTAAAACAGCCATACTTCTGCTCCAAACAGACAGTGGGAACTCATTAGAACCGCCTCAGCGAGGCGGCTCTAACTGGTACCCATAATCTCTGGTTTTGAGCAGAAATAAGAAAAGTAACGGATACCCCTGTAAACCCCAGTTTTGCAATATAAAAGTGGAGTTTAAGGGGTTTAAATATATATAGGGGTGTTTTCGTGATGGTGTGACGGCTTTAGGATTGCTCAAACCTGCCCCTCTTTCCCACTGGTGTCTCTGATGGGAGGTGTGGGTTAATTGTAGATGGGAGGCGTTGGTTAATTGTAACGTTTGCTGGTCATTGCCTTCACTCCTATTTTGTCTGAAGCTTTTTTAGTTTCAACACGCCGAACACTCAACAAGTTCGTGTAATAAACACCACTCTTACCATTGACCTGCTGAATATTTAAATATGCCACACCCACCACTGATTATCAACCAATCAGGTTTCTTGATGCAAACCATTGCAAAAAATTCATAAACTGAATGACAAACAATGAAGATCCTGATCAGATGGCTTCAAAGGCCATCTGAGCTTGATCTGCATTGTTGAAAGATCAGATATATCCGGGCTCAGCAGGACAAGGGTCTCATGTTTGATCATAACATGTTAAATATGAAATTACGACTACATGCAAAATGTGGTGAAATTTGGTAATATTTTTCTTATGTCTGTGCGAAACTTGCTTGCCGGGCTTCATTGCTTATATAGTTTAAGGATATAATACATTTTACGGCAGTGGTCAAGTTTAAATGCCATTTTCTCCTTTTTACATAGTGAATCTTCATGCTATGCATATTAAATATGTTGACTGTACAAATCCAACATTTTCAATAATTATATACAAGCCCCCTTAGTTTAGTGGTAATGCTTCTCGCCTTGTAAACCAGGGGTCGCAGGATCGACCCCGGGCTTCTCCAGACTTTCGGATGAGTTTTTTAACCGAGGACCTGTCTAAAATATGACCCCATCTGATAGTGAGACGTAAAACCCAAACACTCAAACACTCAATAATCGTAACTGTTTGATACAAAATCATTTGAAAACTACCTGTATAACTAACTATGCACCAATGCCTTCATTTTCCAACTCCTTAATTTGCCCATTGTGCCTATTGACCAACATCCGTGTATACATTTTAGGCATTAGACACAGGAACGCCGTGGTAAGCAATAGAAAGGTTTTCTTTTGCAGGCCGAAACACTCCTAGCCTTTTACAGGCATGTGAAAGCATAGGGGCATGAATCATGAAAAAATGAAAAAAAAAAAAAAAAAAAAAAGGGTTTTTTTTTTTTTGTTTTTTTTTTCATTTTTTTTTTTTTTTCATTTTTTCATGATTCAAGCCCCTATGTCTGAAAGCCATGTTTCCAGATTAATTCACTGCACAGGGGAGATTATTGGAAGTATTTTCCGTCGATTCAGGAGCAATGCTTAGGAGATGTTTCAAGATTAAGACGCCCGCCGTTTATTACACACAGCCAGGCACTTTACATCTGGGGCCAGTTGTTAAAAACTAACGACGCCGTTAGTTAATGAATCGTTAAAACCTTGATCATTAAATATGACAAATATGCTAGTATTTTTGCTGAACAAATGTGAGCAGCTTTTGCAAATGCTCATATTTTTTCAGCAAAAATACCAAAATTTTAGATATTGTACTTGCTAGAACAGTTAACAATATGACCACTAACGAGCTCGTTACGCTAACGATGCTTTGAATAACTGGCCCCTGTCAAAGGAATTTGAAAATAACAATATAGACGCTTACAGGGGTATTTTACGCCGGCTTCTTACCATTGAGTTAACCCTTTTTGTACCAAATGGAATCTTCTTCCTTATACATGTGTATGACAGGAGTCCATTTCGAAATTTAGGGGTGATAGGTTGTGACACTTAAAAATTTATTAGGAAGGTTGCAAATAGTGCAGGCCCTGATCAGACGCCGCAATGCGGCGTGATCTGGGCCTGAACTGTTTGCCAGAGTACCCGTTTTGGGGTTTCCGGTACAAAATAGGTTAAAACATCCATGGAATGAACAAACGTGGGAAAATGCTTTGTGCAGAGAACACTCGGACTTACAGGAGTATATCTTACTTATGAGGGTCGTGCAATATTTAAATGGCCTAATAGTGTTATAGTTCGAACAAATTGACCTGAGACTGGTGAACTCTATTAGCATAATTTCACACCCGACTGAATGCATGTATTTATCTTCGCCATCTCCCGACAATGGCGATATTGGTATTCAATACATAGATGACGGTATCTGGGTCGCAATTCACGTGATGCCGAAAATTCACGAGAAGTTTACGGAAGCCAACGTATTAGGCGATAACACTGACAAATTTATTCCATGCATAAAGGTTAGTCTCAGGTCAAATTGTTCGCACTATACTGAACCGTGGCAAGTGCATGCGTTCCACATATTATATAGAAACGCCTGGTCACACAAAAATTGATCGGTCATTCCGTGCGAGGTAAAATATGACAGGGGTCAGTTTTGCCGAATTGTCTTCACAAGCTGAGAACAGAGCAGCGATTAGATACCTGATTTTGAAAAAAGACTTTGTGGGGATTTGTGTGAACTTTACGGAAAGACTGCTCCTTCATATCCAATTGTTAAAAATTGGTTGGCTGATTTTAACGCGGTAGGATAACGTTGGAAGACGAGCAAAGTAGTGGAAGGCCTGCTAACTCTACACATGACGTCACTTACGAAAAACAAAGGGAATTATTAGAGCAGGACAGGAGACTGAAAATTAAAGAAATGGCTACAAAATTGGATATTTCGGTGGGTAACGTTTTAACCATTTAACCATTAACGGCTGGGCATGAGGAAGCTTTCAGGGCAATGGGTGCTAAAATGCCTTAGCAAAGCACGAGCTTGAAGGATTTGATACCGGGGACGAAACTTTGATCCCGCACTACGACCCTGAGACTAAACGGCAGAGTAAACAATGGACTGGTCACAGTTCACTTCAAGACTCAGCCTTCAGTTAGCCGTCATGGTAACGTTGTTTTGGGAAAGTAAGGAGGCCTTCATACGGTCTGAACAAATTATTTGTCTAAATTGCGACGGAAGGCAGGGCGAGGAATGCGGCCGCGTAAAATCGACTTAAGCCCCCAGTGGAATTCGTTTCACTGACCGTTCCAAAACAGAAGTGACAGCAATGATCAGGAATCGATACAATTTACCCACAGCTCCCATCAGAGACACCAAAAAGAAAGAAATACAGACAGCTACTTTCCCACAAAATGGCAAATGGGCTATCCACAACAAAATAATATAAGCGATACATACACTCAAAGACGAACCATAACAAAAATAAACCGTAATTTATTGATATATAAGTTGCTTTTTGACTAGAGGTTATACTCAACATGCTCTTCGTCCTTTCCTCGATTCTGAAATTAATCACACACGTTATTACATTAATAAGGGTTTGGATTTTTTAGATTTACCTAGTATCTTCCTGGACAGTTCGGTGATTTCATCAATTCCTGCTAATTTTCAAAATACTGAAACAGCCATAATTTGCTATAAACACAATAAACCTTTTAGATCTATCATTTTTAATTTCATTAAACTTGTTTCTAATCTTGATATTGATACTCCTGTGATTGTAAAAAATCAGGGTACTGCTATCCTGCTGCTGGTCATATTATTACTGGCATTTTTTTTTAATATATATATTCCTGATTCTAGGATACGAAATATAATTTGCAAAGGACCGAAATATCGATTTCCTTCTAACTTTGATTTTAAATAAATGAAGAGATGAAATCGCTGCTGCCTTGAATGCATTTGGTAATCGATGGTGTAAACGAGAGTACGAGGACTGTTCAAATATGAATGCAACTAAGCTCATAAAAATGATTCCGTGATAGATTTCGATGAAAAATTTCTTTTGTCCCCTCAAAGAATTCCCCTTTAACAGATATACAGACTTTCAGTCTTCTAATCCAATCATTGAATGCATTTTGGTAGTCTTTTCGAGGTATACTATGAAGGCACTGGAATATTGCAGAACCGAGGTGTTTGCGCTGTACAAATTTTCGACCAGAAAGGTATTTTGGTTTAAACATATTTATTTCAAAATTCGTCCAATAACATGGTTACAAATTTGACATACAAGCAATATAGGATTAGAACGAAAGCGTAAATTACTTATAGAGTTCTTCTCCTCTACAATGTTAGCATTGTTAACTTGATGGTAGATTGTCTGACAGCTGTAATTATATGTTGTGATAGTTAATTCGTGTAATAAAGTGAAGTTACAAAACTGATTCATTATACTAAATAAATAAATTACTAAATAAATAAATCAGTCAAATGAAATATTTCATGTAATAAAGTGAAGTTACAAAACTAATTAATTATAGTAAATAAATAAATAAATGAATGAATAAATAAATAAATAAATAAATAAATAAATAAATATAATGAAATGAAATAAATAAGCAATAAGAACCAAACAGTGTATAATAATATGTATGTATATTAAAAAGGCTTTCTGGAAGAGGAACGACTAAGCTTACATCCACAGGCAGGTAGTGCATATATAGTTCAGGACAAGTTATACTTGCAACATGTATTTACCAGAGGTTTAAAAGCGTTTAGTGGCCAGTATGAATTTGTGTACTTTGTCAAAAATGACATTGTTTATGTCTACAGAGAGGTATGAATTTCCATACAACAGTAGGTTTAAAGAAGGTGTTTGGATTGTAGATATAGCATTCATTAAGGATGTGCGTTGAGTTTGATAGTGCACGCAGTGAAAGAAATAATGCTGCGAGTCCTCGATGCTACCACAACTACATAGTGGAGTTTCAGAGATATTTTTCATGAACAGGTCTAGATTTAAAGAACTGCAGTGAGTACGCAAACGAGTGTGTAAGATCTGTGCACGGCGACTACCAGTGTAATAATATTTCGGTGTGTGTTCTTTTTCTTTGTTTAAGTTGTACTTGAAAGAGTTTACATAATTACATTGTTGGAGTTCTAATGGCAGATTATTCCATTCTTTGGTCGTCATTGGCAGAAAGGAATGTTGATACTGATTGGTCCGGAAATCCCTTGAAACCATCTATATTGTATTTATAAGACCGTTACTTGAATATGGCGATGTCATATGGGACAACTGTACCCAATATGAAAAACGAGAACTAGACAAAATACAAAATGAAGCTGCCAGAATAGCAACGGGCGCAACAAAGCTAGTTTCTATAAACGAACTCTATTCTGAAGTTCGATGGGACAGTCTAGAGCAGAGACGCAAGAATCACAGATTAACTCTTTTCTTTAAAATGAAACACAATTTAGCTCCTCAGTATCTAACTTCTTTGGTACCTGAATCTATTAGCAATGTCTCTCATTATAATTTAAGAAATTCAAATAATCTGCGAGGAATCAAAAAAGGTATTTTTCAGCCGCGGGAACAAAAAAAAGTCACACGGGGCAAGGTCAGGGGAATACGGGGGGTGAGGGAGCTCAACAACCTTTTCCTGCTTCAGATAGTCTTGCACAATGAACGCCTTGTGCGATGACGCATTGTCATGTAGCAATCTGACATTGGCCAAACCAGTTGCGGGTCTTCGTTATTTGAAATATTTCTTCAATTTTCGAAGAACTATATTCTTGTAAAACTTCGCATTTACAGATTTGCCTTTAGGCACAGCAACCTGAATAACAGGGCCCTGACTTGAAAAGAATATGGCATACATTACTTTCTTGACGCTCATGGTCCGCTTTGCAATGCATGGTCTTTTGCAATACTTTTTTGCCCATATTTTGTTTTTAATCTTTCGCTTTGGCTCAAAAAAGTGAACCCATGTCTCGTCACCTGTGACGACATTAGCGAAAGACCGTGCATTGTAATTTGGAAACTTTTTAAGCAACTTCTTGGCGCACTGAACGCGTGTCTTTTTCTGCTCATCTGTCAACAGATGGGGAATCCATCTAGCACAGATCTTTCTCATTTTCAAATTCCGTTTCAGAATTGTATGAGCTGCTCCTAATGAGATGCCAACCATACTAGCTATTTGCCTAGTGGTGTATCGTGCATCGGTAGCAACTATTTCTTTCACCCTAGCAACCATCTTGGCATATGTTGCTCTTTTCGGTCGTCGATCATGTGGTGCATCTTCTGTTGAGCCTAGCCCACAGCTGAATTTCTTACACCAACGAAAAACTGTCGGAAAAGACATTTCATTATGCCCATAAACCGAACATATTTCATCAAAAATGTCTTTGCACCGTATACCAAGAATACAACGATTCTTAATATAGGACCATATTCAACGGCGTACTCTGACCTTCTTCCAACCATGTTTTGTATTAGTATACAAGAGTAGACAGTGTTTATCGAACGATATACATGGCTAAAGTGCACGGATTTTAACAGGTTTGGTATCACTCTATAGGTAAAGTGTTTTTTCTACGCTGTGATATTTATTTCCAGGTGATTTTTGCATTAGTGCATGAGAAAACGTTCTACTTGCATCCATATTTTAACAGTCCTCGTATATTGAGCATAACGATCTCAAAGAATGGGAACTTAGCATACTGAAACTAGTGAACAAATGCATTTCTTTCTACTCTCAAAATACGAACTTATTACCTCATAAACCCAAGCTTACTTTATGTCACCTAACACTAGGTATTCGAGAATTTCATAGGAAGTTTGTTTTGGCTGCAGCAGATAAGGCCGCTAACAATGTGGCCGTTGTTTGACAGCTACACTATGTTAACACTTTTCAGCAAGACCTTGGTGGTACTAAGGCCTATGAACTTCAGCCTTTGGTTGAAGAGATGGCTTTAGTTGATGACTACATTTGTGATTCAGCCATCAAGTTTGCTGTTTGTGTTACAGAAGGCAAAGACAAGCTTCTTACGATATATTGGTTACCTAAACTTCATAAAAGACCATACAAAGCACGGTCTATTGCAAATTCAAGACCACCACTGAACTCTCCAAATTATTAACCTCATGTTTCACTGCCATCAAAAACATGTGACTAAATATTGTGACAAAGTCTTTGAAACCTTGGGGAGAAATATGTTTTGTTCTATAAAACATTCCAATGAAGTTTTACTTAAATTGTAATCCAGACGTTTTCGCGCTTCAAGTCTGTCTACTTATGATTTTTCCACCCTTTACACTATATTTTCTCATAATCGTATGAAAGAAAGAAAACCCTCTATCTTGCATGTACTGTAAGAAATGCTGCTTCACTTCTGAAGAGCATCAAAATTATACTTTATGGTTATGTCAGAAAGTGTGTGAAGCTCTCAATTTCTACTTGACAATTTTTACATAAGATTTGGTACTAAGTTATTTAGACAAGTTGTGGATATTCAGATGGGTATAAATTGTGCATCCTTTGTGGCTGATCTGTTCTTGTTTTGTTATGAAAGATACTTGAACTGACTTCAACATTCGTAATAAATTGTTAACTGCTAAACTTCTCAATCAGGGATATCGGTATCATAAACTACGCAAAACCTTTTGAAAAATTTATAGACGTCATTCCGATTTAATTTCAAAATTCAATGTTGGACTTAAATCTCTTCTGCTACAAGTTCTATCGGAACCCGAATTTTATGGTGACTAGTTGCAACAACTTCAGCACTCAATATCGTTAAAATATTCTTCGATATGAAAAGATTGGATACAACATAAATGTTATACGACATACTGCATGCATGGTAGTTAACCAAATTACGGTTGACAACTTTGCTTCCCTCTTTAATTGGAAGCCGAACATCACTTTAACAAGTCCATATAATGAACACCCCTCTACACCCCACTTTATATACAGAAAACTGGTGTTTACGGGGGTATGCATTATTTGTTTTTATTTCTGCTCAAATACATAGGTTGTGGGTACTCGTTAGAACCGCCTCGATGAGGCGGTTCTAATGAGCACTCACAGCCTATGCTTGGAGTATAAATAAGGAAAATGTCACGGTTTTTCATCAGAAAAGTAGCCATTTTGAAGAAGTGCAAAAATACACTTTGTCGCACGGATTTTATATCGTAATGATAAATGGTTTAAAATTTCACGAGAAAAACTAGCCTGAATTTAAATAAATGATAATAAGTTGTGATAGGAAAAAGATTTTTAAAATGAAGATATGTCCGTATAATATGACGTTTACCTGTTATTGAAAAGACGATGCACGTACTTGACAGCACGAAGGTTAAACATAATTTGCATATTGATCAACTGAAACCGGATCAAGTTTTGAGGACTTAAGGAGATTGGTTACATCTTCAGGGTGGGAGACTTCTTCAAAAATATTTGCCCTTTGATTACAGGGGTTTAATCTTAATGGAAATAATTTGCTGCCCCGGAATGAATTCTTTCCTTGAATTCTTTCCTTTAAGAATTAGACCCTTGTATTTCTATCAGAATTCTAATCATATATAACATGGGAAATATACGGGCCGATTCATTTTCATAATACATGTATAATATGAATATGAGTATGTGAAAAAGTTCAAGCAAGCCATGGCGATATCACAATTCATTAATCGGCCCCGCTCATTGGGGCTTACAGAAAAAGATGGGCTGCATTATGCTTCTACGCACGCACAAGAGTACTGGTAAACCGCTTAGAGGACCTAAGCCTACCCAGGCAAAGCAGTGCGAGTCGAACCGCCCATGCTTATAAACCCTATTAGTTTTATTGGGCTTGAGATGTCATTTCATCTCAGTGTCGGGTACAAGTCCCACAAAATGGGAAGCAACGTCTCCAAAATGACATATGCAGTGCTGACGGGGACGTTAAATATGTTCTATTAAAGGGTTAAACCTCAAAGAATCAAACAAACAAACAAACACTCAATCAATTCATCAATTTACATCCCATAACTGATATATTGACATGATTTTGGTCGTTTATGATTAAAGGTAATACAGCCAAAGAAATTTACGGCCTGTCAAATAATTTTATAAAAGGGCCATTGATTTGGGAAGTTCTGTAAACGAGTGAACAAGTGATGAAATTTTCTGCAATCAAGACTGCGTAAGCCCGAATATGACATTTCCTTTCCGGTATACATTACGAAAACACGCCTTTACAAATACATTGCCAATTTTTTGGCCAAAAATTAGAAATTTTGAGATGAAAAAATGTGATATTTTTCTTATTTCTGCTCAAAACACAGATCGTGGGGACTCGATAAAACCGCCTCGACGAGGCGGTTCTATCGAGTACCCACGATCTATGTTTTTGAGCAGAACTAAGAAAAATAATGTATACCCCCTTAAACCCCGGTTTTACTATATAAGTGTGGGGTATGAGGGGGTCAAAATTATATAGGCGTCTTCTCGTAATGTACGAGAAAGAAATTTCAACAAGAAAAGAGAACAGCAATTAAAAACGGAAAATTGGTAAAAACGAAAAGAAAATTAAAACCACATAGGACCTCGTTTTAACGACGTATTATGTCATTTGTTCAGTTTAAAGATAACGTTTGAACAACATAATAATTCATTTAAATAACTTAAATTTGTTTGTTTCAATTTCCTTTTTCTAATTTTTGTTTAAATTTCTTCTCTTTTTTCATTAGTTCAATTTCTATTCTAATAAAATTTTGAAAGAAAATATTCAGCTAAAGTCTCGTTTAAACAACATAATAACTCGTTTAAACTTACTTACTTCTCTGTACTGGCCGTCCTAAGGCGGCTTATTTTTGAATGTAGCTTTGTCGGATTTTCCGATGGGGCTTTTCATGTTGTACGAGGGTAGGCGGAAATGTTCTGAGCCTGACCAAGAAGCAGGCATCGAACAGCCATGAAATTTTGTATTCATTAAATCCAAACATTTACTACTTGATTTTACTCAAATGAGTTCAGGTTTACCTGCAATAACGTAGAAATTCTAGACTTTGAAAATTGATACTAGCACGTTTTTGAGAAAATGGACAAAATCTGGCATCGTGGTGTCATCAAGTACCTCCATAAAAAGGGGTTAGCTCCTAAGGACATTCATGCCGATATGGTTGCTACATTAGGAGATGATGCCCCTTCGTATGCAACCGTGAAAAGGTAGGCAGCAAATTTTAAGATGGGCAAGGACAGCCTTGAAGATGATGACCGGTGTGGACGACCCACAACGGCAACAATTGAGGAAACCATCAGCCAAGTGCACAGGGCCGTGATGGATGACAGGCGTTTAACTGTGAATCAGTTAGATAACACTGCTGGCATCTCCCGTGAACGAGTAGAGAACATTCTACACAGTGAATTAGGAATGTCGAAGGTTTCCGCCAGATGGGTGCCACGGCGTTTGACGCCTGATCAAAAGTTGACCAGACTGAACCTGTCACAAGCCAACTTGGCTTTTTTTGAAGCAGACCAAGATGGGTTTCTTGACCGTTTTGTCACTCAGGATGAGTGTTGGGTTCATCAATTTGAGCCAGAGACCAAAAGACAATCCATGCAATGGAAGCACCCTGGCTCACCCCCTCCAAAGAAGGCAAAGGTCGTCTCCTCTGCAGGGAAGGTGATGGCATCAGTGTTCTGGGATGCCAAGGGTAAAATATTCATAGATTACTTTCAAAAGGGCAGAACAATTAATGGGGAGTATTATGCAGATCTGCTAAAACAATTGCGAAAAGCAATTAAGGCTAAATGACCCGGAAAATTGACAAAAGGGGTCTTGTTCCATCAGGACAATGCGCCTGCTCATAAATCGGTTGTCGCAATGGCTGCTGTGCATGACTGTGGCTTCACACTTGTCGATCACCCTCCGTATTCACCTGATCTAGCTCCATCAGATTATTTCCTGTTTCCAAACATGAAAAAGCACTTGGCTGGGCAGCATTATCGGTCCGACGAGGAGGTGATAGCTGCTGTGGAGGAGTTTTTCAGGGACCAAGATGAGACCTTCTATACCACTGGGATCCAAGGACTCCAGCATCGCTGGAGGAAGTGCAAGGACAGGAAGGGAGACTATGTTGAAAAATAAGGCCCTTTGAACATGGACAAACCATTGGATCTTGGGCAGGCTCAGAACTTTTCAGCCTACCCTGTGTTTATGCATTATGAAAACATCACCCTGTAAAATAACGACATCCAACATGGTGTCAGAAACTACACAGTTTGTGACTAAAATGATAACATCTTTCTTATTTCTGCTTTCAACATAGATTGTGGGTACTCGTTAGAACCGCCTCATTTCTAACGAGTACCCATAATCAATGTTTATGAGCAAAAATAAGACAGATAATGTATACCCCCGTAAAGCCTACTTTTCTCAATATAAAGTGGGGTTTAGATCGGGTCTTCGTTTCACGGACTTGTTATCGCTATTTGGGTGTGTATTATTATTAATATTATTATTTAATTTTCATTATCTGTGCCTGTTGCACCGTGATAACCTCCTGTTGGATTTTGGTTGGTTGATTTGAAGTTTAACGTCCCCGTCAACACTGTAAAGGTCATTTTGGAGACGTTGCTTCCAATTTTGTGGGACTTTTACCCGACACTGAGATGAAATGACATCTCAAGCCCTGTCGCCCAATGAAACCAATAGGGTTCTTAAGCATGGACGGTCCGCCTCGCACCGCGGTTCCTGGACAGGCTTAAATCCTCTAAGCGGTTTACCAGTACTAGTGTGCGGGCCGGGTTCAGCTCTGCGTGGAAGCATCATGCAGCCCATATATTTCTTCAAGCCCCTTTGGGCGGGGGCTAGACCTCCTGTTGGAAGAGGGAGCTGATCACGGTGCTGTTTCATCACGTGAACAAGTCCGTGAAATGAATACCCCCTAAACCACACTTTATATAGCGAAAACTAGGGTTAACGGGGGTATACATTATTTTTCTTATTTGTGCTCCTAGACATAGGTTGTGGGTACTCGTTAGAACCGCCTCATTTCTAACGAGTACCCATAATCAATGTTTATGAGCAAAAATAAGACAGATAATGTATTCCCCCGTAAAGCCTACTTTTCTCAATATAAAGTGGGGTTTAGAGCGGGTCTTCGTTTCACGGACTTGTTATCGCTATTTGGGTGTGAATTATTATTAATATTATTATTTAATTTTCATTATCTGTGCCTGTTGCACCGTGATAACCTCCTGTTGGATTTTGGTTGGTTGATTTGAAGTTTAACGTCCCCGTCAACACTGTAAAGGTCATTTTGGAGACGTTGCTTCCAATTTTGTGGGACTTTTACCCGACACTGAGATGAAATGACATCTCAAGCCCTGTCGCCCAATGAAACCAATAGGGTTCTTAAGCATGGACGGTCCGCCTCGCACCGCGGTTCCTGGACAGGCTTAAATCCTCTAAGCGGTTTACCAGTACTAGTGTGCGGGCCGGGTTCAGCTCTGCGTGGAAGCATCATGCAGCCCATATATTTCTTCAAGCCCCTTTGGGCGGGGGCTAGACCTCCTGTTGGAAGAGGGAGCTGATCACGGTGCTGTTTCATCACGTGAACAAGTCCGTGAAATGAATACCCCCTAAACCACACTTTATATAGCGAAAACTAGGGTTAACGGGGGTATACATTATTTTTCTTATTTGTGCTCCTAGACATAGGTTGTGGGTACTCGTTAGAACCGCCACAATGAGGCGGTTCTAACGAGCACTCACAACCTATGACTGCAGTGTAATTAAGAAAAATATAACTAATTTTCATCAGAAAAGTAGCCATTTTGGAGAAGTGAAAAAAATGCGCCATGTCGCGCGGCTGTGCTATCGTAATGTGTGGTTCTTAATTTCCAGTTTTGTTTTCCTTTTTGAAAGTTGATTTTTAAAATCATGTTTCTTAGTCAACACATTTCTACTTCCGGTACTGGACCGCGTTATTCCACTTCCGCTGTTCGTTCGCTGCATAAAATAGTCCAAATGAACTCTTGAAAATTAATTTTGCAGGCATGGAACGTCTTTCAAAATATTTCAGTTTTCGAGACTTTATACGGATTGAATATAAATTGGCACAGAAAGACGAATTCTGAAAAGAAAACAGTACTCTGGGACTATTTTCCTACGCGCTTTCCGATGATATGTATGTTTTACTCTTTTATCCCTGAGTTTCTAAACAGGACTCTTCTCGCTTTGAATATATTCTAATAAAAAGGGTAGTTCGATGACACGATGACAAACAGTGTATATGTAGATTCTGGCGAGACGTTCTAGTTATTAGTTACTGTTCCTCTTGATGCCATTGGGAGACTGCAATCTTTGATTGTTGCTTTTTCTGAGCATCAATTTCTATATTTTCTTTTTGCTTGTTTTGTTTTCATTCTTGTGTCAGTTTCTTTTTATTTTATTGTTTTGATTTCGTTTCTTTTAAGAACAGAAAAGAAATTAAAACCCATATAGTATCGCGATTTATCGATTCATACTGTCGTTAAAACGGTTTGTTCAATTTAAAGATCTCATTTAAACAACATATTATCTGGGTGAAACGACTAACTTGTTTTGATTTTTTGTCTTTCTTTCATTCTTTTTTATACTCAAACTTCCTTTCTGTTGTTAGTGATTTGATCACGTGTCTAATAAGAATTCATTACGATAACACATCCGAGCGACAAAATCATTACGATAACACACCCGTGCGTCATAGTGCATTTTTACATCCCAAAAGCGGTCAATTTCCTGAAGAAAATATGTGATATTTTTCTTATTTATATTCTAAACATAGGTTGTAGGTACTCGTTAGAACCGCCTCATTGAGGCGGTTCTAACGAGTACCCACAACCTATGTCTAGAAGCAGAAATAAGGAAAATAATGTTCACCCCCATAAACCCCAGTTTTCTCTATATAAAGTGGGGTGTACGGGGGTGTTTATTTCACGGACTTGTTAGCGTGATGTGCATTTTTATACAGAGGGCCCGCATTATAACGACAGTATTTGTCCACTATCACTTAACCGTTATAAGGAATTGACCGCTATAATGAATCTTCATAAGGGGTAGCATTATTGATAAAAAAAGACCATTTTAGCCAAAATAACTCCAAACAAATGCTGTGGACATTTGTTAGAATCGCCTCGTCGAGTACCCACAATCTATATTCAGGAAAATAAGGTTTATCCCTGTAAACCCAAGTTTTACTATATAAAGTGGGGTTCAATTGGTCAGTAAAATTATACAGGCGTGTTTACGTGATGAATTTATCATTATCAGAGAAAAGTTGGTCAAACTGCAAGTATAAGTTTGTTTCTATCATTTAGCACTGCTGAATTCCGCCATAAGGTTAACCTACAACAATGTTGGTTCCCGTATTCACAATGCAGGACAAAGAGCAGATCGAGGGCCATTCCACTGTTACGAAACGTAATTCCAAAGTCTAACCAGTGCTTCAGCTGAAGTGCACGACCCGCTGGATGCTTTGAGCTTTATAAGTGTTACCATATATGGATATGGCGGCCATGTTGGTCATGTGACCTGGACCTAAAACGGTTCCCCAAATAAATGCGCCCTATCGTAAGGAGCAAAAATATATCTTATACTTTAGTACTGTATTCTGAATCGTTTGCAGGATAAAATGCATTCTCACTTTTCCAATACAAAAGCATATGTGTCAAAGTTTGACCTAGGCACAAAGAAGGTCAAGGTCAACCCAGGGTCACCATTTTAGCAATTTATGATGGGCCTACGTCCCAGATGCTATTTATCAAGTTTCGTGGAAATCTGCCCAGTGGTTCTGGAGAAGACTATTTTGAAGGGTTTTTACCATATATGGCTTGGCGGCCATTTTGGTCATGTGACCTGGACCCCATGAGCAAATTTTGGTTTCCCCCATCCCATAGAGGCTCCATATGGAATTTGACTTCAATCGGCCCAACGGTTTCCGAGGATAAGCAGTTCAAAAATTTTCACATTTTTCGCCTCGTCGAGGCTATACTAAATGGAATGTAATATTTCGCAAATTCATTGGTTAGATCTCATTGATATCTATCAGTATGCCAAAAATTGTTTAAATATTCCAAGCGGTTAAGTCACCATCACCAATTTTCACAAACGGGTTACGGACGGACAGACAGACCATATATGGCTTGGCGGCCATTTTGGTCATGTGACCTGGACCCCATTAGCAAATTTTGGTCCCCCCCATCCCATAGAGGCTCCATATGAAATTTGACTTCAATAGGCCCAACGGTTTCCGAGGAGAAGCAGTTCGAAAATTTTCACATTTTTCGCCTTGGCGAGGCTATACTAAATGGAATGTAATATTTCGCAAGTTCATTGGTTAGATCTCATTGATATCTATCAGTATGCCAAAATTGTTTAAATATTCCAAGCGGTTAAGTCACTATCACCAATTTTCACAAACGGGTTACGGACGGACAGACTGACAGACTGACAGAATGACACGGTGATTTGAGGGCACTCTTAGAAAATCAACCGACTTCAGTCGGTCGCTTTTTCTGCGGGTCGTGCAATTTTAGAAAGCGATGCCGCATACAAAATCTAATTTTGAAAAATAATATCATACCATCGTGAATTGACGTTTAAATTTCCGTACTGTAAAGCACTGAGAGCACTGTTGGGTCGATTGTTCACAAGCTGGGAATGAGATCCTGAACGGAGTCTTGGTCTGTCCTGTTTAACCCTTGAATTTCCGAACTTTAAGCACAAAGTTTTGCCAATTCACCATATTTGCATTATTTGCTGGCTCCCAGCTTGCACATTGTCAATATTGGAAAACAGGTAACCAGACCCCCTGACCTTTCAAGGTCATGGGGGTCTGGTTACCTGTTTTTCCAATACTGATAAGCTTCAGACTAGGACCCAGCAGATTATGCAAATAAGGTGAATGTTCCAGCACATGCGCCAGGTCAATATTTAACAGTAAATTTACACAACAATCTGACGTCACAACGAGATGGATATCGGGGCTATTCACCATAATTGCATTATTCGCTGGCTCCCAGCTTGCACATTGTCAATATTGGAAATATACCTGTTTTTCCAACACTGATAACCTTCAGACTAGGAACCAGCAGATAATGCAAATAAGGTGAATGTTCCAGCACATGCGCCAGGTCAATATTTAACAGTAAATTCACACAACAATCTGACGTCACAACGAGATGGATATCGGGGTTATTCACCATATTTGCATTATTTGCTGGCTCCCAACTTGCTCATTGTCAATATTGGAAAAACATGTAACCAGACACCCCTGACCTTTTAAGGTCAGGGGGGTCTGGTTACATGTTTTTTCAACACTGATAACCTTCAGACTAGGAACCAGCAGATAATGCAAATAAATTGAATTACTTTTAATAACCGTCACCTGGAATTCCTATAAATCAGTGATGTTCAAGTTGACATCATCACTGAAGAGCTTCTGTGCTTAGTAGTTTTGGGTCGAATAATTAACAATCGACCCAAAATGATTAACAATCGACCTAAATTGTCAATCGACCCAAAATGATTAACAATCGACCCAAATTGCCAAGCGACCTAAAAGGTAACATATCGCATAATCGATCAGCAGCCTATTCACAATTTAATTTTTGACGACAAATAAAAACAAGAAAAAATACATGAAGTTATCCGTATGAAGCCATCTTTAACCTTAATTAAGTGGGGTATACAAGTGTCTATTACACTGATTGTTAATCGACATAAAGTATACTTATCGCATAATCGATCAGCCGCCTACCCACAATTTATTTTTGACAAAAATAAAAGCAAGAAAAAAAATACATGAAGGTATCCTCATAAACCCAGCTTTAACCTTAATTAAGCGGGGTATACTAGTGTCCATAACGTGATCTCTGCCTTGACGTACTCCTTACGTTAACAAGTCCGTGAAATAAACACTCCCTAAACCATTTTTATATTGAGAACACTGGGGTTTGCGGGGGTACACATTATTTTTTCTTATTTTTGGCTCCAACACATAGGTTGTGGGTACTCGTTAGAACCGCCTTCATGAGGCGGTTCTAACGATCACCCACAACCTATGTTTGCAGTATAAATAAGAAAAATATCACGGATTTTATTATAAAAGTAGCCATATTGGAGATAAGAGAAAACTGCACTATGTCGCATGAGTGTGTTATCAAAATGAAAACTTCAGAAACTGAGGAAAAACAACGTTCTGCGGTGTATTATCTGGATCTGCACTGTTTGCAAAGACGCTAGGCATATAAGGAAGGAATAAAGTATCTTTGCTCTGAACATAAACATCCTATTTTAAACCTTTTTTAATGCATAATTGTCAAAAACATTTCAACAGTGTGAAATATGCAGACCGACACGCTGTGGTATAAAACAAAGAAACCACAAGTGCTTGATCATTTTAACAGTGTGGAGATAAAATAATCAAATAATTAAACTATTAAGTAAATTATAAAATATGCATTTAACGATATACTGCATTCTGGTAACGTTTTTGATTACCTTTGCTCGCTGCAAAGATTGTACATCTTCTTGTCTGGCAGCCCGGGTAATGTATGCAGAGTTGTATACCAGGTAATCTCTCTCTCTCTCTCTCTCTCTCTCTCTCTCTCTCTCTCTCTCTCTCTCTCTCTCTCTCTCAAAATGTTGGCTGTTTGCTCATTGGCTAGTCCAGGAATTTTGGCTTTGTTTAGTTTAGAGCTTATCGAACAAGTCAACACTATTTAGGTCATTTCCAGCTGTTGACCAAAGACACTTTTCCCGAAGCAGGCTGGCGGTTAATCACGGAGAAATGTATATGCTTCGCACCCTGCCCCTCCCTTTCCCCCCCCCCCCCCCCCCCCAAATGGCAGCTGCACTTCTTGAATCACAGGAGGGAGAGAATGAGCATACTTTGTAGTAAGTCATCAGTTTCTTCGAAATAATGTCGTCGAACCGGGCGGGAATCGAACTCGCGACTTCCTCAGAACCAGTACGGCCACTGAAGCCGGTTCCCAGAACAAAAGAAGTACATGGTAAGGTAGCGCCATATAATTTGTTCTAGTCGTTTGAATTTCTTATCGTTAACTTACAAGTTACTTACTGTGTCGGTACTATTTTTGGGATCCGGCTCCCGCCCAAAGGGCTTGAAAAAATATATGGGCTGCACGATGCAACCACATAGAGCTGAATCCGGCCCGCACACTAGTACTGGTAAACCGCTTAGAGGATCTAAGCCTGTCCAGGAACCGCGGTGCGAGGCGGACCGTCCATGCTAATAAACCCTTTTGGTTTCATTGGACGACAATAGAAGACTCCTTGGTGTAGTGGTTACGCTACTCGCCTTGTAAACCAGAGATCGCAGGATCGCGGGCTTCTCCAGATTTTCGGATGAGTCTTTTAACCGAGGCCCCGTCTCCGTATGACCTTAGCTGTTGGTGGGACGTTAAACTCAAACACTCACTCACTCATTGGGCGACAGGGCTTGAGATGTCATTTCATCTCAATGCCGGGTACAAGTCCCACAAATTTGGAAACAACGTCTCCAAAGTGACATTTACAGTGTTGACGGGGACGTTAAACCTCAAATCAAACAAACAATAATTTGGGGATAACTGCACTAAAATATCATTTTTGAAAATAAATCAGTTGTTTTACGCTTAGAAAATTTGGTCTTATGGCGGAACGTGAGCAATGCCGATATCCTAAATGTTCAATATATAAAATATCGACTATTTGACAACTTAACCAAATTTATGGCCGATTGTCTCTGAGTGTAGGCTGGCAAATTCTGAACGGTGACATAGACTGTTAGTATATAGTTTATCAACAACCTATGATAGTTCAACGTTCAAGCGTGACAAGTCTTTCCATGTTTTAGGGAAAGAAGGTTTCGAATTTCGTTTTCCTCAGGATTTTAAAATTATAAATAAGTTTTTTGATAATGCTTTTAGGTAGCGTTTAGTATGATGCAGTACGAATCTCAGTAAAACTTTATCTCCCAATGTAAAAATCCTAACCGAAGGCGACTTACCTAAAACACGGACTAGTCGAGCATTAAAAGTGCAGTCACGTCTCACTGCGTTTTGAAAGACAAAAGCTGGTGCAATTTGACATGAAACTGACCTTTATGCAAAGAATAAATCGCCTAATAGGTCGGGTTTCGTTAACTTCTCGTGTATTTTTCGGCATCTCGTGAATGGTGACCTAATTACCAACCTCTATGATCGACCTCTTCGGTACGCAGCGAAGATAAAATATACATGCATTCAGTCGCCAAACCACAAAATTTTTTCCAGTCCATATTCTATAGATTACCCTCATACGCAACATCCTGACCCTCATTGCATTTTTTTTTCGTTATCGAACTGATCACGAGTGCATTAGTATTGGATAAATAACAACATTCCAGCAGCCTGTTGTATGCTTGAGCATATTAATCAGCATTCAACGCGATGTCCGATGGGATAAATTGTCATAAACTTGCGACAGTATTTTCTGCTGTTGGAAAACCGACGTCATCGCGTAACGCCGATTTTCGGTTTATACATGTGAGTGAGTTTTTGAGTTTTACGTCCCACCAACAGCTAAGGTCATACGAAGACGGAACCTCGGTTTAGAGACTCATCCGAAAGTCTGGAGAAGCCCGGGATCGATCGTGCGACCCCGGGTTTACAAGGCGAGCAGCGTAACCACACATGTATCTCCAAGGTAGCTTCATAATGTAAGACCTTTAGAACACTATACATGTACGACTTGGAATGATGACTACATTCAGGACAACATTCAGCGGTTTGAGTGAACTGAAAGCAAGTTGACAACACTGTCGCTTCATTACGAGAACACACCTATATAATTTTGATCCCCCCCCCTCATACCCCACTTTTATATAGCGAAACTGGGGCTTAGGGGGTATACATTAGTTTTCTTATTTCTGCTCAAAAACATAGATTGTGGGTACCCGTTAGAACCGCCTCACCGAGGCGGTTCTATCGAGTCCACGCAATCTATGTTTTTAGCAGAAAACATAGATTGTGGGTACCCGATAGAACCGCCTCGCAGAGGCGGTTCTATCGAGTCCCCGCAATCTATGTTTTGAGCAGAAATAAGAACAAATATCACAATTGTTTCATCTTAAAATTTCTAATTTCTGGCCAAAAAATTGGTAATGTATTTGTATAGGTATGTTTTCGTTATGTATTTTTGCGCTGGATACGTGCTGAACGGAAAAATGAGCTGCTTTTAACCCTACACTCTCGTAAATTATGTAAACCGGTTAGACACTGACGCCACGTTCTGAAGCGTCTGATCTGGATCTTAACTGTATGCCAATGTCCTAGCGAATGCGCAGAGTCAATGTTTTACAAATAAGCTTTCTTTTACTGTGACACAGCAGTCTGACGTCACAACGACAAGAAAGGCGCGGCTATTTTCTGTAAAAAAAAACGTAACCGTTACTGTAAATATGTTCAGCAGTATGCACTGAAGAGCTTCTATTCTTAGTAATTTTCGGTCAACTGATATCCAATCGACCCAATAATTTAAGGGATTACACTTACTACTTTCAAAATTGCCATTAGGGCAGGTAAATCGGCGGGACTTCTGTCGAAAATGTCAGCGGAGCCGTAAAACGCCTCTACCTAAAACACACCGGTTACCGCGGTACAACGTACGCAACTCAGAACAACGAACGCTACTGAAATTAATGACGTCACAACAGTATTTTCGGTAAGAAAATGATTTTTTTCAGCCAAAATCCTAATCTTTTTGACTGGTTATTTTGCAAAGCTGCAGAAATATGGTATTGCCTTTTAAATATACAAGTGCAGAGAATTCTGTTCATGAAAAACGAAACTAAAAACACCTTTTCTTTAGTCTAGCGTGTTTTCCCCGACCCCAGCATACTTCGGTCAGTATTTTCCGACCGTAAAACATCTTTTATGAACATGATTTTTTATTTATATGTTATTGGGATTCCAGAGCTTTCAATGATAAATTTGCTTGAGCCCCAGTTGGTGTCAATGTCCACTGAATCCGAGGATGGTTCAGAACTTGATGTTTTGTCAGGGTACAACTTACCACGGGTTATGATACACCATAACGCGGTTAATCAGCACAGTTTTGGTACAACAAACACGGATTACAATCTTCGTGAAATGAGACAAAACACTTTAATCCGCCGGCGAAGTCACAATACCTGATGTTATTTTTAATTCCAAACGATGCATTTGATTGTCACATACTCTTTAATGCCTTCCTGATTCATATTATTATGATTTCTGGACTTATGCGAGTCATCGTTTCTGAATTACGAAGTGCTAACTTGTATTTAGGATCAGAATTGTTACTGATGACACGTCAAATGACCCTCATTCACAAGGAGCTGTGATATGGAAAAGTTAGTCCATAGCTCTCACCAAAGAGGCAAACTTAGCTACACCATCCCGAGAAATTATCAAATTCTGAACGGCATTTCAATCTTTTATGGTTCGAGGGAATAAGGATCCTTTTTAATTGTCAGGTGTTGCTACAGGGTTCTGGAAAGCCAATGAATGGTGAGTTCTACAGTGCATATTTTGGGTATTAAGGTCATCTGTTGCGATGCTAGCGGTACACTTTGGACTTTGTACAATAGTATAAATGTATCTAATCTCTCTCGTCCTCTTGAGAGATTTTTTTATTTAACCCATGTATGCCTAGCGGCCCATATTTGGGACATTGGCAAACAGTATAGATACAGATCAGAAGCCGTACAATACGGCGTCTGATCTGGGCCTACACTGTTTGCATAAAGCACATGCATTTTTTGTAAAATTTACCGAAAGCAAAACCAACCCGACACCCCTGTAATTGGAAATCATGGGGCCATTTCAAACTTATGATGGGGAAGATTATATTGTCTTATATAGGTTATTGAACCCACATTTTTAGGATCGTTCTCCTTTAAGTGTAAGATGCCTCAACTTTATTCGTTCTTCTCCTGGTAAGTCTGTATAGTACTGCACTTAACGCGTTGAAATCATTTTATTGCCCAACATCCTATTCTGTCTACTATATCATTCTGAAGTTTCATTGAGAATGCATTTCAAATTTCACGCTCGTAAACACAGTGATCTGAGCTTATTTCTGAGCCATTGTCAGAGCCATTGTCAGTGGAAATGTCATTAATGTACAAGAAGAACAACAACGGGCCAAGAACGGTACCTTGTAGGACACACGGCAACACTTGAGCCCACTCCGAAGTTTCATTATTGTTAACATATTAACAAAACTAGCTATTGTCAATAAGGAAAGGAATTTATCTATTTGATAAGGTCATACCGAGAGGGGACCTGGGTTTAAAGACTCATCGAGATGTCTGGAGATTCCAGATATCGAACCGAAGACCCCTGGTTTATGAGGTGAGTAGTAGAGAATGACCGTTGAAAAGATTTCATACCACACCCATTTCAGGTTCTTTTTCTTTCATAGTTTTGATCTAAAACCTTAGAACTTTTTCAAAAAGCAGTCACTTACATTGCTGACTGGGGCCCCCGCCTGTCAAGCCTTAGGGAAATAGATTGGGCTGCATGATACTTCCACGCAGAGCTAAAACCGACCGCACATGAGAACTGTTAAACCGCTAAGAGAGTCAAAGCCTGCCAAGGCAAAGTGGGACGAGATGGACCTTCCCTACATATAAACCCTTTCGTTTGCCTGGGTGGCAGGGCTTGAGATGCCATTCCATCCCAGTGTCGGGTAAAAGTTCCAAACAATTGGAAGCAACGTCCCCAGAATGACCTAAATAGTGCTGACGGAGAAGTAACACAGCCGACTGCTTACGTCCGCAATAGTGTGATGAAATTATTATGGCTTTGAGTGACGTCACGTTACGCGCAATACCTTAACGACAGAGTGCATGACGTCTTATACAACAAAGGCACACCAAACACCTCAGAGTCAAACACGTGAGAATACTCGATTTTCCCTGGGTAGGATAATAGTTTTATCCAAGTAAAATCTAGGATTCCCCAGATTCGTGTGCAAGAACTAGTAACAAGGGACTAACGTATAAAATTCGTATCCAGGAAAGACTCGAATCAAGGTCATTGCAAGTTCCTGTATTGATATAATGAACACGAGTGAGTATTTTGTGGTTCGCAAGATTTTAATCAGTTTCATCGATCAAATTAATGAATTGCACGACCCGCAGAAAAAGCGACCGACTGAAGTCGGTTGATTTTCTAAGAGTGCCCTAAAATCACCGTGTCATTCTGTCAGTCTGTCAGTTTGTCCGTCCGTAACCCGTTTGTGAAAATTGGTGATAGTGACTTAACCGCTTGGAATATTTAAACAATTTTTGGCATACTGATAGATATCAATGAGATCTAACCAATGAACTTGCGAACCATTACATTCCATTTAGTATAGCCTCGCCGAGGCGAAAAATGTGAAAATTTCCGAACTGCTTCTCTTCGGAAACCGTTGGGCCGATTGAAGTCAAATTTCATATGGAGCCTCTATGGGATGGGGGAAACCAAAATTTGCTCATGGGGTCCAGATCACATACCAAAATTGCCGCCAAGCCATATACGGTAAAAACCCTTCAAAAATAGTCTTCTCAAGAACCACTGGGCAGATTTCCACGAAACTTGATAAATAGCATCTGGGACGTAGGCCCATCATAAATTGCTAAAATGGTGACACTGGGTTGACCTTGACCTTCTTTGTGCCTAGATCAAACTTTGACACATATGCTTTTGTATTGGACAAGTGAGAATGCATTTTATCCTGCAAACGATTCAGAATACAGTACTAACGTATAAGATATATTTTTGCTCCTTACGATAAGGCGCATTTATTGGGGGAACCGTTTTAGGTCCAGGTCACATGACCAAAATGGCCGCCATACCCATATATGGTAACACTCATAAAGCTAAAAGCATCCGGCGGGTCGTGCACTTCAGCTGAAGCACTGGTTATGTTCTTCAGTCGCTTCTGTACTTACAAATTATTATGCAGATTCTGGGGATTGTACTGTGAGTGAAGTCTCAGTGAAGTTGGTTTTGCTCAATAGAGCTCATTGATGGCGGTAACAACATGCACATTTGAATGGTTGCTCTGTAGTTTTCTATTGCTGACATGTTTATGTACAGGTTATTCTGTGGCCCCGCCCACCGCGGCTTTGGAAAATGAATGGGCTGCATAGTGCTTCCATGAAGAGCTGAAACCGATCACACAGTACTAATTGTTAACCGCTTAGAAGGTATAAGTCTACCAGGCAAAGTGGTGCGAGTCCGACCGCTTTTTCATATATATGTGAACCCTAGTATTTTCCTTGGTCAGTAGCGTTTTAGATGTCATTTAATTTCAGTGACGGATAAATCTCGTAAAATCGGAAACGTTTCCAAAATGACCTAAATAGTGTTGACGGGGACGTTAAACCTCGATTGTAAAAACAAAAGACGTTTTGTATGGCACATGCATTTGCTATGGGTCAAAGCGACTGGTTATTGTGAATCTGTTGTAAAAAGTTGTCTACATGTCATAAACACACCTTACAACCAAAAACACATTCTTTTGTGGGATGGCCAAGCGCATACTGTACATGTTGCATTGTTTTAACTTAAAGGACAACTATTTACCGGACCTCTTTGCTATTTCTTGAATCATGACGCTTGCAATGGGTAAAACGTACGGATTTGGGTTTTTCACAGCGTGTTTGTTGTTCCATTTTTTCCGTGTTAAGTGTACCCAGACTCAACACATGATCGGTGGTAAGGTGTACCTGTGTTTCAAGGTAGTGAGCCAAGAGAAATATGTACGATTCTCATTCTAAAGGTTTTTATGAGTTATTTAAAAACAGAATATTTACTTTGATACCTAGAGACATGAAAAACCCTAGAATACTCGTGTATCTGTCATTAACTTTTAATTGATAGACCCTTTAGTTTTGCTTGGCTACCTATCGTGGCCTAATTTGTAGCTTTGATTTCCCTTCTCTGACCGTATCGTAACTTAATATTTGGACAAAACAACAAAAACACAATCTGTTGTCATCCCAAAACCAACAGAAAATCGCAGTGCGTGATATTTCTGACAAAATAAAGGAAACATTGTACTCATACTTTTCTCCCGCCAGAAAAAATCAGTAGCGTTCGTTGTACCCATTCGCGTTACGTTGTACTGCGGTAACCGGTGTGTAAAAGTCAATAAAGGTCTACTTAATTTAGTGTAGTTAAACATAATTAATTTTATCATAAACACACAAACATTACAAAGTCATGAAACACGCCTATGTAGTTTTGACTCCTTTGAATCCCACTTTTATACTGTAAAACTGGGGTTTACAAGGGTAGACATTATTTTTCTTTTTCCTCGATGAAGCGGTTCTAACGTGTACCTACAATCTATATTCAGAGCAGAAATAAGAAAAATGTCACAATTTTTCATCTTAAATTTTTCATTTTTACGGCGGTAAAAATTACCGTGTTTTGTATAGGCGTATTTTCGTAGTGACAAATGAATGGTTAGAACCGAAGCTTAAAGCTTATTTAATTCTTCTCCCTCTTTATTTAAGGCCTGTGGGATCATCGTCAAGAAAGAAGCGTGCTGTATGGCCTTTACCTTATGGATCGAAACACGTGGGGGTCCGTGTAACTGTTACCAATGGTGATAACTGGTTCATCCACAAGGGCTCGAACCAAGGTGACTCCTTAAGAAATGTGATAACTGATGCTCGGTACATGTCTAGATCGTAAGTAAACAAAATTATCATATGACGTCGCTTCTGAGAACGTAATAACGCCATGTAATATTTTCGATAATCCACTAGTGGATTGAATATGCAAATTAACTAGATACGTCCCGTAACGTTACATGTACGACGTCCTTAACGACGTCGCGTTTACTAATGGCGGAATATTGATATTTTTGTAAACAATCGTGAGAAAAATGCGTTTTAAATGTCATATGATAAATAGAATCTTGCATTCGTGCTCATGTATTATTGAATTTATTAAACTCGTTGAGGAAAAGGAATAAAATGCTCGGCAAGCCTCGCATTTTATCCCTTTTCCTCAACTCGTTTAATAAATTCAATAATACATGAGCACTTATGTAAGATCCTCTATATATTTTATACTTAGATACTTAGCAGTGAAAATAATGTATAGCTGAACAAGTAAAAATGAGCCGGGGCACAGCATTTCCTACAATTTACATGTGCGCCCAGCGAAGAATCAGATCAGCCTACGCATCCATATTTATTTTCAAAACAAAGTCAATACCTCTTATCACATAATCTATAGCTAGACTTTCTTTCATTGGTTATTGGCAGGCAACCCACTACTCCACCTGGTTATGAGGCATTACTTTCTAAAATTATGTTTCAATTGATATCTGTTTTTCTGCGATATCACTTTCTAAGAGTAGACTCCTGAATTACGCATTGTAACAGTGAGCTGGCCCTTGTTCTATTCTTTTACATGTTTTACGAATGGAACCAGCCGTTTTGTAGTGTGACCAAATACAAATAAAAAATGAGTTCCTTTAAGAGCAATGAAAACATTCATAAGAAAGAAGATTCACCTGATAATGGCAGACGAAAAAGCACGGTAGTCAAGAAAGATAGAAAGACACTTTTACGTGCAGTTTCACCCAGATTCCCTTGATGATTATAGTGTAATCATATAATGCTACATGGGCATGTGATCGTAATGTGGTTTGCTAAGGGTTAAAGTATCCATTTTAAATTATCCAGGCAACAAATATACCGGGAAACCCCAGAGCGGGTACAATGCCAAAAAGTGAAGACCCATATTAATAACATAGATTTGTGACTAAACAGTAAGACGATTGTTGACAAACGAGTCATTGGACATGGTGTGATGTCGAGAGAGTATGTTCCAAAACTGACCTGGGCCTCGTCTCAGACAGAATTGCGAGGATTGCGGCCACGTTAAATCGATTTAGTACCACCCCCCCCCCCCCCCAAAAAAAAAAAAAAAAAAAAAAAAAAAAAAAAAACACCGCCTGGCGAAATACTTTTCGCTGGCCGTTCCAGTACGATTCGTCTTTCGCGGTTTATTTTTGTTATAGTTTATAATTCGTTTTTGAATGTGTGTATCTTATCATTTTGGTTTCGATAGTTAACTGGCCATTTTGTGGAAAAACAACTGTCCTTTTTGCTTTCCGCTATTGATGTTTCCAATAGGGCCTAAGTATTTCATGTTTGTAATTCTTTCCCTTTGGTGTCTCTGATGGGAGGTGTTGGTTGTATCGATTCCTGATCATTGCCTCAAATTCTGTTTTCATCACGTTAACAAGTCCGTGAAATAAAGCCCCCCCCCCCTTAAACCTCACTTTATGTAGAGAAACCTGGGGTTTACGGGGGTAAACATTATTTTCCTTATTTCTGCTCGAAGACATAGGTTGTGGGTACTCGTTAGAACCGCCTCGATGTTGAAAGCAGAAATAATAAAGATGTTCTCATTTTTGCCTAATATTTATCATCTTCTGACACCATGTTGGACGCCATTATTTCTTACGGACATGTTTTCCTAATGTGGTACTTGCAGGTCCAATCACATCAGTCAATAATTGTTTAATATCACGTGGATATATAATCTAAAGGCTAAACGGTTGTCTGTTTTATTTATCAGAGGTGGTACATGGCGGTTATGTCCTGGGGAATTTGACAAATTTCAGTTTAATTGCTCAAATTCTTCTATCTTTGAATCTTTTATGGATGGGCTTTTAACCATTTTAACTGCATATAATCTCTCGCCTTCAAACTACGGTAATCTTATTTTGTAAATGGTCAACCGTTTGAAAACAGTACATGCCCTGATCAGTCTCCGCGTTCTGTGGTGTCTGATACAGGCTTTTACCGTTTGCTAGTGTCTGAATAAGAAATATATTTACTAAGCTGGCGTTAATTTTCAGCATTTGTTTTCTCTACACTGTATCGAATGATAATAATAGTTGCATTATTGCTAGAGTTATGGTCCTTTGTAAAATTCAAATTAACTGTACACTGTATCTTGTTTTCTTCATAATTTCAAATCCGTTATAGATATTTCCGTGAAAATTGCTGTACATATTGACAGTGACAATACATAAAAGGCAACAACTCTAACGTTAATAAAATTTGCGTAATGCGCCTTTTTCGACATAAAACATTTAAATCGGTCATAGTTCTAATACCATCCTATTCAAATGCAACTTACTTAATTATTCACAAAGACAAAACGCACATGTGTAGCAAAGGGCAATAACTCTAGCTTTAATAAAATTTGCCCTAAGTTTTTTCTCGATTTCCGTTTGTATTAGCGTGTAACGGCCAAGTCAACACTATTTCAGGTCATTTTTGAGCCGGTCAGTTTACTTATCCACACTTTTCATAAGCAACCAGTATAGTGGTGCAAATTCTTTCGCCAGTAACAGACAACTGCCCTTCTTGCATCAGCGGAAGAAAATGATCGTAGAAAAGATTTCTTGATCAATATCCACGAAAGAATGCTGTCGACCCCGGCATGTATCGAACCCGCGTCCTCCTGATCACCAGTCAGACGCGCATCCGACTGAGTTACCGAGGCTGCATACTGAATTGTAAAGAGAAATACAGTAGAACTTCGATGGCTCGAACACCGATGGCTCGTTTACCCTGGATGCGTCGAACCCATTCTTGAGCCCCTAGCGAAATCCTCTACATAAGAAATAGTGGGGGATAATTAAGGAGTTTTTAGTCTTTTATCTTGCAAATGTATGCTGTGAGTACGCATTAGAATCGCCTCGATGAGGCGATTCTAATGAGTACACACAGCATACATATTCATCATAGACCACCGAAAAGATGTGTAAAAGTATCTCGTTATGCCTCCTGGCAGTAACCCCAGTGGCTCGAACTCCCCCTGCCTCGAACAGATTTTCGAGGTCCCAAAGGTGTTCGAACCATTGAAGTTCGACTCTATTAACATCGATCTAAATCAACAAGCATGAGACCGTCAGAGTACCAACCGAGATTACGAAAATACAGTGTATATTTTACCGCCGAAAAAACAAACCATTTTAGATGAAAAATTGTGATATTGTTTCTTATTTCTGCTTAAAACATAGATTGTTGGTACTCGTTTTAACCGCCTCAACGATGAGGTGGTTCTAACGTGTACCCCCAATCTATATTTTAGAGCAAACATAAGAAAAAAATATCACATTTTCTTCTTCTTAAAACGTTCGTGTTTTTGTTTTCGGTGATAAAGTGTACGATATATTTATGTAAGGGTGTTTTTTTTAATATTTTCATTTGCTCAAATACCCACGCTCGGCGCGTTCCACTTTGTTTAACATGTCTTGTTCAATTTTCAGATGGAAAAAGATTGCAGCGGGCTCCGTTTCTGGTCATACAGTCAAAGAGTTTATGATTGCCGCCAAGATAAACCAGCCCTACCATTGGACGGGACCCAATTGTCAGACATCAGCCAAAGGAATGTGGAAACTTGTTAATTAACTAACAACATCATCGTTTCCATGAAAACATACTAAAACACCACCGGTCGAACTTCTGTGTCTTCTGTCGAGTAATGCATCACAAAAAACACGCCTATATAATTCTGACCCCCTTAGACCCCACTTTTATATAGTAAAACTGGGGTATACAGGGGTATACATTATTTTTCTTAGTTCTGCTCAAAACATACATTGTGTGATTCTTTAGAACCCACAATCTATGGTTGGAGAAGAAATATGAAAAATGTCAAAAATTTTAATCAGAAATTATTATTTTTTTGGCGAAAAAATTTTCGAACATATTTGAATAGGTGGATTCTAGCCACAGTGGGGGTAGTCCTGGCTCGAGGAGCCAGTTTTTCAAAGCATTTCTTAACGAGCTCGTTAGTAAGCAAAATGCTGACGATTGTTGTAAGAGCAATATGTAATACAGTGGTTGTTTTGCTGAAAAAAAATGTGAGCAGATGCTTACATTTTTTTCAGTTAAAATACTGGATTAGTTGCCATATCAAATAATCAAAGTTTTAACCATTTGTTACGGAACCCGGGAAGGGACATGATTTTTTATTTTTTATAAGTTGTGCGCACAAGATAATATCTTGTGGGGACAAGATATTATCTTGTTCGGACAACATATTATCTTGTGCGCACAAGATATTATCTTTTGCAGATAACATATGATCTTGTTCGCACAACATAATATCTTGTGCGCACAAGATATTGTCTTGTTGGCACAACATAGATCTTGGGAAGTTGTGCGAACAAGATATTATCTTGTGCGGACAAGATATTATCTTGTCCGGACAAGATAATATCTTGTGCGGACAAGATAATATCTTGTCCGCACAAGATCTATGTTGTGCAGACAAGATATTATCTTGTGCGGACAAGATAATATCTTGTTCGCACAACTTAATATCTTGTGCGGACAAGATAATATCTTGTCTGCACAAGATAATATGTTGTCCGCACAAGATAATATCTTGTGCGGACAAGATATTATGTTGTGCGGACAAGATAATATTTGTTCAGTCCACGTGGAGGCCTCCTTACTCACCAGTGCGACCTCTCCGTGAACACAAAAATCAAACAACCACATAGTTAAAACAACGGTGAGGACTCGACAGCGAGAAACCACTGAAATGCTGGAGCAAAAGAAAACATTCTTCACTGATACTGGGGTTTACAGGGGTATACACTATTTGTCTTATTACTGCTCCAAAACATTGATTGTGGATACTCGTTAGAACCGAACTACCGAGGCGGTTCTAACGCGTATCAATGATCTATGTGTCGAGCAGAAATATAAAAAATATCAGTTTTTTTATCTCAAATAAGTGTGTTTTCGTAATGATTCCTTAACAGCAACTCTCATTTCGTTTACAGTGTTTCAGATCAATGGAACGCGGGTTCAAATAGATCTAGGTTCTATAAAAGGGTTATTTTTTTAAGCAATGCATACACCACAGAAAATGAATAGTATAGAGTATACATTATGAAAACACGACCATACAAATACATTGCTACCTTTATCGCCGAAAAAATGAAAATTTTATGATGAAAAATTGTGATATTTTTCTTATTTCTGCTCCAAATGAGCAGAAATAAGAAAAATAAGGTATACCCCCGGAAATCCCAGTTTTACTATATAAAAGTGGGGTTCAAGGGTGTCAAAATTATATTGGCGTTTTTTCGTGATGACAAGTTTTTTTTCTGGACCAAACTAGCTACTTTCAGCATATTAAGCCTCATTTATTTTGGCGAGATGTTTTAACAAAAACAGCGCTTACATGCTTATCTAATAAACAGTGGTCCGGAACTCTCACTGCTGCCATCAAGTGGTACTGTAGTGACGCTAGATTGGCTATCCATGGATGCCCCTGTTGCCAGCCAGCCCCCGCCCACCCGCGCTTGGAGAAATAGAATAGATTGCATGGTGTTTCCACCCAGAACTCAAACCAACTGCACGAGTACTGGTAAAAAAGCATGCACAGGCAAAATAGTATGAGTCGGACCGTCACTGCAAAGAAACCCTATTGGTTCGTTTAGGTGGTAGGGCTTGATAGAAATATGATTTATCACATCAGGAATAATTCTAGAAGGGCCCGGTGCAAAATGGCCAAAAAGACCCCAGGCCCCTCCCTTGGAAAAAGCATGTGCCACTTTATAATGTAAAGAGATATGGAGTAGCTGTTCTGAGCCAATTTTTCAATAATGTGTCAAAAAGGCACATGACATACGTGAGCCAGAAATATTCCTGCAATCCCACAAAATTGTAAGCAATGTCTTCAAAATGACCTAAATCGTGTAAACGGGGAGGTAAAACCCCCAATTAACCAACAAATCCATGTTGTCACTACAGTACCAAAGGCTGGGTCCACTACATGTATCACCTCAGTGTAACTGAAATGGTCAAACGGCTGTCCCATTAGGAAAACATGTCCGTGTGAAATAATGGCGTCCGACATGGTGTCAGAAGGGACAAATTTTGGGTATAAATGATAACTTCTTTCTTATATCTGCATTCAACATAGATTGTGGGTGCTCATTAGAACCGCCTCAAAGAGGCAGTTCTAACGAGTACCCACAATCTAAGTTTTGAGCAAAAATAAGGCAGAAAATCTATACCCACGTAAACCCCACTTTTCTCTATATAAAGTGGGGTTTAGAGGGGTCTTCGTTTCACGGACTTGTTATCGTAATGCAAAATAAATGAGATATTAGCAACACTTGTATCATCGCTTTGGAAATAAACCAGTGGTAATTGTCTACGCCCATTGGCCTAGACATTATAGACGTTGGGTTTAACACGGAAGTACAGCCTTTGGTTACCCACAATGCAGGTTGGCCTTTACATATAGCAACAAGTATAAGCTTTCACAAGAAGGAAAAAGCAGCCCATAATAACAAGTATAAGCTTTTACACAAAAAAAGAGGCTCAGCATGCAGAGCTCTGGCACAGAATTGCTATCACATTTGCACAAGCCAATATTTGCTGTCATGTATACATCTACAAACTCTCGACCCCGCCGGACCACTGCCTATCCTATAAGCTCCCTATGAACCTTCGGCTCTGGTAAGCTGAAATAAAATTGCCTCTTCGTTCGGGTTAATCTTCAATCAGTCTTCTGTAAGGTGTTGGAAAGTTGTCTATTAAACTTCTCTAACAGTTTTCAAGCATACCATTTGATAAGATATTACAAGCATATTGAAGCTGCCAATGTGCCAAAAAGTACTTTTTGACAAAACTTTCAGCATTTGCAACTGATTATATTTCAGTCGGCAGACTGGTAATTAGAATATTGCCAAAGACAGTAAATTGTATAAAACATATTTCTGGTATTCACATTTAATATGTGCTAAGCGTACATGTAGACCTAGCTATTTGTAAAAGCTATACTAGTTTCCTGGAAGACCAGGCGCGGGATGCAGGGCATAAGCAAGTACAATAACTAAAGATAAGATACAAGCGTTGGCAGCCACGAGTATGTCAAATTAGTTAATGTGTGTAATTAATTTGCATTTAAGGGGAATGGGAACACCTAAGACGTTTTCCGCCAATTTTTCAAAGGGAGACAACTTTTGGGACTTCCTGTTCGTTTTCTATAGGTTCAGTCCCGCTGAAAAAGGAGTGTACTCTTAAATGAAAGAATTTGCTCCTGAGGAGCAAATTCTTTTCTTTAAGAGTTAACCCCTATTGACGTTGGAGATAAAATACTTTTGCAGGAGTTGCTTCCCCTGAAGCTGTTCCCATTCCCATAAAATTTAGTTCCAGACAAGCAAGAGTAATAGGAAAATCATTCGAGTTTATCAAACGACCCATAGTTACTAAGCACAAAAGCTCTTTCAGTGCTGGAGTCCACGTGACTCACTGATTTGAAGAAGCATCCGTAATGCAATTGTTATGATACTCGCCTAATAAATCAGGGGTCGTGGGTTCAATCCCGGGCCTCTCTGGACTTTTGTGTGCGTCTTTGAACAAGGTCTCATCTCCTTATGACCTTAGCTGTTGGTGGAATGTAAAACTCAAACGCAGACATCACTGATTTGGGGAAACCCAGGTAATGGTTATAAATAGAAAAAGTCGCGCTATACTTATCAATGCCAGGTCAGTGTTTTGTAAGAAGGTTATCAATAGCATCTTGTTGTGTTTGGCAAACACTGTGGACCCAGTTCAGACGCCACGTCTGATTAGAGTCTACAGTGCTTGCTTAAAACACTGATATTTCTGTGTTAAAGGAAACAGCATGTCTGTTTTCAGGACTGTCGACTTATCAGTACTGTATCACTTTTACAAATAAGATGCCAAGACAAAACGTCGGCTTCGTAATTATTGCACGACCCGCAGAAAAAGCGACCGACTGAAGTCGGTTGATTTCTAAGAGTGCCCTAAAATCACAGTGTCATTCTGTCAGTTTGTCCGTCCGTAACCCGTTTGTGAAAATTGGTGATAGTGACTTAACCGCTTGGAATATTTAAACATTTTTTGGCATACTGATAGATATCAATGAGATCTAACCAATGAACTTGCGAAATATTACATTCCATTTAGTATAGCCTCGCCGAGGCGAAAAATGTAAAAATTTTCGAACTGCTTCTCCTCGGAAACCGTTGGGCCGATTGAAGTCAAATTTCATATGGAGCCTCTATGGGATGGGGGAACCAAAATTTGCTCATGGGGTCCAGGTCACTTGACCAAAATGGCCACCGAGCCATATATGGTCTGTCTGTCTGTCTGTCCGTCCGAAACCCGTTTGTGAAAATTGGTGATAGTGACTTAACCGCTTGGAATATTTAAACAATTTTTGGCATACTGATAGATATCAATGAGACTCTAACCAATGAACTTGCGAAATATTGCATTCCATTTAGTATAGCCTCGCCGAGGCGAAAAATGTGAAAATTTTCGAACTGCTTCTCCTCGGAAACCGTTGGGCCGATTGAAACCAAATTTCATATGGAGCCTCTATGGGATAGGGGAAACCAAAATTTGCTCATGGGGTTCAGGTCACGTGACCAAAATGGCCGCCAAGCCATATATGGTAAAAACCCTTCAAAAATAGTCTTCTCCAGAACCACTGGGCAGATTTCCACGAAACTGATAAATAGCATCTGGGACGTAGGCCCATCATAAAGTGCTAAAATGGTGACCCTTGGGTTGACTTGACATTCTTTGTGCCTAGGTCAAACTTTGACACATTTGCTTTTGTATTGGCAAAGTAGGAATGCATTTTATCCTGCAAACGATTCAGAATACAGTTACTGTACTAAAGTATAAGATATATTTTTGCTCCTTACGATAAGGCGCATTTATTGGGGGAACCGTTTTAGGTCCAGGTCACATGGCCAAAATGGCCGCCATACCCATATACGGTAACACTCATAAAGCTCAAAGCATCCGGCGGGTCGTGCACTTCAGCTGAAGCACTGGTTCTTGCCAACTTTTCAAAACTTCTTTATTTTTATTATTTTTTGCATGGAGGCAATCAGTTTAGATCCTGATCCATCAGACAACAAACCGGACGCCATGTGCAAGTTTTACTGATTGGCATCTTAAGGGTTAAAATACGTCTTCTTGTCCTTACCACCTGTAAGGGGAAATAAAATAAATATTGATAAGGCAGCGGGCGTAGCTTACGGCAAAATAACAATACGCACATGCGAAGGGGGTTGCGGTCAATAATATGGCAAATTATTTGTTCAGCCCGCATCTCATCAATGCAACATCTCCGAAAACATAAAAATCAAAGAATCAACGATGAGAAATCGACAGCATTAAATAACTGAAATGCTGGAGCAAACGGAAACCAACAGTTAGACTCCAAGGGACCGACCATCTCATCACAAGACGAAGTCTGAAATAAAACCCCCTAAACCCCATTTTATATAGAGAAAACTGGGGTTTACGGGGGCAGACATTATTTTTCTTATTTCTGCTCCAAGACATAGGTTTTTGGTACTCGTTAGAATCCATCACAAATTCATGCTTATATAATTTTGAACCCTCCAATCCCACTTTTATATAGAAAAACTACGGTTTACAGGGGTAAATCATTTTTTTCCTTATTTCTGCTCTAAAATAGAGATTGTGGGTACTCGTTAGAACCGCCTCCATGAGGCGGTTCTAACGAGTACCCACAATCTATACTTTGAGCAGAAATTAGAAAAATATCAAACTTTTTTATCTGATTTTTTTTCTTCATTTTTTCGGCGATAAAGGTAACACTATATTTGTATAGGCGTGTTTTCTTAATGCTTTGTTTGCTCCAAGACATAGGTTGTTAGTACCCGTTAGAACCGCTTCAATGAGGCAGTTCTAACGAGCACCGACAGCCTGTGTTTGCAGTAAAAATAAGTAAAATATAATGGATTTTCACCAGAAAAGTAGCCATTTTGCTGATGTGAAAACAACTTACTATGTCGCATGGGTGTGTTATAGTTATGTCATTTTCAAGCAACATATTCTGGTCTTCAGTTTTGAACATCCGCACAGTCTAATCAGCACCTTGATATTCGGTGTCAGATAGTAAAATGCCTCTTGTGTCTACATAAAAAAATAATATACAGTAAAATTACGCTAGTAAGACCACCACAAATTGAGACTAATTCTGCTTTAAAAAGCTTATTTAGAAAGTTTCTGTTATTCTTTCTTTGTGTTTTCTGCATACAGTGTCCTCTTGTCAGAGACCACCTTTTGGACTGTTCAAAAGTGGTCTTTAAGACCACTTTTTGAACAGTCCTAAAAGTGGTCTAAATATGAGAATTCTACTGTATATACAGAGAGAGTTATAATTACAAACGGAGCCCACGTTTGACACCAAACGAGTGAGAAAAAAAAAACAACACAGGAAACGAGCACAGCAATAAAATAAGCCCTTAACGAGCGGAAGAATCAGCCCTCTCTGATTAAAATACTAGAAAGCACTTTACAACAATACACACCGCCCCCGCACATAGGGGCTTAAAGAAATATATGGGCTGCATGATGCTTCCACGCAGAGCTGAATCCGGCCCGCACACTAGTACTGGTAAACCTCTGAGAGGATTTAAGCCTGTCCAGGAACCGCGGTGCGAGGCGGACCGTCCAAGCTAATAAACCCTATTGGTTTCATTGGGCGACACGGCTCAAGATGTCATTTCATCTCAATGTCTGGTAAAAGTCCCACAAAATTGGAAGCAACGTCTCCAAAATGACCTTTACAGTGTTGACGCGGACGTTAAACCTCAAATCAAACAAACAAACAAACAACAATACACAGTAAAGTATACGGCCCCCGCCCATCGGGGCTTGAAGAAATAGATGGGCTGCATGATGCTTCCACGCAGAGCTGAAACCGACCCGCACACGAATACTGGTAAACCGCTTAGAGGCTCTAAGCCTGCCCAGGCAAAGTGGTGTGAGTGTCGGACCGTCCATGCTTATAAAACCTATTAGTTACAATGGGCGGCAGGGCTTGAGATGTCATTTCATCTCAATGTTGGGTAAAAGTCCCACAAAATTGGAAGCAAGGTCTCAAAAATGACCTTTACAGTGTTGACGGGGACGTTAAACCTCATATCAAACAAACAAACAGTGAAGTATAAAGCACAGAACAGTTTTGATGAAATACAATAAAGCAACAATGCAAGAACGATACAAGAACAATCGGCGTAAAACAATCAGCAGCAAGACACCGTGGATGAGGGTTGGGTTCGGGGTTGGGGTTAGGGCTTAAAGACCTTTTATTACCGGCAAAGCGCCATAGAGTCAGATGTAAATCCCAACATTCAAACATTAAACACAAATTATTCGGTTCGCATAATGGTTATCAATGCATCATCCAGCTACTGTGATGAAGCAAAGGTCTGCTGGTCAATTTACATAACACTGTTACCCGGCGCTACGGAAAACTAGCGAAAAACAAAGCACCAGGCCGTAAAAACTTATAGAAGCTCATCATAGTGCACATTACGGAAACATGCCTATACAAATGCACTATCAATATTTTCGGCCAAAAATGGAAATTTTAAGATGAAAAATAGTGATGTTTTTCATATGTCTGCTTAAAACATAGATTGTGGGGACTCGATAGAACCGCCTCGACGAGGCGGTTCTATCGAGTTCCCACAATCAATGTTTTTGATCAGATTTAAGAAAAATAATGTTTACCCTTGAAAACCCCAGTTTTACTATATAAAAGTGGGGTTTGAGGGGGTCAAAATTATATAGGTATGTTTTCATGATGAGATAATATTTTCTGGTCCTTTGGGATCATTGAATTCATTTTGAATCATTTTGAAAATAGAGATTAGCTTAAGCCGGCGCTAGAGGGCGTGACAGGCATTGCACATGTCAATACAGGTCATGAACAGACTAAATAAATCCGAGTCTGCTTTTTTTGATTGTTTGGTGTATTCTTTGCTTCCAAGGGATCTAACCATTCAGAACTCATTTAAGGGAAATGGATACACCTTCAGGGGAGGCAACTCCGGCAAAAGTATTTTGTCTCCCATGTCAGCAGGGTCAGCTCTTAAAGGAAAGAATTAACTCCTGGTGACCAAAGTCTTTCCTTTAGGAGCTGACCCTTTTTTCCACGGGACGTGCTTATAGAAAAGCGAACAGGAATTCAGAAAGTTGTCTCCCTTGGAAACTGGCGGAAAAAACCTACCAGTGTTCCCATTCCCCTTAAGATTACGATGTCTGTACAAAAGAATCCAGCACAGTTGTCAACAGTGATTCGGTCAACAACCATGCATGCAGTCTGTCGCACGATTTCCAGTTTGTACCAGGCCTTTTTGTATCGAAATGAAAAAATGAAAAATTAGGTAACCCTATAATTTTCTTTTATTTGTAAACTACATAAGTGTTTCAGAACATTCTACAAACCAACATAAACTATTTCAACCATTTCATTGTGTATGTTAGAAATAATTGAAAATGCAATTCGTAGTTCATGATACCGATACATTAAGAAAACATGCCTATACAAATACATTGTAAACTTTACCGTCGAAAAATCGACAATTTTCAGATAAAAGATTGTGATATTTTTCTTATTTCAGCTCAAAATATAGATTGTGGGTACTCGTTAGAACCACCACGGTGAGGCGGTTCTAACGAGTACCTACAATCTTTGTTTTAGAACAGAAATAAGAAAAATGAGGTTGTATACCCCAGTTTTACTACATAAAAATGGAGTTCAGAGGGGGGATACAAATTATATAGGCGTGTTTTCGTGATAATCTTAATTTAGGAGTTTAGTATTTGATTTTGTTACGATTGTTGAGATTGTTTACATTTGAAACAAACATTTATAAGTTGAGAAATGTTTACTCCATAAGAAGGACGTCAAGGCACATCACCATCATAGGAACGGGAAATAAACAATATCAAAATTAAAATTATCTCATTAATCAACTCCTTTTACTGTAAATAAATTCAACTAAAAATGGTATCGAATGTATTTGCGTTATTTAACTGAACTTCGGCAGGATGTGCCTTCTGAACCATATGTTGCTTGCTTTATACAGGTGGCCACTAAGACAGGATTTACTGTATAACCATTTGGTAAATCGACCAGATGCATAAAAGTAGAATTGAACGCTTCATTTATATCAGCTTGAACTTCACTTCAGAGGGACATCGCAGCAAAATAGAATCAAATCAACAACAATGGCAGCACAGTTAGTTACAATCGGAATGCTAACAAATTGACCGTATAGTTTGATTAAAATATAACAAAGGTATGGCCGAAAAGATAAAGTAGAGCATCGCGAAATTTCAGTTAGGAAAACATGTCCGTAAAAAATAACGGCGTCCAACATGGTGTCAGAAAATGACATCTTTATTAATACTGCTTTCAACATAGATCGGGGGTGCTCGTTAGAACCGCCTCAATGAGGCGGTTCTAACGAGTACCCCCAATCTATGTTTTTGAGCAAAAATAAGGCAGATAATTTTTACGCCTTGTAAACCCCACTTTTCACTATATAAAGTTGGGTTTAGAGGGGGTCTTCCTTTCACGGACTTGTTATCGTGATGCGATCATAGATTACAGAAGTACATACTTCAGAAGTACAAAAATGCTCGATTATCATTACAGATCAAGTAGGGAAATTTCTGACGTTGGAATCTCTATAGACACATCCTTACACTACGTCATCACTCAATAATATTATTTGCCGGGACTTACGGGTGGTTGGCAAAAAAAAAAAAAAAAAAAACGCATTAGGCCGTTTGTCGCCATTGTAAATGCGATGTTATTTTCTGTAAACTTGTATTTTGTTTCGAAACTACAAAATTGTCCTTTGAACTTTTATAGCAGACATTTCTTAGCTAGAATTATTGGTTTATAGAAGATTTGATGATATTTTGATGATAATTACCTGTTAAAGTCATGCAGGTAACGAGGCGGGATGGTCAAAATTATTTGTAATAAAAATGCGCCAAAACGAATGACTTAATACGCGGAAGAGAATGAACTATAAAATATATTTATCTACTCACTTAAAGTGTAATTCGCTCGATTTTCTGTGACAGTCAACTAAAATATGCCCGTAATATTAAACCTATTTACAATGTGTTTATATGGAACCAGAGGCTTTTTGCCAACCACGAAAGAAAAAGTACTTTTGCGCATGCGCAATGACATGTAAAAATAGTTACGTGTCAAAACATTGGATCCGTATATTCAATCGAAACAAAGTGCTTAGCAATCAACTGAACAAATGAAAATCAAAAAATAGTTCCTTTAAGAGCAATAAAAACATTCATAAGAAAGAAGATGGGTCCTTCTTCGTAGTTTCGGCTAATAAAGCCTCATCAGTGACCCTGTAATGATCCGGCAAAGAAAGCCAGAGGGAACATTCTGTAATTTTGCGAATTTCGAATAGGCAGTCGATTCAAAGACTGATATAAATAAAAATGGGGTCCAAAAAATTAAAAACCTGTCTAGAATATGAGCCTAGACCAACAATTTATTTCTGAATTCTCAGAATATCCACGCTGATCTCAAAGGACCAAAAGTAAAATATAAACTGCACTATGGTTGATGTACGGGGAGACGTTTTACGGCCGCCACACGGCACAACACCAGCTGCAGTGAAGGCAAATAAAAATCAAAAATGAGTTCCTTTAAGAGCAATGAAAACATTCATAAGAAAAAAGATGGGTCATACTACGTAGTTTCGGCTAATAAAGCCTCATCAGTGACCTGTAATGATCCGGCAAAGAAAGCCAGAGGGAACATACTGTAATTTTGCGAATTTCGAATAGGCAGTCGATTCAAAGACTGATATAAATAAAAATGGGGTCCAAAAAATTAAAAACCTGTCTGAAATATGAGCCTAGACCAATAATTTATTTCTGAATTCTCAGAATATTCACGCTGATCTCAAAGGACCAAAAGTAAAATATAAACTGCACTATGGTTGATGTACGGGGAGACGTTTTACGGCCGCCACACGGCACAACACCAGCTGCAGTGAAGGCAAATAAAAATCAAAAATGAGTTCCTTTAATAGCAATGAAAACATTCATAAGGAAGAAGATGGGTCATACTACGTATGTCCGGGAAATGAACACACCCCTAAACCCCACTTCATATACAAAACAAAACTATGGTTTACGGGGCTATACATTAGTTTTCTTATTTCTACTCCAAAACATAGCTTATGGGTTCTCGATTGAACCGGCGGTTCTAAAGAGCACCATCAAACAATATTTGCAGTATAAATACATTACGATAACACACCCGTGCGACATAGTGCATTTTTTCACATCTCCAAAATGGCTACTTTTCGGATGAAAATCCATGATATTTTTCTTATTTATACTGCAAACATAGGTTATGGGTGCTCGCTAGAACCGCCTCATTGAGGCGGTTCTAACGAGTACCCACAACCTATGTCTTGGGGTAAAACTAAGACAAATAATGTTTACCCCCGTAAACCCCACCTTTCTCTATACAAAGTGGGGTGTAAGGGGGTATCATTTCACGGACTTGTTCATGTGATGAAAATAAATCCCAGATTTCCATCAGAAAGTAGCCATTTAAGAGATGTGAAAATGCACTTTGTCGAAGGGGTATGTTGTCGTAATGGTTTTATTTAAATTATGAGGTAATGTGGTATGCAAAGTAGAGAAAGCTATGCACACTAAACCATAAAGCTTCTAGACTTCAATTAGTTTAACCAGCAAAAGAGTTAATCAAAACCAAAATAGGTTAATGCATTTTTTGTCATAAACAACTTCATAATATCTGATCTAATGGTTAAAAGTTTAGACAAACCCGTAGTTGTACATGATATGTTTGCAATGAAATAATCATTATCAGTTCTTTCATGCAGCTTTAGGCGCCCAGTATAACGTGGGGAGCTTTTCAGTTTTCTCCTTGCTAGTCTGTGCAGCTGAGCAGGCTGCTCTGTGTCTTGCTTGACCCATGTTTTCTCGGAGCAAGCGTCAGGATACTTTTATGTTGAGATCGATGATTTAAATCCGACAAAATGGGTGCTTTAGGTAATGTACGACTAGATTATTTACTTCACTGATTACTGATCCAAGGTAATAAAGTTGTGTTTTCAAGGATGTTTATGGCAAGACGTGCTACGTTGCGCACGTAATTTAATTTACAATGTACATGAAATAAAATAAACGGACCTCCGTGGCCTAGTGGGTAGCAGCGCTGACTCTTAATCATTAGGTCTCTCGCGGCTGTGGTTCAAGCCTAGCTCGGGCCCTATATGATACGCTAACGTTCTCAACAGTATGTTAGGTGTATTTTCTCCGAGTGCAACGGTTTTCACCCACCTCTGATTGTCGATCGTCTCAAAATAAGTAAAAAATCTTGAAAAAAGGCCGTTAAACCAAATAAATAAATAAAAAATAAAAATATGAAAAAAACAAAACAAAACAAACAAATGTATCAGTTCAGATGTGCAAAGTTTACATACAGACCAGCTGCCGCTAAAAACCCATTTTTGTGTTTCGCGGAGAAACTGCCTAACGCGAAATCGGCTATTTTCTCCGCTAAACCGCGAGAAAAAATAGAATGAGCGAGAAATTTATTGCTGAAATTTCTCCCGGTTTCGCGGAGAAAATTCGCGGAGATTCTCGGCGAAAATTTGACCGATTGCTTTAATTTGAAAATGAAATACCCGCGTTTCGCGGAGAAAAGAAAAACCTGGCTTAAGTGAAAGTAAAAGTCAAATTTTCGGCTCATTATTATTTCGTTTGTTTGGCGTTGTTTTTGTAGAAGGAGGCAAATGGTAGTTAAATCATAATCAAATACGCTTTCATATTACACAATTACAGTTTAGTAATTTATTTCTCCATTGTTTAATCCCTTTTTAAAAGTCTCAAAACAACTTTTATTCACATCACGAAAACACGCCTATTTATTTGTTACCCCCTTAAACCCCACTTTTACCTGGGGTTTACAGGGACATACATTATTTATCTAATTTCTGCTCACATAGATTGTGGGTACTCGTTAGAACCGCCTCGCCGAGTCGTTTTAAAGAGTACCCGCAATCTTGAGCAGAAATATGAAAAAATGTAAGAATTCTTATCCGAAAAGTTTCCGGTTTTAGTGGTAAAATTTTCAGTATATTTGAATAGGCGATTTTCATACTGAGTCGTACATGTAGGTTATTAACACCATAATGATGTGTGACATTTACCAAAGGCTGAGCGACCCCTGCCCATCGCGGCTTGAAGAAATAGATGGGCTGCACGATGCATCCACGCAGAGCGGAAACCGACCCGCACACGAGTACTGGTAAGCCGCTTAGAGGATCTAAGCCTGCCCAGGCAAATGGGTGTGGGTCGGACGGACCATCCATGCCTATAAGCCCTGTTGGTTTTATTGGACGGCAGGGCTTGAGCTGTCATTTCATCTCAGTGTCGGGTAAAAGTCCGACAAAATTGGAAGCAACGTCTCCAAAATGACCTTTATAGTGTTGACGGGAAAAACAAACCAAAAGCTCAGATTCGTCTCAATTATTTATGATTACAAACTGTCAAATTGGTACACCAAGCGGTGCTTTGAATGCAATGTTAGTGACCAGTTTACGAGGAATACAATAATTCCACCGCAGGCTAGGTCTATGCCGCGGACAAGGGCGAAAACCCAGACACTTACATGTATATCGCGCCTGGTTCATGCAGGCGCGTGAAAAAGGAAATGCTATTTTGCATTCGCATGCCTTTATGAACACTCATTATTTGCGCTACCAAGTCTCCTTCCCCGGTCCCTCACCCACCCCTCACTAATATATACCCCCAGATGGCGCAAACAGGTGGTGCATCAACATGTTAATAAAGCCCATGTAATGAAGAACCCACTATTCCCAACTTTACATGCACACTGGAGTTTACAAGGTACATGTATACATTTTTCCTTAATCTGTTCACAGATGTTTCTTGTAGAATGTAGGTACTCGTTACCAACTACCTCAGTAAGACGATTCTAATGAGATTAAGGAGTAAAATAGGAACATTATCACATATTTTCACCCGGAAATAACCGTTTTAGGTATGAATGATTGCATATGGGTGTGTTATAGTGATGTGTACTAAACTATTTCGTATTAAAATGATATAAACAGTAAACATACAGAGACCTATATGGAGATCTATTGATCCTAATATCTTTTTCTACGGTCATTTTCTCCCTTCCGTTGATTCAAGAAGGGCAGTTGTCAGTTTCTGACGAAAGAATGTGCACTGTACTGGTTAAACGCTTATGTATAAGGCTGCCCAGGAAAAGTGTGAATAGGTAAATTGCCCGGCTCCCAAATGACCTAAAATAGTGTTGACTGGGCCGTAAAACTCCAAAACAAACAAACAAAACAATTCTTATACCTGTAGTAAAGAGTCACGAGCGAACCCCAAATACTTTCATGTACAAGTGCTCCAATGTGAGCGCCGTTTGACCCTTTGAGTCCGCCAAATTAAAATGTGTGAGCTCCGTTTGTTTGTTTGATTCGAGTATTAACGTCCCCTTCGACACTATTTAGACCATTTTTGAGACGTTGCCGCCAGTTGTTTGGGACTCTAACCCGACACTTAGCTGAAGTGACATCTCAAGCCCTGCCACCCAATGAACCCAACAGGGTTTATATGCATGGGCGGTCCAACTCGCACCACTTGGCCTGGGCAATGGTTTACCAGTACTCATGTGCAGCGGGTTAGCTCCTTCTGGAAGCACAATGCAGCCCAATATGTGTATATGCATGTAAATATGTGCATACTGCGGCATTACCAAATGGTCTGGCTTTTTCATTCTTCCCCTCCTTTGAATTTGACAACTTTTTATATGTTCACATATGGGTGTTCTTTTTTCTGTCACGAAATTTTGTCTGATTGTAATAGAGAGTGTATGCAAGGCGATATGTAAATATGTATTCAAGGAAACTCTGGATGTATGTACAGATCTACATGTACATGTAGGTATACGAGCAGGGAACATGTACCATACTGTTACAACAGGAAAGTCTCGTGCTAAGACAATTGTTCAGAATGTGCTAAGTCAAGCTGGGCAGGGTGCCCCCCCCCCCCCGACTCCACACGCACCACCCTGCCATAGAAATAAAGAGAATTAGAAAACCCTCTGAGGTCTAGAGCCATTTTTGGCTATTAACCAATTCAGTACCAGAAGCCCCTAAAGGGGTACCTTGGCAAAAAGGGCAGGCCCAGATCAGACCCCACAGAACGCGGCGTCTGATTAGGGCCTCCACTGTTTGCTCAAAGTTCACTCATTTTCCAAATAAATTTTGAGGAAAACACAACCTGTTACCCCTAAATTTTAAAATGAACTGCTGCTGCATGTATACCTAATGAGGAAGATTTCATTAGGTACAAAAAGGGTTAAAATGTTTATAATCCACGAGAGTTCAGTTCACAATGGACTGTTCCAGCATCAAGCTGGGAGTTTCTAACCTTGCAAAAAAGGGGCCTTAGGTGTGAGCCCACGAAGAACGGCAAACCGTGTAGGGCGTGATGAGACAACACGGTATGAACCGTCTCGTCTGAAGTTAGTATTCAAAAAACATTTATCTGTTCCACAGGTTTGAACAAAGAACATGAATTTCATCATATGCTTCAAACGTTGTGTACGAAATTTGAATACATAAAAACTACATGTACATGAACATGTAGGCATAGGCATATTTCGCGGAGAAACACCATGAACGTCTTCACCTGAACTAATTATCTTTCTCCAATAAAAAGCGATTTTTTTGCGGAGAAATTTCGCGGCGTTTCGCGGCGAAATTAACCGCTTTGAAACGCGAAATTTCTTTCTTCTCTGAGAAATTTCTCGCTTGTTCTCGGAGGGAAAAAACCCTATTACCGTGGAGAAAAAAATATGGGTTTTTACCGGTAGCTGGTCTGTATGTCTGCGCCAATCTAAATTGTTTTCTAATATACCAGTTACTGGAAAGTGAAGGGAAGAAATTCCTTTGCTCAAAAACCCAATTCAAAACTTCAGTGTGACTGTAAGCATGGCATTTAATACCTCATCACATGTTATCGTAAATATATTATATTGCCAAGTTTTTGTTTCAGGATCAAAAACATAAATAGTGTTTCTTAGTATACAGTCTTTGTGCTTATTTTCCACCTGAACAATGGCGTCAGATATAATGTAACGTTACTTCTGGCTTAAAGCGTACAAGTGGATGTGTAGGCGATAATAAGGAATCAATACAATCACCTTATAACTTCCATCCTGGGCTTGAGATGTCATTTCATCTCAATGTCGGGTAAAAGTCCCACATAATTGGAAGCAACGTCTCCAAAATGACCTTTACAGTGTTGACGGGGACGTTAAACTTCAAATCAAACAAAATAACTTCCATCCAAAACACAAAAAGCAAGGTTGGCAAAAAGCCGGTCAATATGAGTATTGACCGGGCCGGTGGTTAAAATCGGTTTAACCGGTCATTACGGTGGTCATTTTGGGTCGATTAAAACTGAAGTATATGCCTCTGCCCTGTTGCTATCTGATCTAAAACGCTTTCCCACTACATCATGTACACAACTATATTTTTATCGGTGAACAAGACAAAATAATTTTTAATTAATAACACTAATTATCTGAGGTTTTTTTTTATTTGATCAGAAGTCAACATACATTATTGCTGGACAACTGAAGAGGTTGGATTGACTCACTGAACTGTAGACAGGTCTGTTGTTTTCAATCAATCTTTATAAATATCCTTTATTACTTTATATGTTAGATCAGTTGATCATATTTTGATTTACAGGAATAAGCTGAATATATCATGGATTTTAAAGGATTTATGAAAGGTTAGAAAAGACGAATTATTGTTCCAGATTGTAGCTCTCTCTCTCTCTCTCTCTCTCTCTCTCTCTCTCTCTCTCTCTCTCTCTCTCACACACACACACACACACACACACACACACACACACACACACCACAAATCTTCATCCCTCTTAATTTTGAAAATATCAATTATTTAACATAATCTTTGATCATAAAATGTTTAAGGTTACATAAAAAAGAAGTTGATATATAATTTTGATGTTATTGCAGACACTTGTCACATACACATATTGACAAACATGAAATGCACCTGTGATTAATATTTAGGCCTCTGTAATTAACCAAAGAATGTCTTTGAAGTATATAAAAGAATCTGCAGCAACTGTAAAAAGCTGCCCCAGTGTGGGAAAGAATAAATTGCCAAAGTGACCAGTCACATGTTCCTTTTTTGGGGTATTATACAGTGACACCAGGTTCTATTCCTAATGTGTGAAAAGTAGAAGTAAAACAAAGATCAGGAATTGATACAATTAACTTACTCCACCCATAAAAGACACTAAAGGGAAAGAAATACAAACATTAAGCGACCAGACCATGAATTTTGCCATCTAGATAGTAGTCTATCATCAATCTATTGCTGAAGGTGTCAAAAGCGCATGAAACATAAAGACCCAATTTTAAACTTCTTCACTATTTTGGAGGACAAAAAATAAAATAAAAAAGGGCAAGGTGCAAAGTAGAAGTGGCGGCAATGATCAGGAATCGATACAATGAACCCACAGCTCCCATCAGAGACACCAATGGGAAAGAAAAACAAACATGAAACACTGACCCCAATGGAAACATCATTAGCGGAAAGCCAAAAGGACAGTTACTTTCCCACAAAATGGCCAATAGGCTATCCAAAATAAAACAATATAAGCGACACAAACACCCAAAGACAAACCATAACAAGAATAAACCTCGACAGAAGAACCGCCTTGGAACGGTCAGCGGAAACGAAGTCCACTGGGGGGCTTAAATCGATTTTACGAGGCCACAATCCTATCCCTTACTTCCATCGCGAATAAGACAAATAATTTGTTCAGTCCGCATGAAGGCCTCCTAACTCATCAGTGCAACATCTCCGTGAACACAAAAATCAAACAACCACAGAGATGAAACAACGGTGAGGACTCGACAGCAAGAAACCACTGAAATGCTGGAGCAAAAGAAAACCAACAGTTAGCCTCCGATGGGCCCGACCAGAGACGGAGCATCAGGTACCAACCAACATAAGCCTTTACGTTGGAACCGTCATAGAATCTGAGGCCTGGTCCCCCCGGCGTGCAATTAAAGCGGGAAGCAAAGTTACTTCATCTGTAAACGGTAGACGCTTCTCTGTAGTTAACATGTCTGATTTGACATGACAGTCTACAGATTTAATTTATCTAATTACTTGACGTGCTGCAAACTGTAATATGCAGTACGTCGGTCAAACTAACCGCATGCTTAAAACTAGACTGAACGAGCATTATCGTAGAATGAGTAAGCCTAAGAAAACTGACACTTTCTTGTACCGTCACTTTCGACGTACATGTCATTCTGTAAATAACATTATTATACAACCAGTGGAAAAACTTTATTACGATGCAAATTCTACATCTAGATTCAAAATAATCAAAAGACATGAAGCTGAACTGAAATGGATTAAATTTTTACAGACCCCTTTTCCACTGGGATTTAATGACAACATTTATCATGAGGGTAATATTTCCAGAATGCCGGACTTTGATATTTTCTCACTCCTGGAATGTCGAAAACGCAGAACTAGATCTCACGGCACCAGGAAAAATGGTAACTTTAAACGTAAATCACGTGCGTTTAAACGAAACAATACTAGACTGAAGTGACTGTCAATTATATTATTAAATCATGGACGCCACTCTATGCTTTCATTTTTAAGTTCATTACCCGTTTCTGTTTTACGTCTTCTGGACACCGAGGCGAATAAATTCTACGATAGTTCTCATCAGTTATATGATGCGGCTCTCTTAACTAGAGGCTATACTCAGCATACTCTCCGTCCTTACATTGATTCTGAAATTAATCATAAACGTCATTTCTTCAAAATATCCTTCATTAATAAGGGTATGGATTTTATAGATTTGCCCAGTATCTTCCGTGAGAGATCGGTGCTTTCTTCCATTCCTGCTTATTTTCAAAATACTGAAACACCTATAATTTGCTATAAATATAACAAACCTGTTAGATCTATCATTTTTAATTTCAATAAACTTGTTTCAGATCTTGATATTGATACTAATACTCCTGATTCATGTGATTGTAAAAACTCAAAGTATTGCTATCCTGCTGCTGGTCATGTAATTACTGGCAATTTTAAAATTATTCCTGATTCTAGGATAAGGAATATAATTTCTAAAGGACCGAAATATCGGTTTCCTTCTAAAATTGATTTCAGTAAATGTAGAGATGAAATCGCTGCTTCCTTGAATGAATTCGGTAATCGATGGTGTAAGCGAGAGTATGTTGAGTGTAAAGCCCTAAAGGACTGGGAACTTAGCATTTTAAGACTAGTGAATAAACGCATTTCTTTCTATTCTCAAAATACTAACTTATTACCTCCTAAGCCCAAGACGTCTTTACGTCATCTTAAACTAGGTATTCAAGAATTTCATAAGAAGTTTGTTTTGGCCCCTGCAGACAAGGCCGCTAACAACGTCGTTGTTGTGTGACGGCTCCACTATGTTAACACGCTTAAGCAGGAGCTTGGTGGTACTAAGGCCTATGAACTTCAGCCTTTGGCTGAAGAGAGAGCTATAGTAGATAAACATGTTTGTCTTTCAGCCACCAAGTTTGCTGTGTGTGTTAACGAAGGCCAAGACAAGCTTCCTACGCTATACTGGTTACCAAAACTTCATAAAAAACCTTACAAAGCACGGTTTATTGCAAATTCTAGTTCTTGCACTACCACTGAACTTTCTAAATTATTAACTTCCTGTCTTACTGCTATTAAAACGCATGTAATTAAATATTGTGATAAAGTCTTTGAAAGATCAGGAAGAAATCTGTTTTGGTCTATAAAAAATTCGAATGAGGTTTTAAATAAATTGAAATCTAGACAGTTTCGTGCTTCTAGTCTGTCTACCTACGATTTTTCCACTCTTTACACTACACTTCCTCATAATCTTATAAAAGAAAAGCTTAATGATTTAATTGAATGGACTTTTCACAGAGAAGATTCTCTCTATCTTGCATGTAATGTCAGAAATGCATTTTTCACTTCTAAAGAGCATAAGAATTATACACTTTGGTCATGTCAGAAAGTGTGTGATGCCCTCACCTTTCTACTTGACAATATTTATATTAGATTCGGTACTAAGTTATTTAGACAAATTGTGGGTATTCCGATGGGTACTAATTGCGCACCTCTTGTGGCTGATCTGTTCTTGTATTGTTATGAAAGAGACTTCATTTTGTCGCTTTCCATTGATAACCAATCTGAAATTATTGAAGCTTTTAGCTCTACTTCTAGATATTTAGATGATTTATTAAATATTGATAATACCTATTTTGATGGTTTGATGCGATGACTTTGATTTTGAGATTGTAAATTTTCCTTTTTTGGATGGTGATGTTCCTCGTGCGCCATCCTATGGCGTTTATATTTCGCAATTAATTCGATTTGCTAGAGTGTGTAGTCATGTAACTGACTTCAACACTCGTAATAAATTATTAACGGCTAAACTCCTTAATCAGGGTTATCGGTACCATAAACTACGTCAAGCCTTTTCAAAATTTTATAGACGTCATTCTGATTTAATTTCAAAATTCAATATTGGACTTAAATCTCTTCTGCAACAAGGTCTATCGGAACCCGAATTTTATGGTGGCTTAGTATATAAATTCAGAAAAATATATAGCCGCAATGACTTCAGCGCCCAATTTCGTAAAATCATTCTTCGATATAAAAAGATTGGGTACAACATGGATATTATACGACAGACTGCATGCATGGTAGTTAACCCAATCACGGTTGGCAACTTTGCTTCCCTCTTTAATTGCACGCCGGTGGGTCAGGCCTCGGATTCTATGACGGCTCCAACGTAAAGGGTATTGAAAATTAAAGAGATAATGTTGGTTGGTGCCTGATGCTCTGTCTCTGGTCGGGCTCATCGGAGTCTAACTGTTGGTTTTCTTTTGCTCCAGCATTTCAGTGGTTTCTTGCTGTCGAGTCCTCACCGTTGTCTCACCTCTGTGGTTCTTTGATTTCTGTGTTCACGGAGATGTTGCACTGATGAGTTAGGAGGCCTTCATGCGGACTGAACAATTTTTTTGTCTAAATCGCGACGGAAGTAAGGGCGAGGATTGTGGCCACGTAAAATCGATTTAAGCCCCCCAGTGGAAATCTTCCACTGACCGTTCCAAGGCGGCTCTTCTGTGGCGATTTATTTATGTTGTTGTTTGTTACTTACTGTGTGTATCACTTGTGTCTTTTAATTTTGGATGGCCATATGGCCATTTTGTGGGAAAGTAACTGTCCATATGGCATTCCTTTGTTTAGGTTTCCATTATGGTCTGGTCGCTTAATGTTTGTATTTCTTTCCCTTTGGTGTCTTTTATGGATGGAGTAAGTTAATTGTATCAATTCCTGATCTTTGTTTTACTTCTACTTTGTCAACCGTGATTGGGTTAACTACCATGCATGCAGTCTGTCGTGTAACATTTTATATCGAAGAATGATTTTACAAAATTGGGTGCTGAAGTCATTGCGGTTATATATTTTTCTGAATTTATATACTAAATCACCATAAAATTCGGGTTCCGATAGACCTTGTTGCAGAAGAGATTTGAGTCCAATATTGAATTTTGAAATTAAATCAGAATGACGTCTATAAATTTTTAAAGAGGCTTTTCGTAGTTTATGGTACCGATAACCCTGATTAAGAAGTTTAGCCGTTAACAATTTATTACGAGTGTTGAAGTCAGTTACATGACTAGCAAATCGAATTAATTGCGAAATAAGAATGCCATAGGATGGCGCACGAAGAACATCACCATTCAAACAAAGGAAAATTTACAATCTCAAAATCCAAGTCATCGCGTTTATCATAAATTTTGCACGAAACAAACCCATCTACAATAGATAGATGTAAATCCAAAAACGGGGCCTTGGTATCAGAAGAAATTGCTTTATTCAACTGAAGTTCTGGTGGGGGGGGGATAAACTTGACTGATCAAACTATCGAAATAGGTATTATCAATTTTTAATAAATCATCCAAATATCTAGAAGTGGAGCGAAAAGCTTCAATGATTTCAGACTGGTTTTCAGCAGAAAGGGACATCATGAAGTCTCTCTCATAACAGAACAAAAACAGACCAGCCACAAGTGGCGCAAAATAAGTACCCATCGGAATACCCACAACTTGTCTAAATACTTTAGTACCAAATCTTATGTAAATATTGTCAAGTAGAAAGGTGAGCGCTTCACACACTTTCTGACATGACCATAAAGTATAATTGTTATGCTCTTCAGAAGTGAAAAATGCATTTCTTACATTACATGCAAGATACAGGGAGTCGTCCCTATGAAATGACCATTGAACTTAATCATTAATTTTTTCTTTTATAAGATTAGGAGGAAGTGTAGTGTAAAAGGTAGAAAAATCATAAGTAGACAGACTTGAAGCACGAAATGCCTGGATTTCAATTTATTTAAAACTTCATTTGAACTTTTTATAGACCAAAACATATTTCTACCTGATCTTTCGAAGACTTTGTCGCAATATTTTATCACATGTTTTTGATGGCAGTAAAACATGAAGTAAATAATTTGGAAAGTTCGGTGGTGGTACAAGAGCTTGACTGTGCAATAAACCGTGCTTTGTATGGTCTTTTATGAAGTTTAGGTAACCAATATAATGTAGGAAGCTTGTTTTGGCCTTCTGTAACAGAAAACTTGGTGGCTAAATGACAAATATGGTCATCAACTAAAGCCCTCTCTACAGCTAAAGGCAGAAGTTCATAGGCCTTATTACCACCAAGTTCTTGCTGAAGAGTGTTAACATAGTGAAGCCGTCAAACAACGACCACATTGTTAGCGGCCTTATCATCTGGAGCCAAATCAAACCTCCTATGAAATTCTTGAATACCTAGTTTAAGGTGTCGTAAAGACGTTTTTGGTTTAGGATATAATAAGTTTGTATTTTACGAATAAAAAAAAAAATGCGTTTGTTCACTAATTTTAGAATGCCAAGTTTCCATTTATTTAGAGCTTTATGCTCAACATACGCTCGTTTACACTATCGATTACCAAATTCATTCAAGGCAGCAGCGATCTCATCTCTACATTTATTGAAATCAATTTTAGAAGGAAATCGATATTTCGGTCCTTTAGAAATTATATTACGTATCCTAGAATCAGGAATAATTTTTAAATTGCCGGTAATAATATGACCAGCAGCAGGATAGCAATACACTGAATTTTTCCAATCACATGTATCAGGAGTGTTATTGTCAATATCAGGATCAGAAACAAGTTTATTGAAATCAAAATGATAGATCTAACAGGTTTATTGTATTTATAGCAAATGATGGTTGTTTCAGTATTTTTGAAAATAAGCAGGAATGGATGAAATAACCGAACTGTCCCGGAAGATACTAGGTAAATCTATAAAATCCAAACCCTAATAAATGAAGGATATTTTGATGTAATTACGTTTGTGACTAATTTCAGAATCGATGGAAGGACGAAGAGCATGCTGAGTATAACCTCTTGTTAAATGAGCAGCGCCGTATAACTGCTTAGAACTATCGTAGAATTTATTCGCCTCGGTAACCAGAATCCGTAATTATACAGAAATGGGTAATGAACTTAGAAAAGCAAGCATTGAGTGGCGCCCATGATAAAATAATATTATGGACAGTCACTTAAGTCTGGTATTGTTTCTTTTAAAAGCACGTAATTTACGTTTATAATTACCATTTTTTTCTGGTGCCGTGCGATCTAGTTTTACGCTTTCGACAGTCCAGAAGCGAGAAAATATCAAAGTCGGGCATTTTAGATATATTACCCTCATGATAAATGTTGCCATTAAAGCTCAATGGAAAAGGTGTCTGTAATAATTTAATCTATTTTATTTCAGTTTCATGCCGTTTAATAATTTAAAACCTAGCTGTAGAATTTACATCATAATATTTTTTTCCACTGGCTGTCTGGAAATATCTTTCATAGAATGGCCTGTACGTCTGAAATGACGGTACAAGAAAGTGTCAGTTTTTTAGGCTTAATGTTCGTTAAATCGTGTTTTTAACATGCGATTAGTTTGCCCGACATACTGCATTTTACAATTTGCAGTATGTCAGGTTATCATATATATCAAATTCGTAGTCCTACCTGTCAAATCGGACATGTTAACTACAGAAAAACGTCAACCGTTTACACACGAAGAAACGGTAGACGCAGTGCATACATGTGAACAGAACCTGCACCTTTTAGCATTGCACTTGGAAATATTAGGATACATTCCACTTCTTCCGCAAGGATTGGTATATTTCCGAAGAATAGGCGATTTGATAGGAGATAATCTTACTCTCAGATTATTTGTAAATAAATTAGTACTACCAACTCCACTTAAGTTAACGGAAGTGACAGAAAACAAATTTATGCCTCACCAATACCGACGGCAACATAGCACTAAAATTATTAATAGAAAAGGGAATCCGTACAGAAGAAGCTGAATGTAACTTAAGGGGAGATATTTTAAGTTTAAATTTATTTGTGATATTATGGGGAGATCTTGTAAGTTTAAATTTATTTGTGATACTCATATTTGTTTAAAGGGGCGATACCGTCCTAACTAAAGCGATATGCATACCGGTCATTAAATTAAACAGTATACAGAAGAACTGTAAATCCTTCAAATAGAAGGCTCTCCAAATACAATGCGAGTATAACAAAAGCCCACAAAACAGCTATGCCTATAAAAAAGCCCATCGATATCAAACAATCAATTGTTAAACAACGGGATACGAACAAAGACTGTAATATTGAAGTTAGTGCTAAGGTCTTAAGACTGATGAGTCATAGCCAAAAATGCCTAAGGCTAAAAAAGCCAGAAAGTATTGCTAAGAGGCCACTTGAAGAAATAACATCTGAACCAGAAATTCTATCAAATGATCAGCCTCCAGGAAAGAGACCCAAACTTCAACAAACTAGTTTCAGTTGCTTTGCTTTGGCATTAAAACACTAAAAATATGCAACTGACCACTCAATATTTCAATCGACCAGTATTGACCAGTATTGACCACACTAAGAGTATTGACCAGCGCGGTTTTAACCGGTTAAAACCGCCACCCCTGGTTTTGACCGCCCAACCTTGACAAAAAGGGTTAATCAGAAAAAGTATCTGGAAAAAAAGTATTGGAAAAAAGTATCAGTTTTACGTAGGAAAAAAGTATCAGGAAAAAAAGGTATCAGTTCTATGCCAAATTCGTTTCTGATGTTTCAATGATATGATGATTGAGATACTTTTGTATGTTTTGATTTTTTTCAGATTAATATTCAAGTTTGCAAACTATCTCTGTAAACCTTGCGCCGTAAAAGGGATGAAATGTCACTTCATCTCAATATCGGGTAAAAGTCCCACAAATTGGAAGACATGTCTGCAATATGACCTATATAATGTTGATGGGGACGTTAAACCTCCAATCGAACAAACAAAAGTGGTACGAGTCGGACCTCTGTGTCCTATTTGGTTTCACCGGGTGGCAGGGCTTGAGATGTCATTTCATCTCAATGTGGGGTAAAAGTCCCGCCTATTGGAAGCAACATCTCAAAAATGACCTATTTAGTGTAGAGGGGGACGTTAAACCTCCAATCAAACAAACACAAGTGGTGCGAGTCGGACCTCTATGCTCATAGACCCTGTTTGATTTCATTGGGCGGCAGGGCTTGAGATATCATCTCATCTCAATGTCAGGAAAAAGTACTGGTAAATCACTTAGAGGATCTAAGCCTGCCCAGGAAAAGTGGTGAATTATCAAACTGCAATTAAAAACAGTAAATATTTTAATTACCATTAAACTTGACCATCAATCAGGATTAACATGAATATGGAAGGTACTGAAGTTTGGTACTGAATTATCAACATGCAATTAAAAACAGTAAATATTTTAATTACCATTAAACTTTACCATCAAGCAGGATTAACATGATTATGGAAGGTACTGAAGATTAGTACTGAAATATCAAAATGCAATTAAAACAGTAAACATTTTAATTACAATTAAACTTGACCAGCAATCAGGACCAAGATGATTATGGAAGGTACTGAAGTTTGGTACTGAGTTATCAAAATTCAATTAAAAACGTTAAATATTTTACCATTAAACTTTACCATGAATCAGGTATAATATGATTATGGAAGGTACTGCATTTTGGTACAGAATTATCAAAATGCAATTAAAGATCAGTTAGGATGACATTGCATAGCCTTTTGTGTATCCGTTTTAAATGAAACTGATACTTTCTTCCTGATATTTTTTCCTGATACTTTTTTTCCTGATAGTTTTGATCCCCTTAAACCCCACTTTTATATAGTGAAAATGAGGTTTACAAGGTCATACAGTATTTTACCCATTTCTGCTCAAAAGCATAGATTGTGGGTACACGTTAGTACCGCCTCACCGAGGAGGCGGGGAAGCGGTTCTAACGAGTACCTATGATCTATTGTCTCAGCAGATATACGAAAAGTATCAGGAGTTTCATCTGAACCAAAAAAAAGGTGGTAAAACTTAACCAATATATTTGAATAGACGTGTTTTCGTAATGAAATAAGAGATACATACTGGTATTGCGATTATGAGACTGGGCTTTGTGACTTTATGAAAGCTGATAATCTATATTCCACGAATCCACAGAAGTCCCTTTGCTTAAGGATCTGCAAAACCTTTAGTTGTGCTAATTTCTTTACGAGCCACTATTTGCTTAACCTTTTCGCCGCTGTAGAGTATAACAGATACATGTATATATCCAAATTAGATGTCTCATCATAAGCCATCTTAGCTGGAACTACACTGTTTGTCTTTGTCGGGTTTGACAGGACCGCCGATCTGGAACAATAGATGGCTCTTCTTTATAGATACAGGATTTCACTTGCGAGACTCATGGGAAGAAAGAATAAAAATGACATAGAACTGCTACGAACTGCAGAATTCATTACGAAAACACGCCTATACAAATGAATTGTGAACTTTACCTCCGAAAATCGAATTTTGGATGAAAAATGGTGATATTTTTATCCCCCCGACCCAATAAGTTCGGGGGATAAAGCGATCAGCCTGGCGTCCGTCCGTCCGTCCGTAGACACAACCTTATGATGGCCATAACTCCTATACCCTTTGACACTCATTGATGTTTCTTGGCAAAATTGTTCACAAGGCTGAGACGGTGTGTCATGCGCAATAACCAGAACTCTGGATGCCATACTTTTTTAGTTATATCCCCTTTTAACCCTTATCTTGCTGTTTACGACAACCCCTTTCTTTGCAAATAGTGTAGATCCGGATCAGGTGGCTTCTGAATCAGGGTCTACACTGTTTGGCATTCAGTTTATGAATTTGTAGCAACAAATTACATCAAGTAATTTGATTGGTTGATAGATAGAAATTGGTGTGGCTTAAATGAATATTCAGCAAGATAAGGGTTAACAAAATAAAATGACTACTTTGTGATGGCCATAACTCCAATACCCTTTGAGATATATTGATGGTACCTGGCACAATTGTTCACAATGCTGAGGCGGCGTGTCTTGCACAAGAACCACAACTCTGGGTGCCATCGTTTTTTAGTTATCTCCCCTTCCATTAAAATAGAGTGACTACCTTGTGATGGCCATAACTCCAATACTCTTTAAGATATATTGTTGGTACCTGGCACAGATTTTCACAAGGCTGAGACGGCGTGTCACGCACAAACACCACAGCGCTGGGTGCCATGTTTTTGAGTTATCTCCCCTTCCAATAAAATAGGATCACTTCTTTGTAATGGCCATATCTCCAACACTCTTTGAGATATATTGATTGTACTTGGTACAGTTGTACATGAGGTTAAGCAGGCATGTCACGTGCAAGGACCATGACTCTGGGTGCCCTGGTTTTTTAATTATCTCCACTGACATTATAACCTTGTGATGGCCATAACCCCAATACCCTTTTAGATTTATTGATGGTACTTGGCACAATTGTATACAAGGTTGAGACGGCGCTTCAGGCCTAAGAACCATAACTATGGGTGCTATGGTATTTGAGTTATCTCCCCTTCCAATATAACAGTATGACCACCTTGTGATCACCGTACATCCCTTTGAGACATATTGTTGGTACTTGATGCAGATGTACATGAGGTTAAGCAGGTGTGTCATGCTCAAGAATTACAACTCTGGGTGCTCTGGTTTATGAGTTATCTCCCCTGACAATATAACCTTGTGATGGCCATAACTCCAATACCCTTTGAGATTCATTGATGGTTCTTGGCACAATTGTATACAAGGTTGAGACGGTGCTTCATGCTTAAGAACCACAACTCTGGGTTCTATCGAATTTTAGTTATCTCCCCTTCCGATGTAACAGTATGACCACCTTGTGGTCACCGTAGCTCCCTTTGAGACATATTGGTGGTACTTGATGCAGATGTACATGAGATTAAGCAGGTGTGTCATGCTCAAGAATTACAACTCTAGGTGCTCTGGTTTTTTAGTTATCTCCCCTGACAATATAACCTTGTGATGTCCATAACTCCAACACCCTTTGAGATATATTTAAGAAACCTGGCACAATTGTATACAAAGTACAGATGGGGTGTCATGCGCAAGAATTACAACTCTTGGTGCTGTGGTATTTGACTTATCTACCCTTCCAATATAAAAGTAGGACCAGCTTGTGATCACTATATCTCCAATACCCTTTGAGACATATTGATGATACTTCGTACAGAAATACATGAGCTTAAGCAGGCGTGTCATGCGCGAGAACCACAATTCTGAGTGCCCTGGTTTTTTAGTTATCTCCCCTGGCAGTATATTCTTGTGATGACAATAACTCCAATACTTTTGTGATATATTGCTGGTTTAATTCTGCTGCACTTTCTATTGGTGAACAATCTTCTGAAGGCCATATTGACTTTTGGTGAGGGGATTTGCCATCTCTTCCGATGGCTACTTTTTCTTATTTCTGCTCTAAAATATAGAATGTGGGTACTCGTTAGAACCGTCTCATCTTATTTCTGCTCAAAATATAGAATGTGGGTACTCGTTAGAACCGCCTCATCGAGGCGGTTCTCACGAGTACCCACAATCTATATTTTAGAGCAGAAATAAGAAAAATATATTTTACCCCTGTAAACCCAAGGGTTACTTTATAAAAGTGGGGTTCAAGGGGGTCAAATATATATATGCCTGTTTACGTGATGGGCTTGTTAATTTGTTTGTTTGTTTGTTTGTTTGATTTGAGGTTTAACGTCCCCGTCAACACTGTAAAGGTCATTTTAGAGACGTTGCTTCCAATTTTGTGGGACGTTTATCCGACATTGAGATGAAATGACATCTCAAGCCCTGTCGCCAAATGAAACCAATAGGGTTTATAAGCATGGACGGTCCGACTCGTGCGCACTGCTTTGCATGGGCAGGCTTAGATCCTCTAAGCGGTTAACCAGTTCTCTTGTGCGGGTCGGATTCAGCTCTGCGTGGAAGCATCTTGCAGCCCATATATTTCTTCAAGCCCCGACGGGCGGGGGCCGGATGAGCTTGTTAACTTCAACCAGTTAATTGAGAACACATATATCTTTTACACCTCCCAAACGTGAAAGTGGAGGCTCTGGACAGAAGTAAGAAAACACTATCTTGCACACAGTTTAATTTTTTTCTAATTGCTTATTACGCCAGCTTGTTGTGTTTGATTTGTTTGTACGGTTTGAGGTTTAACGTCCCCGTCAACACTGTAAAGGTCATTTTGAAGACGTTGCTTCCAATTTTGTGGGACTTTTACCCGACCTTGAGATGTAATGGCATCTCAAGCCCTGCCGTCCAATGAAACCAATAGGGTTTATTAGCATGGACGGGTCGACTCGCACCGCTTTGCCTAGGCAGGCTTAGATCCTCTAAGCTGTTAACCAGTACTCGCTTGCGGACCGGTTTCAGCTCTGCGTAGAAGCACCATGCAGCCCAACTATTTCTTCAAGCCCCGTAGGGCGGGGGCCGTACGACAGCTTGTTACCATTACGTTAAAAAAAACAAATGTGGAGAAAACTACGGAACCCGGGAAGGGACATGATTTTTTATTTTTATTATGTTGTGCGAACAAGATAATATCTTGAGCGGACAAGATATTATCTTGTTCGCACAACATATTATCTTGTGCGGACAAGATATTATCTTGTGCGGACAAGATATGATCTTGTTCGCACAACATAATATCTTGTGCGCACAAGATATTATCTTGTTCGCACAACCTATTATCTTGTTTGCACAACATAGATCTTGGGAAGTTGTGCGGACAAGATATTATCTTGTGCCGACAAGATATTATCTTGTCCGCACAAGATAATATCTTGTCCGCACAAGATAATACCTTGTCCGCACAAGATCTATGTTGTGCAGACAAGATATTATCTTGTGCGGACAAGATAATATCTTGTTCGCACAACTTAATATCTTGTGCGGACAAGATCATATCTTGTCGGCACAAGATAATATGTTGTCCGCACAAGATAATATCTTGTCCGCACTTGTGCGCACAACTTGTAAAATAAAAAAAATCATGTCCCTTCCCGGGTTCCGTAGAAAACACTTTATGCTGAGGAAAATAAGATTTACAACCATTCTTGCTCACAACTATAGATTGTAGGTAGTCGTTAGAGCGGCCTTATTGAAGCGCTTATAACAATCACCGCAATAATTCATGTAAAAGCAATTATGAGAAAATATCATAAATTTCCACCAAACTAAAAAAAAAAAAAAAAAAAAAAACGTTTTAAAGGTTTGAAAAATGAATTTGATCACACGGATATGGTATTATAATGCGACGTTTACCTGTCATATGAAAACAATGCACGCCCTTCAAATGAAAGCACGAGGTCGTCTATGATTTATAGAGATTATCATATGACATTTTTCATATCATACCCCATATCAGCCCGAGACTCCCATATCACCCGAGGACTGATACGGGTCGAGGGCTGATATGGGGTATGATATGAAAAATGTCATATCATAATGTATTTATCATACATTTCACTTAAAAAAAATGTTCATCGCTGCATTCACGTTTCCATTGTTTACCGAATCACTAGAATTTCTTTGCTCGATATTAAATATTATCCAGATCCAAAAGTCTGTCAGCAATCCCCTGCATCGTTCTTTCGCCCATTTTCCTCTCGTAGTAGCAGCGCCGTGCCATGTTTCTTGTTGTTTTTTTTTTTTTGCCTAACAGTTCGAATAGACGACAATATTGCAAATGGCGTCCGGAACAACAAATGCGAAATGCCGCAAAAGGAAGAACGCCGCGTGTTCCGAATAGGATGACGTCAGAGGTATGACAAGTAAAAAATTGCTCCAGTTTGGAGCAAAGGAGAAAGCGCTGCGAAAAACAACTTTTGTTACCTTTAATTTCATTAAATGATTTCATAATTTTGCATGTCTTTAAAGGGTTGGGCCTAATGCAAAAGAAAAAAAAAATAGGAAAGGATTTCGAAGGCCATTCTCAATTTAGGGCAGTGCAAATCATCAACAGAGAAGGTGGAACAACAGTATGAAACATCGCGAGCAGATCATAAAGAGCATTTCGCCGCAAATAAGCAACCAAATACTTCAGGCATTTTGAATCTATGTGAGATCTATCTATCACCAGTCAGTGACACATTACCTGATTGTTCGTTATTATCCCCTCGCAACAAAGTTGCGGTGGGGATATAGCATCGCAACCATGCGTTCATATATGTGTGTGTCCGGAACCTTGTGAACAGGATTGAAGACAAAGCCATCATTGGAAAAGCATCAACCCTTCCACAAATGTTCCTCATGGAGAGAGGATAAATCCTTTGGATTTTCAATGTCAAGTGTCAAATGTCAAGGTCACAGTGGACTTGACATTAAAAACATTGTGAACAGGATAAAAGACAAAGATATCAATGTAGAAGCATCAAACCTTCCACAAATGTTTCCCATGGAGAGAGGATGAACCCTATTGATTTTTTAAGGTCAAGGGTCAAATGTCAAAGATCACAATGGGCTTGGCATTAAAACAGTGTGAACAAGATAGAAGACAAAGCTATCAGCATAGAAGAACCAGACCTTCCACAAATGTTTCCCATGGAGAGAAGAGGAACCCTATTTATTTTCAAGGTCAAGGATTGAATGCCAAGGTCACAATGGACTTAACATTAAAAATCTTGTGAACAGGATAGACTACAAAGCTATCATTATAGAAGCATCAAACCTTCCATAAATGTTTCCCATGGGGAGAGGATGAACCCTGTTGAACTTTATGGACAAGGGTCAAAAGAAAAAAAAATGTCAAGATCACAATGGACTTGATATTTAAAACCTCGTGAACAGGATAGTAGATACAGCTATCATCATAGAAGCATCAACCTTCCACAAATGTTCCCCATGGATTAACCCTATTGATTTTCAAGGTCAATGATCGAATGTCAAGGTCACAATGGACTTGGCATTAAAATCTTGTGAACAGGATAGAAGACAAAGCTATCATCACAGAAGCACCAAACCTTCCACAAATGTTCCCAATGGAGAGAAACCCTGTTGATTTTCAAGGCCAGGGTCAAATGTCAAGGTCATAATGGACTTGACATTAAAACCTTGTGAACAGGATAAAGGACAAAATTATTTTTCACATTCTTTGTAAATGTCAGTTCTTGCACTAGGTGTCTGAAATGCCAATTAATGGTGATTTCTACAGCGCCTATAGTGGGGGAATATGGTCATCTGTTGGAGCCTTCGCAGGATCCTTTTGACCTTTGTATAATAGTATGAGCCTACTGTCTCGACTCCCATCATAGTTTTCCATCATTCCAGTCATACTCTCAGTATAAAAGCAGTAATTGCTTGTTACAAATGTAGCAGCTCTATTCTGAACTTTTTTTCAATTTCTTCAACGAGGATCACTCCCTGTGGGTCCCAGATACAACTACCATATTCCAAGATTGGGCGAACAAATCCTTTACATGTTGCACCCCTCTACATCCTGAGGACACTGATGAAGATATCGCCTCATGAAACAAAACGTTTTATCTGCCTTAGTATACATATCGTTAATATGTGTATTCCATCTCAAAACGTATGTGATTGTCACACCAAGGTATTTAATCCACATTCTCGAGGACCGTTCCCTCTTAGGTGTAAGACGCCTAAATTTTATTGGCTCTCTTTCTAGCTATTCGCATACAAATACATTAACGGGCTAACATCTCATACCCCATTTTCGTGCCGAACATCCACAAGTCTATATTTATCATTCTGAAATTTCAGTGAGTAATCTGTATCTCTAATTTCCCGGTAGCAAACACAGCCGTCGATGAACAGTCATATTTCTGAGTCAGTGTCTGTGGAAATATCATTAATAGACAGGGAAACTTAACAGTGGACCAAGAACAGTCTCTTGTAGAACCCCAGACAAGACTGGAGCCCACTCCCAAGATTCACCCGTTAACAAAAACTCGCTATTTACTGTAGCCAAGATTTGAGACTCTTCCCCACAATACCGTAATCAGATAATTCATTTAATTTCAGTAGTTCTTGAGGGTGTGTGTCAAAAGCCTGCTCGAAGTCCAGAATTAATGTGTCAACCTGTCCCGCTTTGTCCAAGATTTTTACCCATTAATAACCGTGCTCAACTGAGTTTCACAACTATACTTTTTTCTAAATGTATGTTGTCTGTCTGATAAAAGTTTATGTTCAGCCATTGAGGTCATGCCATGATGAGAAGACTATTTGTTCAAGCGATTTACATGGAACACACGTCGGGGACACAAGGCGATAATTACGAGCAAGAACCAAGACCTGCTCAAAAATGACCTAAAAGAGCGTCGTTTTGTTTGTATTGAAGTTTAACGGCCAAGATAACATTATTTTAGGTCATTTTTGAGTTGGTCAGTTTACCTATTCACACTTTACCTGGGCAGGCGTATACGTAAGCTGTTAACCAGTACAGTACACATTCTTTCGTCATAAACTACCACTGACCTTCTTGAATCAGCGGAAGGGGAAGAGAATGTCCGTAGAAAAGATTTCATGTTCAATCTCCACGAAAGAATGTTGCCGGTCCGGCAGATATCGAACCCGCATCCTCCTGATCAGTCAGACGCGCATCCGACTGAGCTTCCGAGGCCGGCCTAAAATAGTGTTGACTGAGCCGTTAAACCCCAATACAAACAAACAAACAAACAAACAGAAAAAAGAAGAAATAATATATACCACCGTTAACCCCAGTTTTACAATATAAAAGTGGGGTTTAAGGGGGTCAAAATTATATTGCGTCTTTCAGGAAATCCAGGTAGCTGTCATTAGCGAAAAAAGTGGGTGGGGCTGTGAGTTCAGGGTGTTGCGTACAGGTTAGAGAGTTATCTGTAGAATCTGGACTGTAATCATGTATTGGGTTTTGCAAACAGTGTAGACCCATATCAGAACGCGATATCTGATCAAGGTCTACACTATTTGCTTATTGTATAATTATTCAAAGGTTAAACGAAACAGTTAAAGTTCCCCTTCAGGACCATTGGTTCAGATACATGTACTCGACCTATCAGTGCTGCCTGTGGTTTGATTTATTTACCCTTTAACCCTTTCATCCCTGAGTTTCCGGACTGGACCCTACCACCACTGACTTTTGGCACGTCCATTTTACTAAATATAGTATCTAGCTAAAAAGCGTCATCAGGATGGCAAGTAATATATCCTGATAAGGTGGATCATTATGAGCCATCTCAACAGGATCTAAGTTGTTTGCATAAGTATGTGTACCGGATTTCAGGGTTGAAAGGTTTAACCTTTGCTGTAGTAACAGGCTCCATTATTACGCAGTAAACAATCATTGGAATCGAAAGGAATAATTTTAAACACTAAATTTTATTTTTGGGACAATTCAACAATGGAATATCAAGAGTATATTTAGGACTGTACTGATTGAAAATAAAACAATAATCAAAACCGAATACCCTTTCGACGATTAAAACGAAAAACATAGTTCGTTATTAAAAATCCAGAATGTATCAAAAATAGAATGCGAATGGCAAAAAATCAGATTACAAATATACTGAATGTAGTCGCAAATTATAATTGTTAATACAGCTTTTTAATTTTATCAATAACGCAAACTTCAGTAACTGACGATTCGCTTACATCAAAGAAAAGTCAAGTTTCATGAATACATAATCCGTGTCTCAAACCCATCGCAAATGGCGCTGCGTTGGTACGCAGCGCAATAAAGGCTTAGGGGTGCGATAAAGGGTTGTGATATGGTTTTTGGGGTATGATAAAGCCCATGCGATATGGCAGCACGTGCAAGCGTGATACATGCATTGGTGTCACGTTCGTATCGCATATTCAAAAACTAAGTATTTTATACTAAATGTATGATAAAAGGCAATATAGCAACTCACTGAATGGCTTTGAAAAAAAAGGGACTTTCCGAGAATTTAACCGACTTAGATTTGGTAAAACGTTATTAATTTGGGAAGTACTACTCGACTGGCTCAATTTGCCTCTTGAAAAATGATATCATTATCCTGCTTCCTTGTGGTGTTTAACCCTTTTTGTACCAAATGGAATCTTCCTCCTTATATATAGCAAGAGTCCGTTTCAAATTATGGGGTGTCAGGTTGTGTTTTCATCAAAATCTATTTGGAAAATGACAGAACTTTTAGCAAACAGTGGAGGCCATGATCAGACGCCCAATGAAACCAATAGGGTTTATAAGCATGGAACGTCCGACTCGCAACGCTTTGCCTGGGCATGTTTAGATCCTCTAAGCGGTTTACCAGTACTCGTGTGCGATCGGGTTCAGCTCTGCATGGAAGCATCATGCAGCCCACTTATTTCTTCAAGCCCCGATGGGCGGGGGCCGAACATGCATGATGAGGGTGGTTGGGTGAGACGAAGGTGCTGTGTATCTAAACCCATTGTATGCTGGTGGACTCTTCCATAGCTATAAATTGGACAAGTCCATTTGTCAGGCCTAGTTTTTCGTTCTTATTCTATTTTAGACAAAAACTTCCCTTAGCAAAAAGTGCAGGCCCTGATCAGACGCGCTAGTTTGCCAATGTACCCTTTAGGAGTTTCCCGCATGCAATGGGTCAAGTCACCAGGGCGTCCAAGTTCTTGCGGTGGGTAAAATAAGGGGTTCAGCTTTTGTTTCTTAACTTTCACACATTTTCCTCTTTCTCCACTGTCCCCTTTTTGTCCCCCGACCGAAAAGACTCGCGGTATATATCGATCAGCCTGGCGTACGTTCGTCCGTCCGTAGACAAAACCCTGTGATGGCCATAATTTCAATACTCTTTGAGATATATTGATGGTGATTTGTACAATCGAGCTCGTGGTTGAGTAGGCGTGACATGCGTAAGAATCACAACTCTAGGTCAATATAACCTTATATTCGCCACAACTCCAATACCCTTTGATGGCGCTTGATACAATTGTGCACGAGGTTGAGTAGGCGTGTCATGCACAAGAACATCAACTCTATGCGCCATTGTTTTGCAGTTATCTCCCCGGACAAAGTAACCATGATCTCGATACCCTTTGAGATGTACATGTATTGATGGTACTTGGTACAATTTCGTATGAGCACGAGTGGGCATGTAATGCTCAAAAACCACAACACTAGGTGTTATGGTATTTGAGTTATCTTCCCTGACAATATAACCTTGTGATCACCATTATGACCATATCTCCAATACCCTTTGAAATACGTTGATGTTGCAATTGTGCAATAGGTGTTATGATATTTGAGTTATCTCCCCTGACAATATGACCTTGTGATCACCATATCTCCAATACCCTTTGAGATATATTGATGCTGCGATTGTGCTACGCACTCGTGATTTGTCTACTTTACAACTGACCTCCAAACTGTGATTTATTACTCAACAAGTCACGGCTAGAGCTAATCTATTTCTTAAGCAAACATTACGATAACACACCCGTGCGACAAAGTGCATTGTTCACATCTCCAAAACGGCTACTTTTCTGATGAAAATACGTGATATTTTTCTTATTTATACTGCAAACATAGGCTGTGGGTGCTCGTTAGAACCGCCTCAATGAGGCGGTTCTAACGAGTACCCACAACCTATGTCTTGGTGCAGAAATAAGAAAAAAAATGTATACCCCCGTAAACCCCAGTTTTCATTATATAATGTGGGGTGTAGGGGGTGTTCATTTCACGAACTTGGTCACGTGATGGAGTAACTAATAATGAAGAAACCAAAACAGGAAATACATGAACCGCAAACAACCATCACATGAACAAGTCCGTGAAATGAACATCCCCCTAAACCCCACTTCATTAGGAAAACATGTCCGTAAGAAATAATGGCGTCCAACATGGTGTCAGAAAAATTAAATTAATATTAGGTAAAAATTAAAACATCTTTATTATTTCTGCTTTCAACAAAGATTGTGGATGCTCGTTAAAACCGCCTCAATGAGGCGGTTCTAACGAGTAGCTACAATCTATGTTTTTGAGCAAAAATAAGGCAGATAATGTATACCCCCGTAAAACCCAACTTTCTCTATATAAAGTGGGGTTTGGGGGGGGGGGGTCTTCGTTTCGCGGACTTGTTATCGTGATGTTATATAGAGAAAACTCGGGTTTACGGGGGTATTCATTTTTTTTCTTACTACTGCTCCAAGACAAAGGTTGTGGGTACTCGTTAGAACCGCATCAATGAGGCGGTTCTAACGAGCACCCACAACCTATGTTATGAGCATTTTTAAGAAAAATATCAAGGATTTTAATCAGAAAAGTAGCCATTTTGGAGATGTGACAAATGCACTATGTCGTACGGGTGAGTCATCGTAATGCAAAACAATCAGCTCCCTCAGAGGTGAAGGTGTAACAGGCACAGATAATGAAAAATTAAATAATAATAATAATAATAATAATAATAATAATAATAATAATAATAATAATAATGATTTACACCCATTAGCTAATACAACATGAAAAGCTCTATCGAAAACTCCTACAACCCAACATCAGAGCCACCGCCCATTACGAAAAGACGCCTATACAACTACACTGTAAACTTTACCGCCGAAAAACAACAAATTTTAAGATGAAAATTTGTGATATTTTTCTTATTTCTGCTCAAAATATAGAGTGTGGGTACTCGTTAGAACCGCCTCGTCGAGACGGTTCTAACGAGTACCAACAATCTATATTTTGGAGCAGAAATAAGAAAAATAAGTCTTACCCCTGTAAACCCCATTTTACTGTATAAAGGTGGGATTCAAGGGGGTCAAAATTATATAAGCGTGTTTACGTGATGTAAGGACGGTCAACATCTATGGGCCCACACCTAGTATTATTTACAACACACAAAATAGTTGGTCCACCTGCAGGTATCTATGTACCTCAGTCAATCGGTCTCAGCCCATCGGGGCTTGAAGAAATATATGGGCTGCATGATGCTTCCACGCAGAGCTGATGTTCTAATTTGTATGTTATTCTACCTTTTATAGAACATTTTTACCAATATTCGCGTGCGGGTCGCACGCGAATACTGGTAAAAATGTTCTATAAAATGGTTATCCTTTGGAAGCAAGGAACACACCACAGAACTGGAAAATATGAAGTGTACATGTTTTCTGGGCCAGACTAGCTAGTTTCGGCCAATTAGGCCTCATCAGTGACCCTCGAATATTTTCAAAATTCCACAATGGAATCGATCCCAAAGGACAAGAAAATATAAATTACACTTTATTGTAGGGCACGCAGACTTTTTACGGTCGCCAAACATTCCCAGACATCTGCTGCAGTGACGTTAAATATGTTCTATAAAAGGGTTATCCTTTGGAAGCAAGGAACACACCACAGCACTCGAAAATATGAAGTGTACATGTTTTCTGGGCCAGACTAGCTAGTTTGGGCCAATAAGGCCTCATCAGTGACCCTTAGAGGATCTAAGCCTATCCAAGCAAAGCGGTGCGATGCTTACAAACCCTATTGGTTGTATTGGGCGGCAGGGCTTGAGATGTCATTTCATCTCAATGTCGGGTAAAAGTCCCACAAAACTGGAAGCAACGTCTCAAAAATGACTTTTACAGTGTTGACGGGGACGTTAAACCTCAGATCAAACAAACAAATACCTCAACAGAATAACATACAAATTAGAAGAAACTGAAATACAAATCAAATTAAATAACTGTGATGAAACAAACATACATTACAATAACTCACCCGTGCAACATAGTGCATATTTCTCATTTCCAAAATTTAACCTTTTTCTGATGAAAATGTCTGATATTTTTCTTATAAAAACTGCAACCACAGGTTTTGGATGCTCGTTAGAACCGCCTCATTGAGGCGGTTCTAACGAGTACCCACAACCTATGTCTTGGAGCAGAAATGAGAAAAATAATGAATACCCCCGTAAACCCCAGTTTTCTCTATATAAAGCGGGGTTTAGGGGGGTCTTCATTTCACGGACTTGTTCACGTGATGATAAATAAATAAAGTATGTTTTGCAAGGGTGTTCATTCCAGGAACTTGTTAACCCTTGTCCTGCTGAGCCCGCATATGCCTTACCTTTCAAACAATGTAGATCCATATCAGATGGGTTCTGAAGAAGCCATCTGATCAGGATCTACATTGTTTGTCGTTCAGATTATGAATTTGTTGCAATAATTTGATGGGTTGATAATCGGTAGTGGGTGTGGCATATTTAAGTATTCTGCAGGTCAAGGGTTAACGTTAACGTGATATCTGTCAGGATGCTCGCTAAAGTAACTGATAAACGTCAGATAAAGCAATAAAGCGAAATACCAAGCATCATTGGGGGGATGTATTTTTATTATTTTTAAAAGTAAACCATATTTTGAGGGTACTTTTCAGAATTCCTGCATCTTATAAGAAATGAAGAAACATCCTTTAACTTGAGCTATGTAATTATCCAAAGTGTCTTTTTACTGAACGTAAACATCCTATTTGGAAACGTTTCAACCCGTTGTATGCAGGAAACCCCTAATGGGGGACCCAGGCAAACAGTGCAGGCCCAGATCAGGCGCCGCAGAACGCGGCGTCTGATCAGCACCTGCACTATGTGCTAACAGAATTTTTCCATCAAAAATAGAATGTAAATGAAAAAATAGGCCTACCACCCATATATGACTTATGAACCTATCCATTATATAGCATTGGAAGAGTCCACTAGCATACAATGGGTTAAATAAATCATTGTCCTGAAACCATGTCAACGATGTGCTGACGTGTGCACACTCTGAGATATAAAGCCAAGAAACCCGCAGACGCTAGAACATTTTCACCGTGAAGAAAAATTTAGATTTTAATAAGTTAAAATATGCATTTCACGACGTATTGCGTTCTTGTTGGCGTTTTGATTGCCGCGGCTTACTGCAAAGATTGTTCAACACAATCTTGACTGACAGCTCTGTACAACAGCCGGGTAACTTATGCCGAGTTATATACCAGGTAATGTCTCTCTCTCTCTCTCTCTCTCTCTCTCTCTCTCTCTCTCTCTCTCTCTCTCTCTCTCTCTCTCTCTCTCTCTCTCTCTCATTGTAACCACATTATACAGTGTGGGTGTGCGTGCGCGTGTGTGCGTGCGTGTGTGTGTATGTGTGTGTGCGGGTGTGCGTGCGTGCGTGCGTGCGCGCGCGCGCGCGCGCGTGCGTGCGTGCGTGCGCGCGCGCGCGCGCGTGCGTGCGTGCGTGCGTGTGTGTGTGTGTGTGTGTGTGTGTGTGTGTGTGTGTGTGTGTGTGTGTGTGTGTGTGTGTGTGTGTGTGTGTGTGAATTCGGGTATAACGTCGCTTTCAACAATTTTTCAGTCATATAACAACGGTGTCTGGTTGTGACAGGGAGCTCAATGCTCACTTTTATAGTGTTGCCTCACTGAAGTATCATGTCAAGACACATTACATGATACCACACCCAGTCACATTATCCTGACACTGGGTCGACCAGTCCTAGCCCTACCCCGTAAATCTGAGTGCCAAGCGAGGAGCAGCTAGTACATGGTGCATTCTTAACGATTTTGGTATGTCGCGGCCCGGGATCGAACCCGTGGCCTCCCGTTCCCCGAAGCGGACACTCTACCAACTGAGCTATCGGGGCCGGTCTACATTATACAGTCTCAGCTGAACCCTTTTTTGTACCAAATGGAATCTTCCTCCTTATAGATAGCAGGAGTTCATTTCAAAATTTAGGGGTGTCAGGTTGTGTTTTTATCAAAATTTGTTTGGAAAATGACTGAACGTTTAGCAAACAGTGGAGGCCCTGATCAGACGCCGCGTTCTGCGGCGTCTGATCTGGGCCTGCACTGTTTGCAAGTGTACCCGTTTGGGGTTTCCGGTACTAAATGCTGTATGATTGCGCATTGGTTATTGACTTTGGTTTGGTTAGATTTGGATTTTTATCGGCCAAGTCAACATTATTATGGTACTGTCAAACTGCACCTTTCTCGAAGCAGGCTTACATATACAGCAGGTCCGCTCCTATAAGACCACTTTTGAGCAGTTCCAAAATTGATCCATTAAAACACAAAGAAAGAAAAACATTTAAATGTGTTTTAAAAGAAGAATCGCACGACCTGCACAAGCCCCCGCCCATAGGGGCTTGAAGAACAAAAACTATATACCCCCATTGCATACTTCGTATGCCGGGGGTATAAATATATGGGCTGCACGATGCTTCCACGCAGAGCTGAATCCGGCCCGCACACTAGTACTGGTAAACCGCTTAGAGGATCTTAGCCTGTCCAGGAACCGCGGTGCGAGGCGGACCGTCCATGCTAATAAACCCTTTTGGTTTCATTGGGCGACAGGGCTTGAGAAGTCATTTCATCTCATTGTCGTGTAAAAGTCCGACAAAATTGGAAGCTACGTCTCCAAAATGACCTTTACAGTGTTGACGGGGACGTTAAACCTCAAATCAAACAAGCAAACAAAGCACGACCTGCACCTAAGTCGGCTAGGCCGACTTTATTTTGATATTTTTGGCATACAGATAGAAAACTAACCAATCGGATTATCGGATATTTTCTGGGTTCAACGCTCCGTGATCTAACTGGTGGTTTTCTTCTGCTCTGATGTCGGATTGTTGTTGAGTCTTCAATAAGTATTCATGATAATATTTGACGGATGTTTTTAAGATAACCGGGCGCCAAGGGCACATAGGGGCTACCCCTGATAAAATTTATCTATACATAACCATTTTATAGTCTTTCAAAACGCAGTGAAACGCGACTGAACTTTTAATTTTGGACTAGTCCGTGTTTTAGGTAAGTCGCCTTCAGTTGGGATTTTACACTGGATGATAAAGTTTTACTGAGATTCGCACTACATCATACTAACAACTTGGCCACGACTTCTACATAATGACATTATCAAAAAACTTATATATAATTTTAAAATGCTGTGAAAAAAAGAAATTCGAAACCTGCTTCCCCTAAAACATGGAATAGTCTTGCCACGCTTGAACGTTGAACTCTCGAAGGTCGTTGATAAACTATACCATATGTTTTATCATGACACACTGTTGAGCTAGAAAGCCTCGCTGCGGATCAATTTGCTAGTGTGTGTGTGAATTCGGGTTTAACGTCGCTTTCAACAATTTTTCAGTCATATCACGACGGTGTCTGGTTGCGAAAGGGAGCTCAATGCTCACTTTTATAGTGCTGCCTCACTGAAGTATCATGTCCCAGACACATTACATGATACCACACACTGTCACATTATCCTGACACTGGGTCGACCAGTCCTAGCTCTACCCCGTAAATCTGAGTGCCAAGCGAGGAGCAGCTAGTACCATTTTTAACGACTTTGGTATGTCGCGGCCCGGGATCGAACCCGTGACCTCCCGTTCCCCGGAGCGGACACTACCAACTGAGCTATCGGGGCCGGAGTCAATTTGCTATGGTTATTTTGTTTGATATTGTACTGGAACTGAGGGCGAGGGTTGAAATTTCATAAACTCCGGAGTTGAAGCCCCAACCCCCACCCCCACCCCCACCCCCAATAGTTTTACTACTGACCGTCCCAAGGCGGTCGTTCTTTTCTTTTTCTTTGCGCCTTTGATTCATGTTTGGTCTGTTTGTGTGTGTGCCTCTGAGGTGTCTTGAGACGGCTGCGTTCTTAGATTGTTGCCTTTCCTGAATGACAATCTCTTACTATTTATCATCACGTTAACAGTACCCCTCCAAACCCCACTTTATATAGAAAAAAACTAGGATTTACAGGGGTATACATATCTTCGCGAGCCAACGGTACTAAGTCCACTACGTTCCTTACGTAAGGAACGTAGTGGACATAGTACCCTTGGCTCGCGAAGATGGGGTATACATTATGCTGCTTATTTCTGCTCATTAACATAGGTTGATGGTACTAGTCAGAACCGCCTCAGTGAGACGGTTCTATCGAGCATCCTAAACCTATGTTTGGAGTGAAAGTAAGAAACCTTTAACCCTTGTCCTGCTGAATATTCATATATGCCACTCCCACTACCGATTATCAACCAATCAGATTACTTGATGCAAATTATTGCAACAAATTCATATTCTGAATGGCAAACAATGGAGATCCTGATCAGATAGATCCTGACTGATCTGGATCTGCATTGTTTGCAAGATAAGACATATCCGGGCTCAGCAGGACAAGGGTTAACAAATTGTCATACGAAAAATGTCCAGTTTTGATATATGAAAAAATGCACTATGTCTCACGGATGAGGTATCGTAATGCCAAATGCCAGCGTCCTTTATAAATAGCCCCAGCGAGGCAAAATATTCACAAATTGTTTATGGAGTATAAACGCTATACTGCTTGGAATATGTTGATAATTTTTGGCATACATATAGATATTGAAAAGATCTAACCGTTGAGATTGTCCAGTGCCTAATTTCTTAATAAATAGCCACACCGAGGCATAATTTTCACCAATAGACGCAGGCAGTATAACTTTCTAACCAGTAGGAATAATTTGAATTTTTTAGCGTACAGATATAGATCGACGATACCTCAATAACGGTATTGTTTGTAAATAGCCTCTCCGACGTGAACTTTTCACAAACTGATAACGGACAGAATACCTTTTAACCCTTTTGGTAACAAATGGAATCGTCCTCCTTATATATAGCAGGAGTCCATTTCAAAATTTAGAGTGTCAGGTTTGTATTTTCTTCAAAATTGATTTGGAAAATGGCTGAACTTTTTTGCAAATAGTGTAGGCCCTGATCAGACGCCGCAGAACGCGGCGTCTGATCTGGGCCTGCACTGGTTGCCACGGAATATTTTGATATTTTTTTTTGCAAGCGAAAGCTAACAAATGGGATGTCTAATGCCAAAGAGCTTGATAAATAGCCTCGCCGAGGCAAACTTTTCACAAATTGTTAACGGATATACTACTTGTAACCCGTTAGAAATATTTTGACACTATTTTTTGGCAAGCAAATGCATATTGACTAGACCATCACGAAAATATGCCTATAGAATTTTTACCCCTTTGAACCCCATTTTTATATAGTAAAACTTGGGTTAACGGGGGTACACCTTATGTTTCTTATTTCTGCTCTAAAATATAGATTGTGTGTAATCGTTAGAACCGCCTCGATGAGGCGGTTCTAACGAGTGCCCACAATCTATATTTTGAGTAGAAATAAGAAAAATATTACACTTTTTCATCTTAAAATTTCCGTACTTTCAGAAGTTAAGTTTATAATGTATTCGTATAGGCGTGTTTTCGTAATGCGACGAGCACGGAAATCCCCGAATGATCCCGATTGCCCGTTATCGTTCGTCATCATAACAGAGTCCGCACCATCTGGCAGTTAAACGGCAAATCGGCAAAATAAATAATAATAAATAATTACATGTATTCCCATTCTAACGCACTAACTCATTCGTAAGGTTTAACAGTTGTAGATTTTTCCAAAAAAAAAAAAAAAAAAAAAAAAAATGTAAGGGCTGTCGGCTGAATGAAACGGAATGGCAGTCAGAGAAATGCGACGTTACAAGATGCCGTCGTATCGCGGCATTTTATCGTCGCAGTCAATCAGAATAAGTATTAACCAATATACCATTACAATTACACATCCGTGTGGTAAAGTAGATTATTTCATAACTCAAAAAGGTCATTTAATGATGAAAATTTGTGATAATTTTCTTATTTATACATCAAACATAGGTTTGGGGTGCCCGTTAGTACCCACAACCCATTACGAAAACACGCCTATACTAATACATTGTTAACTTAACCGCCTTAAAAACGGAAATTTTCAAATAAAAAATTGTGATATTTTTTTTATTTCTGCTCAAAATATGGATTGTGGGCACTCGTTAGAACCGCCTCATCGAGGCGGTTCTAACGAGTACCCACAATCTATATTTTTGAACAGAAATAATAAAATTAAGGTATACCCCTGTAAACCCCAGTTTTACTATATAAAAGTGGGGTTCAAGGGGGTCAAAATTATATAGGCGTGTTTTCGTGATGCTATGTAAGATGCTAGGAAAATGTTGTTTAACCCCATAAACCCCAGTTTTCTCTATATAAAGTGGGGTTTAGGGTTTTTTTTATTTCACGGACTTGTTCACGTGATGCGTCTATTGAATCAGGTGTTTGGAGTGGACCATTTTCAATTATAATGCGTGTCAGGTTTGGTTTGTTTAGTGTAAGTTGTACAAAAATGTATGTTTTTTTTTAGCAAACAGTCTAGACCGAGATCAGACGCCACATTGACGGCGTCTAGTCTAGGTGAACACTGTTTGCTAATGTCCCACAAAAGGGTTGCTAGGCGTATATGGGTTAATGCGGTAACAAAACCACGCTTTGTACGTTTGTTTGCTTGTATTGGGGTTTAACGGCCGAGTCAACACTATTTTAGGTCATTTCTAGCCGGTCAGTTTACCTATCCACACTTTTCCTGGGCAGGTTTATATGTAAGCGGTTAACTAGTACAGTGCCCTTCTTGAATCAGCGGAAGGGAAGGATTGACCGTAGAAAAGATTTCATGATCAATCTCCGCGAAAGAATGTTACCGACACCGGCAGGTAACGAACCCGCGTCCTCCTGATCACCAGTCAGACGCGCATCCGACTGAGCTTTCGAGGCCGGCTGTAGTGGAAAATCGATTAATTGTTTGTTTGATTTGAGGTTTTACGTTCCCGTCAACACTGTATTGGTCATTTTTGAGACGTTGCTTCCAGTTTTGTGGGACCTTTACCCGACATTGGGATGCAATGACACCTCAATCCCTGCCACCAAATGAATCCAATAGGATTTATATGCATGGACAGTCCGACTCGCACCACTTAACCTGGGCATGTTTAGACCCTCTAAGCGGTTTACCAGTACTCATGTGCGGTCGGTTTCAGCTCTGCGTGGAAGCATCATGCAGCCCATCTATTTCTTCAAGCCTCGATGGGTGGGGTGTGTGTGTGTGGGTGGGGGGGGATGGAGGAATCGATTGAAATATTAATTTTATTTTAGGCCTTTGGGCTCATCTTCAAGAAGAAAGCGGGCCTGGTGGCCTTTCCCTTACGGACGGAAACACGCTGGGGTCGTTGTTACTGTTACTAATGGTGATCGCTGGCTTATCCATAAGGGCTCAAACTACGGTGACGCCTCAAGTACTGTGATAACTGATGCTGGTTACATGTCTAGCAGGTAAGTAAGCAAATACAGTAAAATTCCAGTAAGGTGCATAATTGAGCTATCTGGAAAAAATGCTTCCAAAAATAAAATACATGTAGCCGATATGTTTCTTTAAAACAATACATATGAATGCATTTTATGTAAAAATGCGAACCATTTTGATGACAGGTAAACGAGTGTGAGAGGGATTCCCTAACTAGGTTTCGCACACTAGTTAGATCTATTTTTAGTTCGTGACAAAAATAGAATCCCCATATCTGACGTTATGCGACGTTCATTTTTGGCCTTGTTTGCTTAGGCCATGCCTGAATCGGAAGAAATATGACGCTGAATACCATGCCATAAGTAACGACACTCAGAGACGATACTGTTGTCATGTATGTGTAAAGTGACAGATTTATTTTTAGAACAGAAATTCCGAACACTTGTTCAGATCTAAGGGTAAACACGAATGAAAACGACCATTTTCACGAAGTTCTGAAGCTGTATTTGGCTCCAAAAGTGTACACATGACAAAGGAGTGTGCATTGAAGATAAAAACCAGAAAAAAAATATTGAGACCCGGTAGCTCAATAATGCACCTTTAAGACCACTTTTGAACAGTCCAAAAGATGGTCACTGACCAGAGGGCACAGTATGCAGAAAACACAAAGAAAAATAACTGTAACATACTAAATAAGCTTTAGTCTTAATTTTTGGCGGTCTTAATAGCGGAATGAAAAATATCAAGGTTTTTATCTGAAAATTTCATTTTTTTGGTGGAAAATTTTACCAATATATTTGAATAGGCGTGTTTTCGTAATGTATCTTCCTATCTCCTAACCTGCCATTTGTTTTGATATAAATATATGTCTTCGACTACAAAAAATAGATTCTGGGTGCTCGGTAGAACCATCTAAATCTATATTTCATCATGTTAACAAGCCAGTGTAATTAATAGCCATCTAAACCCCACTTTATATTGGAAAAATTTGGGTTTACATGGGCATTCTTTATTTTTCTTATTTCTGCTCCCGGCCATAGGTTATGGGTACTCAGGCGGTTCAAACGAGCACGCATAATCTATGTTTAAATTATAAATGAGTAATTTCATTGGGCGACAGGGCTTGAGATATCAATTTATCTCGATGTCGGGTAAAAGCCCAACAGAATGGGGAGCAACGTCTCCAAAATGACCTTTACAGTGCTGACGGGGACTTTAAACATCAAATCAAACAAAAAAAATAAAAAAATAAATAAATAAATAAATAAATGAGTAAAATATCACAAATTTTCATCAAAAAGTTACCATGTTTAAGATATAAAAGAATGCATTATGCACATGAGTAAGTTATCGTAATGTGCAGCAAAAATAAAGAATCTAGTCTGCACCCTTGTAACCCCCTTTTTATACCCCGCCACACGATAGTGGCGGGGTATTATGTTATACCCTCCGGTGTCCGTCCGTCCGTATGTCTGTCCGTCCGTCCGTCCGCACTTCGTTTCCGATCGATAACTTGAGTATTTTTTCACGGATTTTGTTCAAATTTTGCATACATATTGGTATCGGGGATGAGTGGTTTGGGATTGTTAATGGGCAAAATCCGTTAATTTTTAGCAGAGTTATTGCCCTTTTCAGTATCTGAAAAATGGTTTTTGGCCTCTAATTCCCTTACTATATGGAATATCTGGATGAAACTTCACAGATATGTAGAGGACTAAACGGTTCATATTGTGGCTAAGGACTGCTACTCTGGCTGTTCCAGTTCTTGAGTTATCTGCCCTTGACGTATTTAAAAAATGCATTTTAGACTGCAGAACGTTTATCATTTACAATATCTTGCTGAAACTTCATAGATATGTAGTAGATGAATTGTTATATACTGTGGCAAAGGAACATGACTCTGGCTTTCCCAGCGATTGAGTTATCTGCCTTTGAAATATCTGAAAAATGGTTTTTGGCCTCTAGTTCCCTTACTATATGGAATATCTCGATGAAACTTCACAGATATATAGAGGACTTAATGGTTCATATCGCGACCAAGGACCGCTACTCTGGCTATACCAGTTCTTGAGTTATCTGCCCTTGAAGTATTTAAAATGCATTTTAGACTGTAGTTCCTTTATTATTTACAATATCTTGCTGAAACTTCATAGATATGTAGTAGATTAAATGTTACATACTGTGGCAAAGGAACATGACTCTGGCTTTCCCAGCAATTGAGTTATCTGCCCTTGAAATATATATAAAAAAGGGATTTTGGCCTATAGTTCATTTATTATTTGAAATATATGGATAAAACTTCTACACCCTCTGCTGTCTGTCTGTCTGTCTGTCTGTCCATCCATTTGTATGTCTGTCCATCTGTCTGTCTGTCCCTTTTCAGTATCTGAAAAATAGTTTTTGGCCTCTAGTTCCCTTACTATATGAAATATTTGGATTAAACTTTACAGATATATAGAGGACTAAAGGGTATATATTGTGACCAATGACCATATAGAGGAGTAAAGGGTACATATTGTGGCCAAGGACCACTTCTCTGGCTGTTCCAGTTCTTTAGTTATTTGCCCTTGATGTATTAAAAATTGATTTTAGACTCTAGTTCCTTTATTATTTGCAATATCTTGCTGAAATTTCATAGATGTACAGCAGACTAAATATTACATATTGTGGCAAAGGTACATGACTATGGCTGTCCCTGCCCTTGATAAGTCTGAAAAAATGGAATTTGTGTCTGTTGGTCAGTGCATACAAAACGGAATTTGTGTCTGTTGGTCAGTGCATACTGAATGGAAATCCATCCAGCCATCTGTGTTTTATTTCCAGTCAATAAATTGAACATTCTTTGCTGAAGCTGCTGCTATCTAATAGTGAAAAAGGTGAGATAGTACATCTACCCATGCTAGAATTAATTTGTGGATTTTGTCCCTGTGAGAATGCCAAAAGATCACCCACAAACATCTTAATTTATGATTGGTTGCCATTTATGCTTAATCCTTTTGATTGAAGCCTAATCAACCTCACCCTTGGAATGTGCAGTTAAAGCCTAACCAAATAAATTCCTAAAATAAAGGACCTTCTAAGTGGTGTGTGTGTGAATTCGGGTTTAACGTCGCTTTCAACAATTTTTCAGTCATATCACGACGGTGTCTGGTTGCGACAGGGAGCTCAATGCTCACGTTTATAGTGCTGCCTCACTGAAGTATCATGTCCCAGACACATTACATGATACAACACCCGGTCACATTATCCTGACACTGGATCGACCAGTCCTAGCTCTACCCCGTAAATCTGAGTGCCAAGCGATGAGCAGCTAGTACCATTTTTAACGACTATGGTATGTCGCGGCCCGGGATCGAACCCGAGACCTCCCGTTCCCCGGAGCGGACACTCTACCAACTGAGCTATCGGGGCCGGTCCTTCTAAGTGGTTAACCAGTACTTAGTGCACATACTTCATGCCTGCCCTTCTTGAATCAGCGGAAGGAGTACAATGACCGTAGAAATTACTTCATGATCAGTCTTCACGAAAGAATATAGTCAGACAGGCAGTACATCGAAAAACATGAAATTCTTACATGTACCACATAAAGATACATGTTCCACAGCCATTTAAGGCAAATACTTGCCTCCATAATTTTCTAATAATGTCAACTTATTGAGTTGCCTTCCCATGAAATGTCTGAAAAATGGATTTTTACATATGCTTCCTACATCTTCTAACAACTTCATCCACTCACATTAAGACATTACACTTGCGGATCATATCTCTGCTGTCTCCTTTCTAGATATTTAGCCTTGATATATTTCAAATAAGTTACATTGCTTAGCAGTGGCGGGGTATTATGCAGTGTCTGCGGTGCTTTTATTAGTCTTAATGTTGTTGGCGATTTGGAGGAATTCTCCTTTTTGATTGATACTATTTCCGTCAAGCTAGCATGTCCTTGTGATTAATGCCTTGTAAATATAATGTATTTATAGGTTATTGACTTTATATTGTGCAATATTCGGCACGACTTCATATGGCGAAGAACGCACGAGCTTTCGAGCGCGTCTCCGCCATGTGAACGAATATAAAGTCTATAACCTTTTTATTATATATCCACAACTTGGACTGTCTGCCAGAGTTCAGGATTACCTGGATGTTAAATGAGGTTATACATCTTCATCATGAAAACACGCCTATATAATTTTGATCCCCGTGAACCCCACTTTTATATAGTAGAACTGGGGTTTACAGGGGTAAACCTTATTTTTCATATTTCTGCTCTAAAATATAGATTGTGGGTACTCGTTAGAACCGCCTTGATGAGGCGGTCCTAACGAGTACCGACAATCTATATTTTGAACAGAAAAACGAAATATATCAAAATTTTTTCATCTTAAAATTTTCGATTTTTCGGCGGCAAGGTTTGCAAGTATTTGTATAGGCGTGTGTTTTCGTAATGTTAAGTGGTTTGAAGTGGAAAATAATGCAAGTCGTTTTTAGTATCGAAATGAACAAATTTGAAAATAGTATTATTGTGAACGTTATTGGTTATCTACGGGCAATAAGACAAATATTGACCGGTAACTTCTGTACAAAGTAAACGAGACATTTTCTGTGTATATAATAAGAACGTGCAAGGAATACACCACTGAACTGTAAAGTATAGTGTACATGTTTTTCTGGGCCAAACTAGCTAGTTTCGACCAATTAGGCCTCATGCAAGCCCATTGTATATAGATAAATTGGGGTTTACTAGATTAAAATATATTCATTATTCTTGTTCAAAAACATAAATTGTGATTACTCGGGAAGGGATGGTGGGTGGGGGGGGTGGGGGGGGTGGGTCTAACAAGCACAGACAGTGTATGCTTGAAGCTGAAAGAAGACAAGTATCGCACACTGACATGAGAGAAGAATTCGTTCTCAGTGCATGCATGGACAAACATTTATATTACATGGATGTGCTATCTGAAGACATAGCTGTTTTCGGTGTTTATCCCCAGAGGGCGGATGGCGGGCTAGTTAATTGGTCTAATTCCCCTTTCTTGAGACATTTTATAAGTTGAAAATCTCCTGGCTGGGCATTTTATCACGTTAACAACTCCGAGTAATGAACGAACACACCTGTAAACCCAACTTCATATGGACAAAACTGGAGCTTATGGGGTAAACACTATTTTCTTTATTTCTGCTAAAAAGAATAGGTTATTGGTACTCGTTAGAACCGCCTCATCGAGGCGGTTCTAACGAGCACCAACAACCTATGTTTATTGCATAACTAAGAAAATATCATATATTTTCAAAGGGAAAATGTCAGGTTTCCGACCATAAAAAATGCACAACGTCACACAGACATATCGCACACTGACATGAGAGAGGCGGTTCTAACGAGTACCCACAATCTATATTTTGAGCAGCATTAGAAAAAATGTTACATTTTTTCATCTTAAGATGTTCGTTTATTTTTCGGCGGTAAAGTTTACATTGCATTTGTATAGGCGTGTTTTCGTAATGTAATGGAAAAGGGCGTCTTCGAGAATGTGCGTCAGCGAAGAGTCAGATCAGTCAGTGCATCCACCTGGTCTGATCAGAATTTTCACCATACGCTCTTGAGATTCCTGCTGTCCCCATGCTCCTCCGTACCAATTAGAAGCCTCTGTAGTGTAGTGGTTATGCTACTCGCCTGATAAACCAGGGATTGTAGGATCGATCCCGGGCTTCTCCAAACTTTCGGATGAGTCTCTAAACCGAGGTCCCGTCTCCATATGACCTTGGCTGTTGGTGGGACGTAAAACTGAAACACACTCACACACTCACACTTTTCCGTACCAAGGTCTGACTGAGTAAGCCGGCTGACATTACAAAACGAGACATAAACATTTTTTCACGTCTTTCTGATGAAAATCCGTTATATTTGTCTTATTTACACTGGAAACAGGCTGTGGGTGCTCGTTTGGACCGCCTCATGGGGCAATTCTTGTGAGCACAAACTACAGATTTAAGAAAAATAGTGTAAACCCCCGTAAACTCCAGTTTTCTCTATATAAAGTGGGGCCTATGGACTTGTTCACGTCTGATGATCTTTTCTTAGTGCCCATTTCGCTTGAGGCGTTTTTTTTTTTTATTCAACATGTCTTATACAATTTTCAGATGGACACAGGAGGCTTCGAGGTCAGTTTCTGGACGTACAGTCAATGATTTTATGCGGGCCGCCCGGATAGACGAGCCCTACGGTTTGTTTGGACCCAACTGTCAGACAGCTGCCAGGGGAATGTGGGACCTTGTTTAATTAACCCATATATGACAATGGACTCTCCTGTGTAATAAGTTTAGAGTGGTCCTTTTTCAACTTTAGGGGTGTCAGGCTTGTTTGGGTTTATAACAAACATAACAAAAGTGAATACTCTTTAAGCAACAGTGAAGACCCAGATCAGACGCCGCATTATGCGGCGCCTGATCAGGGTCTTCACTCTTGCTTATTTTTCCCAATTTCCTCATAAGGGCCGCTAGGCATATATGGGTTTACCATCTCGTAAAACGGATAGTGGCAAATAGTATAGACCAAGATCAGACGCCGTATGCGGCGTCTGATCTTTGTCTATATTGCTAACACGATTTGTGCTTACATGATTTTTGTCAAAAATAAAATAAAAACGAAAAAAAAAAATAAGTTCTGACCCCCAGAACGAAAAGTGGACTTGTCCAACATATAACAATGGAAGAGTTCAACAGTATCAAAAGGGTTAACCAAAAACATCAGCATTTCCAAGAAGACATAAGGAATAAAATGCGATCGAACTATAATATCTCAAACACAGTAGGGCCATATTTGTTTAACCCATTCGGTACCGGAAACCCCAAACAGGGTAATTGGCAAACAGTGTTGGCCCAGACGCCACAGTACGGGGCGTCTGATCAGGGCCTACACTGTTTGCCAAAAAACTCAGCCATTTTACAAATTGTTTTTTTTTTTTTAAGAAAACACAACTTGACATCCCTTAATTTTGAAATGGACCCCTGCTATATAAAAAAGAGGAAGATTCCATTTGGAACAAAAAGGGTTAGGGATATTTCGAGCCACTGATGGCGCGAGTCCGGGGGAAGCGTCATTGGGATAAATAAGGGACATCATTTTGATGGTCTGTAAAATACAGTCGAACTTCAATGGCTCGAACACCTTTTGGACCTCGAAAATCTGTTCGAGACAGGGGTAGTTCGAACCACTGAGGTTACTGTCAGGAGTCATAACGAGATACTTTTAGACATTTTTTCGGTGTTCTGTAATGAAAATTTATGCTGTGTGTACTCATTAGAATCGCCTCATCGAGGCGCTTCTAATGAGTACACACAGCATAGATTTGCAAGATATAAGACTAAAGTCTCCTTAATTACCCCCCACTATTTCTTATGTAGAGGATTTTGCTAGGGGCTCAAGAATGGGTTCGACACATCCATGGTAAACGAACCATCGGTGTTTGAGCCATCGAAGTTCTACTGTAATGGTACATGTATGTCAGCCTCATTAGAATCGCCTCATCGATGTGATTTCTAAAGAGAACAAAAAAGATGTATTTTCACATGAAATGAGAAAAATCTGACTAAAGTATCGCGATCTGTCGGACGAATTCCTATAAGCATTACGATAACACACCCGTGCGACATAGTGCATTTTTCACATCTCCATAATAGCTACTTTTCTGATGAAAACCCTTAATATTTTTCTCAAAAATGATCATAACATAGGTTGTGTGCTCGTTAGAACCGCCGCATTGAGGCGGTTCTAAAGAGCAGCCACGGCATATGCCTTGAAGCAGAAATAAGAAAAATAATGAATACCCCCGTAAACCACAGTTTTCTCTATATAAAGTGAGGTTTAGGGAGGGTCTTCATTTCACGGACATGTTCACGTGATGGAACTCAAGAATACGGTAGATTAGCCATCCGTGTGCGAGCCATTGACCCATATACATCTATGACCCGCCCCCGCCCATAGGGGCTTGAAGAAATAGATTGGGCTGCATAATGCTTCTACGCAGAGCTAAAACCGGCCGCACACGAGTACTGGTAAACTGCTTGGGCTAAGCCTGCCCAGGCTAGGTGGTGCGTGTCGGACCGTCCATGCATATGTACCCTATTGGTTTCATTGGGCGGCATTGGGTGCCATTTCATCTCAGTGTCGGGTAAAATTGGAAGCAACGTCTTCAAAATGACCAATATAGTGTTAACGGGGACGTTAAACCGACAATCAAACAAGCAAACATAACCCGTATATGACAATAGGATCATCCTCCTTATTAATTTGGAGTTATCCGCTTCTTACAATAGGGATGTCAGGTTTATTTTATTTGTGGAAAGTTTTGCAAAAAGTATGTACTGTGAGCAATCAGTGTAGACCCAGATCAGACGCCGCTTCTGCGGCGTCTGATCTGGGTCTAATCTGTTTGCCTATGTCCCACAAAAGGGCCGCTAGGATAAAAATGAATGTTTTGAAACATTACCCGCAATCTCTGTATACATTAATTTTAGCATTAACCGACTCATGGAGGGTTCGAATCGATGTACATGTATGTAGTGCTGATGAAATCTACATGCTCAGTATCAATCATTCCGACACTACGACTGAATAACGACACCTTTCAAATCTGCACAAAAACCCATTTAGTTTTTAAACGAAAATTTCATATTTCTGCCTAATACTAGTTTCGGCCAATTAGGTCTCATCAGTAGCCTTCATATCAATCTTGAAGACCTAGAGTGTGCTTGATAGTCCAAAAGGAAAGTCAAGGTGCCCTGCCAATGTGTTCAAGAGAATTCTTGGCATTCATTATCATGGTACTGATTTTTGGGTCGATTTTTGGCATCATTTGCAGGGATGAATGTCATAAAGTGCACCGTCCTTCGGATCGGGACGTTAACTGGAGGCCCCCTGTGCAGGGAGAACCATCCCCTGTGCAGGTTAAAGATCCCTACCGTAATTACATGATTACTGTGTAAGCTTTCATCCTGCAAACCTGGAGTGTATGTAATGTACGCCTGCGGTAATGGCCAAATATGACCGACGCAGTATCAGTAGAAAGAAATAAAGAAAGTTACTGAGAACAGAAGCTTTTCAGTGTTGATGTCCATTCGACTGATACTGATCTGTAGAAAATCCAGGTGGTGGTTATTTGTAGAAAATAGCCGCGCTATTCTTACTGCTATGGCCGGGGTGTTGCGAAAGAGGATTATCTACAGAAACACGACTGGAATCACGTGTTGGGTTTGGCAAACAGTGTGGACCCTGATCAGACGCCGCAGAACGCGTCGTCTGATCAGGGTCTACACTGTTTGCAAACAGTACACGTACTTAAGGGTAAAACGAAACAGTCACGTGTTGGGTTTTGGCAAACAGTGTGGACCCAGATCAGACGCCGCAGAACGCGTCGTCTGATCAGGGTCTACACTGTTTGCAAACAGTACAGGCATTTAAGGCGATTAAACGACCATTTTGGACCATTTGCCCAGCCTACACTCAGAGACAATCGACCCACCAGTACTGTCTGTGCTTTGATTATGTTATTATTTTTATTCATTTCCTTTGGGATACAATATTTTGATTCTTAGTATTGGGACAGATAAACCTATGTAAAAAAACAGTGCAGACCCAGATCAGGCTGATAAGGGTCAACACTGTTTGCCACTCTGTCTCCTTGCTGAATCGTGAAACAAAGTTAAAATAAATGCAAAATGTTAGTCCAAGCGAAAGAGGACGTTTAGAATATTTGGGTTATGTCTCGCGTCAATCCGAAGAAGTACAGTTCTCTCTTCAAATAAACCCGACCACGAGAAAACATGCCTATAGACTGGCTAGTCTTGAAATCTTAGATATACAGTCGAATTTCGATTGATCTGTTTGTATTGGAGCTTAACGACCCAGTCAACACTATTTAGGTCATTTTTTTAAACCGGTCAGTTTACCTATCCATACTTTTCCTGTGGAGGCTTATACGTCATAATATATCCACCGGGGATATGTTAGCGATATATTTTCTACCGTCCATACAATAAAGATATGTTGTGTGTACTCATTAGAGTCGCCTCAATGAGGCGACTCTAATGAGTACACACAACATCAGTTGAACAAAATATACATAAATTATCCTAAACATATGGATATCTGGAGTAACCTAAAGACTTTTATCAGTTACCCCCTATATATATTTTGCATTGTAACGCATCGACCTGATAAAGATATGCTATCTCAGGTCAAGTGAGCTTTATCATGTCAACGTGACATTGCACTTTATGAATGAACCGGACCACTGATAAAATGACAAAAATGTTATTGCTACTGAGAAAAATGGAAAAAATTACATGAAAAAAAATATCATAAGAAAAATATGGTCAGCTGATACTAAATATATCGACCGCCAGAATGCTGGGACACACTGAGGACCATCAATAATTGATCGCAAATTCCTTATTTAAGAGTGTACAAGGGGATAAACTGATAAATAGAATACCAGATTCGTATCATTTGATATCATGTTTCTCGGCTTCGAGAACTCATGTAGAATCGCTCGGCAAGCCTCGCGATTCTACAAGCGTTCTCGAAGCCTTGCCTGACAAACTTGATATCAAAAGACAGTCACCTGGTATTCTCTATTACTAGGGACTCCAGAATTTGTACGAATTCGCCATCCGTTTTCGAGTGATCGAAGTTTCACTGTAGAAACCATATATTCATTGCGATAACACAACTGTGCGACAAGGAGCATTTTTTCACTTCTCAAAAATGCCTAATTTCCTGATGAAATTCCGTGATATTTTTCTTATTTTTACTTTTACTACGAACATAGGTTGTGGGTGCTCGTTAGAACCGCGGTTCTAACGAGTAACCACAACTTATGTCTTGGAGCAGAAATAAGAAAAAGTATGTATACCCCCGTACACCCCGGTTTTATCTATATAAAGTGGGTTTAAAGGGGTGTTCATTTCACGGACTTGTTTACGTAATGTATTCTAACCAAGCTGCGAGCAGAAAGATGCTGATCAGAGGCTGTGTAGAATGTGCAGGCTAATATGTACTCTTGTTTATAACGAAAACACGCCTATTCAAGTTAACTTAAATTTTTTCCATAAAAATGCGAGGTTTCAGATAAAATATTCTGATATTTTTATATCACTGCTCAAAACATAGCTTGTGGGTACTCGTTAGAACCGCCTCGGTACTCGTTAGAACTTCCTCAGCAAGGTGGGACTAACGAATGCTCATAATCTTTGTTTTTAGCAAGAAAACGGACAGAGCGTACAACGTATATGCCCAACTTTTTACCGTAGTCGTAAAAGGGGACTGCAAGGTACTCGATCATTACAAATGGCTGTTTACGTGCTGACAGACAGCAATAAAGCGATAATTTTATTTCATTTGGTTTAGACATGCTACAGAATACCCTAAATATTTTTTCACATTTGTTTGTATGTCTGTTTGACTGATGTTAAACGTCCCCGTCAACACTATGTAGGTCATTTTGGAGACATTGCTTCCTATTTTGTGGGACTTTAACCCGACACTGAGATGAAATGGCATCTCAATCCCTGCCGCCCAATGAAACCAATAAGGGTATATGCAAGGGCGGTCCGACTCTCACCACTTTGCCTGGTATGCTTAGGCCTTCTAAGTGGTTTACCAGTAGTCATGTGCGTTGCCTGGAAGCATATATGCAGCCAAAAAGTATTTCTCCCAGCACCAATGGAGCGGGACCAATTTTCACATTTGACATTACTTACAAGTAAAACGGGCCTCCGTGGCCTAGGGGTTACATGTAAGAGCGCTGACTCTTGATCATTAGATCTCTCACCGCTGTGGTTCGAGCCTCGCTCGGGTCACATGTGAGACGCCAAGTTCTGCAACGAAAGGTCAGGTTGTTTTTCTCCGGGTACTCCGGTTTTCGCCCACCTCTGATTAACGATCGGCTCGATATGAGTGAAATAATCTTGAAAGGGCCGTAAAACCAAAACCAAAACCAAAAAAAAAAAAAAAACAACTTACAAGTAAAGTTAACCCATTTAGTACCAGAAACCCCAAAACGGGTACTCTGGCAAACAGTGCTGGCCCAGATCAGACGCCACACAACGCGGCGTATGATCAGGGCCTCCACTGTTTGCTAAAAGTTCAGTCATTTTCCAAATAAATTTTGAAGTAAACACAACCTGACACCCCCAAATTTTGACCTGGACTCCTGTTATATATAAGGAGGAAGATTCCATTTGGTACAAAAAGGTTTAATATAAGGACTAGTTAGATTACGGAACTTCCTGTAAGAATATCTATATTATTACATAAGCAAAGAAACAAAGTCCATACATACATAACCGGCAGTAACGCGTACATTACATTTTAGTATAACGGTATCTCGCAAAGCGGGACTTTCAGGTATTGTAATCTTTAATGTTCAATTAGTTTTAACCCTTTTTGTACCAAATGGAATCTTCCTCCTTGTATATAGCATGAGTCCATTTCAAAAATTAGGGGTATGAGGTTGTGTTTTCTTCAAAATTGATTTAGAAAATGGCTGAACTTTTTGCAAACAGTGTAGGCCCTGATCAGACGCCGCGTTCTGCGGCGTCTGATCTGGGCCTGCACTGTTTGCCCTGGTACCCGTTTAGAGGTTTCTGGTACTGAATGGGTTAACAGTTATGTTGTTTGAGTGACGATTCGATATTAAAATATGTAACATTGTATTCATGTCATCAAAGAGCATTAGGAAGGAAATTCTAACGCTCATGCTGTCTTGGGGCAAAAAACAAAACAGCTGAATAAGTGCATTAGATCTGGAGTTGGCAATTGACATTGTGTTAGGTAAATCGTCGGTTTTCGATCGCAAACTCCGTTTTAGGGCTCCGCTAACGCGTCGTCGTAAAACGAAATTTCTGACCTATAATATAAAACCGCTGATTTTACAATGTACCTCCACAGTTGACCATTTTGAATACAGGTTGGTTGGTTGGTTGGTTGATTTGAGGTTTAACGTCCCCGTCAACACTGTAAAGGTCATTTTGGATCCGTTGCTTCCAGTTTTGTGGGACTTTTACCCGACATTGAGATGAAATGACATCTCAAGCCCTGTCACCCAATGAAACCAATAGTGTTTATTAGCATGGACGGTCCGCCTCGCACCGCGGTTCCTGGACAGGCTTAGGTCCTCTAAGCGGTTTACCAGTACTAGTGTGCGGGCCGGATTCAGCTCTGCGTGGAAGCATCATGCAGCCCATATATTTCTTCAAGCCCCTATGAGCGGGGGCCCTTGAATACAGGTATCCCCTAATGAAGCAACTGATTTAAACGAAGTTTACCTTCACAGCGTGTCCTCAACAGCCGCCAAAACGGCCTTTTTAATTTTGTGAAAATTTCTTTTTCTTCAGTATAGTGCGTGGGTGCTCAAATAACAATTGTGGGTGCTCGTTTGAAACGCCTTAGCGTACCCACAATTCTCGCTAGCCAAATAAAGGAACAATGAAAACCCCTGTAAATCTCAGGTTTTCTCTACACATAAAGTTTGCTTTCCAAGGTGTTCATTTAACGGACTTGTTAGCGTGGTGAACTAAAATTTAAAATCTTCGATCAAACATAAACTTTGGCAGCCTCCGTCCTTGACGATGTGAGTCCTAAATTAGAAAGCAGTCCAATAGTTGTTGTGAAAGATACATTGACGATTTCATGAAAATTACTACGTAGTATATAAGCAACATTAAAACCAATACGAAAACATACCCATTCAAATATATGGAAAATTTTACCACCAGAAAAAAAATGAAAATTTTCAGATAAACATTGTGATAATTTTCGTATTTCTGCTCAAAAACATAGATTTTGGGCACTCGTTAGAACCGCTCGAGGCGGTTCTAGCGAGTATCCACAATCTATGTTTATGAACATAAATAAGAAAAAATATTACCAATATTAAAAGTGTGATTTAAGGAGGTCAAAATTATACAAGCATGTATTCGTGATGCCAAGAAAACAGTGATGCAATTTATGTTAATTAGCCTTTACTTTTCTCATTCTGAACCAGGATACAATCTGCCTTTGCAAACAATGTAGATACGGACCTGATGAGGCAATGCACCGCAGCTGTACTGTAAAGCACTTATATTTGGTGGCTTCAATTTTTTATGATAGGACATTTAGCGAATTTATATTTCGGCGGATTTCCGATTTTCGAACTAAATGCGTGATTTCTTACGTAGGCTTGTGTGTCTTGTGCATGCGAGTTGTATTCGGTGATTTACAAGTCAATGTCGGTGATTTTAAACTGTTTTTCCACATTGCATTGATAGAAGCCCCTGTGGTGTAGTGGTTACGCTACTCGCCATGTAAACCAGGGGTCGCAGGATCGATCCCGGGCTTCTCCAGACATTCGGATGAGTCTTTAAACCGAGGTCCCGTCTCCGTATGACCTTAGCTGTTGGTGGGACGTTAAACCCAAACACTCACTCACATTGCATTGGTCTTGGTGTGTGAGTGTATACAAATCAATCTTATGATTTATAATTACTCACCAAAACAAATTTTGAGGATTTCTTTCTTGCATTTATGCTTTCACTGCTAAAATGTCGGACTGGGTTTACTCACTGGCAATGCCGTCAATTAATTCTGATGAGGTCATACACGGCAGCTGTACTGGTAATCTAGATATCAAACGTATATAAAACTTCTTTTTTAGACTCTACAATACACTTTACAAGTCGCTAACACTACGAGAACATAGAGAAAATTTTACCACCATGAAATGAAAATTGTCAGATGAACAATTCTGCTCAAAACATAGATTTTTGGAACTCGTTAGAACCGCCTCGGTGTAACAAGTACCCACAGCCTATGTTTTTGAACAGAAATAAGAAAAAAATGTTTACCCCTCTAAACCCCAGTTTTTTTCATTTTAAAAATTTCTATTGTTTGGCCCAGAAATTGACAATGTACTTGTATAGGCGTGTTTTCGTAATGTCAATGAGGCGATTCTGGCATTTTCCCACAATAACTGTTTTGGGGCTCAGGCAAGGACAATTAATTGCTCCCTTGTAAACGACATAATATAAGTTCGCATTAGTATTCATAATTATTCATTTACACGAATTGTCCATGTAACGTTTAGTTCAGTTTTTACAAAGCTATACTCGTACTTTATACAAAATTCATGGTTCAAGCTCGTGAACAAGAAAGTGTTACGGACGGACGGACAGACGGACGGACAAACGGGCGAAGGACATTCCTGGTATGCCCTCTCCGCTTCGCAGCGGGGGATTAATTAGAGAAGTATTTGTTTTGGAGATATGAAAGAAAGAATTTTATCATATGACGTCGCGTCTGAGAATGTAATAACGTCTTGTAATAAATTCGAAAATATATTAGTGGATTAAATATGCAAATTAGTTATACACCCCGTAACGTCCTTAACGACGCCCAGTTTACTTATGGCGGAATATTGCTATTTCTGTTAAACAATCGTGGATAAAATGCGTTTTAAATGTCATGTGATAAATAGAATCTAGCATTCGTGCTCATGTATTTATGAATTTATTAAACTCGTTGAATAAACGGCATAAAATGCTTGGCAAAGCCTTGCATTTTATCCCTTTTCCTCAACTCTTTGATTAAATTCAATAATATGTATTACTGAATTTGTTAAACGCGTTGAAGAAAAGCCTCGCATTTTATCCCTTTTCCTCAACTCGTTTCATAAATTCAATAATACATTGCTCATGCATTACTGAATTTATTAAACTCGTTGAAGAAAAGGGATCAAATGCTCGGCGAAGCCTCGCATTTTATCCCTTTGCCTCAACTCGTTTCATAATACATTGCTCATGTATTACTGAATTTATTAAACTCGTTGAAGAAAAGGGATAAAATACTCGGCAAAGCCTCGCATTATATCCCATTTCCTCAACTCGTTTAATAAATTCAATAATACATAAATGTCTATATATCGCACGGATGTGTTATCGTAACGGCATGTTCTTTGTGCCACAGATAACCAATGTTCTGTGATCCATTACGCAAACACACCTATACAAATACATTGCCACCTCTATCGCCGAAAAAATGAAAATTTTATGATGAAAAATTGTGATATTTTTCTTATTTCTGCTCAAACTATAGATTGTGGGCACTCGTTAGAACCGCCTCATCGAGGCGGTTCTAACAAGTACCCACTATCTATATTTTAGAGCAGAAATTAGAAAAATAAAGTAAACCCCCGGAAACCCCAGTTTTACATTATAAAATTGGGGTTCAAGGGGGTCAAAATTACATAGGCGAGTTTTCGTGATGGTTGAAACTTCCTGACCCTCTTTCCTATTTATTTATTTATTTATTAAACGTCCCCGTCAACACTATTAAGAACATTTTGGAGATGTTGCTTCCAATTTTGTAGGCCATTTAACCGACATTGAGATTAAATGACGTCTCAAGCCCTGTCGCCCAATGAAACCAATACTTTTTATAAGCACGGACGGGCCAAATCGACCCGCTCTGTCTGGGCAGGCCTAGATCCTCTTAGCGGCTTACCAGTACACATGTGCGGTCGGTTTCAGCATCATGCAGCCCATCTATTTCTTCAAGCCCCGATGGGCTGTGCCACAGATAGCCAATGTTATGTGATCGTTGAAACTTCCTGGGGCCAGTTTCATCAATAAACATCGTACGATTAATCTTAAACTGTTGGTACGCACTTTTTAAAGAACTGCGTACGTCAGTTTCATCAAAACATCGTAAAGTGTTCGTACGAGCTAATTTGCGTTTCACTAACATATGTCGCATTTTTGAATATGCTCTTAAACGGGGCCACTAATCGTCACATGCGTGATCACGTGCCGTCTTGAAATAGCCGTGTAAAGTAGATAACACGTTTTAAAATTATTGTTCCAGTGAATCTAGATGTATATTCAGTACAAACAACGTTGAATCAACGTTGATTCTTCGTTGTTTCAAACTTGTGCTTCCATTTCATTATCGTAACATACAGATATTAATTATTTCTGTACCACTGGCGAGTCGGTATGTTTTGTGGACGTCATGACGTCCGACTAGCATTGATTTAACGTAGTCATAATGACCCTTTCACAAGCATGTTTGTCAGTAAATGTTGGGGTGGGGTTGGATCTTCAGCATGAGTTTGTAATATTGGATAACATATGAGACTTCGTTTAGCATTTTAATACCTTTTCACGCTCAGTTTAATAAATTCAGTAATGCAAGAGCATGAATACAAGATTCAGTTTATCGTATGAACTTAAAACGCAGTTTATGCACGATTTTAACACAAAACGTTAATACAAGACGTTGTTTAATAAGGATCTGCATATAACGTTACGTGACGTAGCATCTGTACGTGTTCGTATTTAACGCATATAAGTTTTCAGCTCCGGTTTGTTGTTGGCAATGGTCTGTAGCAAATATATTTTCATTGATTGTTCGTCTGTCAGGCCGTCCAGCCTTTCAACGAAAACTAAATTCAGTTCATTTGCAACATAGATTCTACAGCATGACTGATTTTAAATTACAAAGAACCTTTTCTATAGCTATATGTATACACAACATTACAATCGCCTGCACATAGACGAAATGACAGTACGCAAGACCATGATTCCCCCCCCCCCACCACCACACACACACACACGCCGTCGACATTAAAAGTTTTCGTACATACGAGCGTACGCACACGTACGTACGTGATCCTGTAACCTCGAGTTAAGGCATTTACATTGTACCAGGAAGAACCTAAACGTTTAAGAGCTCATATTCCCAGACCATATGATGGAATTGTGATGGTATGTATAGGTCAAAAGGTTTATTCAGCAATACACTGGTCCTTACCTATGACCTCTAGGTCAGGTCAAGGAAAACATTAAATGTTGAAATTATTTAAGAGCTCATATTTCTTGGTGAGGATGGTCCCTGGTCGGGCGTATCTGTGTCGTATTCACAATTCTAGTGTTATGTGTCGATTTGAGGTACACTGAGTCTTCATTTTAATCAAAAGTCTAATCGCAGATTGTGGGTAATCGTTAGAACTATCTGAACGCGTTGGTTCTTTTGTCTGCATCGAGGTTTTAAGCCCCCACCAACCGTTGGCACAATGTACATGTACTTAGGTAATTTTGGAGACGCTGCTTTCGATTTTGTGGGACTTAATACGTGAAGTTAAATTATAAACCCTACCGACAGGGTTTAAGGAGCGGTCCCAGTCGCATCACTTTTCTTGGGCAGGCTTTTACATTCTAAGCGGTTAACCAGAAATCAAGTTTGGTCGGGTTTAGCTCTGCACAGAAGCACTATGTCACCAAGCCCCGATTGTCGAAAGCCAGCGTCGGGTCTAGGTTATACCATGAAATATAAATTGTGGGTACTCGTAAGCACAACAACCACAAAGATGCGCTTCTAACGAGTACCCTCAATCTCTATTAAAAAAAAAACAAAAAAAAAAACAGAAAAAATCTAAGAAAACCCCAAACCTGAACCCAAACTAAAGATTATAACAAAGGGGTCAGTTTCGAGGGGTCTTCATAGCATATGGCGTATATAAGTAATGGGCGTGATCTGCGAAGGTAGCGAAATGATGTTACTTACGTAAGTCAAGAGATAAGCGTATGTTTTCATAACCAATGCTGCGCGTTATCTTCTTACGCCAAGACCGTGACATGTCCAAAGTTTAAGACGAAAATTTCAATGTGCGATGTCTTGAAATATTCATCTCAGAAATACGACAAAATGTGCGAACATCGCAGATCTCGAACATTTAATGAAACAGGATTTTTGTCGTAAGAACTTCGTACGATCTTTTTAAGACGAAAATACGTCGCAAATGCTTTGATGAAACTGGCCCCTGGTCATCTTCATATTTATTCATTTATTTATTTATAGTCGAACTTCGATAACTCAAATACCTTTAGGAGTTTGGACCATGGAAATTTGTTCAAAATACGGGTAGATCGATCTACTGAGTTATATATAGAGAAGACCAGGGGCTAGTTTCATCAAAGCATTTGCGACGTATTTTCGTCTTAGAAAGATCGTACGAAGTTCTTACGACAAAAATCCTGTTTCATCAAATGCTCGAGATCTGCGATGTTCGCACATTTTGTCGTATTTGTGAGATGAAAATTTAGACGTCGCACATTGAAATTTTCGTCTTAAACTTTGGAAATGTCACAGCCATAGCTGAAAAAAGATAACGGGCGGCATATGTTAAAGAAACCTACGCTTACATGTATCTCTGTAGTGACGTTGTTAAATGTATGGTACATTAAATACCATTTCGCTTACCTTCGCAGATCACGCCCATTACTTAAACAAGCCCATGCATTGATGACCCCTCGAAACACCCCTTTGTATAAACTTTTGTATGGGTTTGCGGTTGGGGTTTTCTTTTAAAATAGAGATTGAGGGTACTCGTTAGAAGCGCCTCGTTGTGGCTGTGCTTACGAGTACCCACAATCTATATTTCATGGTGTAACCTAGAACCGACGCTCGCTTTCGCCCATCGGGGCTTTCAGAAATAGATTGGCCTGCATAGTACTTCCGCGCAGAGCTGAAACCGACCAAACTTGATTCCTGATTAACCGCTTAGAATGCAAAAGCCTGCCCAAGAAAAGTGGTGCAAGTTGGGCCGCTCTTTGAACCCTAGCGGTTTCTTTTTGATCGGTAGGGTTTAAGATGTCATTTCATCTCAATGTCTGGTAAAAGCCCCACAAAATCGGAAGCAGCGTCTCCAAAATGACCTAAATATATGTACCAACGGTTGTCGGGGACTTGAAACCTCAATACAAACAAACCATCACGTGAACAAGTCCGTAAAATGAACACCCCACTAAACCCATCTGTAAATAGAGAAAACAAGTGTTCACGGGGGTAAACATTATTTTTCTTATCTCTTCTCTGAGAAATAGGTTGTGGGTACTCGTTAGAACCGCCTCAATGAGGCGGTTCTAACGAGCACTCACAACCTATGTTTGTGGTATACTCGTAAATTAGAAAAATGTCAAGGATTTTCATCAGAAAAGTGACCATTTTAAAAAATGCACTATGTCGCACGGGTGTGTTATCGTATCGTGATGAAAAGAACGGACGCGTTGAGGTAGTTCTAACGATTACCCACAATCTGCGATTAGACTTTTGTTTGAGATGAAGACTCATAGAACCTCAGATCGGCACATAAAACAAGAATTGTCAATACGTCAGAGATGCCCGCGCCCAGGGACCATCCTCACCAAGAAAAAAAGCATGTTCGAAAAACTAGAAAAGACGGCATTGCTCGCCTGAAAAAACTGTCCTTGAGGACATCGGCGTAGATGGGGGTAATTTCGTTTAAATCTTGAAAAAAGTTTGTATCATCATACCAAATATGAAGCAAATTCATAAAAAATAAATTACTAAGTATGTGACATTGACGTTGTTTGTTTTGGTTTTACGGCCCTTTCAAGATTATTTCTTTTGTTTCGAACTGATCATTAATCAGATGTTGGCGAAAACTTAACGGATTAGCCGGAGAAACCACCTGTATATTTCATCATACCAAATACGACTTAACAACAAGGTCTATCGGAACCCGAATTTTATGGTGACTTAGTATATAAATTCAGAAAAATATATAACCGCAATGACTTCAGCACCCAATTTCGTAAAATCATTCTTCGATATAAAAAGATTGGGTACAACATGGATGTTATACGACAGACTGCATGCATGGTAGTTAACCCAATCACGGTTCAAAACTTTGCTTCCCTCTTTAATTGCACGCCGGTGGGTCAGGCCTCAGATTCTATGACGGCTCCAACGTAAAGGCTTATTGAGAATTAGAGAGATCTAATTCTTGGTAATGTCTCTGGTCGGGCCCATCGGAGTCTAACTGTTGGTTTTCTTTTGCTCCAGCATTTCAGTGGTTTCTTGCTGTCGAGTCCTCACCGTTGTCTCACCTCTGTGGTTCTTTGATTATTTGTGTTCACGGAGATGTTGCACTGATGAGTTAGGAGGCCTTCATGCGGACTGAACAAATTATTTGTCTAAATCGCGGCGGAAGTAAGGGCGAGGATTGTGGCCACGTAAAATCGATTTAAGCCCCCCAGTGGAAATCTTTCCACTGACCGTTCCAAGGCGGTTCTTCTGTGGCGATTTATTTATGTTGTTGTTTGTTACTTGCTGTGTGTATCACTTGTGTCTTTTAATTTTGGATGGCCATATGGCCATTTTGTGGGAAAGTAACTGTCCTTATGGCCTTCCTTTGTTTAGGTTTCCAATATGGTCTGGTCGCTTAATGTTTGTATTTCTTTCCCTTTGGTGTCTTTGGTGGGTGGAGTAAGTTAATTTTATCGATTCCCGATCTTTGTTTAACTTCTACTTTTTTTAAATCCATTATATGGGTTGAGAAATTAGAGCTTTTGTTTAAAACGTTGACATCGAAAATTCTGAGTCCGTGACCTTGACCTTGAGGTCATGGACATATGCGCGGGAATGCTGAACAAGAAATATCTTTAAAAAAGATATGCGGCGAAGGTTGTTTAGAAACCAGTGCTTCAGCTGAAGTGCACGACCCGCAAGATGCTTTTAGCTTGATGAGTGCTACCATATATGGGTATGGCGGCCATTTTGGTCATGTGACTTGGACCTAAAACGGTTCCCCCAATAAATGCGCCTTATTGTAAGGAGCAAAAATATATCTAATACTTTAGTACTGTATTCTGAATCGTTTGCAGGATAAAATGAATTCTCACTTTTCCAATACAAAAGCATATGTGTCAAAGTTTGACCTAGGCACAAAGAAGGTCAAGGTCAACCCAGGGTCACCATTTTAGCAATTTATGATGGGCCTACGTCCCAGATGTTATTTATCAAGTTTCGTGGAAATCTGCCAAGTGGTTCTGGAGAAGACTATTTTGAAGGGTTTTTACCATATATGGCTTGGCGGTCATTTTGGTCATGTGACCTGGACCCCATGAGCAAATTTTGGTTTCCTCCATCCCATAGAGGCTCCATAGGAAATTTGACCTTAATCGGCCCAACGGTTTCCGAAGAGAAGCAGTTCGAAAAGTTTCACATTTTTCGCCTCGGCGAGGCTATACTAAATGGAATGTAATATTTCGCAAGTTCATTGGTTAGACCTCATTGATACTATCAGTATGCCAAAAATTGTTTAAATATTCCAAGCGGTTAAGTCACTATCACCAATTTTCACAAACGGGTTACGGACGGACAGACCATATATGGCTTGGCAGCCATTTGGGTCATGTGACCTGGACCCCATGAGCAAATTTTGGCTTCCCCCATCCCATAGAGGCACCATATGAAATTTGACTTCAATCGGCCCAACGGTTTCCGAGGAGAAGCAGTTCGAAAATTTTCACATTTTTTCGCCTCGGCGAGACTATACTAAATGGAATATAATATTTCGTAAGTTCATTGGTTAGATCTCATTGATATCTATCAGTATGCCAAAAATAGTTTAAATATTCCAAGCGGTTAAGTCACTATCACCAATTTTCACAAACGGGTTACGGACGGACAGACAGACTGACAGAATGACACGGTGATTTTAGGGCACTCTTAGAAAATCAACCGACTTCAGTCGGTCGCTTTTTCTGCGGGTCGTGCAGTATGAGCTACAATAGTGACAGCAACAATTGTCTAGCTATGAACTGGTTTACTGTATTCAAACAATTCAGATGTCACGCGAGGAAAAATAACTTTGCAGAGGGCGGTGTCCCGCCTGTTTGAGCTAAGGTCAATGTAAAAGGTCAAGGTTAAAAACATGACCTCATTTCAAGAGCATATGATCTCAAGTATATGCACAACAAATAAGAAAACGTTATCATTTACTGTTTTTGAACACAAATTCTAGGGTTAACATTTCGGGTTGTCGCTATGGTGAACGTAAACGCATAGGCGGACGAACAAACGGATGAGCAGACAAACGGACGGAAACTTGATCTTATGTGCACTTAATTAAAACTCAAATTACACTTATTCCTTTTCAGAATTTATATAACATTAATGATATTCGAAATGTCCATTTTGTGTTAAAATGGAGGACATAAAGTATGCAGAAGACAAATGATACACTGCAACTTTTATTTAGCATATATTGTAAATTAAACATCTGTCAATTTGTAATGCGATTATTACATGTTTTTGTCATGCTATATCTCTTTATTGGTTTCATTGGGCAACAGGGCTTGGGTGTCATTTCATCTCAATGTCGGGTAAAAGTCCCACAAACTTGGAAGCAACGTCTCCAAAATGACCTACACAGTGTTGATGGGGACGTTAAACCTCAAATCAAACAAACAATTCCTTTCGCAGAAAATTCTTCCTTTCGCGAAAGGAACCTTCCTTTCGCGAAATGGTTCCTTTCGCTATATAGACCAACCACGAGAAATTAGGTCAAAATAGCTATTCACCGCAGCAGTTACAGAATTCACTAGAAACACAATTATACATATGACGTATGGTCATCAAAGGACCAGACGGTGAGCAAGCCGAAACTGTATATATTTTTCATTCATGTCTCACATAAAAAACGAAACATTTCCTAGGTTAAAACTTCAGTAAACTGTCGTACTTTTGAGTAGATTTATTTATGCAAATCATTGACCAATGAAATGGTCATCTCCTTGGACATGTGGTTTCATTGACCAATGGAATAACGAAAAATGTAGGACAAAAGCAAAACCATAACGGCTACGCCGTAATAAAAACTTTAGACGTTTATCAATCATCTGACCAAATATGAACCAAATCCATTATATGATTTTACAAATATGAGCTGTTAAACAATTCCAACATTGAAAGTTTTCTGAGTCCATGACTTGACATAGAGGTCATAGGTAAGGGCCAGTGTATTGCTGATTAAACCTTTGACCCATACCTATCATCACAATTCCATCATATAGTCTGGAAAATATGAGCTTTTAAAAGTTAGGTTCTTCCTGGTTTAATGCCTTAGACTGATGTTACAGGATCACGTACGTACACCCCATACGGAAGGACATACATACATGTGCGTACGCTCGTATGTACGAAAACCTTCACGGCATCATGCCGATGGCGAGGGGATCATAGTCTTGCGAACTGTCTTTTCGTATATGTAAGTGTATAATTTTGCAGGCGATTGTATATAGTGTGCTGGAACAATCATTGGATAAATATTTGCTACAGATCATTGTCAACAACAAACCGGAGCTGAAAACTGACATATGTTACATGTAAATACGAACATTTACAGAGGCTACGTCACGTAACGTTATATGCGGCATCCTTATTAAACAACGTCATGTGTTGACGTTTTGTGTTAAAATCGTGCATAAACTGTTTTAAGTTCATACGATAAATCGATATTTGTATTACTGAATTTATTAAAATGAGCGAGAAAAGTTTAGAAAATGCTCAACGACTCAACGAAGTCTCACATGTTATCCCTTTTCCTCAACTAATATTATAAACTCGACAATACACGTGCACTCATGGAAGAGCCACCCCCCCCCCCCCCCTCACCCGCATTAACTGACAAACGTGCTGATAAAAGGTTCATTAAACGCCGCTCAATCAACGCTAGTCTGACGTTACAACTTCCTCAAAACAGATCAACTCGCCAGTGGTTAAGTGGGAAGGGGATCCAGTTAATTAGTACCTGTATCTTACGATAAAGAAATGGAAATACAAGTTTGAAACAACATTGAATCAACGTATATTCCAACGTTGTTTGTACTGAATATACATCTAGGCCCACTGGAACAATAATTTTAAAACGTGTTATCTACTTTACACGGCTATTTCAAGACGGCGCGTGATCACGCATGTGACAATTAGTGGCCCTGTTTAAGTACGACTTAGTTTAGTGAAACGCAAATTTAGCTCGTACGATCACTTTGCGATGTTTTGATGAAACTGACGTACGCAGTTCTTTAAAAAGTGCGTAAGAACAATTTAAGATTAATCGTACGATGTTTATTGATGAAACTGGCCCCTGGTTCGTGCCTTTTGATATCAAGTTTATCAGGCAAGGCTTCGAGAACGCTTGTAGATTCGCGAGGCTTGCCGAGCGATTCTACATGCGTTCTCGAAGCTTGATATCAAATGACACGAACCTGGTATTCTATTTATCAGTTTATCCCCTTGTACACTGTTACAGTTGTGCTAGACTTATACATAAGTCCTAGATGTTAATAGGTGTGCTCATGCATTCCATATTTTATATTATGCCACCATGCAAACCAGATTTTATTTTATCCTGACTCAAACATCCAGTTGGATGTGATGAGAGCTCAAACGAGAGATTTGAGGAAGGGGTATATATTTTCATCTAAGGATTACTTTGTAAAAAAAAAGTCACATCTCATCAGACTTTATAAGTCTACAGTTGTGCCAATAGTTCCAGAAGTTTAGTTCAAAGCAGAGCAATGCCACGTTGACCTGATAAAGCTCACGTGTCCTGAGATAGCATATCTTTATCAGATCAATGTATTACAAAGCAATTAATATAGGGGGTAACTGATAAAATCATACTTTCAGGTCATGAAACATAATAGGAATCACTTTAATATCTTGAGGATCTTCTATAAAATAAATGTATGTTGTGTGTACTCATTACAATCGCCTCATAGATTCTAATGAGAACACACAACATACATTTTACAGATCAAATCAGAAAATCTCCCTTGATGTTGGATTACATTACGTAAACACGCCTATACAAGTACATTGCCACCTTTATCGCCGAAAAAATGAAAATTTTATGATGAAAAATTGTGATATTTTTCATATTTCTGCTCCAACTATAGATTGTGGGCACTCGTTAGAACCGCCTCATCGAGGCGGTTCTAACGAGTACCCACAATCGATATTTGAGAGCAGAAATAAGAAAAATAAGGTATACCCCGGAAACCCCAGTTTTACTACATAAAAGTGGGATTTAAGGGGGTCAAAATTATATAGGCGTGTTTTCGTGATGAGAGATCAAATCAGAAAACCTCCCTAGATGTTGGATTAATTCTATGGGGATTAAAGAACGAGTTCGAATTAGCCGTGGAATACGGATTATCCATGTTCGACTTTCGAAGTTTAAATGTTTTCATCACGAAAACACGCCTATATAATTTTGACCCCCTTGAATCCCACTTTTATACAGTAAAACTGGGGTTTACAGGGGTAAGCCTTATTTTTTTCTTATTTCTGCTCTAAAATATAGAGTGCGGGTACTTGCTAGAACCGCCTCGATGAGGCGGTTCTAACGAGTACCCACAATCTATATTTTGAGCAGAAATAAGAAAAATATCACAATTTTTCATCTTAAAATTCTAGTTTTTTCGGCGGTAAAGTTTACAATGTATTTGAATAGGCGTGTTTTCATGTTTATTTATTTATTTATTTATTTATTTATTTATTTATTTATTTATTTATTTATTTCAGTTCAGGTCAATTCAAGTAAATATTATACATATCATAAACAAAGACGCAAGTCTATTAAAACCATAACAGATTGGAGGAAAACTCAAAATATGCGCATATCGACGTACTCTGTTCTTGCAATTGCTATCGTTTCCACTGTGTTCTGCAAGGAGTGTAAAACGCGATCTTGTTTGCGTCGCCTGTACAACAGCCATGTAACCAAAGCCGAATTGTACACAAGGTAAGTTTTGTTTGATTGTTTGATTTGAGGTTTAACGTCCCCGTCAACACTGTAAAGGTCATTTTCGAAACGTTGCTTCCAATTTTGTGGGACTTTTACCCGAAAATAACATCTCCAGCCCTGCCGCTGCCTGGACAGGCTTAGATCTTCTAAGCAGTTTACCAATACTCATGTGTGGTCAGTTTCAGCTCTGCGTGGAAGCATCTTGCAGTCCATATATTTCTTCAAGCCCCGATGGGCGGGGGTCGATACAAGGTAAAGTAAACGCCTCTTTCTCTCTTACACTTTCTCTCTTTAACGAAGCCCAGGAACATATAATTATAGAGTGAAATTATATGCTCCTGCGAAGCCTTAAGGATGGCACAGATTGGCCTTGACTGATTGATTCCTTATCATCCCTGTACACAATCATAGTGTTGGCTGGGCCGTTAGACTACAATACAAACAAACAAACAAACAAACAAACCAGCATAGGCTGTCTACTCTGCATGTTGCTGTCATGACCCAGTGCTTACCTTGGAATCCTCCATGTGGATCCACTTGTTATTGCTTTTATGTATAAATAAGTTCTGAAGTTAGATCCTTTGGAAGCAAGGAATACACCAAATAAACGAAAATAGCAGACTCGGTTTTATTGAGTCTGTTCATGACCAGTACTGAAATATGCAACACCGGCCACGCCCTCTAGCACCGGCTTAAGCAGAACTCTATTTTCAAAATGATACCAAATGAACTCAATGATCCCAAAGGGCCAGAAAATATAATCTGCACTATGATGATGTACAGGGAGACGTTTTACGGCCGCCACACATAAGCCTGCACCGGAAATATCGTGAACACTCCTCGAATTCCCACACTATATGGAGAAAAATGGGGTTTGCAGGGGTATATATTTTCTTGATGATCCGTCACTCTAACCCAAACGGATCGGGAGAACCTTCCACTGTTGGATTAGAAGAATCTGATAGGGGGTTCTACGGAACCCGGGAAGGGACATGATTTTTTATTTTTATTATGTTGTGCGAACAAGATAATATCTTGAGCCGACAAGATATTATCTTTTTCAGACAAGATATTATCTTGTGCGGACAAGATATTATCTTGTGTGGACAAAATATGATCTTGTTCGCACAACATATTATCTTGTTTGCACAACATAGATCTTGGGAAGTTGTGCGGACAAGATATTATCTTGTCCGCACAAGATAATATCTTGTGCGGACAAGATAATATCTTGTGCGCACAAGATCTATGTTGTGCAGACAAGATATTATCTTGTGCGGACAAGATAATATCTAATTCGCACAACTTAATATCTTGTGCAGACAAGATAATATCTTTTCTGCACAAGATAATATGTTGTCCGCACAAGATACTATCTTGTGCGGACAAGATATTATCTTGTCCGCACAAGATAATATGTTGTCCGCACAAGATAATATGTTGTCCGCAAAAGATAATATCTTGTCCGCACAAGATAGTATCTTGTGCGCACAACTTATAAATTAAAAAAAATCATGACCCTTCCCGAGTTCCGTAGGGTTCTGTTGTAGAATTGTTTTTTAATTTCTTGCGAACACCATCGATTTTTTTTTCTTTTTTAATTTATTTATCATTTTTCTTATTCTTTTATTCGCGCACTACGCTTATGCAGATTGCCTCGGTAAGAACACCAGGGTATTTTGTTTTTGTTTGATTTTAGGTTTCACGTCCCCGTCAACACTGTAAAGGTCATTTTGTAGATGTTGCTTCCAATTTTGCGGGGCTTTTACCCGACATTGAGATGACATGACATCTCAAGCCCTGCCGCCCAATCAAACCAATAGGGTTTATAAGCATGGACGGTCCGACACTCGCACCGCTTTGCCTGGACAGGCTTAGATCCTCTAAGCGGTTTACCAGTACTCGTGTGCAGGTCGGTTTCAGCTCTGGGTGGAAGCATCATGCAGCCCATCTGTTTCTTCAAGCCCCATCACCAGGGTAAGAACAGCATTTCTTGCACACCAGACAAGGCAATCCGTGATTTTACCCTGGGATAGAAATTTATGTTCTGACCCTGGTGTTCCGACACAAAATTGAACATAATCGCGTGTTTGATAAATGCACTGGTTGATTACGATTTCGTATGCGCCGCCGTTAAGGTTGACGTCACAGCACATTACGTGACGTCACTAAACATTCCTGCAGTGTCAACATAATATGGCGGACGTTTGTAACCGAAGTGACCGCAGCATTAAAATCCGCGCTAAGAAATGGAAGGTATGCAAGAAAAAGAATCCAATATGGGTGTGAGGGGTGGATAATAAAATCCGTCCCTCGAGATCACTGACCGGCATCACTCGGCAAGCCTCGTGATGCCGGACAGTGTCCCTCGGGACGGATTTTTCCATCCACCCCTCACACCCATATAAGATTCTTATATTATATCCCAGGGTTTTGTTGTTGTTCTGGAGTTTTACGGCCCAGTCAACACTATTTAGGTCATTTTTGAGCCGGTCAGTTTACCTATCAACACTTTCCTGGGCAGGCTTATACGTAAGCGGTTAAGCAGTACAGTGCACATTCTTTCGCCAGAAACTGACAACTGCCCTTCTTGAATCAGCGGAAGGGAGAGAATGACCGTAGAAAAGATTTCATGATCAATCTCCACGAAAGAATGTTGCCGACCCCGGCGGGAGTCGAACCCGCGTCCTCCTGATCACCAGTCAGACGCGCATCCGACTGAGCCACTGAGGCCGGCTATCCCAGGGTAAAACAATGGATTTACCTTGTCTTGTGTGCAAGAAAATTAGGTCCGATAAGTCAACTTTCCTCAGTACTTTCAGTACTTCGGTTTAATTGGAACTTGCTTCGTGTAGGCGACACCACCGGGACATCGTTGATTGCCGGAGACTCCCGTGAATAACGAATCCTCTAGACTGTCTCTATTGTCTGGAAGCCCCGATGAGTGGGGGACGCATTGCTTGGTTGGATTCCTCTGTTACCTTGATATTTCGTCGGCATTCAAGTTACATTAACTCAAATCATTAGGCCATTAACCGCCGTGCTTGGACCACGGGTGAGATGCCAAGTTCTGCAACGGAAGACTCTGGGTACTCCGATTTTCGCTTACATCTGATTAATGAAGAAAATCCAAACTGACTAAAATAATGTTTTTTCATCATTTTATTGCAAGAAGCAATATTTCAGATATAATTAATGCATTTTAGACTAAAATTCAGTATGTTTCCAGATTACAGTTAACGCATGCTCGGGGGTCTAACCCCCTCCCCCCACCCCCTCAAATAAAATGAAATAAAATAACACCGGCCACGCAACGCTGCAGCAACGCCGGGTTTGGCGTAACGAACCCAGCAGCCACATTACGTATTATTGTGACATCAACGTTGGTATAATGTCATGACCTTTATGCAAGTCACATCTACGTGGGTGCAACGTCATGAGGTTGCACCGACGTTGATATAGTGACGTTTGCCTGCTGGAAGTTGACTCGATTTTGCCTTGTCTTCTTGGCTTCAACTTTTTTCAAAGACGTCCGACGTTCGCATACGATTTCTTACTGAAGTCACTCACTACTTCCATACGGTTTGAGACAATGTGCTGTATAAATATGTTTTATGGAAGGGTTATCCTTTGGGAGCAAGGAATATACCACAAAACTGAAAAGTATGAAGTGTGTCAGGGCCAGACCAGCCAGTCTCTGCCAAACAGGCCTCAACAGTGGCCTTAAAATTTTATAAATTCAATAATGAGATCAATGATCCCAAAGGACAATAAATATTAACTACACGATGATGAAGGGCAGGCCGCCACACATTCCCAAATCATCCACTGTACGCATGTTCTATGAAAGGGTTATCGTATGGAAGCATGTTTGATTTGTTTGTTTGTTTGATTTGAAGTTTAACGTCCCCGTAAACACTGTAAAGGTCATTTTGGAGACGTTGCTTCCAATTTTGTGGGGCTTTTACCCGACATTGAGATGACATGACATCTCAAGCCCTGCCGCCCAATGAAACAAATAGTGTTTATAAGCACAGACGGGCCGATCGCAATACATTGCCTGGGCAGGCTTAGATCCTCTAAGCGGTTTACCAGTACTCGTGTGCGGGTCGGTTACAGCTCGGCGTGGAAGCATCATGCAGCCCATCTATTTCTTCAAGCCCCGGTGGGCGGGGGCTAAAAGCATGTTTGATTTGGATAATATACACAAGGAGGGTATCTGATTTACCATCACTTAAACACGCCTTTATCAATGTGACCCTCTTAAACCACACTTTTATATAGTAAAACTGGGGTTTACAGGGGTATACATTATTTTTCTTATTTCTGCTCAAAAACATAGTTTGTGGGTACACGTTAGAACCGCCTCGTCGAGGCGGTTGTAACGAGTATCCACAATCTATGTTTTGAGCAGAAATAAGAAAAATATCGAAATTTTTCATCTGAAAGTTTTCATTTTTCGGTGGTAAAATTTACAATGTATTAAGTGTATGAAGTTGGCTTGGAGGCTGGGGTATGGAGTTTGGAATTCGATTTATTCCGTAGTAGTAAAGTATAGTAAAATATTTGTGAATGTTAGGCAAAATCGATATTCCAGGCCGCGAATCCCACGCCAAGTTCACACACTCCAATGTATTTGTATAGGCGTGTTTTCGTAAGTGCAAACAACAAAGCATGAGCCAAGGATTCTCGGCGACTGTAATTTCACATGCGTGATTTCCCGGGTAAACGTTTCTCTTTGTTTTGTTTTCTTTCTTTCTTTCTTTCTGACCCTAGATGTTATGTAACAGATTGAAGACTGTTCAAAATGTTTTGCTTCTTCAAATATTCTCAGCTAATGTTTTTTTTTTTTAAACAGTAGTAACATTATAAGAAACATGAATAAATAAATAAACATTTTATATCTTTCTGCGCGTGTTTCGTTCACTCTAATCTAGTCGGGAATTCTCCCTGTTGCAAAAAGAATGCAGGTGTGAATTTTCGCCGGAGTCGAGGTGGCGAAAACAGTAGTACCCGGAGAAGAATCATGTGCCGTTCTTTTGAAGGACATGGCGTACATGGCGTCTCGGTGTCTACTATTTAACCCATTGTATATGAAGTGGACTCTTCCATTGCTAAGTGTTGGACAAGTCCCCTTGTCATATAAGGGGTGCCAGGCGTATTTGTTTCGTTTTTATACTATTTTTGACGGAAAATTCTATTAGCAAAGATCGTCTGATCTGAGCCTATCTATCTTCATACACTGAGTCGGTCATATTTGGCCATTACCTGCAGTTTGCCAAGGTACCCTTTAGGTTTTTTTTTTTTTTTCGCACATGCAATGGTTTTAGAGTCAGCGATGGCATCACGAAAGCACGCCTATATAATTTTGACCCCCTTGAACCCCACTTTTATATACATGTAGTAAAACTGGGGTTTCCGGGGGTATACCTTATTTTTCTTATTTCTGTTCTAAAAATATAGATTGTGGGTACTCGTTAGAACCGCCTCATCGATGCGGTTCTAACGAGTGCGCACAATCTATATATTGAGCAGAAATAAGAAAAATATCACAATTTTTCATCGTAAAATATTCATTTTTTCGGCGATAAAGGTGGCAATGTATTTGTATAGGCGTGTTAACGTTATGTGAGAAATCATAACGAAAACATGCAAGTACATTGTAATTTACTACATGGATTATTAGTACACGTTCAAACACGCCAACATTTTTGGGTCATGTGTCCTACCTAACTTGTAAGGTGAAGCGTGGGCTTTGGGCCTACTTTTCGTACGACTTTTAACCCCGCAGAGGTTGCAGAGAGAGCAACGTACGAGGACACAAAGATACCTTCATTAAGGTCTAGTTATTTCTGCGAATTCACATGAAGTGAATCGCTGTTTGTGTTTCTAATGGGGGACTGGTAGTTTTAGCTCATATATCAAGAAAAATAGTTCGTTATATGGTGCAAACGATATGGAATTGATCAGCTGCTTTTCCGAAAGTTAAGATACAAAGGTTATTTCTATTTTCGAATGATTTACTTTACAATCATATCAATAATTACTCGTACACAGTTGGTCCTTTTTGCACCCTTAATTAATCTATAAATATTTTTCTTTTTTACATTCTTTAAGTAGCCTCCCTTGAATGCACAAGTATCAGCTTTATATTAAAAAAAGTCGCGGGTGGAGGTTAGTGCGTTTGTGTGTTTAGTGCTTTAGAAGGCAAAAGCCTCGCATTTTATCCCTTTTCCTAAACTCGTTTAATAAATTCAATAATAAATGAACACTCATGTAAGATCCTCTATTTTCTTGATGATGCGTTATTCTAACCCAAACGGATCAGGAGAACATTCACCTTATTTGCATTATCTGCTGGTTCCTAGTCTGAAGGTTATCAGTGTTGGAAAAACAGGTAACCATATCCCCCCGGCCTTGAAAGGTCAGGGGGGTCTGGTTACATGTTTTCCACTATTGACAATGTGCAAGCTGGGAGCCAGCAAATAATGCAAATATGGTGAATAAGGAGAATCTGATATGGGGTTCTCTTGTAGATTTATTTCTTGCGAACACCACCGAAATTTTTCTTTTTTCACTTTATTTACAGATTTATCGTTTTTCTTTTTCGCGCACTACACTTATGCATTTGCCTCGGTAAGATCAACCGGGGTAAGAACAGCATTTCTATCCCAGGGTAAAACAATGGATTTACCTTATCTGATGTGCAAGAAAATTAGGTCCGTTAAATTAACTTTCCTCAGTACTTTCAGTACATTGAATTTATTGTAACTTGCTTTGTATAGGCGACGCCGCTGGGACATCTCTGATTACCGGAAACTCCCGGCAATAACGAATTCCCTAGACTGTCTCCATTGTATCGAAGCCCCGGTGAATGGGGACGCATTGTTTAGTTGGATTCCTCTAACCTTGATATTTCGTCTGCATTCAAGTTACATTAACTCTAATCATTAGGTCATTAACCGCTGTGCTTGGACCACACGTGAGACCCTAAGTTCTGCAACGGAAGACTCCGGGTACTCCGATTTTCGCTTACATCTGATTAACGCATGCTCGAGACAGGTGAACCAATGTTGAAAGGGCCGTAACCCCCCTCCCCCTCAAATAAAATGAAATAAAATAACACCGGCCACGCAACGCTGCAGCAACGCCGGATTTGGCGTAACGAACCCAGCAGGCACATGACGTATTATTGTGACGTCACATTAACGTCGATTTAACGTCATGACTTTTATGAAAGATACATCTACGTCGGTGCAACGTCATACAACGTCATGAGGTTGCGCCGACGCTGATTTGACTTTGCCCTAGCGGCGTTTGCCTGCTGGAAGTTGACTAGGTTTTGCCTTGTCTTCTTGGTTGCAACTTTGTTTTTTTCAAAGACGTCCGATGTTCACATATTACGATTTCTCACTTAGGTCAGTCACTACATCCATACGATGCGACCTTAAGTGGGTTTAAGACAATATGCTGTATTTTTTTATTTATTTATTTTTGTTTGTTTTGGTTTTACGGCCCTTTCAAGATTATTTCACTCATACCGAGCCGATCGTTAATCATGCAGAGTTGGGCGAAAACGGGAGTACCCGGAGAAAACCCACCTGACCTTCCATTGCAGAACTTGGCGTCTCACATGTGACCCGAGCGAGGCTCGAACCCACAGCGGTGAGAGACCTAATGATTGACAATATGCTGTATAAATATTGTTACGAGCCAGGCGTAGCAGAAAGAAAAAGAGAACAAGCCTTTTGGAAAAATTTACAAAGTATCTTTAACCTGTAGAAATAAGAAAATTAAATGCACTAACTCTGTTATGAAATATCCTTGAATGAATCTATTTTCCTTGATCCCACAGAATCCACAGTCCGAAATGAAATATAACCTTTAACAATCCAGAAATAACTTTTGTTATAAACCCAAACTTCAAGCTCCAAAGTCTGACTCCAAGAAAAAGTCAAGCTCTTTTATAGACCTAAAGATTTCTCTAGAATGTCCAACAGGGCTGTGGAATAAGATGATGTAATTTTCTAAAAATAATGCAACCCAGAACTTTCTGGAAGATTCCAAAGTACGTTTCCTTGTAAACAAGTTGTTTACAAAAACGAAATCAATCTGTGACACATTTCTTTCCAGAAAGATTTTTAAGAAGAATAAACATGATGTTATTAGGTCACCCATTGGGGTGAAAGTGGGAATCAGAAAAATAAACTCTTATGCATAACAATATGTTTTATGAAAGGTTTATCCTTTGAGAGCAGGGAATACATCACAGAACTTTAAAGTATGGAGTGTGTCTGAGCCAGACCAGCCAGTCTCGGCCAAACAGGCCTCATCAGTGGTCTTAATATTTTATAAATTCCACAATGAGATCAATGATCCCAAAGGACAATAAATATAAACTACATGATGATGAAGGGCAGGCCGCCGCCACACATTCCTTTATCATCCACTGTACACATGCAGTGATGTTAAAGGGTTATCGCATGGAAGCATATTTGATCTGGATAGTACAGTGAAATCCCGCTATTAAGACCACCTAAAATTAAGACTAATTATGCTTTAAAAAGCTTATTTAGAAGTCTGCAGTTATTCTTTCTGCTGCAAACAATGTCCTCTGGTCAGAGACCACCTTTGGAACTGTTCAAAAGTGATCTTAAAGACCACTTTTGAACAGTCCCAAAGGCGGTCTTAATATAGGAATTTTACTGTATATACAAGGAGAGTATTCACCGGTGGGTGTCTACTAATTGAGCGATCTTACCCACTAGGCTACGGGATGATAATTCAGAAATCATTACGAAAACATTCCTACCGGCCCCCGCCCATCGGGGCTTGAACAAGTAGATGGGCTCCATGATGCTTCCACGCAGAGCTGAGCATGTATTAATCAGATGTAACCGCACACAAGTACTGGTAAACTGCTTAGAGGGGTTAAGTCTGTCCAGACAAAGCGGTGCGAGTCACGTTCATGCTTAGAAACCCAATATATAGATACTTGGGGTCAGTAGAGCTTTCTTGTGGTTAGTAGAGCGGATGGTCCAAAACTGATCTCTTTGATCGTTTTTCCCTTTATTTTTGCATATTAGCGTAGGGGAGACCCGACCCTAGCACCTGGTAGATCTTCACAAATGACAGGAACCAAAATATACTAATTTGAATACCTTAGATAATGAGCTTTCAGGAAAAGTATATTATTTGTATGTTATATGTTACACACAAAAAAGACAAACAAATGATTCCAAGTGTGATAAAGTCACTTTTGGGGTACAAAATCAGTTTTTGTTCTCTAAAATGTTTACGCCTTTTTTGATCGCCGTCTAATTTTCTTCAGAAAGTGTGTCACGATCAAGCATTCCACTGAGCAAAACCATTTTGCCATGACCCTTCTCGGTTCAGAGAAATTGCGCTCGGACCAACTTGCCCCACGGACCAAATAGCCCTGGTCTCCCCTACTTGAACCACACCTTAATCCGTACAAATGGTTGTGTTACGTCTAGAAAATCGTTTGGAAATAATATTTTCTATAAAAAAAATTATCCTATCCGTAAAATATCATTATTTTCAAACGATTTTCTAGACGTGACACAACCATTTGTATTGATTAAGGTGTTGTTCAAGTACGGGATCAAAAATAAAGAGAAAAAAATCCAAGCGATCCACTCTACTAACCGCAAGAAAGCTGCACTGACCGTATCTATCTATCTATCTATCTATCTATCTATCTATCTATCTATCTATCTATCTATCTATCTATCTATCTATCTATCTATCTATCTATCTATACTGAGTCGGTCATATCTGGCCATTACCTCAGTTGATTGGGTGGCTAAATTTAGAATTTAGCTGAAAAAAAAAAGAGAGCGAGGCACTGGATGCGTCCTTAAAACTATTTACATCTGCATAACAGAGGTATCCTAAAACGCATACCTCTGAGTCTCAATCTTACACTGTACGGGCTTTAAACTCTTCTGCGGACTTGGTATTCACCGCAGAGGAGGGAAGTCTATTCCATTGGGGAATAGTTCTAGGAAAGAACAAGCTCGTCAGGGCATCACTATAGGACTGGTATCTACGATATTGTGAGTCGTTTACTTTTGATGCCCTTGTTTGGGTCGACACTGTTACATGGGTCAAGTACCTATCTTTATCAGTAGACACTGAATCGCCTCCGTGGCCTAGTGGATAAGAGCGCTGACTCTTAGTCATTAGGTCTCTCACCGCCGTAGGTTCGAGCCTCGCTCTGGCCACGTGTGAGACGCCAAGTTCTGCAACGGAAGGTCAGGTGGTTTTTCTCCGGGTACTCCGGTTTTCGCCCACCTCTGATTAACGATCGGTTCGATATGAGTGAAATAATCTTGAAAGGGCCGTAAAACCCAATCCAAAAAAAAAAACAAAAAAAAAAAAAAAAAAATAGACACTGAATGAATGTGTATCTTGTAGAAGAAGGTTAAAGAGGACTGCTCACGACGGGCCTCCAGGGACGGCCACTCTAGCTCATTAAGCATGTCACCGACACTACTTCTATTTCGCCATCGCCTACAGGTCCATCGAGCAGCTGTCCTCTGCACCTTCACCACCTGCTGAGTTTTGAGTTTTAACATAAGGATGCCAAATGGGTGATGCATATTCAAGTTGAGGGCGAACCAATGTTTTATATGCAACATTCTTTGTCTACCTAGTATCTGTGCTAAACCCAATTGGTTTCATTTGGCGACAGGAAGACCCACACAATTAGAAGCAACGTCTCCAAAATCACATGTACAGTGTTGACGGGGACGTTAAACCTCAAGAAACACAAAATTAGAAGCAACATCTCCAAAATCACCTATACAGTGCGGGGTTGCTAAACCTCTAATCAAACAATCTTTCTTTTGATGAGTGGGCTTTTTTTTTTTTTTTCGTGATAATTCTAACCCCGCAGAGGATGCAGAGAGAGCAACGTACGAGGTCACAAAGATACCTTCATTAGGGTGAAGTTGTTTCTGCGAATTCACATGAAGTGAATCGCTGTTTGTGTTTCTTGTTGACTATTGGTTGGTGAAGCTCATATATCGAGTAAAATAGTTCGTTATATGGTGTAAACGATATGGGATCGATTAGCTGTCTTTCAGAAATTTAAGAGTTACAATTCAATATACAAAGGTTATATTTATTTTCGATTAATTTACTTTACAATCACGTCAGTAATAACTTGTAGATAATTGGTCCTTTTCGCACCTTTAATTAATCTGTAAATATTTTGTATGTTCTTTAGTAGCCTCCCTTAAATGTACAAGTATCCGCTTTATATTAAATAAAACAGTCGCGTGTCGCGGGTGCTGTGCAGTTTTCAGTGCGTTTTGGTTGGATTTTAAAAGTAGGGCCCCAGCCAGCAAAAAGATCGGGCCAACGTCGGGCCGATAGCGGTGCGACGTGGCAACGTCGTACCGCTATCGGCCCGAGGTTGGCCCGCTGATTTATGCCGACTGGGGCAAGTACCTGAGGGAATTGGACTTTTTTCTTACACTCTATTCTGTCGTTGCAGAGCTGAAACCGACCCGCGCACGAGTACTGGTAAAAAGCTCAGAGGATCTAAGAGGGCAAAGCGGTGCGCACATGCTTATAAACCCTATTGGTTTTATTGGGTGACAGGGCTTGAGATGTCATTTCATCACAATGTCGGGTAAAAGTCCCACAAAATTGGAAGCAACGTCTCCAAAATGACCTTTACAGTGTTGACCGGGACTTGGCAACGTCGTACCGCTTTCGGCCCGAGGTTGGCCCGCTGATTTATGCCGACAGGGGCAAGTACCTGAGGGAATTGGACCTTTTTCTTATACTCTATTCTGTCGTTGCATAGCTGAAACCGACCCGCGCACGAGTACTGGTAAAAAGCTCTGAGGATCTAAGAGGGCAAAGCGGTGCGCACATGCTTATAAACCCTATTGGTTTTATTGGGCGACAGGGCTTGAGAAGTCATTTCATCTCAATGTCGGGTAAAAGTCCCACAAAATTGGAAGCAACGTCTCCAAAATGACCTGTACAGTGTTGACCGGGACGTTAAACATCAAATCAAACAAAATCCAACAGCCATAATTGAACAACAAGATTGCATTCATCCATTTTTTCCAGAATTTATTCAATCAGGTTAACTTCTAATAACTATAGCCTACTAATCCATTCATCAACTTTCAAGGCTTTAGCTTCAATTTTTTTTTTTATTTTTAATTTTAAGTTACAGTAAAATTCCTATATTAAAACCACCTTTGGGACTGTTCAAAAGTGGTCTTTAAGACCACTTTTGAACAGTTCCAATGGTGGTCCATGACCAGAGGACACTATGGGCAGAAATCACAAACAAAAATAAGTGAAACTTTCAAAATAAGCTTTTTAAGCAGAATTAGTCTGAAATTTAGATGGTCTTAATAGTGGAATTTCATTGTATTTTGCTGACAAGATTAATGATTTCATTCGATTTTATTTTTATCAAATGGCAATAACTCAAGAAAAGGGCACAATTCGTATGAGAAAAAAAAATATGTGTCAGCTAGTTTACGGAACCCGGGAAGGGACATGATTTTTTATTTTTATTATGTTGTGCGAACAAGATAATATCTTGAGCGGACAAGATATTATCTTGTTCGGACAACATATTATCTTGTGCGGACAAGATATTATCTTGTGCGGACAAGATATGATCTTGTTCGCACAACATAATATCTTGTGCGCACAAGATATTATCTTGTTCGCACAACATATTATCTTGTTTGCACAACATAGATCTTGGGAAGTTGTGCGGACAAGATATTATCTTGTGCGGACAAGATATTATCTTGTGCGGACAAGATAATATCTTGTGCGGACAAGATAATATATTGTGCGCACAAGATCTATGTTGTGCAGACAAGATATTATCTTGTACGGACAAGATAATATCTTGTTCGCACAACTTAATATCTTGTGCGGACAAGATAATATCTTGTCTGCACAAGATAATATGTTGTCCGCACAAGATAATATCTTGTGCGGACAAGATATTATCTTGTGCGCACAACTTATAAAATAAAAAAAAAAACATGTCCCTTCCCGGGTTCCGTAGCTAGTTTTTCATGAGAAATCCAGTCAAGAAATGGCAAAATCCTAGCATACATAATTATTCTCAAGTTACGCTATGCATCACAAAGCTTGCAATGGTCAAAGCTACAATGGGCCATAACTCAAGAAGCAGTTTTCGAAATTCAATCAACAAAAGTTAATCAGGTCATCTACTGATCACTGGCAATCCATTAATCTATATTTTAGAAATACTAAAATAAGATTTACCCCTGTAAACCCCAGTTTTACTATATGAAAGTGAGGTTCAAGGGGGTCAAAATTATATAGGCATGTTTTCGTGATGCATATGAGAAGAGCCACTGATGCAAGCAGGTCCAGAAGGAGGTGTACTTTACGCCTTTTCACAAAATATCGTTGGTTCGGCTTTCATTGTAGAATCTGAAAACGATCATTTTTCGCAAATTTGAAAGATTCTTTGCCACTGAACATTTATTACGCATGACTAGATTATTATAGATATGATCTAAAAAAATCTATTTGGCAAATCTTTTGATGGACCATATAGAAGATAAGGGCTTGGTATTTGAAAAGGTGCAGGGTTTTTTCACGAAAACACGCCTATATAACTTTGACCCCCTTGAAGCCCACTTTTATATCGTAAAACTGGGTTTTCAGGGATAAACCTTAATTTTTCTTATTTCTGCTCTAAAATTCGAAGAGGCGGTTCTAACGAGTACCCACAATCTATATTTTGAGCAGAAATAAGAAAAATATTACATTTTTTTCATATATAAAAAAAAAATCGATTTTTCGGAGGTAAAGTTTACAATGTATTTGTATGTAGGAGTGTTTTCGTAATGTGTTGGAACTAGGGTGGTTTTATTCACCATATTTGCTTTATTTGCTGGCTCCCAGCTTGCACATTGTCAATATTGGAAAAACAGGTAACCAGACCCCCCTGACCTTTAAAGGTCAGGGGGGTCTGGTTACCTGTTGTTCCAACACTGATAATCTTCAGACTAGGAACCAGCAGATAATGCAAATAAGGTGAATAACAAGTAAGATTTGAAACGTTTTGCATGTGTAGTTTTAGTGGGAGCATGTAAACGGTTACTGTATATATTGTCGCCTTTGAAAATGATAAGCTCTCTATCTAAACACTAGGGGTACTGGGTTTTATCACTTTTGGGCCCAGCTTTTAGTCGAAGTCTAAATACACGTTCCAGACATGCTTCTATTTGATATATATCCAGTGTTCCATTTTAACCCTTGTCCTGCTAATCCCGGATATGCCGTATCTTTGAAACAATGTAGATCCAGATCAGATGGCAAACAATGTAGATCCAGATCAGATGGCTTCTGACGAAGCCATCTGATCAGGATCTACATTGTTTGCCATTCAGATGGTGCAATAATTTGCATCAAGTAATCTGATTGGTTGATAATCGGTAGTGGGTGTGGCATATATACATATTCAGCAGGACAAGGGTTAATGTTAGAAAAGGATAGTAGTTAAATGCTGATTTTTATGTGGTCATCCATCCGTTAACCCACTGTATGCTTGTGGACCCTTCCATTGCTGTATGTTCGACAAGTCCATTTGTCATATAAGGGGTGATATGCCTTTTTTCGTTTTTATTCTATTTTTTGACGGAAAATTCTGGTAGCAAACAGTGCAGGCCCTGATCAGACGCCGCGTTCTGCGCTCTGATCTGGGCCTGCACTGTTTGTCAAGGTACCCAATTAGGGGCTGATCTGGGCCTGCAATGTTTGCCAAGGTACCCCTTTAGGGGTTTCCCGCATGCAGTGGGTTAATAAAAGACGGCTTGTATTCACTGCGAAGAAACAGACACGGCGGGCCGTAACTTGAAAAGGAGGACATCATGTGATTTTTTCTCATTGTTAGTAGCAGTAGCAGCAGCAGCAGTAGTAGCTGTAGGGTGGCTCTAAACAAATTTTTCAAATGTATGAAGTTGGCTTGGAGTTTGGTGTATGAAGTTTGGAATTCGATTTATTCCGTAGTAGTAAAGTATAGTGAAATATTAGTGAATGTTAGGCAAAATCGATATTCCAAGCTGCGAATCCCAAGCCAAGTTCACACACTCAATTTTTTCTCATAAATGCCAGATGAAAATGTGGATATGTAAGCGGCATTTTGATTGGATAATTCGAAAATAAGAAATAGCGGTCTACTTGCATTTTACGGGTAGACCTGCATTTTACGGGTGCACTCCTATTTTTACAGGTATACTCGCATTTTAAGATGCGGGTACACCCGTAAATTAAGGGATGTACCCGCAAATATAGGGGTGTACCCGTAAAATGCAGGTGTACTTGTAAAATGCAGGTAGACCGCTAAATGCGGGTGTACCTGCAAATTTACGGGTACACCCGCATCTAAGATAGGAATATACCTGCAAATTTTGGGGTGTACCTGCAATTTACGCGTCTACCAGTATATTTAAAATGCAGGTAGACGGTATCGGTCATTTTGACCCTTTTGGTACACATATAACTGACCCTTGCCGTAAAATGGAGTAGTACTAAACAAAAATCACCATATTTGCATTATTTGCAAATTAGTAGAGGCCTTCATGCGGACTGAACAAATTATTTGTCTAAATCACGACGGAAGTAAGGGCGAGGATTGTTGCCACGTAAAATCGATTTAAGCCCCCCAGTGGAAATCATTCCACTGACCGTTCCAAGGCGGTTCTTCTGTGGCGGTTTATTTATGGTGTTGTTTGTTACTTACTGTGTTTATCACTTGTGTCTTTTTATTTTGGATGGCCATATGGCCATTTTGTGGGAAAGTAACTGTCCTTATGGCCTTCCTTTGTTTAGGTTTCCATTATGGTCTGGTCGCTTAATGTTTGTGTTTCTTTCCCTTTGGTGTCTTTAATGGGTGGAGTAAATTAATTGTATCGATTCCTGATCTTTGTTTTACTTCTACTTTTCTATTTTAAAATTTATTCAATAATAGATGGTCTGTGTAGCAGTCTAGCAAATTAGGTGAATGGAGAGCGAAGGAGTCTCGATTAAATTTTTTGTTTATCGTAGTATAAGAATTACCGGAATACGACATTATCTATGAAGTCTGTTTATATCTATGTGATAGAGGCCGTTGCATGTTAAATACAGTCGAACTTTAATGGCTCGAACCCCTTTGGGACCATGAAAATTTGTTCGATACAGCGATAGTTCGAGCCACTGAGGTTACTGTCAGGAGGCACAGCGAGATACTTTTAGACATCTTTTCGGTGTTCTATAATGAATATGTATGCTGTGTGTACTCATTAGAATCGCCTCATCGAGGCGATTCTAATGAGTACACACAGCATACTTTTGCAGGATAAAAGACTAAAATCTTCTTAATTATCCCCCACTATTGCTTCTGAAGAGGATTTCCCTAGGGGCTCAAGAGCAAGTTCGACTCAGCCGTGGTAAACGAGCCATCGGTGTTCGAGCCATCGAAGTTCTACTGTATGTGATAGAGGCCGTTGCATGTTGAATATCTGGTAAACTTATAAAATTTGCACCAAGCGAAGACTGTTTTTTGCAATTTTTGTTTCATATTCCCCTCAGGGCTGCACGGTAAATCTTGATAGATACAGCGCAACTGTCCTTTTGATAAACCCCGCTCTCTATATATATCCAGTCAAACTGGCAAAATGCAGACCCCTGACTGTTCTTTAAAACATGCCTGCTGATTTCATTAATTTTGCCACACCCAATTCTGATAATCAACCAAACAAATTATTTGATATAAAGCATTTTTTCAATTCACAAACTACATGGCAAACAGTATAGATCCTGATCAGCTGGCTTCTCCAGAAGTATCCATAATCCATATTTCACAGCAGAAATGACAATAATAAGGTTAACCCCTGTAGACCCCAGTTTTACTTTATAAAAATGGGGTTCATGAGGGTCAGGATTATATAGCTGTGTTTTCGTGTTGAAAATGTCGTTTGCCCTAACAATAATAATAATAATAATAATAATAATAATAATAATAATAATAATAATAATAAGCACAAAAAATAATAAATAAATAAAATAAAATAAAATATAAAACGAAATAAATAAACGTTTGTTAATTACATTTACATTGTTTTTCTTGTTACAGATATTTGGGCTTGTTTGGATGGTTTTCCAAGGGAACTAGACCTTTGGGGCGTAATCTTGTCGGAATTAAACACGCAGGCGTAGTTGTGACGGTGATAAATGGCGACCGCTGGCTTATTCATAAGGGCAAGAACTTCGGCGATTCTTCAAGCACTGTGATAACAGATGCAGCTCACATGAGTACCTCGTAAGTTTGTTACCAGTTTTCTGACACATCATCACGTGAACAAGTCCCTGAAATGAAGACCCCCCCCCCTATACCCCACTTTATACAGCAAAAACTGGGGTGTACGGGGGTATTCATTATTTTTCTTATTTTTGCTCCAAAACATAGGTTGTGGGTACTCGTTAGAACCGCCTCATTGAGGCGGTTCTAACGAGCACCCATAACCTATGTTTGCAGTATAAATAAGAAAAATATCACGGATTTTCATCAGAAAAGTAGCCATTTTGGAGATTGAAAAATACACGATGTCGCACGGGTGTGTTATCGTAATGTGCACATACCCCGGATGTTTCATATTGTCGCATTAGGGTAACATACGCATGTGACATAGTGTTTGTTTGTTTGTTTGTTTGTTTGTTTGATTTGAGGTTTAACGTCCCCGTCAACACTGTAAAGGTCATTTTAGAGACGTTGATTCCAATTTTGTGGGACTTTTACCCGATATTGAGATGAAATGACTTCTCAAGCCCTGCCGCCCAATGGAACCAATAGGTTTTATAAGCATGGACGGGCCGACTCGCACCGCTTTTTGCCTGGGCAGGGTTAGATCATCTAAGCAGTTTACCAGTACTCGTGTGCGGGTCGGTTTCAGCTCTGCGTGGAAGTATCATGCAGCCCATATATTTCTTCAAGCCCCGATGGGCGGGGGCCGTGTGACATATTGTAAAATACCATTACGAAAACACGTCTATATAATTTTGACCCCCTAAAACCCCACTTTTATAAAGTAAAACTGGGGTTTGCAGGGGTAGACATTATTTATCTTATTTCTGCTCTAAAATATAGATTTTGGGTACTCGTTAGAACCTTCTCGGCGAGACGGTTCTAACGAGTATCCACAGTCTAGTTTTTGAGCAGACATAAAAAATAACAAAATTTTCCATCTGAAAATTTTCATTTTTTGGTGGTAAAATTTACAGTGTATTTGTGTAGGCGTGTTTTCGTAATGTATAAAAACGTGTATCCATTGTTCATGAAAGAATTGCAAAATGTATGGAATCGGAGTGCCGCGCTGAACCCAGACTGACTATAATCACAGTTGCGTTGTAGCGAGTCAAATTCGCGGCGAAAATAACCCAGATCGAAATGAATAGACACATAACGGGGTGTAAGGATGTAGCTTTTTCGCCCCCGCCCATCGGGGCTTGAAGAAATAGATGGGCTGCATGATGCTTCCACGCAGAGCTGAAACCGACCCGCACGCGAGTACTGGTAAACTGCTTAGCGGATCTAAGCCTGCTCAGGCAAAGCGGTGCGAGTCGGAACCGTCCATGCTTATAAACCCTATTGCTTTCATTGGGCGACAGGGCTTGAGATGTCATTTCATCTCAACGTCGGGTAAAAGTCCCATAAACACAAAGCACCGTCTCCAAAATGACCTAATCGACTCAGCCATGGACAATGAGTCATCGGTATTCGAGAGAAATAGCTTAGCTCTAGCAGTTTATCACAGTTTTGGAGTTCAGTTGTTAAACTGATTACAGTGAAATAGCTAAAGTTGATTTCGATTCTAAAGCCTAGGTCACATAGCCCGGCCGATGAGGTTTCGATGAGCGAGCGATGCGACTTCGCCAAACACCGGCCGGAATCCGGTGGTCACCGGCCGGCGTTTGGAGCTTAAACCCGCATCGGTGGACAGCTCGGCGAAATTTAACTTCGGAGTTAAAATTCGACGGGCTGTCACCGAGCTCGTTCATCGCAGCCCCATCCTTACCACATCGGAAAACGCATCGGCCGGTGTTCGGCTGAGTATCGGCCGGTGTCCCGTGCATCTGAGGCCACCAGAGGACAAGCTTTTTTGAACGGACACCGACCGAGTTTCGGCCGAGTTCTGACCGACGTAGGACCGAGCCTTGGAAAATATAGTACCGTAGGGTGACCGATGTAAGGGACAGTGGCCGAAGCTCGGCCGGACATCGACCGGAACTCGGCCGGATATCGCTGCTTGTCCGTGGACAACATTCAGCAACATCTCACGCGAGCAACATCAGGATTTCAATGTGTACTCCCTCTTTTGACAGACTTTAAGGTTGCCAAAAGTTGCCAGGAAAAATGATGGGGCTGAGGAGAAGAGGCCACCACCAGAGAAGGATCACGGGAAGAAGAGGCCACCACCAGATAGCCCCCCCCCCCCCCGCCATGTCCAAGTTACAACGGCCGAACATCGGCCGGGCAGTGTTCAAAGACCGTTTACAACCCGTCCGGTGATCGCACGGTGTCCTGTAACCTACTCGGCTACCGGCCGTATATCCCCCGATGTCTGATCGACCACCGGCCGGTAGTTGCTACCACATAGGCCGAAAAAATCTCCACTGTTAAGACAGACTCCGTACGATCATCGACCGGTGTTTGGTGGGTCGCCTGTAGATTTCCGGACGGAGCCCGTTCACGTCACCGAGCCATGCCGCCGATGAGGAACTCGGTGACACCACAAAAATCTACCGCGCTCCACCGATGCCGGACATCGGTCGGGCTATGTGACCTAGGCTTAACACATTGAAATTCGACAATTACGTTGTTGTTTCCTTCAAATCCCCCTAAAAGCCTCCGCGGTGTAGTGGTTATGCTACTCGCCTTGAAAACCAGGGGTCGCAGGATCGATCACGGGCTTCTCCAGACTTTCGGATGAGTCTTTAAACCTAGGTCCCGTCTTCGTATGACCTTAGCTGTTGGTGAGATGTAAAACTCAAACACTCACTCACTCAAATCCCCCCAATCATTGTTAAAAGAAATCCCACCACAATTATTGACTGCATTTAATATGTCCTTTAGCAACGTTTTCGAAGCAAGAAAGACCACAAAAAGGTACCTGGCAAACAGTGTAGGCCCAGATCAGACGCCGCAGAACGCGGCGTCTGATCAGGGCCTACACTGTTTGCACAAAGTTAAGCTATTTTCCGAACAAATTTTGAAGAAATCACAACCTGACACCCTTTTTAAAATCTTGAAATGGACTCCTGCCAAATATAATGAGGAAGATTCCATTTGGTACATAAGGGTTAAATCACAGTTTCTCCCCATTGCCTATATATAGGCGCACTGTTAGAATTCACATTACTGTCTTCGAAATTTCTTTGTGACTTGCATGCTTTGCGATCCTTTTCATCAAGCATTTCCCGCTCACTTTCAGATGGAAGAAACTTGCTTCTGCCTTGGTGTTTAGTCCATTGCCTATATATAGGCGCGCTGTTAGAATTCACATTACTCTGTCTATTTCTCGTTGTGTCTTGCTTGGTTTGCGATCCTCTTCATTTAGCAGTATCCGTTTACTTTCAGATGGAAGAAGATTGATTCTGCCTTGGTGTTTGGACATACAGTCAATGATTTTATGATCGCTGGCAAAGTCGAAGACAAATACAATCTTTTAAGCCCGAATTGCCAGACTGCTGCTCGGGGTATGTGGAGACTGGTTTCTATACTGCCATGGGACAATGTCTAACAGAACAGTCGCCTTTGTGTTTTGTAATACACCAAAACCTCTTTATAGCACTATATATATATTAATTAGGTCCAAAACAGAATCCGTGTTCCATGTAAATCCAAACAGAAAAGATTATATAGAAAAAATAATCTTGAAACCGTGTTATATCCAAACCCGTGTCATAATGAACCGTTTTATAACGAGGTTGTGGTATATATGGCATTAATGAACATTCAATACCAGTCAGACCATGTGAAAACTAGATAGCCGCAAGAAGCGAGAAAAGGGTTTTAGACATTATATGCCAGGTATAGATGTATGATATTTGTCTATTTCTGATCCAAACATGGATTGTATATATATATATATAGGTGCTCGTTAGAACCGCCTCAATGAGGAGCAAAACTTAACAAAACTGTGGTTTACAGGGGAAACCTTATTTTCTTATTTCTACTCAAAAATATAGATTGTGGGTGCACGTTAGAACCACCTCGATGAGTTGGTTCTAACGAGTAATTGATTGCATAACATGATTGAAATTCAAATTTACAGGATACGGATAGGGTTGCATTATTGTCGCCAAGCTAAGGCTAAAGGTCTAGAGTATCTTAACTATTTTGACCTTCTTGTCATCATAGCAATGCTACTAATAGGGGGCATAGAGAAAACCCCCGGACCATTAGATGAGTCTTTGAATTCATCGACCTCTGAACCTACTTTTCGAGAAATTACCCTCAACAGCAAATTTTCTATTGTTCACTATAATATTCAGAGCCTAACTAACAAAGTAGACGTTATAGAGTCTGAATTACGAAATTTTGATGCTATTTGCCTCACGGAAACATGGTTAGATAACAGAGTACCTAATGAAACAATAAAAATAAATGGATTTAGCTTATATCGTCGTGATCGCATGGGAGATAACCATGGAGGCATTTGTGTATATGTGCGTGATTCTATTTTTTCCCGAAGAAGACCTGACCTTGAACTTCCGCAAATTGAATGTGTATGGGTTGAAATTTGTATTCATAACAGGAAAGAGTTGTTGGGTACGTTTTATAGACCTCCTAATTCAAATAACGCAATCTACACATGCATTGAGGACTCATTCGGGCTAGCATTTGATACTAATATTTCAAATGTAACAATAACAGGAGATTTTAATTTTGATGTATCAAAACAAACGTCCCATAGGAAAATTAATGATTTATGCCAGCATTTTAACTTGGACCAAATTATATCTGAAACCACGCACTATACAGAGAACTCCGAATCAATTATTGACCTATTTATGGTGTCAAACAAGAACAGGGTTGTTCTGAGTGGCGTTGGTGAGCCCTTTCTTGATCAAAACATAAGGTATCACTGTCCTATATATTGTGCATATAATTTTAACAAAATCACATCCCCAACTTACACAAGACAAATTTATTTATATCATAGAGGCGATTACCAAACACTTTCCCGCAAACTAAATGAAACCAACTGGAGTTCACTGAAGGACGACGATGTAGATATCTATGCTAAAAATGTAACCGATGTGATCTTGAATCTTGTAAACAAACATATTCCAAATAAAACGATACATATTCGCAAATCCGATCCACCATGGCTGACTAATGATATAAAGAAACTTATAAGAAAACGTAAACGCCTATATGATAAGTACAAAAGAACAAAACAAGAGCAAGATTTTAATAAATACAAACAAGTCAGAAACCAGGTAACTTCCTTTATTCGAAGAGCTAAAGACGATGAACTCAACAAATTAAAGAATATACTTAAAGATCCCAATATAAATCAAAAGGATTGGTGGAAAACATTAAAAAATTTCATTAAACCAGAACAACAATCTTCTATACCTCCACTGAAAGCCGATAACATTATTATTTGTGACGACAAAGAAAAAGCCGACCTACTTAACGATTTTTTTACACAACAAACAATTTTGGATGAAGTTAACGCGTCCTTACCACAAGCAACAAATACAACACACAACAAACTCGAGTCTATTATTATTACAAGAGAAGATGTGAAATCTATACTCTCGTCACTACCCACAGGCAAGGCGTCAGGCCCTGACCTTATTGGTAATAAAATTCTCAAGGATCTTGCCGAGCCTCTAACATCCCCTCTAAAAGATCTTTATAACTTCTGTCTTGAGAAGGGTAGATTTCCAGCTATGTGGAAACAAGCCAACGTTACTCCTATTTTCAAAAAAGACGATCCTTCCGAAGTGTCCAACTATAGACCAATATCTCTCCTTAGTACTATTGGAAAAGTTCTTGAAAAAATTGTTCACAAATATATTTTTAACTTTTTTCGAGAAAATGCCATAATAACGCCATTACAGTCTGGCTTTGTACCGGGTGATTCTACTGTAAACCAGCTAACTGATATGTACAATACTTTCTGTCAAGCTCTAGACGAAGGCAAAGAAGTAAGAGCAATATTTTGCGATATTAGTAAAGCCTTCGATAGAGTTTGGCATAAAGGCCTTCTCTATAAACTTTCTTCTGTTGGCATTTCTGGACAGCTCCTCCAATGGTTTTCAGACTATTTAGAAAACAGAAAACAACGTGTTGTCTTACCTGGAACAGCTTCGAGCTGGACTTCAATTAAGGCTGGCGTCCCTCAAGGTTCTATTCTCGGTCCTCTCCTTTTTCTAATTTATATTAACGATATTGTCGAGGATATTCACTCTTCTATCAGACTCTTTGCTGATGATACAAACCTTTATATTATGGTTGATGATCCTGTTGATGCCGCTGATAAACTAAATACTGATCTCTCTAAAATTAACGAGTGGGCTAAACAGTGGCTCGTCAAGTTCAATCCATCTAAGTCGGAGTCAATGGTATTTTCCAGAAAAAGGTACAAGCCTAACCATCCTCGAGTCTTTATGAATGAAACCCAGATAAATGACGTAACATCTCATAAACACCTTGGTGTTGTATTTTCCAATGATTGTACATGGCATGAACACTTAGAGTATATAAAAACTAAAGCATGGAGCCGTATAAATATCATGAGAAAACTAAAATTTAAACTCGATAGGCACTCGCTTCAAACAATATACTTTTCTTTTATTAGACCATTACTTGAATATGCGGACGTCGTTTGGGATAACTGTACTTTGTATGAAGTTAACGATTTAGAGAAAATACAAAACGAAGCTGCTCGCATCGTCACCGGTGCAACAAAACTAGTCTCTATAGAAAGTCTTCATAATGAAACCAAAATGGGAATCATTAGCATCACGTAGGAAGAAGCACAAACTACAACTGTTTTATAAAATGCAAAACGGCTTGACTCCTGACTATCTTTCTTCACTGGTACCCGCCCCAGTAGGTAACAATTCTACTTACAACTTACGTAACGCACGAGACCTAAGTACTGTACAAGCACATTCTCAACTCTATTATAAATCCTTCCTTCCATCAGTTGTACGAGACTGGAATGGACTGTCTGAAGAAATAAGAAATTCGCAAAGCCATGTCTCCTTCAAAAGACAACTTGATCTTAACCTGGCTTCTTTGCCGAGGTACTTTTGTAACGGCAAGAGGACAGGTCAGATTTATCACGCTCGTCTGAGAATGAGATGCAGTTCTCTCAATCAACATCTATTTTCAAAAAAACATTATTGAAAGCCCAATTTGCGTCTGCGGAGCTGTCGAAACTACTCAACATTTTCTATTTTCCTGCACACGATACACACATCTACGACAAGATCTCTACACTGAAATACAACCAATATGTCAGCCGTCTCTTGACGTACTTCTGTTTGGAAACCACGAATTATCGGATTCTAATAACAAGCAGATATTCTTAGCCGTTCAAGAATTCATAATCAAAACTAAACGATTCGTAGTAAACTTATAAGCTCCTGTAGTTAATATAATCCTATTATAAATAACCATATCTACTAATAGTATCATTAATAGTTTCCTTTACGACAGGATTCGTGCTATACTAGACCTCTAGCTTAACTTACCCAGACAAGCTAAATGTGTAACATAAGATGTCACACTATCTACATTCATCTATTGTAGATTTTTACATTCCATGTCCCCCGTGGAGCCAATCCAGCTAGACGCTAGGAATAAGTATCTAGAAATGAGTTTAACAAGAATATCCATAATAATATCATACGTCATTTTCACTTGTTCTGTATTATCACAAGTCATAACGCTACTATTGCACATTGATATTTTGTAAAAATGGGAGACAGAGTTCCATAAGTCTTTCGACTTTCTTCTGAATCCCATTGTATAATATCGTCTTTGTTGATTTATCATTATGTATGTATATCATGTATTATACAAATAAATAAACGTTTAAACTAATCTATATTTTAGAGCAGAAATAAGAAAAATATCACAACTTTTCATTTTAAATTTTTCGTTTTTTTTTTTTTTTTTTTTTTTTTTTTCCCGGCGAAAAAGTTTACAGTGTGTTTGATTAGGCGTGTTTTCGTTATGAATTGATAACTTGAGTTTTGAGAAAAGTTTGCTAGGTAACAACACGGACTTGTTCACATGATAAGTAGACGAGCCGTTCTCAAGATAAGGGCCTTTCACTTCAAAAGCCTAGAAGCCGCCGTGGTGTAGTGGTTACGCTACTCGCCTTGTAAACCAGGGGTCGCAGGATCGATCCCGGGCTTCTCCAGACTTTCGGATGAGTCTTTAAACCGAGGTCCCGTCTCCGTATGACCTTAGTTGTTGATGGGACGTAAAACTCAGACAATCACTCACTTAAAAAGCCACCGAGAACATTTGACCCATTTATTAGTATAATGGTTGATTTTGAATCCAACAGCATATAGATATGTTCTATAAAATGGCAAGGGATACAATTTTGTGATGTACAAGTATTTTTCGGGCCAAAACAGGTAGTTGGGCCTCATCAGTGACGCTCGAGTATTTTCGAATTCCACAATGGAATCAGTGATCAGAAAGGACTAGAAAAAAATCCACATCCTATGATAAAGGATAGGAAGACTTTGTGATCATTAATATGTCAATCACAATACTTGTCGTCTACTTTGCATAACAGAGCCGTGAAACATAGTGCATTTTTTCACATCTCCAAAATGGCTACTTTTCTGATGAAAATTCAGGTTATGTTTCTTATTTATACAACAAACTTAGCTTGTGGATACTCGTTAGAACCGCATCATTGAGGCGGTTCTAACGAGTACCCATAACATATGTCTTGGAGCAGATATAAGGAAAATCATGTATACCCGCGTAAACCACAGTTTTCTCTATATAAAGTGAGGTTTAGGGGGTTTTCCTTTCACGGACTTGTTCACCAGATGGTTTTCTGTTGTTTCTGTTCCTTTTTAAGGTCATTGTTGCAAACAAAAATGACCCTGATCAGTCTGCTCCTCATCTAATCAGGGTCCACACAGATTGCTTGTATGCAAAACTATTTGTCAAAAACTTTGTAATATCGATCGTGTTTGCTGGTTAGAACCCGCTCAATGAGTCGGTTCTAACGAGTACCAAATTTTTCGAACAAAAATAAGGCAAATAATGCATTTCCACACAAACCACACTTTTTTTTTACTTAAATGAAGTTCGATTACAATTGCAGATACTGTGTGAAATTCGTTGTATTCTTATTATTTTGCCGAAGCGCAATAGAAGATCCCTGAAGCTCTTGGTCGTCTGTATGTATACAGAGAGCCTCAGAGATCTTGTGATGGCTAGATCCCTTCTCAGCCTCATTACGAAAAGACGCCTATACAAATACATTGTAAATTTTTCCGCTGAAAAGGACTAAAAAATATGATATTTTTCTTATTTGTGCTCAAAATATAGATTGTGTGTACTCGTTAGAACCGCCTAATCGACGCGGATTTAACGAATACCAACAATCTTTATTTTAGAGCAGAAATAAGAAAAATAAGGTTCACCCCTGTAAACCCCAGTTTTACTAAATAAAAGTGGGGTTCAAGGTCAAAATTATATAGGCGTGTTTTCCTGATGGACAGTCCGATCGTCCAGCGGTGCTATAACAAGAATGTAATTTACCCGTCTGTAAAACCAACTTTATAGTTTTATACAAAGAAAAGTGAGGCTTACATGTGTTCCTAAACACCAAGACAATTACATAATATGTACATATGTAAAGAGAACCAACTATCCACCGAAACGAGAGGCCCATGATTTTGTTTGATTTGTTTGATCTGAGGTTTAACGTCCACGTCAACACAGTATAGGGCATTTTGGAGATGTTGCTTCCAATTTTGTGGGACTTTTACCCGACATTGAGATGAAATGACATCTCAAGCCCTGCCGCCCAATGAAACTAATAGGGTTTATATGCGTGGACGGTCCGACTCGCACTACTTTTCCTGGACAGGCTTAGAACCTCTAAGCGGTTTACCAGTATTCACATGCCACATGTCAGGTTAAGCTCTGCGTGGAAGCATCATGCAGCCCATCTATTTCGTCAAGCCCCGATGGGTGGGGGCGGAAGGAGAGGCCCATTAACCACTACGTTCACCAGAGGTCAAGTGTGAATAGCTTTCCCCGGCTCCTGGTAGCCATGGTTTTCCACCGACCTCGGAGGCATTAAAATTTGGTCTTTCAGTTCCTTAAATGAAGTGTTTCCGGTCTTTCTTACAGAACATGGGTATGATTGCCATCTTGGCCATAATTATCAATTCCCATTACGAAAACACGCCTATTCAAATATATTGGTAAAATTTTACCACCATTTATTTTTTATTTTTTTTTTTCAGATAAAAATCCTGATATTTTTCACATTTCTGCTCAAAAGATAGATTGTTGGTACTCGTTAGTACCGCCTCGGCGAGGCGCTGCTAACGAGTACCAACAATCTATGTTTTTGAGCAGAACTAAGGAAAATACTGCATACCCCTGTAAACCCCAGTTTTTCTATATAAAAGTGGGGTTCAAGGGGTCGAAATTATATTGGCGTGTTTTCGTGGTCCATTTAGGTGACTACAAATGCCTTGGCTACAAGAGAATCAGAAACAATCCATTGGTTTGCCTTTTTCCTCATTATGAAAACACGCCTATACAAATACATTGTGAACTTTATCGCCGAAAAAACGAAGGTTTTAAGATGAAAATTTGTGATATTTTGCTTATTTCTGCTCCAAACATAGATTCTGGGTACTCGTTAGAACCGCCTCATTGAGGCGGTTCTAACGAGTACCAACAATCTACATTTTAGAGCAGAAATAAGAAAAATAAGGTTTACCCTGTAAACCCCAGTTTTACTACATAAAAGTGGGGTTCAAGGGGGTCAAAATGTTCGTGATGTAGTGACCAAATACGATCTTGAATTAAAATAGCTCAAGATCAACCAAAGGTCACAATCTGAGCAAACTTGCTAGGAATATCAATTCTGATGCCACCGGCTACAACCATAAGATGCCGGCCTCGGTAGGTCAGTCGGATGCGCGTCTGACTGGTGGTCAGGAGGACGCGGGTTCGATTCCTGCCGGGGTCGGTAACATTCTTTCGTAGAGATTGATCATGACATCTTTTCTACGGCCATTCTCTCCCTTCCAATGATTCAAGAAGGGTAGTGGTCAGTTTCTGGCGAAAGAATGTAAACTGTACTTGTTAACTGCTTACGTATAAGCCTGCCCAGGAAAGTGTGGATAGTTAAACAGACCGACTGAAAAATGACCTAAAATAGTGTTGACTGGGCTGTTATACTCCACTACAAACAAACAAAACAACCATAACAAAAAGCCACAGTTTTGTAAGGTTTAAGTGCAAAGTTTCCCTTGAAGTAAAAAAGTTAGTCACCATGTTATCAAACCTGATTAGGGTCTCTGAATCCCCCAATGCCACGTACCATTTTTCAAGCTCATCGGCCATTTGGTTCCTGATATGAAGATTTCCAAAGGGTTTTTACCATATATCGGTATGATAACTATGTTGATCATGTGACTCCAATCCCACCAATGAGTTTTCATAAATGAGTATTGCGGACATCTTGGTCTTGTGACTCCATTCCCACGACTAAATTCTCATTGTTTCATGGCCTCAGGCTCCGCAGGTAATTTGGTTTCAATCAGCCCAGCAGTTTGGAAAAAAAATACATGGTTTACATGATAAAGATTATTTCGTGTTGGTGTTTATTACATGTAACAAAAGAAGATAAAATACTGAATCTGAGCCATCCATGACAAATGTCAGCAAATGACCTTGATCTTTGGAATTGATGAACTTACAAATATCAATTCTGATGCCACAAGCTACAATAGAATCAGAAAACTGCACTTATTTTACCTTTTATCATGAAACAACTGTCTAAGGGACGTAAAACAGAACAAGGTCAACGAAAGATCATCGTTTAAACTAACTTGGGCCTGAGTCCCTAATTCTGTATACCAAGTCTGAGGGTTATTGGCCGTTTGGTTTCTGGGAAGATGTTTAAAGGTTTATACCATATACGGACATGGCGGCCATCTTTGTCATGTGACCAAGATCCCATGAACAAACTTTTAGTCTCATAACCCATGGCAGTGTCACATGTAACTGGTTTCAATTGGCCCAGTAGTTACAGAGGTGATGTTGTTTAAAACTGTTGACGACGAAGCAGACGCCTTGTTGTTAAGCAAAAAACATAAGAAACGTGAAAAATATATGCCCTTGGAAACCCCATTTTTTCCATACAGGGTTGGATTTTCAAGGGCGTTCATTGCATGCACTTGATAACGGATAACGTGATGGTTATTTCTGGAGCAATAATATAATGTTGTTAATCAAATAATTTCGCATTGGCCCAGTTACAGGTCCGAGGTCTGCTGTATTGGCACGAGGCCGAAGGCTGAGGCCAATACAGCTGACCGAGGACATGTAACTGGGCCAATACGAAAGTACTTGATTAATGACAACTTTATTAATTGATGCAATTAAAAACATGATTTATGATTTTTTAATATTGGTTGACCTTGTGTAATATAGGATAATCAATAAATAATAGACCATATTACTAAAATACAGTTTTAAGGAACGTTGTCCACGACTGCACGTCTTGGCAAGTACACACGAAATCATTTATTTAATGGACGTTCGTAGCATACAACAACCCCCTCCCCCTCTCCACTCCCACCCCGCCGCAAAAATAAATAAAAAAAAACAGTGCTTCAGCTGAAGTGCAACCCGCCGGATGCTTTTAGCTTATGATTGTTAATATATAGGGGTATGGCGGCCATTTTGGTCATGTGACCTGGACCTAAAACGGTTCCCCCAATAAATGCGCCTTATCGTAAGGAGCAAAAATATATCTTATACTTTAGTACTGTATTCTGAATCGTTTGCAGGACAAAATGCATTCTCACTTTTCCAATACAAAAGCATATGTGTCAAAGTTTGACCTAGGCACAAAGAAGGTCAAGCTCAACCCAGGGTCACCATTTTAGCAATTTACGATGGGCCTACGTCCCAGATGCTATTTATGAAGTTTCGTGGAAATCTGCCCAGTGGTTCTGGAGAAGACTATTTTTGAAGGGTTTTTACCATAAATGGCTTGGCGGCCATTTTGGTCATGTGACCTGGACGCCATGAGCAAATTTTGGTTTCCCCCATCCCATAGAGGCTCCATATGAAATTTGACTTCAATCGGCCCAACGGTTTCCGAGGAGAAGCAGTTCGAAAATTTTCACATTTTTCGCCTCGGCGAGGCTATACTAAATGGAATGTAATATTTCGCAAGTTCATTGGTTAGATCTCATTGATATCTATCAGTATGCCAAAAATTGTTTAAATATTCCAAGCGGTTAAGTCACTATCACCAATTTTCACAAACGGGTTACGGACGGACAGACAGACTGACAGAATGACAGAATGACACGGTGATTTTAGGGCACACTTAGAGAATCAACCGACTTCAGTCGTGCAATCCATGAGATAATATTTCTTTCGTGGAAAAACATGTATAAGTATCACGATAAAACACATCCGTGTGATTTAGAGGATTTTTGTTACATACGAGCGAATCTCCAAACTGATGGTTATTTTTGAGGCGGTTCTAACGAGTACCCGCAACCTATGCCTTGGAGCAGAAATAAGAATTAAATGTATACTCTTGTAAACCCCAGTTTTCTCAAAATAAATGGGGTTTACAGGGGTACCATCACAGGCTCTTGTTAACGACATGATGTTGCCTGATGAAAACGCGCTATTTTACGTGTACATGTATTATCATCATTATTATTATTAATTCATTATTATTATTATTATTATTATTATTATTATTATTATTATTATTATTATGGCTTGAAGAAATGGGCTTCATGATGATTCCACGCAGAGCTGAAACCGACCGCACACGAGTACTGGTAAACGGCTTAGAGGATCTAAGCCATCCAAGGTAAAGCGGTGCGAGTCGGACCGTCCATGCTTATCAACCCTATTGGTGTCATTGGGCGACAGGGCTTGAGATGTCATTTCATCTCAATGTCAGGTAAAAGTCCCACAAAATTGGAATCAATGTCTCCAAAATGACCTACACAGTGTTGTCGGGGACGTTAAACCTCAAATCAAACAAAAAAACCAAAGTATTATTATTATGCTACAGGCATTGCTTTTGGCGAAAACAAAATGAAATCAATATGTTTATCCTTAATTTTTAACCCGATGTTTTCACATATTGAGTTGGGATGTCTGAGGTGACATTATCGACTACTTATCTTCATGAGGAAAGGGAACTGGTTCAACAAACTGTCTCTCTTGCCAATATGGATCTCTTTCTGAAGAAGGGAAGTTGATTCTCGAAAAAAAAAAAAAAAAAAAAAAAAAAAAGATTGTTCCCAAAATTGCACATTCTCTCCTTTAAGAGAAGAACATACCCATTTCTAAAGAAGGACTTGTCTTGAAGAAAAATTAAAATGGAAGCTCGCTGGAAAGGAATGCCGGAAGATACGTCGACCATTCCCATTCCCATAATCCCTATAATGACCCACAGGACCTTCTATCTACAATAGTACCTTTGGAAAGGTCCATATGCAATATTAAGGATGCAAGCTTTATTTTATCCATTGCATATTTCTTAAAGCATTTCCATACCTTAATCAAACAGCGAATACCCAGATCAGACGCCGCGGTCCTCCGCGGCGTCTGATCTAGGTTTTCGCTGTTTGTCAGTCTCCAATATTTCGGATGCTAGACATATATTGGTTATGCTTTCTACGCTTGGGATGGTTAATATGTTCAGAACAGTGAGATGATGTCAAATACCAAGATAAGTGATGTTTTAGGCAATAAAACAACACCAATAAAATAGCTTTATACTGATTAAGCCGTACGAACTTTGGTTTATGGGTCTGGACATATATATCAACATTGTTTATAACAACGACACAACCTCTCAGCTTTGCGTCTATATGAGATATTGTGTCTCTCTTAATTTTTGTGAACTGTATACAGACACAGACACGTTCGTTAGGACCGTAATTTAATCTTAAGAGAAAGTAGCTCTGAACCATTCAAGGCGTATGCATTTGCCTGAGCTATTTATCCGCCATTTGTTGCAAGGGTGACAATTTCTGTAACTCCGTCTCAGAACAAATTACCGTAAGAATGCAGTATGTCACTCGGATGTTGTTCAACATACCAATCGATCCCCCGCCCATCGGGGCTTGGAGCAATAGATTGGGCTGCATGGTGCTTTCACGCAGAGCTGAATCTGACCACACACGAGTACTGGTAAACCGCTTAGGAGGACTAAGCCTGCCCAGGCAAAGCGGTGTGTGTCGGATCGTCCAATGCATATAAGACGTCTGGTTCATTTGGCGGTAGGACTTGAGATATTATTTCATAGTGTTGACGGGGACATTAAAATCCAATTCAAACAAACAGAATAAACATACCAAATTGACATTTACGTTAACGGTTGTCTCCGCGCTAAGTTCTATGATTCCCTTCCCTCGAATAGTAACAGGAAACGCGATGGATTTATGCTACGGTACAGCCCTTTGGTTGTGCTTGGGTTTAACGACATGTGGGTCATTTTGTGCCAAATCACCTCCAGAGGGAGACGAGAGGGGGAGAAGAAAGAGATGAAGAGAAGATAAAGTGAAGGACAGGAGAGAAAGAGGAAAATGAATGGAAGTGTAGCAACAACAGTTTCCCTCTATCATTGCCTGCTGAAAGGACAGAAGGCCTTGCCCAGCTGTAAGCCCCATCATATCAGTTGTACGCCCCCAGTAACACAAGAGACATGACACCTTCGTCTCACAGAGAAAGTAGTTCGGAAAGCATCTAAGGTGATGATGGATTCGCCTGACCTACTTTTCCGCCATTTGTTGCATGGTGGTTTTCCGTCATTTGTTGCATGGTGGAACAAAATTTTTGTAACTCCATGCTAGGAAAAAAAATTTGAGATATGAAAGTCTGCAGTATGTCGAGCGGATGTCATTAGGTAAACAGTCCCGTACAATGAACACCCCCACTCACCCATTTTAAATAGAGTAAACAGGTTATACAGGGTATACATTATTTTTCTTATTTCTGCTCCAAGGTACATGTACATGTATAGGTTGTGGGTACATGTACTCGTTAGAGCCGCCTCAACGAGGCGGTTCTAACGAGCATCCACAACCTATGTTAGGAATATAAATAAGAAAATGACACAAATATTCATCAGAAAAGTAACCATTTTGGAGATACGAAAGAATGCACTATGTCACACGGATGTGATATCGTAACATCAACACATTTCAAATCCACGCCTATACAAATACATTGTAAATTTTACTGCTAAAACATAAATTTTAAGGCAAAAAATTGTAATATTTTTCTTATTTCTGCTCAAAATATAGATTGTGGGTACACGTTAGAACCGCCTCGATGAGGCGGTTCTAACGAGTACCCAAAATCTATATTTTAGAGCAAAACTAAGGAAAATAATGTTTACCCGTGTAAACCCCAGTTTTATATAGTAAAACTGGGGTTCAAGGGGGACAAAATCATAAAGGCGTGTTTTCGCAATGATGGTATGCTGAAACTGGCGAGCTTTTGCGTTGTATAGATGTGTTGAGACTGTGCAACACTTTGCTCTTGGCTTAGTTGCAAGTTTCCATGTTTTGTTTTTAACGGCAGGAAATGATATGGAATTATGCCACGGTATCGGTAAAATTGTAGTTGCGTCAATGATATAATATACAGTTACTTAATGGCCGTTTGGTGCCCCGAGGCGCTGAGGACGACCCCGTGCACAAGTGGCCGAGGCCGTGGGCAACTGTGCAGGGGACCGTCCGAGGCGCCGATAGGGGTCAAAGATTTTACAATCCCCACAAACAGCAATGAAATAACTGTTTTATTACCCACTTTTTATACGAAAATCACCCGTTCAACAACAAATAACCAAACAATAACAATAAGAAGTTATACAGTGTATACAACAATATAAGGTTTAAGTTAAACATTGTAGACCATGATCAGGCTGCTACTTCAAAGTGGTCTGATCTGGGTTTGCCTTGTTTGATTTTACGTCGCCAGACGTGCAAGATGTTGTTACTGTTTCCCTTTTCGTCTGGTATGAACTCTGTATGGCGTAAGCAGATAAGAGGTAATAAACATTCGAGGCAGGAAACCAAAAAATCCAGGCAATATCTAGTACCATTGCCCGTTGAATATCACTCAAACCGGCAAACTCGTGAAGTACCCCAAAATTGCTACTTTTTTATATAGCAGGTTGTGTAATAAAGAGGAATGCATACACCAGCCACGTGTTTTGTAGTTCTTCCACGAAGACAAAGATTATTTTCTATAAATTGATCCCTTCCAAAAAGGAGTTGACCTCCTAGCTACTTACAAGGGGACAACTACGACTAACAACTACTCCTATGTCTCTGAAACAGTTAACTCAGCCGAAGGTTTACATGTATCTTATTTCTCTTTTGATACAGCTCTCTAAGTCCGCAGATGAAGAAAACAAACCCCCATATTTTTCATTTCATCACAATGTACTAATTTTAATCCATTAGGAGTAATGAATCTTACCACCGAAATCATGCACATGCATTTTAATACATGTGCAGCTGGCTTTATGTCCTTGCACTGAAATAAAAGCATGTGCACATAACAAGATACAACTTGGTAAGTATGACGGGCAAAGCAGCTTAAACACCCGACAACCATGTTAGCTTCATAGCCTTTAGCTGTATGGAAGAACAAGTGTACGTGCGTGCGTGTGTGTGTTAGTGTGTCTGTGTGTGCGTGCATGCGTGGGTGCTTGCGTGCGAGAGAGAGTTTAACATCCCACCAACAACTAAGGTCATATTGAGATGGGACCTCGATTTAGAGACTCAGCCGAAAGTCAGTCTAACCACGGGATCAAATCCACGACCCTTGTTAATGAGCTAACCACTTGATCACAAAGGATGCTCAAAGGATCCACTAATAATCGACCAGCGTAAACCAAGATGCGCATCTTACCTGTCTCATTTGAGTCTTTGCTCATTACAATAACACACCCATGTGACTTTTCACATGTCCGAAAGGGCTGCTTTTGACCCATGATATATTTCTTATTTATACTGAAAACAAAGCTTGTGAGAGCGTTAGAATGAGGCGGTTCTAAAGAGTACCCACGACCTGTATTTTGTAGCAGAAATAATAAAAAATAATGTTTACCCCCATAAACCCAGTTTTCTCTATAAAAATGGGGTGTAAGGGGGTTCATTACATGGACTTGTTAATATGGTGTGGTTGCAAATTCCGTGTGCGTAGGCGTCGACCTAAAATAAAGCGCGTGGTCATCGACAGTGAGAAACGCATAGGGATCAATAAAAACACATAAAGTACAAAAATAATAATAATAAAAAATAAATAAAAATACAAACGCCATGATAATCTGTCCATGGATTAAGAAGCTTATAGAACTATGCATACAGCGATATTTTACATCCTTGCTTCTGATGCCTGCATCTTTGCTTTTTGAAAGTTGATACCTGTATCAAGTTTCTATGTCAACGCAATTCTATTTCTGGTACTGAATCCAACTACAGCGATTCCGCTTCTTCGAATATACACTAAAAAAATTTGTCCCTAAAACCAAATATGACAGTACAGGGATGAGGATGAAACTTCAGAAAAGTTCTAAATACTTTACATACTATTTACCTTTTACAAATAAATTGACACAGAAACAAACGGGCAATACCACGGGACTATTTTCCTACGCGCTTTCCGAGGATATTGAAATTTTACTCTTTCATCCCTGAGTTTTTTAACAGGACTCTTCTAGCTTTTAATACAAGTATATTCTTATAGAAAGAGAGTTCTGAATAGTTTATTGGCATGATGGCATACAGTGTACATGAACATTCTGGCGAGACTGCTCGCTACATCCCATCTTATCTGGATCTACAAGGTTTGCATAGATCCAATGTATTTCCTACCTGGCGTCTGCACCGGTCTACAGGGTTAAAAGGGTTAGTTCGCTTCTCTCCAACTAAACAACCCTTTACTGACCGACATCGAACGCAGTTATTCATCTGCTTTCAAGAGCTCTAACTACAAAATATGTGTTGTTGGCTGTGAGGTTTAAATCATGTTCCGTACTTTTAGCAAATAGTGAAGCACCGATCAGACACTACATTCTGCGGCCTCTAAGCAGTCTTAACTGTTTCCGAATGTCCCAATTTTGGAACAATTGGTATTTATTGGTTATAAAAACTAGCCGAAACTAGCTAGTCTGGTCCAGAAACCATGTACACTCCATATTTCCAGTTCTGTTGTGTATTCCTTGCTTCCAAAGGATAACCCTTTCTAGAACATATTATTATTAATTGACAATCCCGTATTGTTCGGAGGTCATCCATATCAACACGGAGGTCAAAAATCAATAATCATGTTTATAATGGTGTCATGGTGTCAATTAATAAAATTATCATTAATCAAGTAATTTCGTATTGTCCCAGTTACAGGTCCTCGGTCAGCTGTATTGGCCTCGGCCTTCGGCCTCGGGCCAATACAGCAGACCTCAGACCTGTAACCAGGCCAATACGAAATAACTTGATTAATAACATTATACTATTTAGCTTCAATACCGTACTGGTTGGAATAAACTTTGGTAAGACAAATCAGTCAGTCGAAGTTCGCTAAACGCGGCGTCTGATCATGGTTAAATCAAATGGTTTAAAAATGATCTTTTTTGGTCTAGTTATTCTCCTGTTTATGCCGCCACACCCAGAGGAACATGGCTACCAGCACCCGCACAACGCATGTGTATCGTCATATCAACGCGACGTAATGTGCCCGCTAGGAGAACGTCTCTGTGCTGGGAAAAGCACAGACTGTACTGAGGTGGCTAATTTAGAAATAAATGGTTTTTCCATGAAAAAAAATAACAGGCACATTTATATTTCTTTCTTTTTTCTTCGTGGGGGTGGTTGGGTGAGGCAAAGGTGATGTGTATCTTGTGTCACTGGGGCGTCCAGCTGTTATTGGGAAGTTGCAATTGGACAAGGCCTGCTATCCTTGCAGCAGGTAACGGTAAAGGGAGGAGTGTTGTTATTTCTTCTGTCTCTACACTTCCATTCATTTTCTTCTTTCTCCCCAGTCACGCACTGTCATCTCTTCTACTATCTCTTCTATCTCTTTTCTTCCTTTCTCTGGGAGACGACACAAAATTACCCAAAAGGGTTGATCTGTCATTAAACTCAAAACAATCAATCAATCATTTTTTTCGTCGAATTTTTTAACCCTCTGGGACCTTGTCAACAAAATATCTAGAGAACGGTTTGGTCTACTATATATACTGCTGGCATTGCTATCATGATAATAATTCCTCATAAATCAACTTAGGCCTATGCCCATCGGGGCTAGAAGAAATAGATGGGCGGCATGCTGCTTCCAGGCAGAGCTAAAACCGACCCGCACACGAGTACTTGTAAACCGCTTAAAGGATCTAAGCCTGGATCTAAGCCTGCCCAGGCAAAGCGGTGCAAGTCGGCCCGTCCATGCTTATAAACCCTATTGGTTACATTGGGCGGCAGGGATTGAGATGTCATTTCATCTCAATGTCGGGTAAAAGTCCCACAAAATTGGAATCAACGTCTCCAAAATGACCTTTACAATGTTGACGGGGACGTTAAACCTCAAATGAAACAAACAAATCATAAATCAACTTTCCTCAGAACTTCGATTTTAAAGACTGTACAACTCAAGATTGTCTGACAGTGTTGTACAATAGTCCTGTTCACACTACTGAACTGCATACCAGGTAACCAGGTAAATCTCTCTCTCTCTCTCTCTCTCTCTCTCTCTCTCTCTCTCTCTCTCTCTCTCTCTCTCTCTCTCATTGAGGCGGTTCTAACGAGTAATCTATGTCTTGGAGCAGAAATAAGAAAAAATATTGTATACCATTATGGGGTTCAATTCACGGACTTGTTTACGTGATGTCGCCCAAAAGACAAATTTGAATACAGTAATCGCCTAAGTAACCCCCACTTACATGGGTTAATAACTTGAACAGGTCCATTTCCTCTGAATAATGTTTTGTAAATTTTACTAACATCCCTTTACTTTAAGCATACAGTGACGTCACTAACCAAATGTCACATTCTGTGGCGTCTGATCTGGTTCTTCACTGTTTGCCGGTTTCTCTTCTTGGTAACATAAATATCTATCATTTCATTTGTGCGACCCTTATTCCCAAAAGGACCTTTATTGTCTTCAAATTTTAGATGGAATTACGTTTTTCATCATACGGTCAAAGAATTTTTGAACACCGCCCGGATTGGAATACCATATTTGTTATATGTACATACGCCTATCGGGCCTCCGGGCTCCCACCGCCGTGGGTTCGAGCCTCGCTCGGGTCACGTGTGAGACGCCAAGTTCTGCAACGGAAGGTCAGGTGGTTTTTCTCCGGGTACTCCGGTTTCCGCCCACCTTTTATTAACGATCGGCTTGATATGAGGGAAATTCTCTTGAAAGGGCCGTAAAACCCAAACCCCCCCAAAAAAAAAGAAAAAAAAAGAGAAAGAAATGTACATACGCCTAAATGTCAGAGTACTGCCGGTGATATGTGGAGACTCGCTTGTTAGCTGCCCTATTTCTAAATTATAGGTTTCAAAACAGGGTTTGAAATGTTTCAATTATTTCTATTTCAAAATATGCATTCAAGAGTATGCATATATAAACTGTTTTATACGGCAAATGGTCATTTCATACGCATAATATTAACAAGTCCGAGTAATGAACAGCCTCTAAATATGTTCTAGAAAGGGTTATAAACCCCCTTTATATTTAGAGAAAACTTGGGTTTATAGCGTTATACAGTATATGATTTTTGTTACCTTCTATTTTCATCACGTGAAATTATGCTTTATTTCTTAATAAAGTATGTAACTTTGACTCCATTTTTGTCTTATTTCTGCTCCAAGACATAGGTTGTGGGAACTCGTTAGAACCGCCTCAGTTAGGCGGTTCTAATGATCACCATCAACCTATATTTAGAGTAGAAAAAATAAATAAATAGGAAAGGGCTATTGCCAGTTAACTGGCAATAGCGGTTTTACGTTAAAACGGCTCCCGGAAATCCAGCTGATGTGGATCTATACTGTTTTCAAAAAAGAAAAAAAAAAAAAAAAAATCGTGGTTCAGCATAAACCACGAAAAGTGTTTGTTTGTTTGAATTGAGATTTACCGTCCGCGTCAACACTATTTAGGTCATTTTGGAGGCGTTGCTTCCAATTTTGTTAGACTAAAACCCCACATTGAGATGAAATGACATCTCATGCCCTGCCGCCCAAACAAACCAAAAGGATTTATATGGAGGGACGGTTTTACTCGCACCACTTTGCTTTGGCGGGCTTAGAGCTTAGACCCTCTAAGCTGTTTACCAGTACTCAGTATTATGTGTGCCGGGGAACTGCAAATCCTATACAAGAAGCAATATTCGGCTTAAAATACAATTGGATCCGCCTCTGTGTTCGCGCAGTCTGACCAGTATTCACGTTTCTAGTCGGCTATTCAGGTCAACTAAACAGAGCTTAACTATGCTTTAATGTCATATCTTAAATGTTTAGATAGTCTTTCTTTCTTTCTTTCTTCCTTCCTTTTTTTTTTACTTTTTTCTTTCTTTTCTAAACCCAGCGCCTTCAAGCAACATACCACCTTTGAGACTGTTCAGAGAGTTGCCTTAAATACCACTTTTGAACAGTTCCAAAGGTGGTCTGCACATTACGAAAACACGCCTATACAAATACATTGCAACCTTTATTGCCGAAAATTTGAATATTCTAAGTTGAAAAAAATTGTGGCATTTTTCTTATTTCTGCTCTAAAATATAGACGGTGGATACCCGTTAGAACCGCCCGAATCGGTTCTAACGAGTATCCACAGGCTATATTTTAGAGCAGAAATAAGAAAAATAAGGTTTACCCATGTAAACCCCAGTTTTACAATATAAAAGTGGAGTTAAAGAGGGTCAAAATTTTATTGATTATATCAGATTTTAACTCCTTACCATAACACAAACTGCATTTTTTTCACATCTCGAAAATGAATACTTTTCCGATGAAAATCTGTAATATTTTTCTTATTTACACGGCAAACATAGGCTGTGGGTGCTCGTTATAACCGCTTCATTTGTGGGTTCGTTAGAACCGCCTCAATGAGGCGGTCCAGACGAGTAGAACCGCCTCAATGAGGCAGCTCTAACGAGTACCAACAGCCTATGGCTTGGAGCAGAAATAAGAAAAATAATGTATATCCCCAATCTCTATATAAAGTGTGGTTTAGGGGGTTTGTTTAATTGTATTGGGATTTAACGGCCCAGTCAACACTATTTAGGTCGTTTTTGAGCTGGTCAGTTTACTTATCCACTCTTTTCCTGGGCAAGCTTATCCGTAAGCAGTTAACCAGTACAGTGCTAATTATTTTGCCAGAATGCGTGAATGCGCAGGCTGATCTGAACCTTTATTTGTCACACATATATTCTTATAGCCTTTGTTTTGTCAAGGCTTATATGCAGTTTACAAGTACATGTATTAAGTAGTTACCGTAGTTACCCTAAATATTCGGGCACCTTAACGCCTTACCGTACATGCTCTAAAATTTGAACCGGTACAATTTATTTTAGTTGTCGCAGATAGGATTGACTAGGCGGAGCTAGTCAGGTGTTGTCAATATATGTCAAATTCACTCTAGTCCACCAGAAGATTCGGTAGAGTGCTTTTCGCACGCTTTCTATATATACAAGCGGACGAAATGGTCATATACGCCACAGCTATGCTTGTGTTACAGTTGAATTCACACAATTGGGTGACTTGGTTTACCTTTTTTGTAAATGGAATATTCCTAAGGCAGATACAAACGATAGCTCCGCCTAGTCAATTTTATCTGCGACTTCTATACCTAATGGTGTGTCTAAAAATAGCTGAATGAACGGCAAACAGTGTAGACCCTGGTGAGACGCCGCATTTCGGGGCGTCTTATCGGGGTGTACCCTGTTTACTTTGGTCTGTCCGAAAACATTGGGTAATTACGTTATGCCTTAAAATGAAACCAGACACACAGTTTGTGCCAAACCTAGAAAAACATGAGCTTATCGCAGGGCATGCTAACAGACCATATCATTCCATTTTAGCACAACATGAAGATTTATGCGCAGATCTTGACATGCATTTTCGTTTTTATTCGGATAGCCGCAGAAATAATGACACGCTGTCGCAAGTTTCTTTGAATTATTGCAACAGAATACATTAAGCAATCTGAAATTATATAAGGCTGCAAATGTTTTATTGAGACAAACGCTCGTGGTACACAATGAAATATAAGGTTAGTTTCTGTCATTTTGTTATTTTAAGGGAAATTAATAAGCTCGACATATTACATGTGTACTCGTCTTTGTTCGCAAGGAGGACAATAATTGTGACTTTCCATCACGGTAACTAACAAGTCCATGTAACCACAGGACATTGACGTTTCACCAGAAAACTTAAAAGAGCCCTCACAGTGGCCTACATCCATTTATACTCTTATAAGCAAGCGAAGCAACGTCCGATGCAGCCAATCGCTATTTTTGGTTAATTTGAGACACATTCTGGGACATGTCATAAATGTATTTGTATTTGACTTGAAGAACAATTCGTACTTCAACCAGCGGCACTAATAACTCAGCCAGAAATACACTTGTTGGTCAATGATTCCCATTTTTATCCGATGAAAAAGCCCCCCTTTGACCGTGTTCAAAAATAACGGTTTAGATACGAGGGTGGATAAAAAAACAAAACCGTGTATTTCGTTTATCGTTAATGACGTTATTCTCTTAAATAAGAATGTTGAAAAATATTAATTTTACCAGATGAAATTAATACATGTAACAAAAATATTTATCTACTTATTTTTAATAAGAATTGGCTCCGGCGACCCTAATGGTTGACTACCAACGCGGAAGTGATTTCGATGGTTACATAAATATGGTCAAATGACACATTCGACTTCATGACACAGGCAGAGATATTACGTGAACAGTTGCGCAAAGGGTTTGTGCAATAGTAGTAAGTTTTAACAAATGTTTGTGTTGGAAAAAACAGTGTATGGGCCCCGTCAAGCGATTTTGGTACTTATCGCCTATGCGAGCAGCGAAGGTTCAGGCGAGCCTGCGCATCCGCGCAGTCTCGCCAGTACCTTCGCTGCTCGCTCATACAAGCATTGAATCAAGAGGAACCTTCAGACAGAAAGCCATATCCCTGGCCCCTCTGAATGGCTGGGCATGCGCAGTTAAAATTTGTCATGACGGAATGCTCGAAGACACAAATTCGTTTGGCGGGGCTCATAAAGTGTTTTTTAACATCCCCCAACAACTCCTGACGTTGTTGTCCTTCGTACCTTCGGTGCTTTATAAGAGAATAAGCGGATTTAGGCTTGTTTTAGGTTTAATGGTGAAACGTCAATGTCCTGTGATTTAATGAACCCCCCTATAAACCTCAGTTAAATTTATCTTAAAACTACATGTAACTTTATTTTACATTTGCATACATTATTTTCTTTATTTATTAGGTGGTTCTAACGGGTGTCTGTGTGTGTTTGTGTGTGTGGGTGGGGGGGGGGGGGGGGTTGAATCGATTTTACGCTGCCGTATTCCGTCGAGATTTAGACAAATAACAGTCGTTGTATTGACAAGCATTGTCTTGAAAATTTAACCTTTGATCTCACCCACTGGCTCCAGGGGTCATATCTAAATTTGGTTACCTTCATGCATATCTGCAGTTCTTAAGCAATATGTGTACCAAGTTTGGTCACCATAGGCCAAGTAATAAAAAGTAGTTACATTCACGAGCAATTTCTTGATAATTTGACCTTTGATCTCACCCCATGACCCCAGGAGATAAGATCTAAATTTGGATACCTTCATGCACATCTGCAGTCCCTACGTAATATGTGTACCAAGGTAAGTCACGGTGACCAAAAATAAATAAGTGGTTGCATTCATAAAGTTTGTTACAGGCGGAAGGAAAGACGGACGCCCGTGACGAAACTAGTATACATATATTTTTTTTTTTTAAAAGCGGATATAATAATAATCTGAAATGCTGGATCCAAGAATATGAAAGACTAAAGAAAACAGCTATTGGCCTCAATCAAATCTGAACAATGACAAGGGTTTGGGCAATTATGAATATGCTTTTTATGCAAAATATTTGTCAACATTGGTTGTTCTCGACTTTGGCTGTTAAGCAACTGGCATATAATGAAGAACTCTCGGATGAGTTCCAAGCCTGCTCAGATCAAAAGATAACATCCAATGGAAAATTGGCAATATTTACTTTGTCACCAGTATTACTATTGACAATTACAGAAACTCGTAGATTACTAGGATAAGCTAACTATATCAAACGCTGTTGAAAACTAGCTAGTCCGGATGGTTCTTCATTAACACTCCTATACAAATATTTAGTAAACTTTACCACTAAAAACGAAAAATTTTAGATGAATAATTGTGATATTTTTCTTATTTCTGCTCAAATTATAGATTGTGGATACTCGTTAGAACCACCTCGATGAGGCGGTTCTAACCATATCCCACAATCTATATTTTGAGCAGAAATATGAAAATCGAGGAGGTTTTAACAGACGACGGACAACAACAATTGGTTCTACTCATGCTATAAGCTCACCAGTACACTAGCGGCTTAGGTAAACTAACAATAATTTATTTTGTATGACATCATTTTGTATGACATCCCAATAAAACAGAGGATAACTGTACTGAAACCCGTCTTCTGGGGAGGAAACTCTTTGGATTCGCTGTCAAATATTTCGTTTTATGGCGGGGCGTAACCTGAACGGTGAAGCTTAATTTACGACCATGAAACTAACGACGTCTGCCTCTGCAAATGACAAAATTTGATTCTAATACAATGATCCCCCTTCTGATGCATTTATTTATTCACTTTGCTGTAATATAATGTTATTAATCAAGTAATTTCGTATTGGCCCAGTTACAGGTCCGAGGTCTGCTGTATTGGCACGAGGCCGAAGGCCGAGGCCAATACAGCTGACCGTGGACCTGTAACTTGGCCAATACGAAATTACTTGATTAATGACAATTTTATTAATTGATACGATTAAAAACATGATTTATGATTTTTGAATATTGGCTGACCTTGTGTAATATAGGATAATCAATTAATAAAGTGTACTATTTGCACAAATCGACAAGCGCCATATGCTGCGTTAACTGTGTAAATGTCAGCAAATGAAAAGAGACGTTGCATGATAACATCGTGTTTCCGATAGTACATTGCAGAATATAGTGTCGCGCATTTTTGACGTTATCCAGCCAAACTTCGCGTTACATAATCAAGTGAATAAGAATACCAAACAGTTATTAAACGTTACTTAGGGTTAGCCACAATTAGCGATTTGCCTAGGCCATTTACATATCCTTTTTCATCCGTAGATCGTAGATTGTATGCAGATAACACAACAATATGTGATTTTAATTACAACAACGCAATCGGCAAGTTAGCAATCGGTCTTCTCCCAGACGTACTTTTGATGTTGTTTGAGACGAATATCAAATACGTGCCGAAAGCTTTGTTGCACCGTTTTGAACTTTCCATCACGTGCTTCTGAACCGGTATTTTAGATGATTGACACACGTCTTTGGACGTTTTAAGCGTGGGCGGGATAATAGCGCTGTCAGTTAATGTTACAATCGATTTTAATACTGCTCAAAAGAAGATTGTGGATACTCGTTAAAACCTCGAAGCGGTTCTAACCAGCAGTACCCACAATCTATAGTCTGCTCAAAACAGAGATTGTGGATACTCGTTAAAACCTCTAGGTGGCGACATGGCTTGAGATGTCATTTCATCTCAATGTTGGGTAAAAGTCCCACAAAATTGGAAGCAACGTCTCCAAAATGACCTATAGTGTTGACGGGGACGTTAAACCTCAAATCAAACAAAACACACAAAACCTCGAGGCGGTTCTGACCAGCAGTACCCACAAGCGAATATATATTCATCTCAAAACAGATTGTGGATACTCGTTTAAACCTCGAGGCTGTAGCAGAAACAAGAAAGAACAATGGATGAACCCCTGTATATACATGTATTAAAGTGGTCGAGCCGGCACTCGACATTGAATCAAGCGTGGTAGCTCAATGATATAGTGCACCTGCCTGTGATTTGGTTTGATTCCCGGCAGCGGTAATAAAACTGCGGTGTCCGAACATGCTCCGGGTGAATGCCACAAAGTGCACCGTCCTCCGCATCGGGACGTTAACTGTGAGGCCCATCCTGTGCAGTTTAAAGATTTCTTCGTTATTACATGATTACTGTGTATGTTTTCATCCTGCAGACCTGGATCGGCAATGACCGATCGCACTAGAATTGAAAACGCTCCAATGTTGATTCGACCGATATAGATAGAAATAGTAGAAAGAATGAATTGGAGAGGAGCAAATTCTTTCCTTTAAGAAAAGAAAATAATAAATAAATAAAAAAATCAGAAAATAAATAAATAAAAAAAATATTTATCACTTAATTGCTCGACTCGACGGTTACTGATTTTTGCGTGCCCCCCAGGAGACCTGTTGGGTCCACACTTTTAAATCTTGAAATCTTCCTGCACAACTTCATTTTCATATCTGTCTAGTGGTTACGGAGAACTTATCGGGACAAAAATTGGGCGGAAAAAAGAGAAGAAACCCAGAAAAACTAATGTCTCGTTTTGGAGACTTAACCCTTATCCTGCTGAATAAATTAATTTAGCCACACCCATTGTTGGCTACCAAAGCATCATGCAGCCCATGTATTTCTTCAAGCCCAGATGGGCGGGGGCCGCAACACTGTATAGGTCATTTTGGAGACGTCACTTCCAATTTCGTGGGACTTTTACCAGACATTGAGATGAAATGACTTCTCAAGCCCTGTCGCCCAATGAAACCTATAGGGTTTATATACATGGACGGTCTGACTCGCAACACATTTCCTAGGCAGGCTCAGAACCTCTAAGCTGTGTTCGTGTTCGGTCAGCTCTGCGTGGAAACATCATGCAGCCCAGTCTATTTTTGCAAGCCATGATGGGCGGGGCTATTCACAGAAACAGTAGGAAGTTCCAACTTTGAGCGGTAGGGGTCAAAATTAAAAAGGTGTGTTTGTATGGTTCGTATCAGCTACGAGACTATGAAGATGTAATCACAGTGTTGGGAACAGAACTTTATTGAGCATCAATGATGGGAAATGCCGGATCCGGCGTATTTTTTACGCCAGTTTTGTTTGTTTGATTTGAAGTTTAACGTCCCCGTCAACACTGTAAAGGTCATTTTGGAGACGTTGCTCCCAATTTTGTGGGACTTTTACCCGACATTGAGATGAAATGACATCTCAAGCCCTGTCGCCCAATGAAACCAATAGGGTTTATTAGCATGGACGGTCCGCCTCGCACCGCGGTTCCTGGACAGACTTAGATCCTCAAAGCCGTTTACCAGTACTAGTGTGCGGGCCGGATTCAGCTCTGCGTGGAAGCATCGTGCAGCCCATATATTTCTTCAAGCCCCTATGGGCATTTTTTACGCCAGATTTTGCGTAAAGTTTCCAGTCGTGGCCAGTATTTTTTCTCCTGTCGCGTTCGTCTTTGTAAATGACAGCGAGTGCTCAATTGATCAAAGGATTTAACAGTCTCAGGTCTGTAGGCTGGTGGGTATTGCCTATCGCGACTGCGGAAAAAATGACAGGTCCATCTTGCGACACTCGGGTGTGCTGTGACAAATCAAGCATGTGGCTGATTAACACTTATTGAATGTTTTGCTTCCCGGATTTTTGTACACACACTTGGATTATCGGTAATTTGATTGTTGAGAAAATGTCGGGGTATAATTAAAGAAAGCGCTCATTACCTATATTTTGATAAAAAAAAAAAAAAAAAAAAAAGAATCGTCGATATTGCGATTCCCTATCTAACACTATTATCCATACCATCAACAAATAACAAAATGCGTTAAACTGGCAAATAAATCAATTTTTGGCTATTAAACTTTAAAAATAGAATAACCAAACTAATCATAACTGAACATTATTTTATCAGATGCATTAGTTTGAGTTTTAAAAATTGATTCGAAAATAAAAATTTTTTATGTGGAAGTTCGCCATTGCGACTGGCCGCAGAAATGACCCGAATTACATATGGTTCAAGCCCCAAAGTCTTTCGGATCCTTACGCGACACATGTTCATGGTGCTGCCTGACACAACAGCCTATAATACTGGCGCTTCAGATGTCTGTAAACTTTAGCCATAAACTCCCAAAGCCTGCCCTGGCGAGTCGGACATGCAACGCTTCAGATGTCTGTTAACTTTAGCCATAAACTCCCAAAGCCTGCCCTGGCGAGTCGGACCATCCGAGCATATAAACCATATCGGTTTAACTGGGCGGCAGGGATTGAAATGTCATTTTATCTAAACGTCGGGTAAAAATTTCACACAAAACTGGAAGTAATGTCTCCAAAATGACCTAAATAATGTTAATGGGGAGGTTTAACCTCAAATCATGTAAACAAACAATCTAACAGAAAAGCAGAACTATTGGTCAATTAAAGTCCGTTATTGGTCACATGAAATCTGATGGGAATGACTTGGCAGATTTTCCACATTTTTCAAAAGGGGGCAACTTTCGGAACTTCCTGTTTGCTTTTCTATAAGCTTTGTCCCACGAAAAAGGGGTCTACTCTTAAAGGAAAGAATTTGCTCCTTAGGAGCAAATTCTTTCGTTTAGAGTTGACCCTCATTGACATGGGAGACTAAAATACGCTTGAAAGAGTTGCCTCCCCTGAAGGTGTATGCATTCCACTGAAAGTCTGAAAAAATATATTTTTCACTTAATTGCTCGACGATTAGTAAAATATTTGGGCGGATTTTTGCGTGTTATTTCGTGATTTTATGGGCCCACCCTTTTAAATTTTGAAACCTTCCTCACAACTGGACAAAAAATGGGCGGGAAAAAGAAACCCAGAAAAACCAATAAGTCTTAACCCTTATCCTGCTGAATATATATATTTAGCCTCAGCAATTGCCGACTGACAAACATGAAAATTTCTTAACATTATTCACAAGCTGCATGGCAAACAGTGTAGGACCTCATCTCTGTTTGCAAAAGTAGGAGTTGTTATGTGTTAAATATACACTAAAGCCACTTTATAACTGAGCCTCCTGTTGTGCCCATTTCTGTTTGTTTGTTTGATTTGAGGTTTAACGTCACCTTCAACACTGTATAGGTCATTTTGGAGACGTTGCTTCCAATTTTGTGGGACTTTTACCCGTCATTGAGATGAAATGACATCTCAAGCCCTGTCACCCAATGAAACCAATAGGGTTTATAAGTATGGGCGGGCTGCCTCGCATCGCTTTGTATGGGCAGGCTTAGATCCTCTAAGCGCTTTACCAGTACTCGTGTAGTGTGCGTGGTAGCCTCGTGCAGCCCATCTTTATCTTCAAGCCCCGATGGGCGGGGCCGACCATTTATGTATGCATTGGAATTGCACAGGGAGGGTAAATTACAAGGATTCGTGTCAAAAATACATTGGCGGTATTCGACTGGTAGGTTTCGTGAAATTTCCGTGAAATTCCACGTAGGAGTGTGGTGCCTAGATGTAATAGCTGGTCACATGGTCCAATCAAATATTTTATTTGTGTATAGCTCATAAGCGACCGTGGTGCACGAAAGGTTTGACTTTTCCTTCGAATAGAATCGTGCTCCACGATCGCTTATGTATTTGAAAAATAACCAATATTTGATTGGACCATGTGATCGGCTATTACAAGAAGACACCACACTCCTGCGTGGAATTTCACGGAAATTTCACGAAACTTCCCAGTCGAATATGGCCATTGTGTATAAAGAAGTTGTTTTGTGAAAGCAAAATGTAGGACAAAGGGTTAATTCTTTCATGGAGGTTTGAAATATTAGGCAATAGTAATTATAAATCAGTTCTCAACAAGCTGCTGTATGATAAGCACTAAATCAAGGCGAGATGCAAAGGACTAAACTCAACCATTATAGATAAAGGTATGCACATGTATGTAATCAGACCGGACAGTCGTCGGCAGTCGCGAGCGGACGACAAAGGCGACCAGCGGAAAGGGGAAGCGTTCCCGACTGCCACCGAGTGTAGGCTGGGAATTTTTTTTTTTTTTTTTTGGTTTTACGGCCCTTTCAAGATTATTTCACTCATATCGAGCCGATCGTTAATAAAAGGTGGGCGAAAACCGGAGTACCCGGAGAAAAATCACCTGACCTTCCATTGCAGAACATGGCGTCTCACATGTGACCCGTGCGAGGCTCGAACCACAGCGGTGAGAGACCAAATGATCCAGAGTCAGCGCTCTTAACCACTAGGCCACGGAGGCCCGTGTAGGCTGGGAAAATAGTCCCGGACTGAGATCCAAACTTTCGTTCAAGCCTTAAATTCCACTTTCTTTGTAAACAGTGTAGAACCCGATCAGACGGTGCGTTCTGTGGCACCTGATCTGAGTCTCCATTGCTTGCCAAGCCTCTCACAGCGAACATTCTCTACTGAAATCATATACGCTAATTGGTGATTGATTTTTTACATGACCCGTGGCGTCATGCAGTAGATTTTTGACAATCGCTTAGCTCCGCCCTCTCCTGTGGGTTAACCGGTATTGGATGGTGATGTTAAGAATTGATTACGGTCAGTTTGACATTCTTGTCTCTTGATACACCTATTCTGGTGTAGCGTGTCAGTGTTTTTTGACGTATCTGCTCTTTAATGAACCGACGGGACATGACGTATTGCTAACTTGCTGGGTGCGCGGTTGTATAACATTGGGACGCTTGAACTGAACAGTCAGAATGCTTTGAATTAGATTCACATGTTCCAAGTTCAAAACTGGTGCTTAGAAAACGGTATGTTGTATAGAACCGACGAGACAAAAGTGATGTTGATCACAGGTCGATAAGAACTAGCTACATTATCAAGTGGCACACTGAAACTTACCTGTAATGTTTTCAGTTGGATAAGTGCCAAGTGTTCATATTGACAAGAATCTTCAATATATTTGAACAATAACCAATTTCAAGAACTGGCGAATAAGATATCATCCTACATACAGTTTTTTTCTCAAGTTCAACCTTGTATCTCAAGTTCAACCTTGAACCTTGTCCTCAACCTTGTATCATCTCTGTAGTTTTTTTATTTGTATGTTCTCGGAGATGTTGCACTGATGAGTTAGGAAGCCTTCATGCGGACTTAACAAAATTAGTGTATACCGCGACAGAGGTTAGGGCGAGGATTATGGCCATGTAAAATCGATTTAAGCCCCCCCCCCCCCCCCCCCTAGTTGAATTCTTTCCACTGACCGTTCCAAGGCGGTTCTTCTGTGGCGGTTTATTTATTTTGTTGTTTGTTACTTATTGTGTGTATCACTTGTGTCTTTTTTATTTTGGATGGCCATTTGGCCATTTTGAAGGAAAGTAACTGTCCTTACGGCCTTCCTTTGTTTAGGTTTCCATTATGGTCTGGTCGCTTCATGTTTGTGTTTCTTTTCCTTTGGTGTCTTTGATGGGTGGAGTAAGTTAATTGTATCGATTCCTGATCTTTGTTTTACTTCTACTTTATCTCAAGTTCAAAAGTACATCAGTTTGAATTAAAGGATTTTATTATATATCTCGTACATAAGAAAACTTGTTGAATGATGTTGTGTCTTTTGTGGAAAACGTGCTAAAGATAGAGCTTGAAAACTCTAAGGAAATGACCATACATCCATAGAATTCATGTCTGAAAGAAAATGACATACAGTAAAACTTCGATGACTCGAACTCCGATGGCTCGTTTACCATGGATGAGTCGAACCCGTTCTTGAGTCCGCAGGGAACTCCTTCAAATACGATATAGGGGTAATTTAGGAAGATTTTCTTCATTTATCTTGCAAATGTATGCTGTGTGTAATCATTAGAATCGCCTCGATGAGGCGATTCTAATGCGTACACACAACGTACATTTATAATACAGAGCACCGAAAATATATCCACAATTATCTCCATTATGCTTCCTGGTATGGCACTAATAGTATCCCTCTGTGGCTCGAACTACCGCTGTCTCGAAAATATTTTCATTGTCCCAAAGTGGTTCGAGCCATCGAAGTTCGACTGTATATATCTAAGTTACACTCTTTTAAAAACAGTTCTGAGGTTCATTCAACTAAGCCCAAAAGGACGCTTACATTTTAGATCCATTTACTAGCGTTTGTATATATATGGCGTGGGATATGTTGCAAAATTCAATAAATAAAATGTATATGCATAAAATACATTTAAATGATATATTGAAGTATTTGAATGCAAAATCGTTATGTAGGTGCAATATTTTTTTGTTTTAGATGTGATTTTTTATTTTAACTGCTATATAATTGTTTTAATTGCAAACTTTAATATTAATTTTATTTTAGCTTTAAATGGTATAAAATGTTTTAGGTTCAATAATTTTTTGTTTCAGATGTACAAATGTTTGTTTAACTGCTATAGACTTGTTTTAAATGCAAAATATAATTACAATTATATTTTAGCTTTAAATGATAAAAATGATTTTTGATGCATGAACTTTTCGCTTTAAATGCTTAAGATGTTTTATGTGTGTAAAAGTATATTCATATGCTAAAATAGCATGTAGATGCATAACCTTGTGTTAAGTTTTCAAAACACGCCAATTTACATTCACAAAAAAAATCATTTAGATGCATAAGCATGCCGGGAAGGTTAATAGCGTGACGTAGTCAATCGATACCGAGTACAAGTAATAGCTTTACACATAGATGTTATTATCCATCAATTGTCTCTTGGTTTTGCTTTGGTTTAGCGACCCTTTCAGGATTATTTCACGTATATTGAGCCGAAAGTTTATTCAGAAGGTGGGTAAACACCGGAGTACCCGGACCAAAACCACCTGACATTCCGTTGCAGAACTTGGCATCTCACATGTGATCCGAGCCAGACTCGGACCATTGCGATATGAAATGGTATTTTGGTCTCACGGTATATAGAGTGGGTGCTCATTTCATAAAACATGCGCGCAATGAAAACAGATTTATTTAAAGGACTGAATAAGTGTGACTGCTGATGCTGGTAGTAGTAGCAGTAATGCTGGCGTTACTGTTATCTTCACGTCGAACTTCAATGACTAAATCTTATCCTAGTGCGCAGATTTCGCAGATGCGCAGAAGTAAGCTACATGGCTTTAAGATACTCTTTTTATGAAAGGTATGAATACTCATGAAAGATACTCTATATGTCGTAAGACCAAGAGTCCCACAGATGGATAATGACGTCTGTCTCCAAGACTTGATTGTTCGATTTGAGGTTTAACGTCCCCGTCATCACTATTTTCGTAATTTTGAAGACCTTGCTTCCAATTTTGTGGATTTTTTCCCGACATTGAGATGAAATTACATCTCAAGCCCTGCAGCCCAATGAAACCAATAGGGTTAATATGCATAATCGGTCTGACTCGCACCACTTTGCCACTCGTAAGCCCTGTATTAGTACTCATGTGCGATCGGTTTCAGCTCTTCGTGGAAGCACCATGGAGCCCGATCTATTCCCCCAGCCCCGATGGACGGGGTTCTATTACATGTACTGAGTATACCTGTTAGCACAAGACATTTCTAACACTCTAACTTCTAATGTCTAACTCCTTACTTCTCAATCCCTATCGCCCAAAGAAACCAACAGGGTTTATAGGCATGGACGGTCCGACTCGCACCCCTTTGCGTGGGCAGGCTTACCATAGTGTAGTTTATATTTTCTTGTCCTTGGGGATCATTGATTCCATTGTGAAAATTTGAAAATATTTGAGGGTCACTGATGAGGCCTAATTGATCGAAACTAGCTAGTTTGGCCCAGAAAACCTGTACACTCCATGTTTTTTTTTTCAGTTTTGTAGTGTATTCATTGCTTCCAAAGGACAGCCCTTTCTATAACATATATACCGTCACTACAGTTGGTATCTGGGAATGTGTGGCGGCGGTAAAATGTCTCCCTGCCCTACACCATAGTGTAGTTTATATTTTCTTGTCCTTTGTGATAATTGATTCCATTGTGAAACTTTTGAAAATATTTGAGGGTCATTGATGAGGCATAATTGACCTAAACTAGCTAGTCTGGCCCAGAAAACCTGTATACTCCATGTTTTAATTCCTTGCTTCCTATCTAGAATATATTCAACGTCACTACAGCTGGTGTCTGGGAATGTTTGGCAGCCGTAAAAGTCTCCTTGCCGTACACCATAGTGTAGTTTATATTTTCTTGTGCTTTGGGATCATTGATTCCATTGTGAAATTTTTGAAAATATCTGAGTGCCACTGATGAGGCCTAATTGACCGGAACTAGCTAGTCTGGCCCAGAAAACCTGTACACGCCATGTTTTCCAGTGTTGTGGTGTATTCCTTGCGTCCAAAGGATACCCATTTCTATAACATATATAACGTCATTTCAGCTGGTGTCTGGGAATGTGTGGCGGCCGTAAAAGTCTCCCTGCCCTACACCACAGTGCAATTAATATTTTCTTGTCCTTTGGGATCATTGATTCCATTGTGAAATTTTGAAAATATTTGAGGGTCACTGATGAGGCCTAATTGACCGAAACTAGCTAGTTTGGCCCAGAAAACCTGTACGCTCCATGTTTTCCAAGTTTTGTAGTGTATTTCTTGCTTCCAAAGGATAATCCTTTCTAGAACATATTTAACGTCACTACAGCTGGTGTCTGGGAATGTGTGGCGGCCGTAAAAAGTCTTCCCGCCCTACACCATAGTGTAGTTTATATTTTCTTGTCCTTTGGGATCATTGATTCCATTGTGAAATTTTGAAAATATTTGAGCGCCACTCATAATTGGCCGAAACTTGTTAGTCTGGTCCAGAAAACCATATTTTCCAGTTTTGTAGTGCATTCCTTGCTGTCAAAGGATAACCCTTTACAGAACATATTTAGATCCTCTAATCGGTTTACCAGTACTCTTGTGCGGTCGGTTTAAGCTCTGTGTGGAAGCATCATGCAGCCAATCTATTTCTTCATGCCCCAACGGGCAAGGGCCGATGTATGTATGTAGGCAGGACAGGGCATGGTAGGTATGCAGGTAGTTACCTACCTGGAAAGGCAGGTAGGGTAGGGTAGGGTACAGGGTAGGGTAGGGTACACAAAACCAACCTACCTGCCTACCCACCCGTCAGGCCCGCCCGACCACCCGCCTGCCTGCAAGCCAAACCACCAACCCGGCCACCCACCTACCTACCTAAAATCGACCTTGCTACCTACCTAACTTCATACCTACCTACCTTTCTAATTACCTCCCTGCCCACCGACCAATTAGCATGTCTACCTACCTGCCTACCTACATACCTTCTGAACCTACCTACCTATTTACATGCCTGCCTACCTTCCCTAAAGTCCTACCTACCCACCTATCTATCTACCTGCCTACCTGTCTGCCTGACTACTTACCTACCTGACTACCTACCCAGCTAAAACCGTACACTACTACTGTATGTATGTAGGTATGTATGTGGTTAGGCATGCAGGCAGGCAGGTCGGTAGGTAGGTAGGCTTGATAACCCTTTTATAGAACATATTTAACTTCACTACAGCTGGTGTGTGGGAATGTGTGGCGGCGGTAAAACGTCTCCCTGCCCTACATCATAGTGTAGATTATATTTTCTTGTCCTTTGGGATCATTGATTCCATTGTGGAATTTTGAAAATATCTGAGGGTCACTGATGAGGCCTAATTGGCCGAAACTAGCTAGTCTGGCCCAGAAAACATATACACTCCATATTTTCAGTTCTGTGGTGCATTCCTAGCTTCAAAAGGATAACCCTTTTATAGAACATATTTGATTTGAGGTTTAACGACTCCGTCAACACTTTATATAACATTTTGGACACGTCGCTTCTAATTTTGTGGGACTTTTACCCGACATTGAGATGAAATGACATCTCAAGCCCTGTCGCCCAAACGATTTATAAGCATGGATGGTCCGACTCGCAGCACTTCTACCCTCTACCCGTACACTACTACTATATGTATGTAGGTATGTAGATAAGTAGGTGGGTAGGTTGGTAGGTAGGTAGAAATCACCATTCATTGGCGTTTCATACCCTTACTGCAAGAACTGACATTTATAAAGAATCGTTCTTCCCCCGAACCTAGAAATTGGAATACTCATCCCGATTCGATTATTTCGACAGCTGAAGGTGCTGATGACTGTGTAAGTTTACCTCTTTGATTAGAGCTAGGGACTAACTTTCCATATCACAGGTCCTGGTGTATGAATGCCACTTGACGTGTCGCCAGTAACAATTCTGATTCTAATACTTTGCCTTGGCAGCCTTAGATCTTCCAAGCGGTTTAATGAAAACACCATAGTGTAGTTTATATTTTCTTGTCCTTTGGAATCATTGATTCCATTGTGAAATTTTGAAAATATTTGAGCGCCACTGATGAGGCATAATTGGCCGAAACTAGTTAGTCTGGTCCAGAAAACCATATTTTCCAGTTTTGTAGTGCATTCCATGCTGTCAAAGGATAACCCTTTACAGAACATATTTAGACCCCCTAGGCGGTTTACCAGTACTCGTGTGCGGTCGGTTTCAGCTCTGCGTGGAAGCATCATGCAGCCCATCTATTTCGTCACGCCCCGATGGGCGGGGGCCGGTAGGTAGGGCGGGCGGGCAGACAAGCAGGAATGCAGGGGCTAGTAGGTAGGTAAATAGGGAGGTAGATAGGAAGGAAGGTATGTCTGTAGTTACCTACCTGGAAAGGAAGGTAGGTGGACACGTAGGTATGTAGGTAGGTTGTGGGGGTTAGTATTTGGGATTGTAGGAAGGTAAGTTGGCAGGTATGGCGGATGGGTAGGTAGCTGGGTAAGACTGTCGGTAGTTAGGTAGATAGGTAGGTTGAATAGGGTGGGTGGGTACCTACCTACCTACCTGAAACCGTACATTACTACTGCAGGCAGACAGGCACGCACACACGCACCTATCTACACACAACACACCGAGCCTCCCCTCCATACCTACCTGTCTGCCTACCTACCACCTACATACGTACCTAACTACGTACATAACTACCTACCTATCTATCCCAAACTCACCTACACTCCCACACCTACCTATCTACCTATCCGAAACGTACCTACCTGTCTGCCTACCACCATACCTGTCTGCCCGCCTACCAACGTAGCTGATTGCATGCCTGCCAACGTACCTGCCTGCCTGCCTACCAACGTACCCGCCTGCCTTCCTACCAACGTACGTGTCTGCCCCCGTACTGCCTGCCTGCCTACCCGTTCTGCCTGCCTGCCAGCCTTCCCGTTCTGCTTGCCTGCCTATTGGTTCTGACTGCCTGCCTGCCTACCTACACGTTCAGCTTGCCTGTCTGCCTATCCGTTCTGCTTGCCTTTCTGCCTACCCGTTCTGCTTGCCCACCTGCCTTCCTGATCTGCCGGCCTACCTGCTCTACCTGCCTACCCGTTCTGCCGGACTGCCTACCCGTTCTGCCAGCCGACATGCCCGCTCTGCCTGTCTACCTGCCTGCCCGTTCTGCCTGCCTGCCTGCATGCCCGTTCTGCCTGCCTGCCCGTTCTGCCTGCCTGTTCTGCCTGCCTGTCCGTTCTATCTGCCTGCCACCCAATTCTGCCGCCTGCCTACCTGACTGACTGACCGTTCTGCCTGCCTGCCTGTTCTGCCTGCCTACCCGCCTGCCTGTTCGGACTGCCTGCCTGCCCGCCCGTTCTGCCTGCCTGCCAGCCCGTTCCGCCTGCCCGTTCTGCCTGCTTGCCTGTTCTGCCTGCCCGTTCTGCCTGCCTGTTCTGCCTACCCGTTCGGACTGACTGCCTGCCCGCCCGTTCTGCCTGCCAGCCCGTTCTGCCTGCCCAGTCTGCCTGCCTGCCTGTTCTGCCTGCCAATTCTGCCAGACTGACTGCCTGCCCGATCTGCCTGCCTGTCCGTGCTGAATACCTTCCCGTTTTGCCTGTCTGCCTGCCTGCCCATTCTGCCAGACTGCCTGCCTGCACGTTCTGTCTGCCTGTCCGTTCTGCCTGCCTGCCCATTCTGCCTGTCGGCATGCCTGCTCGTTCTACCTGCCTGGCCGTTCGGCCTGCCTGTCTAATTGCCCTTTCGGCCTGCCTGACTGCCTGCCTACCTGCCTGCCCGTTCTGTCTGCCTGCCAGCCCGTTCTGTCTGTCTGCCTGCTCGCTGTTCCTGCCTGCCTGGTCTGTATGCCTGTCCATTCTGTCTGCCTCCTACCTGTCCGTGCTGTCTGCCTGCCAGCCAATTCTGCCGCCTGCAAGCCTGACTGACTGACCATTCTGCCTGCCTGTTTTGCATGCCTACCTGCCTGCCCTTTCGGACTGCCTGCCTGCCCGCCCGTTCTGCCTGCAAGCCCGTTCTGCCTGCCCGTTCTGCCTGCCTGTTCTGCCTGTCTGCCTGCCTGCCTGCCTGCCCATTCTGCCAGACTGACTGCCTGCCCGTTCTGCCTGCCTGTCCGTTCTGTCTGCCTGCCAGTTCTGCCTGCCTGTCCGTTCTGGGTGTCTGCCTGCCCATTCTGCCAGACTGCCTGCCTGCACGTTCTGACTTCCTGTCCGTTCTGCCTGGCTGCCCATTCTGCCTTCGGCATGCCTGCCCGTTCTGCCTGCCTGGCCGTTCGGCCTTCCTGTCTAATTGCCCTTTCGGCCCGCCTGACTGTCTGCCTACCTGCCTGCCCATTCTGCCTTCTGCCTACCAACCAGCCCGTTCTGTCTGCTTGCCTGTCCGTCCTGCCTGTCTGTCTGCCTGCCCGCTCTGCCGGCCTGCCTATCCGCCCGTTCTGCCTGCCTGTCTGTCTGCGCGTTCTGCCTGCTTGCCTGCCTGCCCGTTCTGCTGCTTGCCTGCCCGTTCTGCCTGCCTGCATTCCCGTTCTGCCTGCTTGCCCCTTCTGCTTGCCCCTTCTGCCTGCGTCCCAGTTCTGTCTGCCTGGCCTGCGTGCCCGTTCTGCCTGCCCGGCCTGCCTTGCCTTCCCATTCTGCCTTGCCTACCCTACCCGGTCTGCGCGCCTATAACCGCATACTACTACTGTAGGTAGGTAAGTAGGCAGGTAGGTATGTAGGTAGGAAGGTCGTTTTTTTTTGGTATGTATGTAGGTAGGTATGTGGGGGTATAGTCAGGTTTTGTCAGTTTATCCAGCCACACTTTTCCTGGACAGACTTACACGTAAGCGGTTAAACAGTACAGTGCACATTCTTTCGCCATAAACTGATAACTGCCCTTCTTGAATCAGCGGAAGGGAGAGAATGACCATAGAAAAGATTTCATGATCAATCTCCCCGAAAGAATGTTGCCGACCCCGGCAGGTATCTAACCCGCGTCCTCCTGATCACCAGTCAGACGCGCATCCGACCGAGCTACCGAGGCCGGCAAAGGTAGATAGGTAGATATGTAGGAGTGGGATGGTAGGTGTGGGATGGCAGTTGGGTATTTGGCAGGCAGGCAGGCAGAATCGGGTTAGTTGTCAGGTAGGCAGGCAGGTAGGTATGAAGGTAGGCAGGCAGACAGGTACGTTGGTAGGCAGGTACGTTGGTAGGCAGGCGGGTAGGTACGTTGGAAGACAGGCGGGTAGGAAGGTAGGTCGGGTTTGGGTAAGTATGTAGGTGGGTGGGTGAGTTGGTGGGTTGGTGACTGGTTGGCTGTTGGGCGGGCGGGCTTACCGGTTGGTAGGTAGGTGTGGGAGGGTAGGTGAGATTTGGACAGAAAGATTGATAGATATATATGTACGTAGTTAGGATCCTAGGTAGGTGGTAGGTATGCAGGTAGGTAAGGTGGGGAGGGTAGGTGTGTTTAGTGTAGATATGTGCCTGCCTGCTGTAGTAATGTACGGTTTAAGGTAGGTAGGTAGGTAGCCACCCACCCTATTCAACCTATAGTAGTCGCAGATAAGATTGACTTGGCGGAGCTATTCAGGTGTTGTCAATATGTGTCAAAGTCGCTGAGTCCACCAGAAGATTCGGCAGTGCCTTTCGCACGCTTTCTACAAGCGGACAAAATGGTCATATACGCCGCAGCTATGCTTGTGTTCCAGTTGAATTCACACAATCGGGTGACTTGGTTTACCTTTTTGTTAATGGAATATTCCTAAGGCAGGTACAAACGATAGCTCCGCCTTGTCAATCTTATCTGCGGCTTCTATACCTATCTACCTAACTACCGACATTCTTACCTACCTACCTATGTACAAACCCAACCGCTATACCTACCTACTTACCAACCTACCTTCCTACAATCCCAAATATTAATCGACGCAACCTACCTACATACCTACGAGTCCACCTACCTCCCTTTCTTGGTGGATAACAACATACATACCAACTTTCCTATCTACCTCTCTATTTCTGCATGCCTGCCTGTCTGCCCGTCCGCCCTATCTACCGGCCCACGCCCATCGGGGCTTCACGAAATAGAAGGGCTGCATGATGCTTCCACGCAGACCTGAAGCCGACCGCACATGAGTACTGGTAAACCGCTTGGAAGATCAAAGGCTGCCCAGGCAAAGTGCTGCGAGTCGGACCAATCATGCTTATAAATCCTTTTTGCGACAGGGCTTGAGATGTCATTTCATCTTAGTCGGGCAACATTCCCACAAAATTGGAAGCAACGTCTCCAAAATGTCCTACAAAGTGTTTACGGGGTCATTAAACCTCAAATCAAACGTAACTACCTACATAACTACCTACCTACCTACCTACCTAACTACCTACAAACCTAACAACCTACCCACACACATACCTATATACATAAAAACGACCTTCCTATCTACCTACCTATCTACCTACCTACCTACCTACCTGCTTACATACATACCCACCTACATAATTACATACCTACAGTAGTATTATGCTGTTATAGGCAGGCAGACAGGGTAGGGCAGGCAAGGCAAAACGATAAGGCAAGGCAGACCGGGCAGGCAGAACGGGCACGCAGGCCAGGCAGACAGAACGGGCAGGCAGGCAGAACGGGCAAGCAGAACGGGAAGTCAGGCAGAACGGGAAGGCAGGCATGCAGAACGGGCAAGAAGGCAGCAGAACGGGCAAGCAGGCAGAACGGGCAGGCCGACAGGCAGGCAGAACGGGCAGACAGGCAGGCAGAGCGGGCTGGCAGGCAGGCAGAACAGGCAGGCAGAACAGGCAGGCAGGCCGGCAGGTAGGCAGAAGGCAGAATTGGCAGGCAGGTAGGCAGGCAGTCAGGCAGGCTGAACGGGCAGTTAGGCAGACAGGCAGAACGGGCAGGCATGCAGGCAGGCTAAACGGGCAGGCAGGTAAACAGGCAGAACGGGCTGGCAGGCAGGCAGGCAGAACGGGCGGGCAGGCAGACAGAACGGACAGGCAGTTAGGCAAGCAGAACGGGCAGGCAGGACGGGCAGGCAGGCGGCAGAATTGGCTGGCAGGCAGACAGAACGGGCATGTAGGCGGCAGGCAGAACGGACAGGCAGACCAGGCAGACATAACGCGCAGGCAGACAGGCAGAACTGGCAGCCAGGCAGAACGGGCAGGCATGTAGACAGACAGAGCGTGCATGTCAGCAGGCAGAACGGCTGGGCAGGCCGGCAGACAGGCAGAAACGGGTAGGCAAATAGAACAGGTAGGCAGGTGGAACATGTAGGCAGGCGGGCAAGCAGAACGGGTAGGCAGACAGGTAAGCAGAACAGGTAGGAAGACAGGCAAGCAGAACAGGTAGGTAGGTAGGCAGGCAGACAGAACCAATAGGCAGGCAGACAGAACGGTAGGTTGGCGGGCAGGCAGAATGGGTAGGCAGGCAGGCGGTACGGTGGCAGGCAGATACGTTGGTAGGCAGGCAGGTACGTTGGCAGGCATGCAGACAGGTACGTTGGAAGGCAGGCAGACAGGTTCTTTGGTAGGCAGACAGGCAGGTACGTGTCGGGTAGGTAGGTAAGTAGGTAGGTGTTGGAATGTAGGTGAGTTTGGGGTAGGTAGGTAGGCTGGTAGGTAGTTATGTACGTAGTTAGATATGTATGTATGTGATAGGTAGGCAGGCAGACAGGTAGGTAGGGAGGGGAGGGTCGGTGTGTTTTGTGTAGATAGGTGCGTGCGTGTGTGCCTGCCTGCAGTAGTAATGTTCGGTTTTAGGTAGGTAGGTACCCATCCACCCTATCCAACCTACCTATCTACCTAACTACCAACATTCTTACCTACCTACCTACCCACCCACCATACCTACCAACTTACCTTCCTACAATCCCAAATACTAACCGCCACAACCTACCTACATACCTACGTGTCCACCCACCTGCCTTTTTCAGGTAGGTAACTACCTAATACCTACCTTCCTATCTACCTCCCTATTTACCTACATGCTAACCCCTGCATGCCTGCTTCTCTGCCCGCCCGCCCGCCCTACCTACCGGCCCCCGCCCATTTGGGGCTTCACGAAATAAATGGGCTGCATGATGCTTCCACGCAGAGCTGAAACCGACGGCACACGAGTACTGGTAAACCGCTTGGATGATCTAAAGTTGCCAAGGCAAAATATCGGAATCAGAATTGTTACAGTTGGCACGTCAAATGACATTCATACACCAGGACATGTAATATGGGAAGTTAGGCGCTAGCTCTAACCAAAGGGGTAAACTTAGTTACACAGTTATCAGCACCTTCAGCTGTCGAAATAATCGAATCGGGATGAGCATTCCAATCTCTAATGGTTCGGGGGAAGAACTATTATTTGTAATTGTCATTTTTTGCAGATATGGTCTGAAACGCCAATGAATAGTGATTTCTACTTACCTACCAACCTAGTTACCTACTTACCTACATACCTACATACATACAGTAGTAGTGTACGGGTAGAAGTGGTGCGAGTTGGACCATCTAGGCTTATAAATCTTTTGGGCGACCTACCTACCTACATACCTTCCTACCTACATACCTACCTACCTACACACCTACCTAACTGATTGCCTGCCTGCTACCAACTTACCTAACTACTTATTTGCATACTTACATACATACAGTAGTAGTGTACGGTTTTAGGTAGGTAGGTAGTCAGATAGGTAGGTAAGTAGGCAGGCAGACAGGTAGGCAGGTCTTTAGGGAAGGAAGGCAGGCAGGTAAGTAGGTAGGTAGGTTCAGAAGGTAAGTAAGTAGGCAGGCAGGTAGACAGGCTAGTTGGTAGGTGAGCAGGGCGGTAATTAGTAAGGTAAGCAGGTAGGTAGGTATGAAGTTCGGTAGGTAGCAAAGTAGGTAGGTAGATTTTAGGTAGGGAGGTGGGTGGCCGGGTTGGTGGGTGGGTGGGCTTGCAGTCGGGCGGGCGGACCTGACGGGTGGGTAGGTAAGTAGGTAGGTACCCTACCCCTACCCTACCCTAATATCCTTATATCCTAATACCCTTCCATCTACCCTACCCTACCCTACCCTAGCCTACCCTACCCTACCTACCCTAGCCTACCCTACCCTACCCTACCCTACCCTACCCTCCCCTCCCCTCCCCTCCCCTACCCTACCCTACCCTACCCTACCCTACCCTACCCTACCCTACCCTACCCTACCACATTGGCCCTTGTCCGTTGGGTATGAAGAATAGATTGGCTGCATGATGTTTCCACGCAAGGCTGAAACCGACCACACAAGAGTACTCGTAAACCGCTTAGAGGATCTAAATATGTCTAGCAATGGTTATCCTTTGGAAACAAGGAATACACTACAAAACTGGAAAACATGGAGTGTACAGTTTTCTTGACCTACCCATCTAAATACTTACTTTCCTACAGTAGTAGTGTACGGTTAAAGGCAGGCAGACAGGGTAGAGCAGGCAAGGCAGAACGGGAAGTCAAGGTAGACCGGGTAGGCAGAACGGGAACGCAGGTCAGGGAGACATAACGTGCAGGCAGGCAGAACGGTCAAGATGAACGGGCAAGCAGAACGGCAAGTCAGGCAGAACGGGAAGGCAGGCAGGCAGAACGGGCAGGCAGGCAACATAACGGGCAGGCAGGCAAGTAGGCAGAACGGGCAGACAGACAGGCAGGCAGAGCGGGCTGGTAGGCAGGAAGAACGGACAGGCAGGCAGGACGAGCAGGCAGGCAAGCAGACAGAACGGGCTGGCAGGTAGGCAGAAGGCAGAATGGGCAGGCAGGAAGGCAGGCCGTCAGGCAGGCAGAACGGGCAGTTAGGAAGACAGGCAGAACGGGCAGGCAGGCAGAATGGGCAGGTATGCAGGCAGGCAGAACGGGCAGGCGAGTAGACAGACAGAACGGGCTGGCAGACAGGCAGGCAGACAGAACGGGCAGGCAGGCAGAACGGGCATGCAGGCAGGCGACAGAATTGGCTGGAAGGCAGACAAAACGGGCAGGTAGGCGGCTGGCAGAACGGACAGGCAGACCAGGCAGGCAGAACTGGCAGGCAGATAAGCAGAACGGGCAGGCTAGCAAACGGGCATGCGTGCAGGCAGGCATAACGGGCAGGCAGGTAGACAGGCAGAGCGGGCATGTAGGCAGGCAGAACGGGTAGGCAGGTCGGCAGGCAGGCAGAACGGGTAGGCAAGTAGAACAGGTAGGCAGGCAGAACAGGTAGGTAGCCAGGCAAGCAGAACGGGTAGGCAGACAGGTAAGAAGAACAGGTAGGAAGACAGGCAAGCAGAACGGGTAGGTAGGCAGACAGAACCAATATGCAGGAAGGCAGAACGGGTACGCTGGCAGGCAGGCAGAACGGGTAGGCAGGCAGCATTGTGGCAGGCAGGTACGTTGGTAGGCAGGCTGGTAGGCAGATAAGTTGGCAGGCATGCAGACAGGTACGTTGGTAGGCAGGCAGACAGGTAGGTTGGTAGACAGACAGGCGGGTACGTTTCGGGTAGATAGGTGTTGGGGTGTAGGTGAGTTTGGGGTAAATAGGTAGGTAGGTAGTTATGTACGTAGTTAGATACGTATGTAGGTGATAGGTAGGCAGACAGGCAGGTAGGTAGGGAGGGGAGGGTCGGTGTGTTTTGTGTAGATAGGTGCGTGCCTGCCTGCCTGCCTTCAGTAGTAATGTACGGTTTCAGATAGTTAGGTACCCACCCACCCTATTCAACCTATCTATCTACCTAACTACCGACATTCTTACATACCTACCTACCCACCCGCCATACCTACCAACTTACCTTCCTACAATCCCAAATACTAACCCTCACAACCTACCTCCATACCAACGTGTCCACCCGCCTGCCTTTCCAGGTAGGTAACTACCTACATACCTACCTTCCTATCTACCTCCCTATTTACCTACTAGTAAACCGTTTGGAAGATCTAAGGCTGCCAAGGCAAAGTATTAGAATCAGAATTGTTACTGGTGGGGCGTCAAATGACATTCATACACCAGGACCTGTGATATGGGAAGTTAGTCCCTAGCTCTAACCAAAGAGGTAAACTTAGTTACACAGACATCAGCACCTTAAGCTGTCGAAATAATCGAATCGGGATGGGCATTCCAATCTCTAATGGTTCGGGGGAAGAACTATTCTTTATAAATGTCAGTTTTTGCAGTAAGTGTCTGAAACGCCAATGAATAGTGATTTCTACCTACCTACCTACCTACCTACCTACCTACCTACCTACCTACCTACCTACCTACCTACCTACTTACCTACTTACCTACATACATACAGTAGTAGTGTACGGGAAGAAGTGCTGCGATTCGGACCATCTGTGCTTATAAATCCTTTGGGCGACAGGGCTTGAGATGTCATTTCATCTCAATGTCGTGTAAAAGTCCCACAAAATTGGAAGCAACGTCCAGAATGTCTTATAAAGTGTTGATGGGGTCGTTAAACCTCAAATCAAACCTATCTACCTACCTACATACATACCTTCCTACATACATACATACATACCTACCTACATACTACCTACCTGCCTGCCTGCTACCAAACCTACCTACCTACTTACCTACAAACTTACATACATACAGTAGTAATGTACGGTTTTAGGTAGGTAGGTAGTCAGATAGGTAGGTAAGTAGGCAGGCAGACAGGCGACAGGTAGGCAGGCAGGCAGGCAGGCAGGCAGACAGACAGGCAGGCAGACAGGTAGGCAGTTAGTTAGATAGGTTGGTAGGGAGGTCTTTAGGGAAGGAAGGCAGGCAAGTAAGTAGGTAGGTAGGTTCAGAAGGTAAGTAGGTAGGCAGGCAGGTACACAGGCTAGTTGGTAGGTGAGAAGGGAGATAATTAGTAAGGTAAGCTGGTAGGTAGGTATGAAGTTAAGTAGGTAGCAAGGTAGGTAGGTAGGTCGATTTTAGGTAGGTAGGTGGGATGTCGGGTTGGTGGGTGGGTGGGCTTGCAGGCGGGTAGGCGGGACTGACGGGTGGGTAGGTAGGTAGGTATTGGAGGGTAGGTGGGTTTTGTGTACCCTACCCTACACTACCGACCCTACCCCACCCTACCTACCCACCCCTTCCCTACCCTACCCCTATCCTACCTACCCGACCCTACCCTACCCTACCCTACCCTACCCTACCCTACCCTCCTACCCTACCCTACCTACTCTACCCTACCCTACCCTACCCTACCCACCCCTACCCTACCCTACCCCTACCCTACCCTACCTACCCTAATATCCTAATACCGGACCGGACCCGACCCGACCCGACCCGACCCGACCCGACCCGACCCTACCCTACCCTACCCTACCCTACCCTCCTACCCTACCCTACCTACTCTACCCTACCCTACCCTACCCTACCCACCCCTACCCTACCCTACCCCTACCCTACCCTACCTACCCTAATATCCTAATACCGGACCCGACCCGACCCGACCCGACCCGACCCGACCCGACCCGACCCGACCCTACCCTGACCTGTCCTAATACATCGGCCCTTGCCCGTTGGGGCATGAAGAAATAGATTGGCTGCATGCTGTTTCCACGCAGAGCTGAAACCGACAGCACAAAGAGTACTGGTAAACCGCTGAGAGGATCTAAATACGTTCTAGAAAGGGTTATCCTTTGGTAGCAAGGAATACACTAAAAAAACTGGAAAACATGGAGTGTACAGTGTTCCGGACCAGACTAACTAGTTTCGGCCAATTAGGCCTAATCAGTGACCCTCAAATAATTTCAAAATTTCTCAATGGAATCAATGATCCCAAAGACCAAAAAAATATAAACTACACTATGGTATAGGACAGGAAGACTTTTTACGGCCGCCTCACATTCCCGGACACCAGCTGTAGTGACGTTAGATATGTTCTAGAAAGGAAGCAAGGAAAACACTACAAAATTGGAAAACTTTGAGTGTACAGGTTTTCTGGACCAGACTAGCTAGTTTCGGTCAATTAGGCCTCATCAGTGACCCTCAAATATTTTCAAAATTTCACAATGGAATCAATGATCCCAAAGGACAAGAAAATATTAACTACACTATGGTGTAGGGCAGGGAGATTTTTACGGCCGCCACACATTCCCAGACACCAGCTGTAGTGACGTTATATCTGTTATAGAAAGGGGTATCCTTTGGAAGCAAGGAATACACTACAGCACTGGAATAAAAAAATGAGTGTACAGGTTTTCTGGGCCAGACTAGCTAGTTTCGGTCAGTTAGGTCTAATCAGTGACCCTCAAATATTTTCAAAATTTTACAATGAAATCAATGGTCCCAAAAGGATAAGAAAATATAAACTACAATATGGTGTAGGGCAGGGAGACCTTTTACCGCCGCCCCACATTCCCAGACACCAGATGCAGTGACGTTAGAATATGTTCTAGAAAGGGTTATTCTTTGGAAGCAAGGAATACACTACAAAACTGAAAAACAAGGAGTGTACAGGTTTTCTGGACAGAATCGCTAGTTTCGGCCAATTAGGCCTCATCAGTGACCCTCAAATATTTTCAACGACAGGGCTTGAGAAGTAAGGAGTTAGAAATAAGAAATTAGAATATTAGAATGTTAGAAATGTCTTGTGCTAACAGGTATACTCAGTACATGTAATAGAACCCCGTCCATCGGGGCTGGGGGAATAGATTGGGCTCCATGGTGCTTTCACGAAGAGCTGAAACCGACCGCACATGAGTACTGATACAGCGCTTAGGAGTGGCAAAGTGGTGCGAGTCGGGCCGTCAATGCATATAAACCCTATTGGTTTCATTGGGCTGCAGGGCTTGAGATGTAATGTCATCTCAATGTCGGGAAAAATCCACAAAATTGGAAGCAAGGTCTCCAAAATTACCTAAATAGTGATGACGGGGACGTTAAACCTCAAATCGAACAATCAAGTCTTGGAGACAGACGTCATTATCCATCTGTGGGACTCTTGGTCTTACGGTATATAGAGTATCTTTCATGAGTGTTCATGCCTTTCATAAAAAGAGTATCTTTGAACCATGTAGCTTACTTCTGCGCATCTGCGAAATCTGCGCACTAGGATAAGATTTAGTCATTGATGTTCGACGTGAAGATAACAGTAACAGCAGCATTACTGCTACTATTACCAGCAGAAGCAGTAACGCTAATTCAGTCCTTTACATAAATATCTTGTTTCATTGCGCGCATGTTTTATGAAATGAGCACCCACTCTATATACCGTGAGACCAAGATACCGTTTCACATCGCAATGGTCCGAGTCTGGCTCGGGTCACATGTGAGATGCCTAGTTCTGCAACGGAATGTCAGGTGGTTTTGCTCCAGGTACTCCGGTGTTTACCCACCTTCTGAATAAACTTTCGGCTCAATATACGTGAAATACTCCTGATAGGATCGCTAAACCAAAGCAAAACCAAGAGACAATTGATGGATAATAACATCTATGTGTAAAGCTATTACTTGTACTCGGTATCGATTGACTACGTCACGCTATTAACCTTCCCGGCATGCTTATGCATCTAAATGATTTTTTTTGTGAATCTAAATGTGTTTTGAAAATTAAACCATTTTTATGCATTAAAATGAGTTTATATCATTTAAATGATTTTTGTGAATCTAAAAGTGTTTTGAAAAATTAAACCGCGTTTATGCAGTTGAATCATTTTATATCATTTAAATATAAAATTAAACTGAAATATTTTTTCTCAATTTAAATAATTATATAGCATTTAAAATAAAAAGTTTTTACATCTAAAACAAAAAAATATTGCACCTACATACTGATTTTGCATTCAAATAATTCAATATATCATTTAAATGTATTTTATGCATATAAATTTTATTTATTGAATTTTGCAACATATCCCACGCCATATATATATGTAAAATGGATGAAGGTTCGAATTACTTTTTAGAATCATTTATTCCTCATTCAGTGTTCATATTCATATTTACATACATGTAACGGTATAAAATGAAAGAACATTTTTACTATTTATTGTTAAGTTGTTTGGCATTGTATTATTGATATACAGTTGAACTTCAAAGGCTCTCGAACACCTTTGGGACAACGAAAATCTGTACGAGAGAGGGGTAGTTCGAGCCACTGAGGGTTACTGCTAGGGAGCATAAAGAGGTTAATTTTGGTAAATCTTTTCGGTGTTCTATAATAAAACGTATGCTCTGTGTACTCATTAGAAACGCCTCATGGACAGTAGGGCATCAGAGTGGCCTGCGTAGGTAGATTTAAAAACAAAATTCTCGTGCGTCGATTCGATGGGACTACTTCCGATTTTGATGCTCCCATTCGACTTACTTTTTTCACATCAAATTACTTGATTGTCGTTTATTTTTTAGCTTTGACAAAGATAAAAGCGATATGTATAAATATTGCTGTATTCAATACAAAGACTAAAACCTTAATTAGCATCTTGGTGTGGGCAGACCAAGGGTTTGAAAATGGCGAAATTTCAACCATGTCGGTACCATCGGGGAAACAAAAATAAACTATTATAATATTCCTCGCGATTATTCTCACCTATATCATCAATTCCGGCATATATTAATCTGTTCACCTTGAAATTTGCGCCAAAATCGGCGAGGGAGCATTTTTTTGTGCCATTTTTTTCTAGCCACTTCCGGTCGAAACGTGTGTACAAAACCATTTTTTCTTTCCAAAATGGCAGGTTTGGCAAAAAGTTTTATGTGAAACTCACATAATTCCCCTGTATTTGATAACAACGAATGAAAAGCGAGTTGAATACAAGTCTTGTGGTACCATACTCATCTCCTTCACTGAACAATCCACCTTTCAACCATGTTGGTTTATAATTTACATCGATAATTTTGTCAATACACTGAATGTACAGTATATTTACACAAGCATGAGACAGCTGTGTAGACAGTTTGTTGTGACGAAATCATATTAAATTACGTCATATTAAATGACGTCAGTTAATCTTATCGACTAAATCAAAGTCCGCAAACTACTGATTTTTTTTTAACTGACAGATTGGTCTTTCTCTCTCTCGATCTCTCTCTCTCTCTCTCTCTCTCTACCTCTCTCTCTCGTCGTCATTTCATTCGGTTCATGGTGCATTCCTTACGCGTATCTGTAAACTTTCATTTTGATTTTCTCTCTCTCTCTCCGAGACTCTCTCTCTCTCTCCTGCCAGTATAAAAGGGGGGCCAACGTCAGGCCCGGACAGACACGTCGTATCGCTGTCGGCCCGACGTTGGTCCGACATGCTCTGCTGGCTGGATCTCTCTCTCTCTCTCTCTCTCTCTTTCTCTCTCTCTCCAAGTATGGTTAGATTACCAAAATAATTCAAGTCATCAGACTGCAGAGCATATTAAATAATGCCCCCCCCCCCCCTAAATCCCGAATCATGCGAGAAAAGAATGACTTGACAAGATATCGAAACGCGCATGCGTACTCTTCGTTACTCCAAGCAGAATTGGCTCTCAGTTGTGAACAAGGATTTTCTTAATGTACCACGCTCGCGACAGCTACCATGCAGTCCTTAAGACGGACTGATATGTCCTTGACAAATGTGCGAAAAATGATCTTAATCTGGAGGGGAGCATTTGTTTGTGCCATTTTTTCCCAACATGTGTATCTAAGTACTTTGACATCAATAAATTGAGGGGCCATTGTTTCGCGGCATCTGCTAAGTCGGTTTAAGCCTTCACACTCTCTAACCTTTTCTATAGACCTCAGAAAAGATCATTCTCATTAATTGCCCTTCATTTTTCTCCAGTCTACATCTCATAACAAAATGTAATGGCCTATAAATTACCGGAAGTTCTTGTGATTTTCTTCCTTATTTTTTTGGACAAAATATAGTTCCAACCGGCGGAAGCAGATTGCGAATAGAATCATAGCAACGGCCTTAGATGCCGCCCTACTGGGAGGCGATTCTAATGAGTACACACGTCATACATTTGTAATACGAAACTCTCCTTAATTATCCCCCACTATTTGTTATGCTGAGCATTTCCCTAGGGGCTCAAGAGCTGTTTCGACTCAGCCATGGTAAACGAGCCATCGGTGTTCGAGCCATCGAGGTTTCACTGTACATATATATGTACAATGTTTGTTGTTGTTGTTGTCGTTGTTGTTTGATGGCCTCAACAAAGACTGGCTGGACTATCTGGGCCTACCTCGAAAACTTAAGTACTTACTTTAATTAACATTATTTCACTTTACTTCTCAAAAAGAATAACACAAAACTAACTGGCAAATCCTTTGAAGCACGGTCTCTGCGTTTTGTTATTGTAACAGTTTTGTCTTGCTATGGAGTTTAACGGCCTAGGAAAACCTATTTAGGCCATACCTAGCTGATCATTTACCTACCTACGCTTTTCTTGGGCAGACTAGCTAGTCTGGCCCATAAAAATCTGGTTCACTCCATAATTCACTCAGTTCTGTGCTGTATCCCTTGCTTCCAAAGGATTACCCTTTTCTCCGAACATTACACATAAGCGGATAACCTATACAGTGCATATTCTTTCTTCCGAAACTGAAAACTGCCCTTTTTGAATAAGCAGAAGGAAGAGAATGACGTAGAAAAGATTTCATGATCAATCTCCACGAAAATATGTTGCCGAATCCGGCAGGTATCAAACATGTGTCCTCCATATCATCAGTCCGACGCACATCCTGTAAAAGGAGATGTTATGTTAATTGTAAAAAATACTAGTCAATACAGTTTGGGATAAATATTACTATTATTATTGTCTTTCTGAGAGACAAACTTAAAAACACATATGACACTTTTGCTCTAGAATAAACATAAGACAACGATTTGGGATATATTTTCTTATTCCTGTTCCAAACTTACACTGACTATTGTACTCGTAGAGGTGGCTGTAGTATTAGAACTCACAACATATGATTTATATCAGAAAGGCCTCTGTGTCACTAAATTTAGTATAGTTACGCCTTAATTGGTTCACAAAGGGGAAAAATAGTGTTTGCTCTAGTTATATGTTCTATGAAAGGGTTATCCTTTGGAAGCAAGGAATACACCACGGAACTGAAAAGTATGAAATGTATAAGATTTTTTTTTCTGTCCAGTCCAGCTAGTTTTAGCCAATTGCATGTTGGCTTCATTAGTGACCCTCAAATATTTTAAAATTTCACAATGGACCCAATGATCCCAAAAGAAAAGAAAATATAAACTACACAACAATAACGGCCGCCACACGTTGCCATAACACCAGCTGAAGTGACTTTTAACATTTCTTATGAAAGGGTTATCTTTGGAAGCAAGGGATACAATGTACACCTCGAACTTCACAAGTTTTTCTGGGCCAGACTAGCTAGGTACGACCAATTGGGTCTCATCAGTGACCCGCAAATAAACCCGCATTTTCTCTACATAAGCTGGCGTTCATTGTAGGGCATTGTGAACGTGGTCAGATTATTACAAGATACAAGATTAATTAAGAAATAGATCAGCTCTAGCTGTGATTTGTTGAGTAATAAATCACAGTTTGGAGGTCAGTTGTAAAGTAGACAAATTACGAGCGCGTAGCGCGTGTGATTTGTCTACTTACAACTGGCCGACAAACTGTGATTTATTACTCAACAAATCACAAACTAGAGCTGATCTATTTCGATTCTAAAATGCTGAAAATCCGCAATAATGATGTTGTTTACTTCAAAATCTCACAACTTTTCGCCATTGTTAGAAGAAATCCCGCTAAAATTATCGCCTGAAAACGTGTATGTATGTCCTTTTCAACCGTTTGCGATGAGAGAATATGACGTTACACCGTCTAACGTCAAGGAAATCGACTAGTGATGTCATATATTGGCAGTTTTAATGACGTCACTCGTCACGCTCTTCAATGCCGTGATTTGTTGTAGAATAAAAGACAGTTATTTTGCATTGCCTATATAGGCGCGCTGTGTTAGAATATACATTTAATTCTTCATTTTGCTTCCACAAGTAGAGTCTAGATACACCCATATTTTCTTTCACCTTGACTGGCTCCCGTCGTCAAACCTAATTAGGCAATCTTAAAAATAGATATGTTTTACTTATGTTTTACTAATTCCAGCTGAGTTTGACACCTCGGTCCCATCACGAAAACATGCCTATATAATTTTGACCCCCCTTGAACCCCACTTTTATATAGTAAAACTGGGGTTTGCAGGGGTAAACCTTATTTTTCATAGTTCTGCTCTAAAACATAGATTGTGGGTACTCGTTAAAACCGCCTCGATGAGGCGGTTCTAACGAGTGCCCACAATCTATTAAAACATAGATTGTGGGTACTCGTTAAAACCGCCTCGATGAGGCGGTTCTAACGAGTGCCCACAATCTATGTTTTGAGCAGAAATAAGAAAAATATCGCAATTTTTCATCTTAAAATCTTTGTTTTTTTCGGCGGTAAAAGTTACATTGTATTTGTATAGGCCTGTTTTCGTAATGCACTTGTAGTTCGCAAAGCTCGCCGGATTGTTTAGATGCAGCGTTATTGTTATTTTTATTATTATTATCATTATTTTGTTTTTATTTTATTTCAGCTAATTTGTAAACTTTAGAAATAGCGTACTGGTAAAAGAAAATGTTTACTCCTGAAAGCAAGTCAGTTTCCTGTAGATAAACAGGCAGCTTGTGCCTCAAATGTGCAGGAAAGCAGATGCAAGAACACAAATTCTAAAGCACTTGCGTTTGTAAATAAAGTTGGTATAGTTACGCCTTAGCTGGTCGCGTCTGATTGGATAACGTAAAACATTTGCGACAATATATTCTACGATATAATGTCGGAAACCCGACGTCATCATGTAACGTCCCTTTTCATTGGCTGGCATTTGATTTTACGCAGCTCACTGTACTTGCCGGTTTGGGCAAAAACAACATCCAAAACAAAATACGTGAATAAGTGCATTAGAATGTGGATTACTGTATTGGGGGGGGGGGGGGTGGTACATCGTCGGTTTTACGGTCGCAAATTACGTTTTACGGCTCCGCTGACGCGTCGCCGTAAAATGAAATTTCCGACCGTAAAACCGACGATGTACCGAGTACCCACAATCTATATTTCAGTGGGGTTCATGGGGGTCAAAATTATATAGGCGTGTTTTTGTGATGGGCGTGTTTTCGTGATGTTCTAGTGACATATATGACACCACCAATGAAATGAAGAAGCCTCCGTGGTGTAGTGGTTACGCTACTCGCCTTGTTAAACCAGGGATCGCAGGATCGATCCCGGGCTTCTCCAGACTTTCGGATGAGTCTTTAAACCGAGGTCCCGTCTCCGTATGACCTTAGCTGTTGGTGGGACGTAAAACTCAAACACTCACTCACCAATGAAATGACATACATAAGTGAGTTATCTTAGTGCATTTGTAGATCACCCTAGTGCATGTCACAGTTTGTCTTGAAGATTTTCTCAACACTTTTTATTTCTTTTTAAAATCCAAAAAATGTAATTAGTTTTGACTAATTTCCAGGACAGGTATGAGTTTCTGGTTAGTATGATGCATTAAACAGTAAAGAAGTTATGGGACAATAAAACAAATCAAAACATGCGTTTACATCTGGAATGGCTATGAAAGTGTTAAAGCAATGAAGCTGTTTATTGCATTTACAAGAAAACCAAAATATAAGGAAACACGCCAATATTAGTTAATGACATTACCATCACGAAAAAACACCTATATTATTTTTACCCCCTTGAATCCCACTTTTATATAGTAAAACTGGGGTTTCCGGCGGTATACCTTATTTTTCTTATTTCTGCTCTAAAATATAGATTGTGGGTACTCGTTAGAACCGCCTCATCGAGGTGGTTCTAACGAGTACCCACGATCTATATTTTGATTATTTTTCTTATTTCTGCTCTAAAATATAGATTGTGGGTACTCGTTAGAACCGCCTCATCGAGGCGGTTCTAACGAGTACCCACGATCTATATTTTGAGCAGAAATAAGAAAAATATCACAATTTTTCATCATAAAATTTTCATATTTTTGGCGATAAAGGTGGCAATGTATTTGTATAGGCGTGTTTGCATAATGGAAATGCGCCTATACAAATACACTGTAAATTTTACTTCCGATAAAAAAGAGAATTATAAGATTTAAAAAATGTGATATTTTTTTCTTATTTCAGCTCAAAACTATAGATTGTGGGTACATGTAAGAACTGCCTCATAATCCATTTCAGATGCAGTTTTTCTTGGCATAGACCGGCTGAAAGTGAGACTAAAATTTTTGTTTTCTTCTTAAAAAATAAACATTTAAAAGTTTCGGTTTTTCTCTTTTTGTTTCTTTTTACACCTAGTGACGCCTTTGCGACAGTTCAAAAGTGGGTCTTAAAGACTTAATTGGTCTTAAACTAGGATTATGACTGCAGCTTGGTCATGTACCAATTAGGAGATAACTGTATTCAAAATTGTCATTTCGGTTGATTTGTTAAAAATTGTACTATTTTGCACAAAGCGACAAGCGCTGTGAGCTGCGTAAAACCAAATGCCAGCCAATGAAAAGCGACGTTACGTGATGACGTCGAGTTTCCGACAGTATATCGCAGAATATTCTGTCGCAAATTTTTGACGTTATCCTTACATACGCAAGTGCATTAGAATGCACAATGGCTCGCAAAAAGAGCCCCGTTTATATCATTACGAAAACATGCCTATGCAAACACTTTGTAAATTTTACCGCGGAAAAAAATGAAAAATTTAAAATGAAAAATTGTGATAATTTTCTTATTTCCGCTAAAAATATAGATTGTAGGTACACGTTAGAACCACCTAATCGATTCGGATCTATATTACAGAACAGAAATAAGACAAATAAGGTTTACCCATGTAAACCCCAGTTTTAATATATAAGAGTGGGTTTCAAGGGTGTCAGAATTATTTAGGCGTGTTTTCGTGATGATATGTCTGAAGAATTATTAGATAACCCCCAGTTCGTGCAATATAACAAGGCAGAGAACTGACATCTCTATATTATTTGAAAGCACTAATTAGCCATATAAGGATTACTTGTAATTATGGCTCCCGGATGTCATGACTGGGCAACCAGGCCTCGAGGTTATAAAACTTTTTTTCATGCTCATCTCACTTCAGCATTAAATTTGTCCTGCTCACAAATTTTAAAATGCCAACAATTGTTGGCATTTTAAAATTTGTGAGCAGGACAAATAACAATCTCTGCTATCTGAGAAAGAAAAATCGCTCAACTTCTTAGTATTTTAATTTTTATGAGCACCACAAGTTTCATGCTCAGCTGAGTTGAGCATGGAAACAAGTTTTATAACCTCGGGGCCAGGCTGTTTGAATCAAGAATCAAAATTAAAGAAACCTCGAAGTATATCCATCGAAACTGTCCAATATCGTGACAAGACTGACGTCAGCATAGCTGGTCTGGCAAAACAATCTGAAACTAATTGAGGTAAATTCTTATCTGGGTTTATTTGAAGTGTACTAAAGGTTTTACTATTTTCCGTTAATTAAGAACGACATAATGACAAGACAAAACATTGCGGAAGCACGCCTATACAAATACATTGCAATCATGGTTTTTTTCCGCTGAAAAACGAAAATTTTAAGGTGAAAAATTGTGATATATTTCTAATGTCTGCTCAAAATAAAGATTGTGGGTTAATTGTATCGATTCCTGATCATGGCCTTCACTTCTATTTTACCCCTGTAAACCCCAGCTTTCTTTATAACTGTGGGGTTCAAGTGGGTACAAATGATATAGGCGTGTTATCGTGATGAATGCTTTGCTTTTTGTTAACAATAAATCTGCTGCCCAGTCTGGTCACTCACTGCTGGAATAGTGACTATACCACTGGTTCCTTCGCCCCCGCTCATCGGGGCTTGAAGAAATAGATGGGATGCACGGTGCTTCCACGGAGAGCTGAAACCGACCGCACAACCAGTACTGGTAAACCGATTTGAGGATCTAAGCCTGCCCAGACAAAGCGATGCTTATAAACCCTATTGGTCCATGCTTATAAACCCTATTGGTCCATGCTTATGAACCCAATTGGTTTCATTGGGTGACAGGTCTTGAGATCGGGTAAAAGTCCCACAAAATTGGAAGCAACGTCTCCAAAATAACCTATGCAATAGTGACGGGAACGTTAAACCTCAAATCAAACAAACAAAAACCACTGGTTCCTATATATATATAAAATTGCAAGTTCAGATTAAGCAGAAAGCTTATTATGATAAAAGCGCGAGGTCGCGTAAATTTGACGTCGGCGATAAAGTGCTGTTGTTACTACCGACAGACAGTAATAAATTATTGCTTCAATGGAAAGGTCCTTATGAAGTGGTTGAGGTACTGAACAGAATGGATTATAAGATTGACGTCAATGGAAATGTTAACACATATCACGCTAATATACTGAAACAGTATGTTGAGCGTCAGACTGTGACGGCTCATTGTCTGATCTCTAAACCTGTTATGTCGACAGACAGTCATGACAGAAATGACGTCGACGAGTCTTCATTTGAAGACAGCAGTTTTCAAACTGCAGAGCAACCGGAAAGTGACGGTGAAGTTAGCGTCCCACACACACTAACGTCAGAGGAGAGTGAGGAGACAGAAGGGCTGAGAGAACAGCGCCTTGCAGGACTGACATGTCAGACAGACCAAATTATATGTACCACATTTATGTCAGAACCTGTGAAAACAATCAAATCAGTTAAGCCAGCAAGACCACCGCCAGTAAGATTAAAACGATATCCGTTTTCTAACAAACAACAGGGTGTCAGGGGAGCAGGAAAATTCTGGGGCAAACCACCATAAGTTAAATAGCTAAATTTTACTTTAGAAAATTTGGGGGCAGACTACCTTAGTAGGTAATTTTTCGCACGGTTGTTGTGTAAATAGCTGTCTTGTTTAGATAGGTTCGTCCTATTCCATCTCTGTACACAAAGAAAAAACATTTCTGATTGTTTTTTCTCCAAAAGGGTAAACCTTTGTTACGAGATGGAATAGGAAACCTCTCTGGTGCTTATGCACATCTAAATTATTTTAGTAGATATATGGTAGGGCGGTGCGAGTGAAATATTTTAGGTGAAATATGGTAGGCAAAATGTGCTGCTCCATGAACAAGTCATGCACATATCATACGATGTATGCATGAGTGGTTTATGGAGATCTGTTTTTACAATACAGGGGGCCGCTATAAGGCTGGGTTCTATAAAATTTGCCTAAAAATCGCCAACCGCCAAATTGTGCCATATATGATTTTCATTCCCGTCACGTGTTGTGCGGGTGTTCGTTTTGACAGGAGTCATGGCATTGATTTATAGGGTCGTTTCATCAATTTTTCCTATGGGAAATATACTATTTGAACGCAAATCCATTATCTACTCGATTTTTGTTATCCAGCTTCATTTGTGGACGGTATCTCCACCTCGCCACGATCTTAGCAAGCTAATATGAGTATGCATGATTTTCCGGTAGTATTCATAGATATATAAACCCTGAGAAAAACGAACACTTTAGCAGCAGGTCAAGTTGTAACGAGTATCTACAACATTGTGTCGGGAAAAAAAAGTATATTGAAAGGTATGTTAAATCTATGTTTAGTATTATTTTTGTATGAACATGCTTGTAGGTTTTGGAGGGGTTTACTTCTAGTATACCCCAACTTTCTGAAGCCTATTCTGAATTCACTGTTGAGGCCTGTAGTGATTAGGCTACTAGCTTTGCCAGCTAGACGTCGCAGAATTGATCCCAGGCTTCTCCAGTTGTAGAATGAGTCTTTCTAAGTGAGGTCCTGTCTCATTCTGACCCTAGATGTTGGTGAGACGTAAAGTTTGGACACCCGCTCATTCTAGATTCATTTAGGCTTTTAGACCCCTTTTGTAGAATGTAATTAATAAACGCCGGGTCACTTGTTTGACCCATGACTTTTGACTAGCTGTGGTTAGAAAACCGTGGTTCCGTCCCAATATGATATTAGGTGTAGAGGGGACGTAAACTTAAGACGGGTTTAACCATATCTTCATCATCAGGGCAAACTCTTACAAGAGCCTGTCGGGTTATCCGTGATGATGAACCGTAATGAATTTTATTTTACAAGCGTGTTCACGTTGATTAGAAATAATTTTGTTCAAGAAGAATTACGTGTTCATTTTGAAATGATGCCGTTTTTGTCTGATAACTCAGTTTGTGCATGTATGTACATATAAAGAACGTGATGATGATAAGTGGGAGTATTTGGTCGCCACACGTCATAACGGCCTGATGGGCGGGGATGACGTCAGCTGCGTCATCGGCGTCGCGAGGACGGTTGTGACGGGGTGCCTACCAAATACAGAGAGAATTTACGGCAAACAGTGTTGGCCCTTATGAGACACTAACAAATGTTGTGGATTATAGATGAAAATCTTCTGTTTGTAGTTTCTATCTGTTATTAATGTAATGAATTTGTGAACAGCTATATTTGTGAGCCGTGTCGCGGAGAAGGATATGAAATAGAGATTGTTATGTTTCCCGTAATTGGCGGCTGACCGGGTAGCGCAAAGGCGTGGTCTGTTCAATTGCCTCTTACTTGTGATAATGTAGTAAGCACAAATTTGATGAGTATTATGCTCAGTAGTAGTGAGCATTAATTGATTTCTGTAGTGCTCAGTAAGGAAACATGAACTTTGAGTATTATTGTGTCAAGCGCTGGGTGCTGATAATTTGATGCACAGTCAAGTTGAGTTCTGCTGTGCGGTTATTTGTCGCATGCACTAATCAGCCTGTATGTCTGGTCGGCGCATGCGCAATAACGATATATGCATGAACATATTCTTACTTCTCCGGGAGGGGGATCATGATATAGCATGTATGTTTTGTAAACCGTGTCTTAGTCCAGTTATCGTAATTTGCAGGCACAACAATGTGTGGTGACCTGCTGCTCCCTGCTTCATAGCAGCAGGTACTGGTACGACGCTGGGGGTTAGGGTCCAGCAAGGGCGGACAGACCACCGAAATCAGCGCATACCATTGTCCATTGTGATCAAATGTGAGACCATCCAAATGGAAGAGGTCAACTAAATAACCTGCAGGTGATTCGGACGAATCAGATTGTGCGATCGCTAAACCTGTGATCGGCAACAATGTCGATAGACTAGGTTACACTAGTTTCGCGAGAGGAAAATTCACGCGAGAGGGGGATTCACCCTACGTTATAAACTGGCCAGTCGCGTCTTGAGTTGTTTCTTTTTTTGTTTTTGTTGTTGTTTTTGTTGTTTGCTTCTGTAGGTATTCACGTCACCCGTTCCGAGTACAGAACATTGTTTTGCCTTCGGAGCGGACGTCGTGAGTTGGCTACAGAAGCAACAATTTGTGATGTTTTGTGTTAGTAAGTGTTAAATGTAGATACTGTAAATAATTCATGTCATTCATCTAATATCTTTCTTGTGCCTTACCCCACAGCTGCCCGTACACCTGGCAGAGATCACGCTCGGTTGTCTTGTCAGCATGGGGGTTTGCGGGACGCCGTAAACCCACATGTAACACCGTTTTTTTTTCTTTTGAAAGCTTATTCTTGCTGTTGCATAAATTATATAGGTCAACTTGCACTGTGGGTATCTAACCCTTAACTTGCTGTTCACGACAACCCCTATCTTTTCAAACAGTGTAGATCCAGATCAGAAGAAGCCATCTGATCAGGATCTACACTGTTTGACATTCAGTTTATGAATTTGTAGCAATTAATTACATCAAGTAATTTGACTGGTTGATAGGCAGAAATAGGTGTTGCTTAAATGAATATTCAGCAAGATAAGGGCTAAGGGTTGTTCTGCCGTTTTAATAATGTCTACGCCCATGGGATTAGACAATTATTGACCATAGGGTCACAGGACATGATACGATGTCGACCAGAGAATACCGATGTATTGGTGTTGGTATATGATCTCAAAATGGACGTTCACTTCATTGGCATTGTACCCGCTCTGAGGTTTCTCGAATACATTACGAAAACACGCCTATATAAATACATTTTAACCTTTATCGCCGAAAAAAATGAAAATTTAAGATGAAAACATTGTGATATTTTTCTTATTTCTGCTCAAGAGCAGAAATAAGAAAAATAAGGTTGATCCCTGTAAACCCTAGATTTACTTTATAAGTCGCAGTTATTAAGTGGCTCTTACAGGAGTGTTCATGTATTATTGAATTCATTAAACGAGTTGAGAAAAAGGGATAAAATGCGAAGCGTTGCCGAGAATTTGATCCCTTTTCCTCAACGAATTTAATAAATTCAATAATACATGAGCACGAATGCAAGATTTTATTTATCATATGACATTTTAAACGAATTTTATTCAAGATTTGTTTACAAAAATGTCAATATTCCATCATTAGTAAACGTGACGTCGTTAAGTACGTCGTACATGTAACGTTATGGGGCGTATCTAACTAATTTGCATATTTAATCCACTAGTGGATTAGCGAATTTATTACATGGCTTTATTACACTCTCAGACGCGACGTCATATGATAAATATGCGCGTTATCGCGATGAAACCTGTTAACGTTTATGTAAATTATGTGTGATGAGATATTGATAGATTAGCCTTCAGAAAACCGCATTACGATAACATGCCCGTGTGGCATTATTTAAGGGGAATCAGAACACCTGGCAATTTTTTCCCGCCATTTTTCAAAGGGACACAACTTTTGGGACTTCCTGTTCGCTTTGCTTTAACCTCTGTCACACAGAAAAGGGGTCTACTCTTAAAGGAAAGAACTTGCTCCTCAAGAGCAATTTCTTTCCTTCAAGAGTTGACCCCTCTTGACATGGGCGACAAAAACACATTTGCAGGAGTTGCCTCCCCTGAAAGTGTTTTCATTCCCCTTAATTGCATTTTAACTTGCCCAAACTTCAACACTGCCGGTTCCCGTATTCGTAATGCAGGTAAAAGAGAAGAACGAGGTCAAGCTCAATGTCACGCAGCGTTATTAAAGAGTCTAATTTTATAAAGGGATGCCGCATAAAAAAACTATTTTTGGAAACTACTATCAGATCGCACTTTAATCCAATGAAATAACGTCTATTTATAGAGTATATAACAAAGTGCAGTTTTTGATATCTTCATTTTTTTATTTTAAGAAAAGTGTATCCTTTTCTTATGTACATGTATACTCCAAACATAGGCGATCGTTAGGACGGCCTCATTGACCGAAGTCTCGGAGCAAGACTAAGAGAAATAATGTATACCCCTGTAAAGCACATTTTTTTTCATGCATAAAGTGGTGTGTTAACATAATACAAACAGCAAACTTAAAAGAAGTCCTGTTTATAAATCCTATCACTAGAGCAGTAACATCATATACCCGATAAGTTCGCGGCAATTGTCAAAAACTGTAAAAAAAAAAAAAAAAAAACTTGAATTTTTCAGAAGTTCGGTTCAGTTTCTGTCTATAATTTCCACAAAACGGCAGACACAGGAATGGAAATCTTACCCTCGGGCATGTAATTACAACCAGGGACTCGGGCCAGCTACATTTCTGGAAGAAATCCTGCCCTCGAGTAAGAGTGTAATAACGTAACATACAGGTTTCTCGGCCCCCGCCCGTCGGGCTTCAAGAAATTGATGGGCTGCATGATGCTTCCGAGCAGAGCTGAAACTGACCGCACATGGCTTAGAGGATCTAAGCCTGCCAAGGCAAAGCGATACGAGTTCTTATAAACCCTATTGGTTTGGCATGAGATGCCTTTCATCTCAATTTCGGGTAAAAGTCCCACGAAATTGGAAGTAACGTCTCCAAAATGACACATACAGTGTTGACGTGTACGTAAAACTTCAAACCAAACAAACAAAACCAACATGCAGGTTTCTCTCTGTTCAGGCAATACGGACGTGAAAGTTTGGTATGATATAAGGATTCTTCTTTTGTCCGTTGTAATATAATGTGTTATTTAGTTCGAATTTTATGTCAAATCAAGCCATAGAAAAGTGATTTATTAAAAGCACAGGAAAGGCGGCTGCATGCATCTCACATGTTTATTGTGAGATATGTATCCGGACTGTGTATGATAGAGGGAAAAGGCATAGCATTTGTACGTATGCAGGTCATCAGGACACGTGCACCACGTCCTTGTGAATTCTCTTGTTTTTGGTGTCTTCATTACGAAAACACGCCTATTCAAATACATTGTAAATTTTATTGCCCAAAGATGAAAAATTGTGATATTTTTCTAATTTCTGCTCGCAATATAGATTGTTGGTACACGTTAGAACCGCCTCATCGAGGCGGTTCTAACGAGTACCAACAATCTATATTTTAGAGCAGAAATAAGAAAAATAAAGTTTACCCCTGTAAACGCCAGTTTTACTGTATAAACGTGGGGTTCAAGGGGGTCATTATTGTGTAGGAATGTTTTCCTGATGTCAACCTTTACCACTCTCTAGGCTAATACAGCAGACGACCAATTGGTGATATTTTTCTTATTTTTCATTACGATACACGCAACATCTCCATGTGAGAAACTGTTATCCCCCATACCCCAAAAATACCTTTTTGCGATAACAAATAAGACTTCCGTATTTCAAACGTTGTTTATCATCTGTTTGCGTTCCAATTGTTAAAAACTACTTCTATTCAGAGACGACATACAGTCCAACCTGTGTTAAGCAAGCACCTCAGGGATAATGAAAATGTGCTTGCTTAAGACAGGTGCTTGCTTAATACAGGTGAATTGTAATGCATTTGCCTTTTTCGGGAACTAAATTCCCGCTGGCTTAAGACAGGTTGCTTGCTTAATAGAGGTGGCCACTAAGACAGGTTTGACTGTATAAAACTTCACAGAACAATACATTTTTACACCAATTTCAAATAAACTCCTCTGAATCGGCGGCCCGGCGATGAGCAGTCATAAGCACACATTCTGTGAGGCCCAAAGATAGGGAAATATATTCCAACTTAGCGGCACAAACAGCATGAATACGTCCTTTCATCGCCAACTTCTTCTTCAACAATTTATGAAAACTTACGTAACACATTACATCAAATGTTCATATAAAACACGTAATCTTATAAAACAATTGCTAATACAGTTTTTTGTTTTGTTTAATTTGAGGTTTAACGTCCCAGTCAACACTGTAAAGGTCATTTTGAAGACGTTGCATCCAGTTTTGTTGGACTTTTACCCGACATTCAGATGAAATGACATCTCAAGCCCTGTCGTCCAATGAAACCAATAGGGTTTATAAGCATGGACGGGCCGACTCGCACCGCTTTGCCTGGGCAGGCTTAGATCCTCTAACCGTTTTACCAGTACTCGTGTGCGGGCCGGATTCAGCTCTGCGTAGAAGCATCATGCAGCCCATATATTTCTTCAAGCCCCTATGGGCGGGGGCCGTGCTAATACAGTAAACATTGCTCCAAAAATGTTCTTTAACCATGTGTATCTTCACAACAACCTACAGGTGCCCCGCGAAAGGTCACAAAGGTCATGTATGAAAACAATTATGGCGACCTTAATAGATGAAGAAACAAATGATGTACATTAACTGGACCCCGTCAAGCGATTTTGGTACTTATCGCCTATGCGAGCAGCGAAGGTTCAGGCGAGCCTGCGCATTCGCGCAGTCTCGCCAGAACCTTCGCTGCTCGCTCATACAAGTAATGAATCAAGAGGAACCTTCAGACAGAATGCCATATCCCTGGCCCCTCTGAATGGCTGGGCATGCGCAGTTAAAATTTGTCATGACGGAATGCTCGAAGACACAAATTCGCTTGGCGGGGCTCAACTGTTAGTTGAATAGTTGAACAATTAATTGCTTGCTGCTGATTTAAAATCGACATGAAAAACAATATGTGCCCAAGCTATAGGTAAGTGTCAAAATTCTCCTTTTTCACGTTACAGAAATACAATGCAGTAATACACGGGTGGTAATCAGGGAAACTAGCTCGAAGATGAGTCAAGGGAAATTTGTTCCCTCGACACATCCGGGAACTCTCGAGCTAGCTCCATCACCAGGAAACCTGCAAACAAAGGTAGGTCTCGAAGAGTTTTAGCACCATGTTTTCTTTGTAATCTATTTATAAAATCATCCGGCAATGCAGTGCCACATAGAAATGATTAAACTTTGTACCCCGCTAGAATTTGCCATGGAAATTTGCAGTGCTGGAGTGTGAATAAAAGGTAACTTTTTAATCACGGACCTGAAAAATTGACAATTTATGTCAACACGGAGATTCTGGACGACGATTTTTTTTCATTTTCCGTCAAAAGTACGCCCTTCACACCCCCGAAGCAACAACACCCCTTGTGAAATGAAACATGGAATGTTTGAAACAAGCAAAGAAATTTGGCCGTGATTACGTAACTTGCGACTTATGACGAAATTACTGTCCGAGCTAGTCCTCTCGACTAGGAGCTAGTTCACTCGATATGGAGATAGTGCAGCTGGTTTTTCGCATTCCGTGAGTTCTAAAATGTGCCACCAAAAATTTGAAAAATCGGTAATCAAATGTCAAATATATACCGAAAATGTGCTTAAATAGGGTATTCCACATGTGAAATTTCAAGAAAAGGGAAGTCACTGTTTTTCTTGGGAAAACTTGTGGTTTATTTTAGCAGGAATACACTAAAATACAGCGTGGTACTGTAAACTTACTTTTGTTTGTAAAATCTGAATATGGTTAATAACTCTGTCAAAATGCAAATTTTATTGTTTTCAGTTACCTCTTTTGCCCATTGAAAGTCCCTACTTAGATCTAATTTAGGCATAATATCACTTTCAAAGTTGTTGCAGTACATTTTAGGACTAAGGCTAGAATTCTAATAGCTTAAAAGAAAATTGTTATTGAACCGTAAGTTAAAGGAAAGAAATATGCAAAAATGTCGTATATGAAAGTAGGTTTACTTATTGATATCACTTAATCAAACTATGGATATCAATGGATCGAACTAGTGATTCCCATTAATCATATAACCGCTGCCAAAAATTAGAGTTAGTTATATTCATAAAAACATTTTAAGAAGATCATCTATCGGATATAATACTGACAATTTAGGGATGATACTTATTCGAATGAATCATGAATAACTATAATAATTTAGGATTTAAGAAGTAAAGAGGCGCCCGATTATGAAATACATTTTTTTGTAGCACAGGAATACATATATATTTTTTGTTGCATGTCCGGTATTTTTTCTGCTCAGGAATAGTCCTTTAGAACTTTTTCCTTGGAAAGCGCCCATCTGAAATGAAAACCGAACCAGTGCTTCAGCTGAAGTGCACGACCCGCCGGATGCTTTTAGCTTTATAAGTGTTACCATATATGGGTATGGCGGCCATTTCGGTCATGTGACCTGGACCTAAAACGGTTCCCCCAATTAATGTGCCTTATCGTAAGGAGCAAAAACATATCTTATACTTTAGTGCTGTATTCTGAATCGTTTGCAGGATAAAATGCATTCTCACTTTTCCAATACAAAAGCATATGTGTCAAAGTTTGACCTAGGCACAAAGAAGGTCAAGGTCAACCCAGGGTCACCATTTTAGCAATTTATGATGGGTCTATGTCCCAGATGCTATTTATCAAGTTTCGTGGAAATCTTCCCAGTGGTTATGGAGAAGACTATTTTTGAATGGTTTTTACCATATATGGCTTGGCCGCCATTTTGGTCATGTTACCTGGACCCCATGAGCAAATTTTGGTTTATCCCATCCCATAGAGGCTCCATATGAAATTTGACTTCAATCGGCCCAACGGTTTCCGAGGAGAAGCAGTTCGAAAATTTTCACATTTTTCGCCTCGGCGAGGCTATACTAAATGGAATGTAATATTTCGCAAGTTCAATGGTTAGGTCTCATTGATATCTATCAGTATGCCAAAAATTGTTTAAATATTGCAAGCGGTTAAGTCAATATCACCAATTTTCACAAACTGGTTACGGACGGACAGACAGACTGACAGAATGACGGATTGACAGAATGACACTGTGATTTTAGGGCACTCTTAGAAAATCAACCGACTTCAGTCGGTCGCTTTTTCTGCGGGTCGTGCAATATTCAAATGTCCAATCTCAATCTTAATGGTTAAACCAGACAGACAGCGCACTTTACCACCAGGCCCATTAGCCAGAGGTAAAGAAACCAGTTGGATAAACTTGGTGGGACCATAGAAAGACATCGAATCAGGCCCCAGTCATCTGATGTTTCGCCTTCGTTTTTTAAGGCACTATCTGTATGTCGAGTGAACTAGCTCCTTGTCGATAAGACTAGCTCGGACAGTAATTTCGCCATAAGTCGCAAATAACGTAATCACGGCCATTTTTTTTTTTTTTTTTTTTTTTTTTTTTTTGTTGCTTATTTCAAACTTTACATAGGGATGTTGCTTGGGCGTAATGTTGACAGAAAATGAAAAAATCATCGGCCAAACTCTCAGTGTTGACATAAATTGACAATTATTCAGGTCCATGATAAAAAGTTTCCTTTCATTCATACTCCAGCGCTGCCAATTTCCATGGCAAATGCAAGCGGGGTACAAAGTTAAATCATTTCTATGTGGCACTGCATTGCCGGATTTCTTTATAAATAACTTACAAAGAAACAAAATGGTGATAAAACTCTTCGAGACCTACATGTACCTTTGTTTACAAGTTTCCTGGTGATGGAGCTAGCTCGAGAGTTCCCGGACGTGTCGAGGGAACAAATTTCCATTGACTCATTTTAGAGCTTGTTCCCATGATTACCACCCATGTAATACTAGCACTAGCACAAAGAGCTTGAAACGTGTATGGACTGCGACTGTACATTGCACACCTGTGTGACATATTGGCTTCCTTCATGGCTCCAAATCTGACAATTTTCTGATGAAATATGTATTCTTTCTAACTTTTGCTACACACATGGAGGCGGTTCTAACGAGCACCCACAATCTATGTAATGGAGCAAAAATAAGGAAAATAATGTATATCCCCGTAAACCTCAGTTTTCTCCGTACAAAGTGAGGTTAAAGGGGGCCTTCATTTCACTGAGTTGTGAACGTAATGGGACACAAACCGGTCTGTTTAACAATTTAGACTAACCAGATTCTTGCAACCTATAGGTACATGTAAATTGTCATAAGTTCAAGCAAACTAACACTAAGGTGCTGAGCAGACTGCGCAGATGCGCATGCTGACCTGCACGTTCGTTGTTCATATATATTCCAAATGCCGTCTTTAATATATATACTAGAATATAAATTCTAATCATCAAGCAGCTGCAAGCGATCTGCATAAAACACTTAAAAGTTAAATCATACGCACTTCTACAATTATCAGAAGCCTTCATACTAACATCTTTTTGACTTTGAACTATTTCGAAGGTTTTTCTTCATTCACTGGGGTACCCTGAGAAAACCCCATTCATTGCATGTGAGACGCATAGTTCTGCAACGGAAGGTCAGCTGTTTTTTTTTCTCCGGGTACCCCGGTTGCCTGCCACCTCTGATTAACGATCAGTTCGATATACACAACACGATTTTGAAAGAGCCGTAAACCGAAAAAAAAATCTTGGATAGACGGTTTAATATTCTTTAAAGGATAGTAAAATAAACTGAAGCAGTTGAAAATATGGCATCTCTTTGCACACGGATAATAGCACGGAAGAGGTCTTTGTGGTCACATTAATTTAGCAAGTCTGTGCAATAAACACCCACCTTAAAAACAAAATAGCTGTTTTCAAATGTAATCGTTATTTTCCCTGTTTTATCATATGACGTCGCGCCTGAGATTGTAATAACGCCTTATAATAAATTCGATAGTCCACTAGTGGATTAAATATGCACATTAGCTAGATACGCCCCTTAACGTTAAATGTACGACGTCGCGTTTACTAATGGCGGAATATTGACACTTTTGTAAAACAATTGTGAATAAGATGCGTTTTTAATGTCATATGATAAATAGAATCTTGCACTCAGTGAGTCTGAGTTTTACGTCTCACCAACAGCTGTGGTCATACGGAGACGGGACCTCGGTTTAAAGACTCATCCGAAAGTCTGGAGAAGACCGGGATCGATCCTGCGACCCCTGGTTAACAAGGCGAGTAGCATAACCATTTCACCACGGAGGCTTCTAATCTTGCACTGATGCTCATGTGTTATTTATTTATCAAACTCTTTGAGGAAAAGGGATAAAATGCTCGGCAAAGCCTCGTATTTTATCCCTTTTCCTCAACTCGTTTAATAAATTCAATAATACATGAAATCTATTTCTTCTACGGATTAGTCTCATCGCTACCTGACAATCTTTATGTGTGCTAACTCTTTATACCCACGCCATTGCCTCAATGAGGCTGTTCTATAGTGCACCGATTATCTACGTTTGAATGAAACTACTGCAGCAGCCACTCTGCCACAACAAAGATATGCAGAGGATCCTCGTTATCACGACAGTATAAATGTGTTACCCAACATTTTGCCATTATAAAGAATACGCCGCTATAAAGAATCCCACAAAGGAGCAATACAAATACAAATAGGGATTTCCGCGCCGCCCAGTTAGAATCGCCCAACATCACGAACACACGCCTATATAATTCTGACCCCCTTGAACCCCACTTTTATATAGTAAAAGTGGGGTTTACCGGGGTAAACCTTATTTTTCTTATTTCTTCTCTAAGATATAGATTGTGGGTACTCGTTAGAACCGCCTCGTCGAGGCGGTTCTAACGAGTACCCACAATCTATATTTCAAGCAAATACGAGAAAATTATTACAATTTTTCAGCTTAAAAGTTTACAATGTACTAGTACAGGTATGTTTTCGTAATGCCAAGCCTAACAAATATCCACATTTTTTTAAATATAAAATACAATGCATATATCTCCATTAATTCGTCTCATCTGAAGCTATAAGGATAAGTCCCATCATTACGAAAACACGCCCATACAAATACATTGACTAATTTACCGCCGAAAAATCGAAAATTTTATGATGAAAAATTGTGATATTTTTCTTATTTCTGCTCAAAATATAGATTGTGGATACTCGATGAGGCGGTTCTAACGAGAACTTACAATCTATATTTTAGAGCAGAATTAAGAAAAATAAGGTTTACCCCTGTAAACCCCAGTTTTACTATATAAAAGTGGGGTTCAAGGGGGTCAAAATTGTATAGGCGTGTTTTCGTGATGTAAAAATGCCGCTATATACAATTTCGATTTAAGGAGGGTTTACTGCATAGGAAAAAGTACCAAAAAAAAAAAAAATAATAATAATAATTATAAGAATAATAATAATAAATACGAAAATAAATCTGTGCGACATCTTGCATTCTTTCACATCTCCAAAAAATGTTATTTTTCTGATGAAATTTGTGTGATATTGTTCCTCATTTATACTCCAAACAAAGGTTGTGGGTGCTCGATAGAAACCGCCTCATTGAGGCGGTTATAACGAGAATCAGTATCAGAATTGTTACTTGTGATGCGTCAAATGACACTAATACACCAGGACCTGTGACCACAACTATGACTTGGACCAGATATAAGAAGAAAACAATGTGTAAACCCAGGTAAAACATAAACTGTGGCTTAGAAGGGTGTTAATCACATGAACTTGTTAACATTATGTTCATCAGTGAGTGAGTGTTTGAGTTTTACGTCCCACCATCAGCTAAGGTCATACGAAGACGGGGCCTCGGTTTAAAGACTCATCCGAATGTCTGGAGAAGCCCTGGATCGATCCTGCGATCCCTGGTTTACAAGGCGAGTAGCGTAACCACTACACCACGGAGGCTTCTAATGTTCATCAGTACAGGCATGACCCGAGTAAGAGTCAGCACTCTTACCCACTAGGCCACGGAGACCCATCTTTCAGCTCATTTAGAATAACTATTCCTATAGACCAATAAAACAAAGAACTATGCATCGCAAAAAAAAAGATTTAGCAAAACAGTCGGACAACTGTGAAACTTTTCGGGATGCACCATCACCATAATGTCCTAAAATAGTGACCAATCAGAAGTATTTTCATGCAAGCGCATCACTGATGATTACATATGGCCCGTTTCTATACATTTATTAATCGCCTGCGCTAAATTCGATAATAATAATAATAATAGTTCGTCTGTCATTTCTGGCAATGACCAATCTTAATCATATTTGAGAAATGTTACTATTTGTGTGTTCTAAGATGGCTGATGAGACCAATTCTAGTTCTGAACTGTCTGTGGCAAATAGCGCAACGGAGGCTAGAAGAAGACAGCTCTGTTGGTGATGCGTTAGCTCTGGTTTTGCGCTGTACGCGTTTCTGCTTAGGTTCACTGATTCGTTTTGCTTCATATTCATTGGCACCCCTTTTGATGAGACCTCGCCACTTTGCTCTGTCCTGTGCAATTTGTTCCCACGTCTCTGTTGGAATGGTGAAGTCCCTCATGATCAGAGAAGCTTTGAGGGAGGGTGTCCTTGTAGCGCTTCTTCTGACCGCCGTTGGATCGTTTGACCTTTTCTAAGTCTCCATAGAGAATATTCTTTGGCAAATGTTCCTCAGGCATTCTTGTAACATGGCCTGTCCATCTTAAATGTGCTAATTTCAGAAGAGTATGTACTCTTTGCATCCATGCCCTGTTCAGGACTTCCGTGTCTGGAATCCTGTCTTGCCATTTAATCTTTAAGAGTTTTTCTAAGACAGCTAGTATGGAAGTGATTCAGTCTTTTGGGGTGCCGTTGGTAAACTGTTCGTGTTTCACACGCATACAATAGTGTTGGCAGCACCAGAGCTCCGTAGACGTTCAGTTTTGTGTCAAGTCTGATTCCACTTCGATCCCAGACACTACCACGTAGTCGGCAAAATGCTTCACTAGCTTTGGCAATCGTAGCATTGACTTCATCATCAATGTTCACGGCTCTTGACAGTGTGCTCCCAAGGTAGGTGAACTTGTCTACCGCTTGCAATCTTTGACCGTTCACTGTGATGGTGGGCTCTTTGTAAGGCTTACCAGGTGCTGGCTGATAGACTACTTCAGTCTTTTTATGCTGATTGCGAGATCATAGCTATCACAGGAGTCGGATACTTGATCTATACCTTTTTTGCATCTTCTCTTCTGTAGGAGCACCTTTTGCCAGCGTCAGCAAACAGGAACTCATCTAACACCTCTGCCTGCACTCTGGATTTGGCTTGCAACTTCTGAGATTGGAAAGCTTCCTATCAAAGCGATACCTAATAGGTATGCCATTGTCACCGTCCTGGAAAGCATCTTTGAGCATGGCAGAAAACATCATGCTGAATAGGGATGGGGCTAATACACAGCCTTGCTTGACTGCGTTTGTCACAAGGAATGGTTCTGAAAACTCACCATCATTTTGGACCCGTGCAAGCATACCATTGTGGAACTGTCCCACCATTGCTATGAACCTGGTTGGACATCCATACTTCACAATGATCTTCCAAAGGCCCTCACTACTGTGTGTTTCAAATGCTTTAGTGAGGTCAACAAATGTCATGTATAGGTCCATGTTCGGCTGTTCCTGGCATTTCTCTCGCAGCTGCCTTGCTGTGAAGAGCATGTCAATTGTTCCTCTGTCCTTCCTAAACCAACACTAGCTTTCTGGTAGAAGCCCTGAATGTTCAAGATGTTCATTTAGTCGGTTAAGTAGGAGTCTTGAAAGGACTTTCCCAGCAATTGACAATACAGAGATGTCACGATACCCTAAATTCAACCGTCATAGACAAATGCGAGAGAACAACACAATTACAATTCTACTGATGTTCGTTCGCATTCGCCGAGTCTGTAAAACAGGCTATAATTTCCGACCAAAAATAACTTCAATAGCACACAGTGTACTTTACCAAATGACAGAACAATGTAGCGGTGTGAGACACTCGGTTTGCGAAATCTTTCTGCGATGTATAGTAAGTTAGGATGCTGAAATCATGACTTCACTTTGCCCATTGATACACGTAACATGGAAGCGGTCTTCAAGTTGCGAACGCATCAGTTAAGTCCGTTCTAATTAGAATCACCGCAATGATACCGTTATAATGAGTACCCGCAATCTATATTTGCAGCAAAAAGAAAAAAGAAAAATACACTGTATGTCAAATATTCATCAGAAATATGACAATTTGAAGCCCTGAAAGAATTTAACATGGACGTGTTATCATATTGAGTTTGTTCAGGCCAGATAAGAGGAGCTTGTTATCTGAAAGTTTCCACCCTCTTTCCGGCATCTGATATTTCCGGAAATGGAAATCGGTCACGGTCAAAACCGATCAATTTACTAAATATGGTTTTGTTTGTTTGATTTGAGGTTTAACGTCCCCGTCAACACTGTAAAGGTAATTTTGGAGACGTTGCTTCCAATTTTGTGGGACTTTTACCCGACATTGAGATGAAATGACTTCTCAAGCCCTGTCGCCCAATGAAACCAATAGGGTTTATAAGCATGGAAAGTCTGCCTCGCACCGCGGTTCCTGGACAGGCTTAGATCGTCTAAGCGGTTTACCAGTACTAGTGTGCGGGCCGGAATCAGCTCTGCGTGGAAGCATCATGCAGCCCATATATTTCTTCAAGCCCTACTTAATATAGTCATAGCAATACACGCTTCTTAACTGAATTGAAACGTTACAAGTATCTCGTAAATGAAATGAGTTTAGCCTTTTGCTTTCAAACAAACCCAGTCTGCCGAGGCCAGCTCACAGACAGGTTTAAAAAAAAAGAAAGAAAAACAGAAAAATAAGGCGATACTAATAAGTACTTCTAAACCCTAATAGATCACCTCACATCACGATAACTAGTCCGTGAAATGAAGACACCCCTAAACCCCACTTTATATAGAGAAAAGTGGGGCTTACGGGGGTATACATTATCTGCCTTATTTTTTGCTTTAAAACATAGATTGTGGGTACTCGTTAGAACCGCCTCATTGAGGCGGTTCTAACGAGCACCCACAATCTATGTTGAAAGCAGAAATCATAAAGATGTTTTCATTTTTACCTAATATTTATCATTTTCTGACGCCATTATTTCTTACGGACATGTTTTCCTAATGGCCTTGATGTTCATTACGAAACCGTGCCGAAAATAAATACATTTATTTATTTATTTATTTATTTATTTATTTTCAGATGGAAATTACCAATGCCGCCCTGCTGCTTCTACATGCTCGCTACAATGTAGACCCGTTGACATCGCTAAGGCGGTTCTATCGAGTATCCACAAATTTGAACACTTCACCCTATCAACTCTAGTTTTGTGGGTTTAACGTTGTGAACACGGATATAAGTTCCTATAATTAACTTACTAGAAGCACCCACTTTGAAGTTGGCAAAAAGTACACATTATTTTGCATATTTTTGCTAATATTACCTGATAGAATCACCTCATTCAGACGGTTTTCACGAGCTTACATTATCTAAATAGGAGAAAATATGGCAAGTTTTCATCAGAAGCATCAAGAAAACGAGCCTATATAATTTGACCCCCCTTGAACCCCGCTTTAATACAGTAAAACTGGGGTTTACAGGGGTAAACCCGGTAAATAATATAGAATGTGTCTACTTATTAGAACCGCCGATGAGGCGGTTCTAACGAGTACTCACAATCTTTATTTTGAGCAACAATAAGGAAAATATCCCATTTTTTTTCATCTTAAAATTTCCGTTTTTTCGGCTGTAAAGTTTTCAATGTATTGGTTTTGGCGTGTTTTCGTAATGCTTTGTCAGCAGTATTCGAGCCATCATTACGCAAACACGCCTATACAAATACATTGCCACCTTTATCGCCGAAAAACTGAAAATTTTAAGATGAAAAATTGTAATATTTTTCCTATTTCTGCTCAAAATATAGATTGTGGGTACTGGTTAGAACCGCCTCATCGAGGCGGTTCTAACGAGTACCCACAATCTATATTTTGAGCAGAAATAAGAAAAAAACAAGGTTTACCCCTGTAAACCCCAGTTTTACTATATAAAAGTGGGGTTGAAGGTAGTAAACATTATACAGGTGTGTTTTCGTGATGTGAACGAATGTAATATGTCACACGGGTCGATGTTACTGCGTTGCGGCGAGTCTGTGGCTAAATTTTTGACTTCGAGTTTCACCACGTTGACCAAGTCTGTCTAATGAAAACCCTTATAAACATAACCGCATAATGGAAACAGTTTGTGTTTCAAAGGGTATACAAGTTCCGCCCCGCCCAACGGGGCTTGAAGAAATAGATGGGCTGCATGATGCTTCCACGCAGTGCTGAAACCGGCCGGATACGAGTACTGGTGATCTAAGCCTGCCCAGGCAAAGCGGTGCTAGTCGGACCGTCCATGCTTATAAACCCTCTTGGTTTCATTGTGCGACAGGGCTTGAGATGTCATTTCATCTCAGTGTCGGGTAAAAGTCCCACGAAATTGGCCACAATGTCTCCAAAATGACCTATATAGTGTTGACGGGGACGTTAAATCTCAAATTAAACAAACAAGGATATACACCACATTACCTATTCTCGTTCAAAAGCACAGATTGTGGGTACATGTACTCGTTAGTACCACCTAGCTGCACATTACGATAACACACCCGTAAGACATAGTGCATTTTTTTACATCTCCAAAATGGCTACTTTTCTGATGAAAATCCTTGATATTTTTCATACAAATACTGCAAACATAGGTTGTAGGTGCTCGTTAGAACCGCCTCATTGAGGCGGTTCTAACGAGTACCCACAACCTATGTCTTTGAGCAAAAATAAGAAGAATAATGTATACCCCCGTAAACCCCAGTTTTCTCTATATAAAGTGGGGTGTAGGTGGGTCTTCATTTCACGGAAGTGTTCACGTGATGTTCGTCGGTTTTAACGAGCGCCGACAATGTATGTTTGGAGCACAAACTCCCACCTGAATAATGACCGTTCTAGAGACATTCAACACACACCTTTATACCATATGGGTGTGGTATTATTTGAGTTACCTTGAATACGAAAAACATTAAATGTGTTTTACAAAAAACAAACAAAAATCGTATTTTATAGTAATTTTTCATTCATTTGTTAAATGTTGTTTTATTATTATTATCATTATCATTAGTATTATTATCATTAGTATTATTATTATTACAAGTAGTAGCAGTGGTAGTAGTAGTAGTAGTAGTAATAGTAGTAGTAGTGGTGGTAGTAGTAGTAGTAGTAGTAGTAGTAGTAGTAGTAGTAGTAGTAGTAGTAGTAGTAGTAGTAGCAGCAGCAGCAACAGCAGTGTGTGTATGTGTGTGAATTCGGGTTTAACGTCGCTTTCAACAATTTTTCAGTCATATCACGACGGTGTCTGGTTGCGACAGGGAGCTCAATGCTCACTTTTATAGTGCTGCCTCACTGAAGTATCATGTCCCAGACACATTACATGATACCACACCCAGTCACATTATCCTGACACTGGGTCGACCAGTCCTAGCTCTACGCCGTAAATCTCAGTGCCAAGCGAGGAGCAGCTACCATTTTTTAACGACTTTGGTATGCCGTGACCTCCAGCTGCTCTAGTAGTAGTAGTAGTAAGAGTAGTAGTAGTAGTAGTAGTAGTAGTAGTAGTAGTAGTAGGAGTTGCTGATGCAGATATGATGCTTTGCCTTCCCTTCTAGTTTGTATACTGCTAAATATCGTTTCTTTAGGTTTATAAACTGCTATAATCATAATGAAATGTTTCTGAGAGTCTGTGTAGTCCCTGGTGTCCTGGAAAATTTCTCAAATGACGTGTTACATCCAAGATAGTGATATAAATAATGTTTGGCTTGCCAAATCAATCAGCAAAGCTGCACTAAATGAACTGATAGAAGCTTTCTAAAAAACTTTCAAAGCATCACGAAATCACGCCTATAATTTTGACACCCTTGAAACCTACTTTTATATAGTAAAACTGGGGTTTATGGGGGGTAAACTTTTTTCTCTTATTTCTGCTATAAAATATAGATTGTCGAGGCGTTTCTAACGAGTACCCACAATCTATGTTTTGAGAAGAAATAAGAAAAAAATAGCAATTTTTCATCCTAAAATTTTCGTTTTCTCGGCGGTAAAATTTATTATGTATTTCCTTAGGTGTGTTTTCGTAATGGGAAATGACTGTAGCATTAGATAAACATGTCCATGTGAAATAATGTCCAACATGGCGTCAGAAATGACATATATTAGTTAAAAATTATAATATCTTTCTTATTTCTGCTTTCAACATATATTATGGGTACTCGTTACCTTTTTATAACGGGAACCCACAATCTATGATTTTGAACAAAAATAAGGCAGGAAATGCACACCCCTCTGAAGCCCGCTTTTCGCTATATAAAGTTGGGATAGGAGGGGTCTTCGTTTCACGGACTTGTTATCGAGATATACTGATTTGGAATAACTAGCAGTGACAGTATATCAAATCATTTTAACAAGGTGTTTTTGGTTTCCTTTTTTTAGGTGGTGGGGGTGGGAGGGGGGGGGGGGGGTCGGGAGCCCTTCAGAATCGTTCCATTGCTTAGATTCATTCACCATAACGATAACACACCAGTGTGACAAAGTGCATTTTTCACATCTCTAGCATGGCTACTTTTTATAAGAAAATCCGTGATATTTTTTCTTATTTATACTGCAAACATAGATTGTGGGTGCTCGTTAGAACCGCCTCATCGAGGCGGTTCTAACGAGTACCCACAACCTATGTCTTGAAGCAGAAATAAGAAAGATATTGAATACCCACTTAAACCCCAGTTGTCTCTATATAAAGTGAAGTTTAGGGGGCATTCAATATCACGGACTTGTTCACGTGATGCTTCCTGCTTCCATTTGTCAGGCCCCAACATACCCGTGTACAATTACTGAACTATTTTTCAGCTGAGCTGTTTTGATAGTTACCCTAAATTCAGCTCCAAACATGGAATGTAAGTTTTGTTTGTTTGTTTGTTTGTTTGTTTGTTTGTTTGTTTTTATGTTTGGAGTTTATCGGTCCAGTCACCGCTATAAACTTCATAAAGAGTAAGGTAAATTTAGACCTAATAACACTTTTCCTGGGCAGGATAACTCATGAGAGATAAACCAGTACACGTTTTAATTGTTTTGCCTGAAACTGACAACCGCCCGACTTGAATCAGAGGAAGGGAGAGAATGACGGTAGAGATCTTTATCAAACTCCGCGGAAGAATGTTGCCGAACCGGAAGGTATCGAACGAGCGACCTCCTAGGATGTGGGTCTTCGTCATAACTGCCCAACTGGTTAATAACGAAAACCTAATGCATTCCCGTGTGAAGCACACTTTTCTTTACATAAAATTGAGGGCTACAGGGTATTCATTACACAGCAAAATTAACATAAACATGGCACGAAACTGCAGAATGTGTTGCAATGTGTAGCTAGTTCCGCCAGTTCACAAATGCGTCGCTCCAAGTGAAAAGGGGTTTTCGAGTATATTCGGCTAGCGGAGACTCAGCTCAGTATGTACGTCCGCGAAGACTGATCAGAGAATTCGCCATATGTCATATGGATAATCACTGACACTGTTGGTTATTTTAATTCTTGATGGGGAATGTGGGATCAGATTCCCCGCCTGCGAGCGATATTTGCCCACTAAATGTTATCATGTTAACAAGCCTGTGTAATGAGGACCCCTCTTGACTCCGAGTTTGTACAGAGAAAACTGGGGTTTACAGGGGTATACATTGTTAGTCTTGTCTCTGTTCTTAGACATAGCTTCTGGGTACTCGCTAGAACCTATGTTTTGAGTATAAGGTATAAATAAGAACAATATCACAAATTTTGATCAGAAAAGTAACCATTTTGAAGGTTTGAAACATTCCCTATACCACACGGATGAGTTAACAACGTCACAGTTGCAGCCATGAAAGAGAAATGCACTGCGTAACACGGGTGAGTATGTACAGTCTAACCTGTATTTAGCAAGCACATAAGGGACAATCAAAATGTGCTTGCTTAAGGCAGGTGTTTGCTTAATACAGGTGAAATTTAATGCATTGTCCGTCTTTGGAAACCGAATTCATGCATGCTTAAGACAGGTTGCTTGCTCAATAGAGGTGGCCAATGAAGACAAGTTGCTTCCCGGTTCCACTTGTGTTTCTCTGGAACATGAATCCAAATGATAAGTATGGTGTAGGCAATTTGTCCGTTGTAGTACATCACAAATTCGCCTATACAAATACATTGCCACCTTTATCGCCGAAAAACTGAAAATTTTAAGATGACAAATTGTGATATTTTTCTTATTTCTGCTCAAAATATAGATTGTGGGTACTTGTTAGAACCGCCTCATTGAGGCGGTTCCAACGAGTACCAACAATCTATATTTTGGAGCAGAAATAAGAAAAATAAGGTTTACCCCTGTAAACCCCAGTTTTACTATATAAAAGTGGGGTTCAAGGGGGGTTCAAGGGGTTCAAACATTATATAGGCGTGTTTTGTTGATGCAAAGAATCTTATTCCCGTATTTGTGAAAAAAGACAGGATGTTTTTAAAGAATCTCTCCCTTGAAACTGTAGAAAACCCCAAAAATTTCCACAGCAGATATTTAATGGAAAGAAATTCTCGGAAGATATCTATCTGGGCTTAATTAAACATTGTGAGAATATAAAACATGACTAGTGTTGATTTGCTTTTATGTAACCTAATTATTTAAGTTTGTGGTCTTTTTGTTTGGCACTATCGCAAATTATTAAGGAGTATTCTGCCTCCTAAACCAGGAGTCGTTCCGCGCTTCTGTGGACTTCGGGGTGAGTCTTGTCTAAATATATGATCTTAGTTGTTGGTCGGATGTAAAATTGAAAGATACAATAATATCCTACCTTCTTTCGTTCACCAGCATAACATTTCTCGTGCCCATTTTCACACTCTAAGGTGAATATGATCATTTTGCAATAAAGTAAAATTAAGACAATAGACTTTTATTCGGATATCAATGTGCAGCTTAAACATGTACATACTAATCGTCATGATTAGCGGATACGTGTCCTCCGACGTTTCAAACAATGAATGCGCATGCGCGCAGTCGGGTCAGAGCTTTCGCTTTGCGCTACATTGGGGCCACTTAGAACAAAGCTCATTCATACAAACAGTATTTAAGGGGAATTGGAACAGTCTTTTTGTCTCCCATGTAAATGGGGGTCAACTCTTAAAGGAAAGAATTTGCTCGTGAGGAGCAAATTCTTTCCGTTAAGAGTAGACCCCTTTTTCAGTTGCACAGGGCTTATATAAAAGCAAACAGGACGTCCCTAAAGTTATCCCCCTTTGAAAAATGGCGGGAAAATCTGTCAGGCGTTCCAACTCCCCTTAACAAGTCCGTGTAATGAATATAACTGTAAACACCCACTTTACAAAGAGACAACTGCGATTTACAGGGGTGCACATTCTTCTTCTTTATTTCTGCTCCAATTCATAGATTGTGGGTACTCGTTAGAACCGCCTGACTGAGGCGGTTCTAACGAGTAGTTAGAATCTATGTTTGGAGCCGATATAAGAAAGTGTCACAAATTTCCGTCAGAAAATGTACGATATTAGAGATATGGGTGAATGCACAATGCCACACAGATGTGTTAACCTAATTAACAAGGAAGGCTGTGTTCTAATTGAATAGGTGTTAAGGCTGTTTTTGTTTTTTCCTTTTTTTGGCCTTCCATGTGTGCACATGACTGAAGACTTATTTTCGCTCAGTTTGAAAGTTTGGTCGTCCCATTACAATAAAAATTCCGTGTAACATTGTGCATTATATCATAAATTGTTTGATGTTTAACGTCGCCGTCAACACTATATCGGTCATTTTGGAGACGTTGCTTCCAATTTTGTGGGTCTTTTACCCGGCATTGAGATGAAATGACACCCAGAGCCCTGTCGCCCAATGAAATAAATAGGGTTTATAAGAATGGACGATCCGACTCGCACGGCTTTGCCTGGGCAGGCTTAGATCCTCTAAGGGGTTTACCAGTACTCATGTGCGGTCGGTTTCATCTCTGCGCGGAAGCATCATGCAGCCCATCTATTTCTTCAAGCCCCTATGGGCGGGGGCGAGTGTACATGATTGAAGACTTATTTTAGCTCAGTTTGAAAGTTTGGTCGTCCAATTAGAATAAAACTTCCGTGTCACATTGCATTATACCATATCTTCAACAATGAAAATGCTGTTCTTCTTTTCTCTTTTTATACTCTAAACGTAGGTTGTGGTTATTCGTTAGAACCGCATCAATTTGTGGGTGAGGTGGTTCTAATGAGTACCAATAGCCTATGTCTGGAGCATCACGTAAACACGCCTATATATTATATTGATTCCCTTAAACCCCATTTTTATATAGAAATACTGGGGTTCATAGTGGTAAATCTTATTTTTCTTATTTCTTATTTATTATATAGATGAGACGGTTCCAAGAAGTGCCCACAATCTTGATTTTGAGCAGAAATAAGAAAAATATCTCAATTTTTCATCTTCAAAGTTTCGTTTTTCTGCGGTAAAGTTTACAATGCATTTGTATAGGCGTGTTTTCGTAATGATAAGGAAATTAATGAATAATCCTATCAACCTCAGTTTTCTGTATATATAAAGTGTGTATTTATGAGTCTCGGATGATCTTGACCTATTTTACGCCAAATTTTGGTCACATAGATTTTTGGGAAAAAGTAAAAACTGAGTATGTTTTGGAAAATATTGCAGTCTAGTACATGTGACTGAAAATTTGTAGATGCAGTTAGCTAAGTTAGTGTTCCTAAAAGCTTTCATATGAAAATTTGTTACCAATGGCCAAGTGGTGTATGTGGAAAAAGTTTTAATTTCTCTATCTGAATGAAATTTGGCCATGGTCATGGAATGACCTTAACATTGAATACGCCTATACAAAAGTGTATGTGACCAAATTTGACCTTGGTATAAAAGGGGTCAAGGTCATCCGAGGGTCATCGTTTGAAAAAAAATATGATGCGTCCGTGCCCTAAATAGGGTTTTTACCTTATACGGGCATGACGGCCATCTTGGTCTCGCAATCTAGGTCTAGGTCACGTCAAGGTCCAAGGCCATCCGAGGGTCATCATTTGAACAAACTATGATAGGTCCGAGTCCTCCAAGTTACATATCAAGTTTCATGACAATCGGCCCAGTGGTTCCAGGAAAGAAGATTTTTGAAGGGTATTTACCTTACTTAGGCATAGCGGCCATCGCGGCCATTTTGGTCATGTTACCAAACTCAAAATAATCAATTTCCATTTCCTTATTCCTAAAAGCTTTCAATTGAAATTGGTCATAAATGATCCAGTGGTTTCTGTGGAAAAAAAATTTAAAATTTATTATCTGAATGACCTTGGGTCAAGGTCAAGGAATGACATTGACCTTGAATGCTCCTGTAGTTTCATCCACTCATTCAGCTAACTGCATCTACAAATTTTTAGAGCACAGGCTGCACTATTTTCTAAAAATGCTCAGTATTGACTTTTTCCCATACAGAAGTCTATGCGACCGAATTTGACCTTGACGTAAAATAGATCAGGGTCATCCGAGGGTCACCATTTGTACAAAATATGATGGACCCGAGTCTCCAATACTACATACCAAGTTTCATGCCAATCGGCCCACTGCTTCCGGAGAAGAAGTCTTTGAAGGGTTTCTACCGTATATGGGCATGGCGGCCATCTTGGTAAAGTGACCTAGACTCCGCGAACAAACTGTCGTTCCCACATCCCATGGATGTTCAGCATGAAATTTAACTTCCCAGTGGTTTCGGAGGAGATGTTTAAAATGTTGACAGACAGACTGCAAACGGACAACAAACAGAAAACAGACAGACAAGGAGCCTAACCATACTTTAAGCTCACCTATGAGACTTCGGCTCAGGTGAGCTAAAAAGTGAATTCACGATTCTCCGATTTACCTTCTTCACATGCGTATGCGCTACCAAAAAATAGGGCTAGACGTATTATTTCTTGCAAGGAGCTACCCAAACTTCTTGCAACATAGGTCCTGGTGAACTTGACCGCATGGGCCTTTTTGTTGGTCGACTACACAATATGCCCACCCCCTCTATTTCATTAAAGGCCTTATTTCTCAGAAACCGTTCAGATCCCCACCCTAAACCATGCATATTCTTGTTCCTTATTATAAGACACATTTAGAGACGCCAACTAGGATGACCCCCGGTTTGCGCTGTGCCCATGTCCCACCCATCCACTTCATAAAAGGGCATATATTTCAGAAACCATTCAGATCCCTACCCCTAAAGCAGATATACTCTTTTTCCATATGACAAGACGCTTTCAGTGACACCGACCTGGCGGTTCCCCAGGGTGCGCCGGGGCCATGCCCCACCCCCTTTATTTCATTAAGGCCTTATATCTCAGAAACCATTCAGACCCCCACCCCTAAACCATATATACCCTTGTTCGTTATGAAAAGACGCATCTAGATACGCCATCTAGGATGACCCCTTGTTTGCGCTGTGCCCATGCCCCACCCCAACCCACCCCACCACTTCATAAAAGAGCATATACATGTATTTCAGAAACCATCCAGATCTCCACCCCTAAAGCAGATATACTCTTGTTCCATATGATAAGACACTTTCAGTGACACCAACCAAGAGGTCCCCTGGGGTGGACTGGGGACATGTCGCACCCCCGGCATTTCGTTAAAGGACATATCTCAGAAACCGTTCAGATCCCCACCCCTTAACAATATATATTCTTCTTCCTTGTGAAAATATGGGGGCGTGTGACAACAGCGTTAAATTTGGCTCTGCCAGAAGCGTGGGCAGTTGGGATGGCGTGTCATCGACTGCGCGCTCTAGTTTGTCTTATTTTAGGTGGCCTTACTAGTGGAATTTCATTGTATAAGATAGTTTCATATGAAACAGTATATTCTCTGACGCACAAAACATTGTGTGTATATCATCTTATGTACCGGCCATCAAGGACGGGAAACGCACAAGCTGACCCTGATTCCAATCCTTTGATGCTATTGTATGTACAGTAAAATTCCTATATTAAGACCGCGTTTGGGACTGTTCAAAAGTGGTCTTTAAGACCACTTTTGAACAGTCCCAAACGTGGATCCTGACCAGGAGAAACTGTTTATAGAAAACACAAAGAAAGAATAACTGCACACTTCTCAGTAAGTTTTTAAAATCAGATTTAGTCTTTAATTTAGGTGGTCTTAATAGCGGAATTTTACAGTACTGTGTAAATGTATATGCATAGAAGTTGTCAAGAGAAAACAAAATTCATAGCTCCCTATAAGGAGGCTTAACAAGCATACTTAATGATTCAAACAATACCCCACAATATACATGTATATGTGGGATGTTCAAAAAGTATTTCTGTCAAAAATAAGGAACATTATCATTTTATTGTTTTTGCTATGCCTCCTTACATCTGGAGCTATGTGGAACATCACGAAAACATGCACGACTATATAATTTGACCACCTTGAACCCCAGTTTACAGGGATGAACATTATTTTTCTTATTTCTGCTCTAAAATATGGATTGTGGGTACTCGTGAGAACCGCCTAGGAGGTTCTAACGAGTTTCCACAATCTATATTTTGAGCCAAAATAAGAAAAATAACACAATTTTCATCTTAAAATTTCCATTGTTTTACGGGGGCGATGAAGGTTACAATGTATTTGTATAGGCGTGTTTTCGTAATGAGGTGAATGGTGTTTCAAACTTACCTTTCTTTTTGACTGCATTATTTCGTCTCGTCTCGGATTTCGCCACAATATAATCCCAATTGATGTATATGTGATTGATAGCATCACCAACGGAATACCGTACAGTATTGCAAATATGGACAAGGTGTACGCCCTTGCAGCTTCCGCAGTTGGCCACCTTTCGCCACATCTTAATTTTCCATTCACAACTTGGGCTCTTCCAACCCACAGCTGAACGGACGCAAGGGCAGACGAACACATCCATATTAGCAGTATATTCCAGAAACGGCTTTTAGATGACCGAAATGATTTTAAAGGACACAAAACGGACTGAAATCGGTTGATTCCGATAGCAACATTTGTAAAAATGCTGGCGGCCACTGAAAGTACTTGTAAAAATAAGACGCACGTGCAGAACGAAGGTGTGAATAGCCAGTTAGAAATAGCATCTATGAAAGTAAAAGGCATACAGAATATGGCCATGATTAAATCCGTAAGTGCTAAATTAATCAAGTACGGCATAAGTCTTGTGCGGCACCGTTTACGGGGGAAGGGAAACTTGAACACCACAATTACCAACAGGTTTCCAAACAAAGCCAGCAAAGTTGTCAAGGAAAATAATATAATCCAGAAAATTGTAACTCCTTCGAAAATATACGCTTCCGCAGTGAAATTTACTCCAAATTTTTCATATGTACATGAATTTGAATATAATTCCGCACTTATATTCCTTCCAGAAGGTGTTAATTCACTAAAGTTTGTAGTAGCGCCTGCATCTATCATTCCGCACTCTTCATCATACATATTTCGTCTGCCGCGATTGAAAAGCAGTTCTATTACAAAGTAACTCGACATTTGGTCTCTTTCTGTTGTTCAAATATTCCGGAGATAAGCGATAAGAAACAATACCCAGATTAATTGTGATTAAACGTCAGAACTGGCATATGAGGCCTTGATGGCACTTTGAAAATTATTTACAGTCAAAGTCCTATATTAAGACCACCTTTGTGACTGTTCAAAAGTGGTCTTTAAGACCATTTTTGAAAGTCCCAAACGTGGTCCCTTACCAGAGGGTGTTGTGTGCAGAAAACACGAAGAAAGAATAACTGACCCCTTCTAAATAAGCTTTTTAAAGCAGAATTGGTCTTAATTTTAGGTGGTCTTAATAGCGGAATTTCACTGTACATTTGGAAACATATTTACTTGTAGTTTACATGTACGATATTCTAAAAATGTTTCTTTTCTCTGTTTAGATTTATGATCTTTCTGTTTCTAAGACTTATTTTTATCCGGATGATAAATTTCGACAAAACGAATTGGAAGCATCACAAATTTTCCGACTGAGTGAGTGAGTTTTAGTTTTACGTCCCACCAACAGCTAAGGTCATACGGAGACGGGACCTCGGTTTAAAGACTCATCCGAAAGTCTGGAGAAGCCCGGGATCGGTCCTGCGTTCCCTGGATTACAAGGCGAGTAGCGTAACCACTGCACCACGGAGGCTTCTACGAATTTTCCTAGAAACATGTACGGGACTCAACAACATTACGAAAACATGCCTATGCAAATACATTGTAAATTTTACCACCGAAAAATGAACATTTTATGATGAAAAACTGTGATTTTTTTCTCATTTCCGTTCAAAGCATAAATTGTGGATACTCGTTAGAACCGCCTCGGTGAGGCGGTCCTAACGAGTACCCACAATTTATGTTTTAGAGCAGAAATAATGTATACCCCTGCAAATCCCAGTTGTATTGTATTAAAGTTGGGTTTAAGGGGATCAAAATTATATAGGCATGTTTTCGTGATTACGCGTTTGAAACAGCCTTTACAAAAACACGCCTATACAAGTACAGTGTAACTTTCATCCCTGAAAAACATGAAAATTTTAAGATAAAAAAAAATTGTGAAATTTTTCTAAATTTCTGCTCAAAATACAAATAGTGGACACTCGTTAGAACCGTCTCGGCGAGGCGGTTTTAACGAGTACCCACAATTTATGTTTTAGAGTAGAAATACGAAAAACTAATGTATACCTCTGAAAACCCCCAGTTGTATTGTATAAAAGTTGGGTTTAAGGGGATCAAAATTATATAGGCATGTTTTTGTGATTACGCGTTTGAAACACCCTTTACAAAAACACGCCTATACAAATACATTGTAACTTTTATCGTTGAAAAACATGAAAACTTGAAGATAAAAAAAAATGTGATTTTTTCTACTTTCTGCTCAAAATACAGATAGTGGATACTCGTTAGAACCGCCTCGGCGAGGCGGTTTTAACGAGTACCCACAATTTATGTTTAAGAGGAGAAATAAGACAAACTAATGTATACCCCTGAAAAACCCCAGTTTTACTATATAAAAGTGAGGTTTAAGGTTAGCAAAATTATATAGGCATGTTTTCGTGATAACAAGTTTGAAACAGCCATTACGAAAACAGGCCTATACAAATACATAGTAACCTTTATCGCCGAAAAAAATTGAAAATTTTAAGATCAAAAATTGTCATATTTTTCTTATTTCTGCTAAGAATATAGACTGCGGGTACCCACAATCTATATTTCAGAGCAGAAATAAGACAAATAAGTTTTATCCTGGTAAACCCCAGATTGACTATATACAAGTGGGGTTCAAGGGGTAGTGGGTCAAAATTATATAAGCATGTTTTCGTGATGGATGATAAACGATCAATCAGTGTTCGGGTCATAGAACTTTCACCGTATTCCCATTCACATTAAAAGTTCATGAAATTATCACCTTTTGCGCATTATATATAGAAAAAGATGGTTTGCATATGGATGCGTTTTCATAGTTGCACCAACAAATCATGTAGGAATTTTACCGTATACTATTGCAATACCTTATATGGTAGTCTCAAAATGTTTTTGTTTCTCTCTCCCTGATTTTAAGCGCTTTCCACATGTTTCCAAGACTTTATGTCTATCCTGCTAATGAATTTCGACTAATTACGAATTTTCCGAGAAGCATGTATGAAATGTACATCTACACATGTAACAGTAAGTATCTGCTTGTACACCATATGTTCGTCCTATTTCCCGATACATCAAAAACTACAAGGTGTTCTGGCAGTTGCATAACTTTCCAGATAATGTCTCTCTACAACTCGCAGTCATTAGCTAAACAGAAGAGAACAGTTATACTTGTTATACACTTTCATTCATTAATACGATTTCATCACAAACATTTGATCGATAAACTCCTTGCACAAGTCCGGGAAATGAAAACCCCTGTAACCCTACTTTGTATAAAGCATTGCGATAACACACCTGTGCGACATAGTGCATATTTCACAATTCCAAAATGGCTACTTTTCTGATGAAAATGCCTGATATTTTTCTAATTTACACTCCAAGCATAGGTTTTGGGTGCTCGTTAGAACCGCCTCATTGAGGCGGTTCTAACGAGTACCCGCAACCTGGTTCTAACGAGTACCCACAACCTATGTCTTGGAGCAGAAATAAGGAAGATAATGTTTACCCCTTCAACCCCAGTTTTCTCCATATAAACTGGGGTTTAGTGGAACCTTTATTTCACGGACTTGTTCGCGTGATGCATGTAGGTTGTGGGTACTCGTTAGAACCACTGAGGTTTACAAGGATAAACCTTATTTTTCTAATTTCTGCTCTATAATATAGATTGTGGGTACTCGTTTGAACCGCCTTGATCAGGCAGTTCTAACGAGTACCCACAATCTATATTTTGCGCAGAAATAAGAAAACTATCACAATTTTTTATCTTACATTGTATCGTAATAAACTTCAGCTGTTCTAATCCATAAACAGTGGCCTTTTTGAATAGTAAAACTAAACTTTCGAAGACGCAAATTGCGCTGCTTCAATTTTGATTTCACAATTTTTCATCTTAAAATGCTCGTATTTTCAGTGATAAAATGTATAGGCGTGTTTTTGTAATGAGGAGACAAAAAAAAAAAAACAACAACAACAAAAAAAAAAAAAAAAAAAAAATCAAAACCGTTATTGGTTTGGTCGCCATGAGGCGATCAACCAATCAGCTTTAACGATGATGCAATACTATACTGCAATTACAGGAAACAGCCTGTCTGAATAGCGAAACAGACCGAAAAGCAAGCGTTTCAACTCCAACATTAAATATCACAAGGGAAATGGATACACCTTGCAGGTGTGGCAGTTAGTCTACCATTTTTACCGTATTTCGAAACATACCTATACAAATACATTGTCAATTTTTGGCCAAAGAAAAAGAATTTTAAAAAGAAAAATTGGAATATTTGCATTTTTTGCTCAAAACATAAATTGCGGGGAGTCATCAGAAACGCCTCGACGAGGCGATTCCATCGAGTACCCACAATTTAGTGTCTCAGAGCATGAATACGGAAATTAATGTATACCCCTGCAAACCCGAGCTTTACTATATAAAAGTGAAGATTATATTTTCTTGTCCTTTGGGACCATTGATTCCATTGAGGAATTTTGAAAATATCTGAGGGCCACTGATGATGCCTTATTGGCCGAAACTAGCTAGTCTGGCCCAGAAAATATATACACTCCATATTTTTCAGTTCTGTGGTGTAGTCCTTGCTTCCAAAGGATAGCCCTTTTATAGAACATATTTAACTTCACTTCAACTGGTGTATGGGAATGTGTGGCGGCGGTAAAACGTCTCCCTGCCCTACATCATAGTGTAGATTATATTTTCTTGTCCTTTGGGATCATTGATTCCATTGTGGAATTTTGATAATATCTTAGGGTCACTGATGAGGCCTAATTGGCCGAAACTAACTAGTCTAGCCCAGAAAACATGTACACACCATATTTTTCAGTTCTGTGGTGTATTCCTTTCTTCCAAAGGATAACCCTTTTATAGAACATATTAAAGGGGATCACAATTCTATAGGCATGATTTCGTGATGGAAATACAAATTTAAGGACCTTATGGTTGCTACTCTGTTGGCTCTGTCCAACTGAAAAAGGGGTCTACACTAAAAGGGGAAGAATTTGCTCCTCAAGTGGTCTACTCTAAAAGGGAAGAATTTGCTCCCCAGGAGCAAATTCTTTCCTTTAAGAGTATACCCCTTAGACATATCCAAAGAGAAACTACTTTTGCAGGAGTAGCCCCACCCCTTTAAGGCGTATCTATTTCCCATATGAGGAGCTTATAACAGCCGCAGTCATTTTCGCAAATTTTACGTCTTGCAATGTCATTATTGAGTAAGTCCATTGGGCCATGGAATCGAAAAACAACAGAACATAACTACTACTACTACTCACAAAGTGTGGCTGGCTGCGGTAGCTCAGTCAGATGTAGTCTTACTGGTGATAAGGAAGACTCGGATTCGATACCTACCGGGGTCGGCAACATTCTTTCGTGGAGATTGATTATGAAATTTTTTCTATGGTCACTCTCTCCCTTCCGCTGATTCAGGAAGGGCAGGGGTCAGTTTTTGGCGACAGAATGTGCACTGAACTGGTAAACCGCTTACGGATAAGCGTGCTCAGGAAAAGCGTGGTACACTGACAGGCCCAAACATGACCCAAATCAGTGTTGACTGGGCCGTTAAATACAAATAAACAAAACTTGCAGAGTTTACTTCACACAGATAGGAACGGATTTATATATTCTGAACATCTTTCGGTACGCTGATAGCTCTAATAAAACGTATATGTAAATGTTGGAAAGACAGAGAACGTTCTTTTTCCTCATTTATAAAGATCGCTGGGTGTACCGGGCCTCCGTGGGCTAGTGGATAAGAGTGCTGACTCTTAATCAGTAGGTCGCTCAACGCTGTAGGTTTGAGCATGGCTCAGGTCACATAATGAGAAGTTCGGCAACGGAAGATCAGGAGGTTTTTCACTTCGGGTACTCCAGTTTTCGCTCACCTCTGATTAACGATTGGCTTGATGTGAGTGAAATAATCTTGAAAGGATCGTAAAACCAAACATAAAAAAGATCGCTGGATTTGTAAATCATTTTCATGTCTTCGCTACTAGAATTAACGTCAGTGCCAATGTCGAAGGTTCTAACTCTTCCAAATATATACAATGTTTAGGGAGCGAAACAAAGACATAACGTTGATGGGTCGTTGTTTATTGTTCTTGAGCCCAGTACAGATAGCAATAGTTTCTGTTAAAACACTTCATGACTACTAAGTGACCTGCCACCAGTTACAGACCGAGTTGTTAAAAGACTTTTTGGCGCATTCGATGGGAGCTTTTGTATCTGATAAGCCGCGAGTGGTGTTTTTTATTTCCACTCAATACTTGACGTTTTACTAATCAGTTTCTTTTACAATTAAATTGTGATCCAGAAAGATATACAAAAGGATTGCAAATTTCTGGCTTTTGCTCAAAGAAACTGCCGAGGTTTAAGATACAGTCTGATTCGCAGCACTTTGCCTGGGCAGGCTTAGATCTTCCTTGGCGGTTCAGCAATACTTCAAAGTTCGGTCGGTTTCAGCTCATGCAGTCCAATATATTGCCCCAAGGTCTGATCGGCCGCCGTCCATCGGGGATTGAAGATGATGCTTCCACGCAGAGCTGATACCGGCCGCACATGAGTAGTGTTAAATCGCCTAGAAGTTCTAAGCCTGCCCAGGAAAAGTGGCTCGAGTCGGACCGTTCATGCATTTCAACCATTTAGTTTCATTGGGCGACAAATTGGAAGCTATGTCTCAAAAAAGACTCATACAGTGTTAACAGGGACGTTAACAACACATGAAATAGATAGTCAAGGCCCTATAGAAGGCCTGTTGACTTAGGAAAAATCTTTTTATATACTCGTTTGAAAAACAACAACAAAACCAACAAAAACGGTCGTATTAAAATTATGGAGTTGTTGTCCGTCCGTCCGTTCGTAACTTTTTTTTCGTTTCCGTATAACTCCTACTGTACAGTTTTCATCCGATCAAGCCTAAAATGCGTATGTAGTAAGGCTAAGATGTGAAGATGTGCCTTAAGTTTCGAGAATTACTGTCCAACAAATATTAACAGAGTTATGACCTTTGAAAAAATTCGGTTTACATTTTCGTTTGGTTAAGTTTTGTGCTATATATGTGTAAACAGGGCCTCATGGAAGATTAGCTGTTGCTAAATGTGTCACCCTCTGAAAATAAAGTCTATTATTATTATTATTATTATTATTATTATTATTATTATTATTATTATTATTATTAAACCATATGTAAGTTACATTTAGTTTAAACTTGCCATGGCGTTAAACCATTGTATCACAGAATACTCATCACTACCTATCCCTCCTAATACCAAGGTCACTCCGAAATTTTATATACGCGTTTTGTATTAAAAATAGAAGTGGAGGCAATGATCAGGAATCGTTACAATCAACCCACAGCTCCCATCAGAGACACCAAAGGGAAAGACACACAAACATGAAACAACAGACCCTAATGGAAACACCAACAGCGGAAAGCCAAAAGGGCAGTTACTTTCCTATAAAATGGCCAAAGGGCTATCCAAAATAAAATAACATAAGCGACTCAACATCCAAAGACAAACCATAACAAAAACAAACCGCGACAGAAGAACCGCCTCGAAACGGTCAGCGGAAACGAATTCCACTGGGGGGCTTAAATCGATTTTGCGTGGCCACAATCCTCGCCCTTACTTCCGATGCGATTTAGACAAATAATTTGCTCAGTCCGCATGAAGGCCTCAAAACTTCAGACAAACCATAACAAAAATATACCGCGACAGAAGAACCGCCTTGGAACGTTTAAAGTTTATTATTTTTATTCAAAAAAATGCATTAAGTGGGACAATGATATCAGCTGGCTCAAATCAGAATGTAGACTGACAAGACCAAACCTATTGGATGCTTTTTGAAAGCAGCCAACTTGTTCCCTTAAACGATTATCGAGTCTCCGCCAATAAAATTTAAATTCCGAAGTTCAATTATCCTCAGTAATATTGAATTGTTTCCCTGAAATTGTGGTTTGTTTGTTTAACGGCCCAGTCAACACTACTTTATTCATTTTGAGCCGATCAGTTTACCTATCCACACTTTTCCTCGGCAGGCTCATACATGAGCGGTTAACCAGTACAGTGCACATTCATTCAAGAAACTGATAACTGTCCTTCTTGAATCAGCGGAAGAGAGGGAATGACCGTAGAAAAGATTTCAAGAACAATCTCCACGAAAGAATGTTGCCGACCCCGGCAGGTATCGAACCCGTGTCCTCCTGATCACCAGTCAGACGCGCATCCAACTGAGCCGCCGAGGCCGGCAAAATTGTGATATGGATTATACAGTTCTGAGTGAATCCCCTGAGGCTACACATTACGATAACGCACCCGTGCGACATAGTGCATTTTTCACATCTCCAAAATGGCTACGTTTCTCAGGAAAATCCGTGATATTTTTCTTATAAATACTGCAAACATAGGTTGTGGGTGCTCGTTAGAACCGCCTCATTGAGGCGGTTCTAACGAGTACCCACAACCTATGTCTTGGAGCAGAAATAAGAAAAATAATAAATAACCCCGTACACCCCAGTTTTCTCTATATAAAGTGGGGTTTAGGGGGGTCTTCATTTCACGGACTTGTTCACGTGATGAAGTATGATTTCCTAACTTTAACCCATATATGCCTTGTTCCACAGTTTTGGGGCATTTACAAAAACTGTTGAATCAGATCAGACGCCGCATAACGAGGTGTCTGATCTTGGTCTACACTATTTTGTATAAAGTACTGGCATTTTTGGCAAAAACTTCATCACTATCAATTTTAATCCGCTTGAACCCCACTTTCATATTGTAAAACTGGGGTTTACAGGAGTAAACATTATTTTCCTTCTTTCTGCTTAAAACATAGATTTTGGGTACTCGTTAGAACCACCTCGGTTCGCCCCCGCCCATCGGGGCTTGATGAAATAGATGGGCTGCATGATGCTCCCACGCAGAGCTGAAACCGACCGCACATGAGCACTGGTAAACCGCTTTGAGGATATAAGCCTGCGCGGGTCGGACCGTCCATGCTTATAAACACTATTTGTTTCATTGGGCGACTGGGCTTGAGATGTCATTTCATCTTAATGTCCGGTAAAAATCCCACAAAATTGGAAGCAACGTCTCCAAAATGACCTATACAGTGTTGACGGGAACGTTAAACCTCAGATCAAACAAACAAACAAAAGAACCACCTCGGCAAAACAGATTGTATGTTCTCATTAGAACCGCCTCGCCGAGGCGGTTCTTTCGAGTACCCACAATCTTTATTTTTAGAAGAAATATGAAAAATATCACATTTGTACGGAACCCGGGAAGGGACATGATTTTTTATTTTTATTATGTTGTGCGAACAAGATAATATCTTGAGCGGACAAGATATTATCTTGTTCGGACAACATATTATCTTGTGCGGACAACATATTATCTTGTGCGGACAAGATAATATCTTGTCCGCACAACATAATATCTTGTCCGCACAAGATATTATCTTGTGCGGACAACATATTATCTTGTTTGCACAACATAGATCTTGGGAAGTTGTGCGGACAAGATATTATCTTGTGCAGACAAGATATTATCTTGTGCGGACAAGATATTATGTTGTGCGGACAAGATATTATCTTGTGCGGACAAGATAATATCTTGCCCGCACAACATAATATCTTGTCCGCACAAGATCTATGTTGTGCAGACAAGATATTATCTTGTGCGGACAAGATAATATCTTGTTCGCACAACTTAATATCTTGTGCGGACAAGATAATATCTTGTCTGCACAAGATAATATGTTGTGCGGACAAGATATTATGTTGTGCGGACAAGATATTATCTTGTCCGCACAAGATAATATCTTGTCCGCACAAGATAATATGTTGTCCGCACAAGATAATATCTTGTCCGCACAAGATATTATCTTGTGCGCACAACTTATAAAATAAAAAAAAATCATGTCCCTTCCCGGGTTCCGTACATTTGTATATGCTTTTTTTTTTTTTTTTTTTTTTTTTGTTTGGTAAAATTTTCAATATATTTGAATAGGCATGCTTTCGTAATGACTACACACAAAACGAACTTAACACCCCGAAAATTTGAAATGGATAGGCCCTAAGACAATTAAATGGAATATTCTATTATCATAGATTAGTACTTCACGAAAACATGCCTTTATAATTTTGACCTCCTTGAATCCAACTTTTATATAGTAAAACTGGGGTTTAAAGGTGTAAACCTTATTTTTATTATCTCTGCTCAAAAATATAGAGTGTGGGTACTCGTTAGAAATAAATGGGCTGCATGATGCTTCCACGCAGAGCTCAAACCGACCGCCCACGGGTACTGAGGATCAAAGCCTACCTAGGCAAAGCGGTGCGAGTCCATGCTTATGAACCATAATATTATCGGTTTCATTGGGCGACAGGGCTTGAGATGTCATTTCATCTCAATGTCGGGTAAAAGTCCCACAAAATTGGAAGCAACATCTCTAAAATGACATATAATCTGTTTACGGGGACGTTAAACGTCAAATCAAACAAAGCAAAAAAAAAAAAAAAAAAAAAACCTTGAGCCCCACTTTAATAGAGTAAAACTGGGGTTTAAAAGGGTTAACCTTATTTTTTTTATTTCTGCTCTAATATATAGATTGTAATCACGTGAACAAGTCCGTGAAATAAAGACATCCCCCCCCCCATTAACTCCAGTTTATAAAGAGAAACCTGGGGTTTACGGGGGTATACATTATTTTTCTTATCTTAACCCTAAGACATAGGTTGTGGGTACTCGTTAGAACCGCCTCAATGAGGCGGTTCTAACGAGCACCCACAACCTATGTTTGTTACATAATTAAGAAAAATATCACGGATTTTCATCAGAAAAGTGAAAAAATGAGCTATGTCGCACGTGTATGTTATCGTAATGTGGCTACTCGTTAGAACCGCCTCGATATAGTTTGTACCCACAATCTATATTTTGAGCAGAAATCAGAAAACTATCACAATTTTTCATCTTTGGCGGTAGAATTTACAATGTATTTGTATAGGCGTGTTTCCGTAATAAGCTATCCTAATCCATAAACAGTGGCCTTTTTTAATAGAAAAAAAAAACTAATCTTTCGAAGACGCAAATTGCGCTGCTTCAAATTTTGATTTCACCAACCAATCCTTTGGTTTTATCAAGAATTTAAACATGAAACTTATGCAGTTCCAACTCTGAATTTGCCCATCCTTTTCCATTAAGATGATGGCAACTGATTGCTATTCATTGCAAATGCGAGTTTATCCATCAAAGAAAACAACAGATCTATATCTTTGTAATATCTATGAAGATCTGCATTATTTTGAGTATTTGTCGTCTCCTCATTAATTGTTATATTTAGTTCTATTTATATTGGGAGAGTGTCTGTCTGCATTTCACCTTGGACTGTAGACACATAAAACTGAATAAATGGCCACCGCCCATAGGGGCTTGAAGAAATATATGGGTTGCATGATGCTTCCACGCAGAGCTGAATCCGGCCCGCCCACTAGTATACTGGTAAACCGCTTAGACGATCTAAGCCTGTCCAGGAACCGCGGTGCGAGGCGGACCGTCCATACTAATAAACCCTATTGGTTTCATTGGGCAACAGGGCTTGAGAAGTCATTTCATCTCAATGTCGGGTAAAAGTCCCACATAATTGGAAGCAACGTCTCAAAAATGGCATTTACAGTACTGACGGGGACGTTAAACCTCAAATCAAACAAACAAAAACAAACAAACAAAACTACATAACAAATGCGGCGGACGAGGCAATAATTAACAACCTGTGTTGTCAAGAAAAACTTGGCTCAACATGAGTATCTGTCCATCTGGCTAACCAGCACGCACTCAGCGTAGAGTTTGGTTTGAGGTTTAACGTCCCCATCAACACTATATAGGTCATTTTGGAGACGTTGCTTCCAATTCTGTGGGACTTTTACCCGACATTGAGATGAAATGATATCTCAAACTCTGTCGCCCAATGAAACCAATAGGATTTATAAGCATGGGCGGTTCGACACAAACCGCTTGGGCAGGCTTAAATCCTCTTAGCGGTTTACCAGTACACGTGTGTGGCCGGATTTAGCTCTGCGTCGATATGCAGCACATCTATTTCTTCAAGCCCCGATGGGCGGGGGGCACAGGCACTCAACGTAGAATCCATTTTGGAACAACGTTGTTCCAATGCTGATTCAATGTTGAGTCAATGTGACGTGCACGCAGGACAGACTACATTTATTTAAGAAATGAATTTTATTTTTCTGCTGTTCATGCAAGTGTGAACGCAGTGGGTCGCCTGCAAAGTAAATAGGGTTCATGTAATTTCGCGGTTCATGTTACTTTGCTAGCGACCAGCTGTCATTCATAATTTCACGAACAGCAGAAAAAATAAGTTTATTTCTTATATTTAGATTTTTTGCTCCTCGTCACTGGGCGAAAAAATGCTTGTAGGGCATTTTTTTAAAGCTAAAAACATCGAGACGCTGTTTTTCTACAAAGAGCAGAACAGCGTTGACGTCGAAGAGAACCATGGTCTGGACTGACTTCACTTGACATCACTTAAAATCATGTGACTCGGGGCGTTCATGGAAGTATGAACTACAGTGTTTTCTATAGGTTTCTAGATTAAACTTTATGCTGGACATGTAACTATTACTCTTTCGATAGAAAAGGAAAAACAGTAACAGCCAAGACTCTGATCAGACTGCGCGTGTGTCTTCGCCGGCCGCTTAGGTTGTCTTGTAGGTTGTATCATGCCTCGGCTCAAATTGTAAAAAGGCAGGCAATCCTTTGTTATTCATTTGCATATCGTAAACGGCATCGAAACAAAGTTCATACTGCAATAAGGCATTTGAGCCAGCGCACGTCAAAACCTACAATAAGATATGTGCGCATCCGCAACTATTATTGACATTTATACCTTTGGCGCAAAGGATTAAGCCTTTTACTGTACGCTGACCTTCTCGGCTTACCTGTACAGAATCTCTTGTTGGAAATAGCAGGCGCTTTAATGGAAAACAATTTTTAAACAAATATAATTTTTTTATTTTACAATTTGACAAACATGTTCCGATTTAATCTAATTGTCCATTTAAATTCCTTTAAAACGATATCAAATAAGTGCAACTTTTATTTAATTAGCTGCCGGCATTTTTATTTTCAAATTAATAACCCTTAATCCTTACTTGATTCATACAAAACTGTGGAAAAACAACGACAGTACCCTACTTTAACGGCTGAAATCTGCACTTTTTGTTAATATTATGGAAAACGCCCGTATCAGACGCAATGTGTTTACAATAGTGTGGAATTTGATAGCAATTATAATATTTCAAGATAATATTTAATAACGGCATTTTGCGATTAAATTTGGAGCTTATTCAGAAAAAGCTTTATCGTCTACACACGCGTGTAATCCCAAAGCGGGTCATTTTCAATCGACTGTAAAATCAACCCATCTTCGCCTGGGCATCTCCTTGGAATGTAAATCAATCTAAGAATGCGGTGTCTGATCTGCATCTTATTTATTTATTTATTTATTCACGTAGTTTTTTTATTTCAATGTCCTGATTAGATTTTTGCACATTATTTATACTTACTACGCAAATTTAAATAAACATTGCTAGTAATAAGATTTATGATTACATTTGTTTGTTTTGTATGTTTGTATGATTACAGCTGAAAGAAAGAAAGAACGAAAGAAAGAAAGAAAGAAAGAAAGAAAGAAAGAAAGAAAGAAAGAAAGAAAGAAAGAAAGAAAGAAAGAAAGAAAGAAGCCCATGTGAATTCGTCACTAAAATTCTAAAAAGTTAAAAATTTATCTTTGTTATAACTTATATCTTATTTCCATTACTCAGATACAGGCTAATCTGACATTTCGTTGTTCGCACATTGTTTTGCTAGAATACCAGAGGAATGTTTGTTTTATATTACTTTTTTTTCTTTTTGTAACACTGTTTGATTATTTAAATGCTTTTGTGAATTCAGTCTGGTAAATATAAAAAAAAACGTAAAGATGCCATTAATGCCTATGCTAATTGTTTTGTATTCATTATTATCATCTTGGTTGTAATGAACACCTCATTAAAAACTGCTTTATATAGAGAAAACTGGGGTTTACAGTGGTATTCATTTTATTTCATTTCTTGGCCAAAACATAGGTTGTGGGTACTCGTTGGAGCCACCTCACTGAGGCGGTTCTAACTATGTTTTAAGTATTGATGAGTTTACTTTGACGAATTAATTGTTTTTGAGATATCAAAATTGCACTATGCCGCACGGATGTATTATCGTAATGTGATTATTATTATTATTATTATTATTGTGATTATTATTATTATTATTATTATTATTATTATTATTATTATTATTCTATTCATTTATGTATAATCTAATGATTATTAGAAAAGTTTCTTATTTATTTATTAATTTATTTCAACTGTTAAATGATTTAAGATAAGGCGTATACCCTTTTTCTGGTGTTCTTTCCATGATGCTGTGAAAAAGAATATGCATGTAAACCAAACTTTATACAAAACAGACAGGTGATCAGGAATCAGTATGATTTTACACAAAAACATAGGTAGAAAGTACTTAAAAGAACCATATCAGTTTGGCGATTCTGTGCCCATATATTTTTTCAGCTCACTCAGCGGGGAAACATCACTGAAGACAATTATCGCTTTTTATGACACACGTAATGTGTATTGTATACCGGCTACTGACCGTCAGGAAGCCTGACGATTAATGGACACGCGCGCAATGTATACTGTATTACTGTCTTTCCGGAGAGATTAAAATTTATCGAATGACTTTATTCATATGCATTAAGTTCTAAGCAGAATCGGTACTATTTAGATAATGAGTATCTATTATTATTATTATTATTATTATTATTTTTATATCTTGGATCCAAAATACATGTTTGTTTTGTTTGTTTGATTTGAGGTTTAACGACCCCGTAAACACTATAGGTCATTTTGGAGACATTGCTTCCAATTTTGTGGGACTTTTACCCGACAATGAGATGAAATGATATCTCAAACCCTGTCGCCCAATGAAACAATAGGGTTTATAAGCACGGACGGTCCGACTCACGCCGCTTTGCCTGGGCAGGCTTAGATCCTCTAAGCGGTTTACCAGTACTGGTGTGCGGTCGGTTTCAGCTCTGCGCGGACGCATCATCCAGCCTATCTATTTCTTCAAGCCCCGATGGGCGGGGGCCGTGAAATATACATGTATACTGGGTCCAAGTTACGAGAATACATCCGTTTGACATAGTGCCTTCTTATAGGTTGTGGGTTTTTGCTAGAACCGTTGCTTTGAAATTTATTTTAATTGCTTCAACAGACAAATACATATTATCCAAGATTTGCTAGAGCCGTTCTATAGAGTACCCACAACCTATGTCTTGTACAGAAGAAAAGGTTTGGGATGATTGCTGGAAACGCTTCATTGACAACATAGTCTTTATTTTGCCCCCATCAACACTGTATATGTCATTTTGGAGTCGTTGCTTCCAATTGTGTGGGACTTTTACCCGACATTGAGATGAAATGGCATCTCAAGCCCTGCCACCTAATTACACTAATAGGGTTTATATGCATGAACGATCCAACTCGCATAGATAGATAGATAGATAGATAGATAGATAGATAGATAGATAGATAGATAGATAGATAGATAGATAGATAGATAGATAGATAGATAGATAGATAGATAGATAGATAGATAGATAGATAGATTATTGTGTCAATGAAGATCTGCCCGCATGAAACTCAGTAATTGCTTTAAAATGTGCCACCAGTAATATGTCTAGGAAAACCTTTTACTTTCTAAATCTTCAGAAACGCATTGTCTTTATTCAGTAATTTTTGCGTACAACTCGATATGACAACAATATCCTTCTATGTCCGCGGCGTAAAACAAATTAAATAAAAAAAATGTTGTAAATAATTATATTATCTAAATGCACGGCTAGTATTGTGGCCCAAAACAACAACAACAACAAAAAAGTAATATTCTGCATTTCAGCAGCCTCACTGAGGCGGTTGGTTCTAACTAGTACCCACAACCTATGTCTTGGTGCAGAAATAAAGAAAATAATGTATACCACCGAAGCCCCACTTTTCTCTATATAAGTGGGGGTTAGAGAGTTTTCATTACACGGACTTGCTATCGTGATGATAAATCGGTGATTATTTAAGCAAGAAGTGTAATCTCGGATGAGACCAGGGGTCTTAATTGTTCATTTTAGCTGAATTCTAGGTATATGTTATTACTTTCTAAATACAACTACAGGTCAAGTTGCCACTTACTGTGACTACTGTGTAAAACAGCGCGCGTCACGATACTTGGTGATAATTCGATTATCAACAGGTAGTCGGAAGTGTGGTTACTCAATGTATTGATTGATTAACAATCCATCATGAACGATTATATTGACGAGCGTCATCTACCTGAGCAGCAAAAAAAGAAAGAGCGCATATGATGAACTTTTCGTCAAAGATGTATCGTCAGTTAAGAAAACAAGAAAGATTTACTCGTTTTGCACGAAAAAAAAAAATAAGGAAGAGAAACATATAAACTAGCTAACGGACATTTGCAGCACAGGCCGCCACAATTACCTCTTCACGGGAAAGAGAATAATAAAGTATTCTTATTGCTTGTTGCTTGTTTAAAATATAGACTGTTGGACCTCATTAGAATCTCCTCGACGAGGCGTTCTTATGTGTGCTCAAACTCTGTGTTATCAGCATAAATGAGAATATAACAATATTTCATTTGTATTTTCAAATAAATAAATAAATAAATAAATAAATAAATAAATAAATAAATAAATAAATAAATAAATAAATAAATAAAGAAAGAAAGAAAGAAAGACAGATGAATATTATTTGTGAACAACTAAAAACTAGAATTGTATTATGCGAAGTTGTTTATCAATGGTGGCATGATAAGGCTTACTGAGTCATTAAATAGACAGATAGATAATCGGCCATTATTGTGTCAAGACAGATTTATCCGCATTAAAATCAGTAAGAGTATCTCCTCTGTATTTCTATGCTTACAACTCAGACTCAAGGTTCTCGTCTGAAAGGACACATTACGAAAACACGCCTATACAAATACATTGCAAATTTAATCACCAAACAAAGAAAATTTTCAGATGAAAAATTGTGTTATTTTTCATATTTCTGCTCAAAACATAGATTGTGGGTGCTCGTTAGAACCGCATCGGCGAGGCGGTTCTGTCGCGTGCCCAAAATCTATGTTTTTGAGCAGAAATAAGAAAAATAATTTATACCCCTCCAAACCCCAGTTTTACTGTACGAAAGTGGGGTTTAAGTGGTCAAATTTATATCGCCATGCTTTCGGGATGTAGCTCGATATAACAGTTATTTCACAGGCCGGTACGTAAACCTTGCAGACAACAATAGAAAGTATATACTTCTATATAACTGCTTTAAAATATGCGACCAATAATATGTCTGGAAAACTTTTAATTCGAAATCTTCAGCAAAGCACTGTCTGTATTTTTGGCATACAACCCGATACTCGATATTACAACAATATTAATGTCTGTGGCGTAAAACAAATTTAATAATTATTAAATGACATAAATAAATATATTATCAATATGCACGGCCAGTATTGTGGCACAAAACAACAAAATAAAGTAACAATTACATTTACATTTCAGCAGATTAGCGTTTTAGTCACTTTCTGCTGATCCGCAGCCTGCTAAATTCAGCAGGTTTTTCAGCGTATTAGACAGGCCACATTAAGATAGCATATCCGCGTGACATAGTGTTTTATTTTTTATCCATTTTATTTTTTTTCGTATCTCCAAAATGGCAATTCATATCTCACAAACGGTTATCTACTATGTCTTGGTGCAGATATTAGAATTGTAATATAGGTTTTCTCTATGTAAAGAAGGGGTTAAAGGGGGTTTCATTACATGGACTTGTGATTATGTGGCATTTCTAAACAATGTCAATTAAAATAATTCAACTGACACCCACCATAAAGTATTAAGTTTTTTTTTCCTTCTTCTTTTTTTTCTAATATATAAAGAAGAATATTTCAACACAAAAATAGGATTTTTGAGAACCAATAATATTTTGTGTTAAGCACAAAAAAGAATCACTTTTAAAAGAGTAATTTTTTTAGTAACGAAAGAACAGAACTTTATTTGGCACACCAAAAGAGCCAGTCCGAAATTAACTAGACATCAACTGACATGAGCGATTCTCGTTCAGTATCCCCCGGGGTCATAAAAGCGAAACTGATTTCAAACACAGCCGGCTTATAACACAGTTGAGATAACACAACAGGTACCTATTATAGGCCTCAGTCAAAGGGAGACAATCCAATATCGACTTGTAGTGTGACTATCAGGGAACAGGTGAATAGATTAAATGTCAGATAAAGTTGGCCATGCCCATCGAAGACTCAGATGAGCCTGCCATATAATCTAATCAGTGACTTCTCTTGCTGCATGAAGGAGCATTGGGCCCTTAGCTACCCTTAGAGCGCACAACGAAGACTCTGATCAGACTGCGCGGATGCGCAGGCTGATCTGAGTCTTCGTTGGGCCCACATGTCTTATTGTAGGTTTTGTCATGCGCTGGCTCATTTAATAAGGTCGAATGTATAGCACGCTTCAAACCAAATGGCTTTTATTGATCCCACTGCTATGACATGATAAAGAGTAAAAAAGAAAAAAAAGTTACATAACAGAGCATTACATTCCAATTAGGACAAAAGGAACTCAGGAAACATATTTCCAAAAAAAAAAAAAAAAAAGAAAAACAGTCCAACGAATGGACAGACTAGTGATACTAAATTTCAAAACTATGCATGAGTCAATAGCATATTCGAAAATATCTATTTTACATGTAATGCCACCTTTAGAGTTGTCCAGAAGTGGTCCTATAGTCGAACGGTCTTAATAATGGGTATTAAAACTTAATAAAGACCCAGTATGGGTTCTAATAATCAAGCGGTCTTTAAACCGGGTGCTCTTAAGTGAAATGGGTGCACCTTCAGGAGAGGAAACTCCTGCAAAAGTATTGTTGTCTTCCTTGTCAATAGTGGTCAACACCTAAAGGAACGAAATTGCTCCAAAGGAGCAAATTCTTTCCTTTAAGAGTAGACCCCTTTTTCAGTTGGGCTGAGCCTGTAGAAAAGCGAACAGGAAGTCACGAAAGTTGTCTCCCTTTGAAAAATGGCTGACAAATCTGCCAGGTGTTCCCATTCCCCTTCATAGCAAAACGGGAAAAGGAAAACCTGGAGTTAAACCTAGGCTACGCACGCTGACGTTAAGTCTGACGTCATAGCACGTACAGTAACATCAAAAACGTCGTACTATTAGCATCAAAATATGGCGGACGTCGGCAGTCGAAGAGACTGCTTTAAAAAAAAAATCTCAGAAATAAAAGACATGCTAGAAAAAGAATCTGACATGAATGTGATGGGCTTACCGAGACTCAGTGATGCCGGACAGTGACCCTCGTGAAGGACTTTTCCTTTGTAGCCCATGTAAAATTCTTATATTACATTTTTGCTGCTATTGCACGACCCGCAGAAAAAGCGACCGAATGAAGTCGGTTGATTTTCTAAGTGCCCTAATCTGTCATTCTGTCCGTAACTCGTTTGTGAAAATTGGTGATAGTGACTTAACCGCTTGGAATATTTAAACAATTTTTGGCATACTGATAGATATCAATGAGATCTAACCAATGAACTTGCGAAATATTACATTTCATTTAGTATAGCCTGGCCGAGGCGAAAAATGTGAAAATTTTCGAACTGCTTCTCCTTGGAAACCGTTGTGCCGATTGAAGTCAAATTTCATATGGAGCCTCTATGGGATGGGGGAAACCAAAATTGGCAATGGGGTCAAGGTCACATGACCAAAATGGCCGCCAAGCCATATATGGTCTGTCTGTCTGTCCGCCCGTAACCCGTTTGTGAAAATTGGTGATAGTGACTTAACCGCTCGGTATATTTAAACAATTTTTGGCATAATGATAGATATCAATAAGATCTAACCAATGAACTTGCGAAATATTACATTCCATTTAGTAAAGCCTCGCCGAGGCGAAAAATGTGAAAATTTTCGAACTGCTTCTCCTCGGAAACCGTTGGGCCGATTGTAGTCAAATTTCATATGGAGCCTCTATGGGATGGGGGAAACCAAAATTTGCTCATGGGGTCCAGGTCACATGACCAAAATGGCCGCCAAGCCATATATGCTAAAAACACTTCAAAAATAGTCTTCTCCAGAACCACTGGGCAGATTTCCATGAAACTTAATAAATAGCATCTGGGACGTAGGCCCATCATAAATTGCTAAAATGGTGACCCTGGGTTGACCTTGACCTTCTTTGTGCCTAGGTCAAACTTTGACACATATGCTTTTGTATTGGAAAAGCACGGAACCCGGGAAGGGACATCATTTTTTATTTTTATTATGTTGTGCGAACAAGATAATATCTTGAGCGGACAAGATATTATCTTGTTCGGACAACATATTATCTTGTTCGCACAAGATATTATCTTGTTCGAACAACATATTATCTTGTTTGCACAACATAGATCTTGGGAAGTTGTGCGGACAAGATATTATCTTGTGCGGACAAGATATTATCTTGTGCGGACAAGATGATATCTTGTGCGCACAAGATAATATCTTGTGGGGACAAGATAATATCTTGTGCGCACAAGATCTATGTTGTGCAGACAAGATATTATCCTGTGCGGACAAGATAATATCTTGTTCGCACAACTTAATATCTTGTGCGGACAAGATAATATCTTGTCCGCACAAGATAATATGTTGTCCGCACAAGATTATCTTGTGCGGACAACATATTATCTTGTGCGGACAAGATATTATCTTGTCTGCACAAGATTATATGTTGTCCGCACAAGATAATATCTTGTGCGGACAACATATTATCTTGTGCGGACAAGATAATATCTTGTCCGCACAAGTTCCCAAGATCTATGTTGTGCAAACAAGATAATATGTTGTGCGAACAAGATAATATCTTGTGCGAACAAGATAATATGTTGTCCGAACAAGATAATATCTTGTCCGCTCAAGATATTATCTTGTTCGCACAACATAATAAAAATAAAAAATCATGTCCCTTCCCGGGTTCCGTACTTTTCCAATACAAAGCATATGTGTCAAAGTTTGACCTAGGGTAAAAATAAAAAATCATGTCCCTTCCCGGGTTCCATAGAAAAGTGAGAATGTATTTTATCCTGCAAACGATTCAGAATACAGTACTAAAGTATAAGATATATTTTTGCTCCTTGCGATAAGGCGCTTTTATTGGGGTAACCGTTTCAGGTCCAGGTCACATAACCGGCCAAAATGGCCGCCATATCCATATATGTTAACACTCATAAAGCTAAAAGCATCCGGCGGGTCGTGCACTTCAGCTGAAGCACTGGTTTTAAATAATTGTTGGGGAAAATAAAAATGATTTTTTCCTGCAGGGAAAATATTCCTTTCAGGCGGGGATATATTTCCTTTCGAACCTTATCATACCCTATAACGCGCCTAAATCGGGACAAATTACGTCACGTCACAGCGTTTATTACGTCAGTTTTAGTCGTTAGAAGGCCAAAAACGGCCGATTTAATAAATGTAATATAAGCATTAATACATCTTGAGTTTTGAATACCGAAAATATTTCCCTCGAAACATGCAAATCTTATAAACAAACTCGTGCATTCGCACTCGTTTGTTTACTTGATTCGCAAGTCTCTCGGGAAAATATTTCCCGTATTCAAAGCTTAAGATGTATTAATCTCTATATATTCTGTATAAGAAACTTGAAAGGAACATCTTCTGGGGTCAGCAGTCATTACGATATAATATGTGTGTGATAAAGTGCATTTTTCCATAGCTCAAGAAAGGTAATTTTTCTGATGAAAATTTGTGATATTTTTCTTATTTATACTGCAAACATAGGTTGTGTGTGCTCGTTAGAACCGCCACATTGAGGCGGTTCTAACGAGTACCCACAACCTATGTCTTGGAGCAGAAAAAAGAAAAATAATGTATACCCCGTAAACCCCAGTTTTTCTATATAAAGTGGAGTTTAGGGGTGTTCATTTCACGGACTTGTTCACGCGATGAAAACTACACATTACAAAAACACGCCTATACAAATGCAGTGTAAACTTTACCGCCAAAAACAAACAAAAAAGATTTTTTTAAGATGTAAACTTGTAATATTTTTCTTATCTCTGCTCAAAATATAGATTGTGGGTGCTCGTTAGAACCGCCTCATCGAGGCGGTTCTAACAAATACCCACAATCCATATTTTAGAGCTGAAATACGAAAAATTAGCAAACCCCTGTAAACTCCAGTTTATTCTATATAAAAGTAGGGCTCAAGGGGTCAAAATTATATAGGAGCGGTTTCGTGATGAAGCAGTTAAATTTTGACCCCATTGAACCCCACTTTTATACAGTAAAACTTGGGTGTGCGGGGTAAACTTTATTTTTCTTATTTCTGCTCTAAAATATAGATTTTGGGTACTCGTTAGAACCGCCTCGATGAGGCGGTTCTAACGAGTATCCACAATCTATATTTTTAGCAGAAATTAGAAAAATATCACAATTTTTCATCTTAAATTTTTCATTTTTCAGCGAAAAAGGTTACAATGAATTTGTATAGGCGTGTTTTCGTAATGAAATAGAAGTGAAGACAATTATCAGGATCCCGTCGTTCCAAGCATCGTATGGGAAACTATCGAAAACGTAAATGTTAGAAGACAAAAGGCTTGACGTTTCTGTCGCTTGGATTTCTTTCAAAGATGTCAGCTTTCAATTTATTATTCCGTCAGGGCCGTGGGTAAGTTCATTCTAACACTTTTGAAAGAATTCCTAAAATTTACCATTTTGGTGGCAAACCGTTAACATTTAAATGAGAAAGTTGGAAGGAGGCCTTCATGCGGACTGAACAAATTGTCTAAATCGCGAAGGAAGTAAGGGCGAGGATTGTGGCCACGTAAAATCGATTTAAGCCACCCGTTCCAAGGCGGTTCTTCTGTCATGGTTTATTTTTGTTATGGCTTGTCTTTGAGTGTGTGTATCGCTTATATTATTTTGCTTTGGATAGCCAGTTGGCCATTTTGTGGGACAGTAACAGAGTGTCCTTTTGGTTTTCGGCTATTGATTTTTTCATTAGGATCTAGTTGTTTCATGTTTCCCTTTGGTGTCTCTGATGGGAACTGTGGGTTAATTGTATCGATTCCTGATCATTGCATTTACTTCTATTTTTATAAGGAACCAGTGCTTTAGATGAAGTGCACGACCCGCCGGATGTTTTCAGCTTTATGAGTGTTACCATATATGGGTATGGCGGCCATTTTGGGCATGTGACCTGGACCTAAAACGGTTCCTCCAATAAATGCGCCTTATCGTAAGGAGCACAAATATGTCTTATAGTTTAGTACTGTATTCTGAATCGTTGGCAGGATAAAATGCATTCTCACGTTTCCATATGTGTTAAAGTTTGACCTAGGCACAAAGAAGGTCAAGGTCAACCCAGGGTCACCATTTTAGCAATTTATGATGGGCCTACGTCCCAGATACTATTTATCAAGTTTTGTGGGAATCTGCCCAGTGGTTCTGGAGAAGACTATTTTTGAAGGGTTTTTACCATATACGGCTTGGCGGCCATTTTGGTCATGTGACCTGGACCTCATGAGCAAATTTTGGTTTCCCCCATCCAATAGAGGCTCCATATGAAATTTGACTTCAATCGGCCCAACGGTTTCCGAGGAGAAGCATTTCGAAAATTTTCACATTTTCGCCTCGGCGAGGCTATACTAAATGGAATGTAATATTTCGCAAGCTCATTGGTTAGATCCCATTGATATCTAACAGTATGCCAAAAATTGTTTAAATATTCCAAGCGGTTAAGTCACTATCACCAATTTCACAAACGGGTTACGGACGGACAGACAGACAGACCATATATGGCTTGGCGGCCATTTTGGTCATGTGACCTGGACCTCATGAGCAAATTTTGGTTTCCCCCATCCCATAGAGGCTCCATATGAAATTTGACTTCAATCGGCCCAACGGTTTCCGAGGAGAAGCAGTTCGAAAATTTTCACAATTTTCGCTTCGGCGAGGCTATACTAAATGGAATGTAATATTTCGCAAGTTCATTGGTTAGATCTCATTGATATCTATCAGTATGCCAAAAAATGTTTAAATATTCCAAGCGGTTAAGTCACTATCACCAATTTTCACAAACGGGTTACGGACGGACAGACAGGCTGACAGACTGACAGAATGACATAATGACACGGTGATTTTAGGGCACTCTTAGAAAATCAACCGACTTCAGTCGGTCGCTTTTTCTGCGGGTCGTGCAATTAGTTCATTCTTGTACATTTCATCGATGTATGAACTCCTGCGAAGCACACACAAACTTAGCATAACGTTATTCGGGCTTCCTACAGTTTGTCAATAGCACAAAGTCGGTAAAAATTCTATTGACAAACGTTTGTCAATAGCACAAACTCGGTAAATATGCTATTGACAGACGTTTGTCAACAGCACAAACTCGGTAAAAATGCTATTGACAGACGTCTTTCAGATTTCAGAGTCGAAATGCGAAAATTGTTTTTCTTTTTATATTTCTTTTGTACAAAATTGTAATTTTAGAAGGGCAGTTGTCGACTTATGCCATGGAAAAGTGCTCTGTATTTGTTCGCTTATTTATAAACATGTCAGGGAAAAGTGCGGGGAGGTTAACTGACCGGCTAGAATTGACCTAAATTGTGTTGATCAGGAGGATGTGGGTTCGAAACCTGGCGGCGTCGGCAACATTCTTGCGTAACGATTGATCATGGACCCACTGATTCAAGCAGGGCGGTTATCAATTTTTATAGAAAGCATGCGTATGTATGTGTTAACCGTTTCCGTATAAGATTTTCTTGTGATTGTGGATAGACAAAGTGACCGGCTCGATATGACCTAAATAGTATTAATCAGGAGGTCGTGGGTTCCATGCCTGCCGGGGTCACCAACATTCTTGCTCGGAGCTTGATCATGAATCCGCTGACATGTATGTGTTCACCGCTTCCGTGTAAGTCTGTCTTGGGAAATTGTGGATAGGTAAATTGACCGGCTTGATATGGCTTATAATGACCGGCTTGATATGACTTAAATAGTGTTGACTGGGCAGTAAACTCAAATACAGACAAACAAAACAGATAATAAGAACTAGCTAAATTAACTTTTTATTACATAATAAGATAAGACATGTGAAAACATACGATGTGGGTACTCATTAGAAGTGCATTGATGAATCGCTTCTAATGAGTACCCACAGCATATGTTGTCATGCATACATAAGAAAGGTAATATTTGAGCTTGATCATGAATCCGCTGACATGTATTTGTTCACCGCTTCCGTGGGCCAAACCCGCATCATCTATGGCTCCAGTCGAAAGTTAATTCAAACCGCTTCTAGCGGAAAGTAGCAATTCCATGTTTCGCTTTAGTGTACATATTTCATCCTCAGCATTTGAAACAACGGTTTCAATGCTACAAACCTAGGATGCAGATGAGCCCTTAGAAAAGATGGGCGATTTCAACAACAGTATTGGTTAAATTTTGCCCTACCGACACATTTTTGCGCCCTCTCCCCTCTACCCGCTAGATATTTTCATGTAACCAAGAATCGTACTTAAATCATAATCTGACTTTTAGATACTTCAACATGAGTAGTAGGAGAGAAAAGACAGAGAAATATGATAAAATACAAAAGTTACATGAAATCTATTATGTTTATGTTTCTGTCAGAAATGACAGGAAAAACAGAAATCCTTGAAAAGAAATATAAAAAAAACTTTCGCATTTCGACTCTGAAATCTGGAAGACGTCTGTCAATAGCATTTTTACCGAGTTTGTGCTACTGACAAATGTCTGTCAATAGCATTTTTACCGAGTTTGTGCTATTGACAAACGTCTGTCAATAGCATTTTTACCGACTTTGTGCTGTTGACAAACGTTTGTCAATAGCATTTTTACCGACTTTGTGCTATTGACAAACGTTTGTCAATAGACACTCCGTAAAATTTATGATAATTATTATGATAACTGAAATTATTTTATTATGTTGTGACATTGCTTTCGACGTCATTGTTGTTTATGAACTGTGAGGATTCTGACGCATTTGACAGGAATATTTTTGCATCGCACGAATCAATTTCTTCTACGATTTTTGAACGATTTTATTTCTTTTCGCAAATGGCAAAAATGTGAAAAAAGTAAAACACTAAAAGCTAAACATATGTGCAGCAACATCGACTGCATATTAAACTAAAGCTTCAAAGGTTTGAAATTGTGAAGCTGCAAAGAATTATTAATCTTATAATTTCTCTCCAACTATGTTTAAGGACATAAAAATCAGTTGGACCGAACCAAGTAGAAACGTGTCTCCAGACATTGCCGCACAGCGAAGACTCAGACCAGGCTGTGCATTTGCATGTGAAGTCTGGGCATTTCCTTGACAGGAATGCAATATAGCATTATGAAACACGCCTATACAAATACATTGTAAACCTTACCCGCCGAAAAAAAAGAAAATTTTAAGATGAAAAATAATGATATTTTTCTTATTCCTCCTCAAAATATAGATTGTGGCTACTCGGTAGAACCGCCTCGATGAGGCGGTTCTACCGAGTACCCACAATCTGTATTTTCGAGCAGAAATAGGAAATATAAGGTTTACCCCTGTAAACCCCAGTTATACTATATAAAAGTAGGTTTCAAGGGTGTCAAAATTATAAAGACGTGTTTTCGTGATGGTATACTTTTATTTCTGTAGTTTTTCACAGATTCCTTACCGGCCCCGATATCTCAGTTGGTAGAGTGTCCGCTCTGGGGAACGGGAGGTCACGGGTTCGATCCTGGGCCGCGACATTGTTTGTTTTTGTTTGTTTGATTTGAGGTTTAACGTCCCCGTCAACACTGTAAAGGTCATTTTGGAGACGTTGCTTCCAATTTTGTGGGACTTTTACCCGACATTGAGATGAAATGACATCTCAAGCCCTGTCGCTCAATCAAACCAATAGGGTTTATTAGCATGGACGGTCCGCCTCGCACTGCGGTTCCTGGACAGGCTTAGATCCTCTAAGCGGTTTACCAGTACTAGTGTGTGGGCCGGAGTCAGCTCTGCGTGGAAGCATCATGCAGCCCATATATTTCTTCAAGCCCCTATGGGCGGGGGCCGCCGGGCCGCGACATACCAAAGTCGTTAAAAATGGTACTAGCTGCTCCTCGCTTGGCACTCAAATTTACGGGGTAGAGCTAGGACTGGTCTACCCAGTGTCAGGATAATGTGACTGGGTGTGGTATCATGTAATGTGTCTGGGACATGATACTTCAGTGAGGCAGCACTATAAAAGTGAGCATTGAGCTCCCTGTCGCAACCAGACACCGTCGTGATATGACTGAAATATTGTTGAAAGCGACGTTAAACCCGAATTCACACACATTCACAGATGCAAAGTAGGATGCAATAAATCAATAAAAATGAGCAGACATTGTAGAAATAAAGGGATTTCACAACACGTGTAATTAACTTCTGTCAGATCAGGCTGTGCATTTGCGCGGGTTTTGGGGGGCCTTTATTTCACGGACTTGTTCACGTGATGTAAAAGCATTGGAGGCTAGATCGAAAGGTTTTGGTTCGATCCTACGGGTACCGAGGACTGTGTTTTTGAGCAAGACATTTTATGGGGTTTCTGAAAGAGAATAGTATACAGGCCAGTAATACTGATGATGTTTGTATTGTGTATAAAATGCATTCACATTGAATACTTACCTTCGGCATGTTTAAATGATACATTTTTCAAAACTAAGTGTGTCAACGGAAGCGTGACCCTCTCTGACAGGCATTATCCAGTGAAAACATTCGCTAGGCGGCGCAGCGGTTTGTTATGACAGAAAAATACAATCAACGCGAGAAGAATACATTAAGCCAGTGTCATGCGATCGAGTATTGTTGTGACCCTCATAATGGGAATGGTGACCGGCACTGGATTTCCGCACCGACCGTAATGTTTAGTGATGCTGGGCTTGTGTAAAGGCGATATACAGACTCGACTCGGTGAATGAGAGAGATGGTCGGTTTTAGTCAGAGAGATCATACTTACCTGGTTTTGGGGAAGATTTTCCGGACTGATTTCATGCATATACATGGACTTGGTATGATGTTTTGTTGGAGTGGTCCATTTTTGTACTAGTAGAACAGTGAACCAAGTTTGCGGATGCATCATGAAAATACACCTATATGAGCCCCGCCAAGCGCATTTGTGTCTTCGAGCATTCCGTCATGACAAATTTTACCTTCGCATGCCCAGACATTCAGAGGGGCTAGGGATATGGCTTTCTGTCTGAAGGTTCCTCTTGATTTACTGCTTGTATGAGCGAGCAGCGATGGTTCTGGCGAGACTGCGCGGATGCACAGGCTCGTCTGAACCTTCGCTGCTCGCATAGGCGATAAGTACCAAAATCGCTTGACGGGGCCCAATATTATAATTTTGAACCCCTCGAACCCCAATTTACTTAGTAAACTAGGGTTCGCAGGGGTATACATTATTTTTCTTTTCTGCTCAAAAACAAAGATTGTGAACACTCACAGCCTATGTTTGGAGCTGAAATATGAAAAATATCAGGATTTTTATCGGAAATTTTTCACTTTTTTTGGCGGCAAAATTCTCAAAATATTGAAATAAGCATGTATTCGTAATGGGCAACTGGCACTGGTTTGTTGGATCCATTGATGGAAATTGTCGGAGATGTGGTATTTGGGAGGCGATATACAGGGTCACATGGCAGAACTAGACATATGGTCGGTCGGTTATCGTCAAAGTAAATTACAGATCTTTAGGTTTTGAGGAGGTGAGGTGAAGTGGCTTGTTGCATCCACTGATGGGGTTTGGTGGAGCTGTAACATGCGGTCGGCTTGATCCAAGTCGACATGACACATGGTCGATTGTTTTGGTCAACGGAAGTCACAGTGATCTAGAGTTTTGCGAGGGTGGCCTAGACTGATTTGATGTGTCCACTGATGTTCGATCAAGCTGTGACTCGTGATAAGCGAGATAAAAATACGATACATGCGCTCGATCGTTTCCTTATTAAAAAAGTGGGTCGCCGTGACTTATCAGTTTAACCATTACCGATAAAATTATGAAGTTTAAATGCCGTCGTACCTTAGAAATTGAGATATGGCTATTGACGACGGACGAACGAAAAAGCAAAGAGATGAACGGAGGAACCAAAACTGTCATTTAGAGCCGTAAAAGGAATTTTTCACATGGGTGTTTTATCATTAGAGCGATTCATATTATGTTTGCTCGCTGCAACAAATATGAAAAACAGGCACTCATTTAGAACAGTGTAGTATTAAGGGGAATGTGTACACCTTCAGGGGAGGCAACTCCTGTAATAGGGGGTCAACCCTTAAAGGAAAGAATTTGCTCCCGAGGAGAAAATTCTTTCCTTTAAAAGTTGACCCCTTTTTCAGTGGGACAGGGCTTATAGAAAAGCGAACAGGAAGTCGAGAAAGTTGTCTACATAACGTGAACAAGTCCGTGAAATGAACACCCCTTAAACCCCACTTTATATAGAGAAAACTGGGGTTTACGGGGGCATACACTATTTTTCTTATTTCTGCTTCAATACATAAGTTGTTGGTACCCGTTAGAACCGCCTCAATGAAGCGGTTCTAACGAGTTCCCACGACCTATGTTTGCGGTGTAAATAAGAAAAATATCACGGATTTTCATCAGAAAAACAGCCATTTTGAACATTTGAAGAAATGCACTATGTCGCAGAGGGGTTTTATCGTAATGAGAATGAAAAATGGCGGAAACTATGCTAGGTGTTCCCCTTCCCCTTAAACAGTTGAAAACAAGTGTTAATATATACAATATTTTATTAATATTATATCAAAAGTTTGTATCTACAAATTCAGCAGTATAAAGTCATAATGTGGTACAGCGTCTTCAACACAGTGGTGAATAAGGAGAATTACTTCACCTCTATAGAAGTCAGGATACAGGCTGATTAGCCTTTCTACGGAACCCGGGAAGGGACATGATTTTTTTTATATTATAGGTTGTGCGCACAAGATAATATCTTGTGCGGACAAGATATTATCTTGTTTGGACAACATATTATCTTGTCCGCACAAGATATTATCTTGTGCGCACAACATATTATCTTGTGCGGACAACATACTATCTTGTGCAGACAAGATATTATCTTGTCTGCACAAGATATTAAGTTGTGCGACCAAGATACTATCTTGTCCGCACAAGATAATATCTTGTCTGCACAACATAGATCTTGTGCGGACAAGATAATTTCTTGTTCCCACAACTTAATATCTTGTGTGCACAAGATATTATCTTGTCCGCGCAAGATAATATCTTGTCTGCACAGGATCATATGTTGTGCGAACAAGATAATATATTGTCCGCACAAGATAATATCTTATTCGCACAACTTCCCAACATCTATGTTGTGCAAACAAGATAATATGTTGTGCGAACAAGATATCTTGTTCGCACATGATAATATGTTGTCCACACAAGATAAATTATGTTGTCCGCACAAGATAATATATTGTGCGCACAAAATATTATCTTGTCCGCACAAGATAATATCTTGTTCGCACAACTTAATATCTTGTTCGCACAACATATTAAAAAAAAATTCATGTCCCTTCCCGGGTTCCGCACCTTTCTTAAATGGACTACAGATTATTAATACAATCCTTACACACTAATCATATGAGTTTTGATGAAGAAAATACATTGCTGCATCACGAAAACACGCCTATGTAATTTTGACCCACTTGAACCCGACGTTTATAAAGTAAAACTGGGGTTTACAGGGGTAAACCTTATTGTCTTATTTCTGCTCTAAACATAGATTGTGGGTACTCGTTAGAACCGCCTTGCCAAGGCGGTTCTAAGGAGTATCCACAGTCTAAGTTTTTAGCAGAAATAAGAAAACTATGGCAAATTTTCATCTGAAATTTCCATTTTTCGGTGGTAAAATTTACAAAGTATTTGTACAGGCGTGTTTTCGAAATGAATGGCCCCTCATGTACAGACTAGCTATTGTTGCAGTCGAAGGAGCAAGCAAAAACGGACTTAATATATATTTCAACAAAACATCAAATCCACTTTTTCACATAGTGTTGGCACACAGTTCATGAATTTCTAGTATGCCTTTTTGACTTACAGATCATTGAATACCTTTACAAGATTTCATTAATAGTTTTTTGTGAACCTTAGATGCCTAGGAATGCTAACTTCTGAAATCAAGAAGATGCAGGGGTTGGTCAAATATCATTTTGTAGGGAATGTAAGACGGAAATGCAAGTCGAAAAGAAATCTGCATTATTTAATTTGCATAAAAAAGCACGTGCCAAAAATTAAAAAAAAGAAATGGTACCGTTATTAATAGTTACATTCTTCTATATAGATTACGTATTTCATTACGCAAACACGCCTATACAAATACATTGCCACCTTTATCGCAGAAAAAAATGAAAATTTTAAAATGAAAAATTGTGATATTTGTCTTAATTCTGCTCAAAATATAGATTGTTGGCACCCCGTTAGAACCGCTAATGAGTACCCACAATCTATATTTTGGAGCAGAAATCAGAAAATAAGGTATACCCCAAGAAACCCCAGTTTTACTATGTACAAGTGGGGTTTTAAGGGGGTCAAAACTATATAGGTGTGTTTTCGTGATGTCAACAAAACATCAAATCCACTTTTTACATACTGTTGACGCAAAGTTCATGAATTTCTATTATGCCTTTTTGACTCACAGATACTTAAATACCTTTACAAGATTTCATTAATAGTTTTTTGTGGACCATAGATGTATAGGAATGCTAACTTCTGAAATCAAGAAGACGCAGGGGTTGGTCAAATATTTGGTAGGGAATGTAAGACAGAATTGCAAGTCGAACAGAAATCTGCATTATTTAATTTGCATAAGAAAGCACGTGCCAAAAACTAAAAAAAAATGGTACTGTAATTAATAGTTACATTCTTCTAGATTAAGTATTTGAAAAGGATATTGTCTCTGAATTTCAAAGCCAGTCGAAGGTCCCAGGGGGAATTTATAGTATAGGCAGTGATCCACCGTCCGTCGTCCGCGCCCGCGTCAACATTTTCAAACGACATATCTTCAACTACTTAGCCAATTGAAACCAAATTACATGTGGAACATCTGTGCGAAGAGGGAACACAACTTTATTCTTAAGGACTGGGTCACATGACAAATATGGCCACAATTCCCATATATGATATCTTTAAAAATTTTCATCTCAGGAACCAAACGGCCGATCACCTTGAAAATTGATATGCAGCATTGGGGACTCAGGCCCTACCATGTTTGTTCAAACGATGACCTTAGGTTGACCTTCACCTGTTTCACGTCAATGTCAAATTTGGTCACTTAGACATTTGTATGGAAAAATGCCAAAACGGTAGATTTTCTGATTGCATGGTAGCCTGTGACGTCAGAACTGATATTTGTAATCAGCTGAATGGAAGTTTATCAATTCCAAAGGTCAAGATGATGTACTGACCTTTGTCTTGGATGGCTCAGAATCAGTATTTTTAACTTCTTCTCCACTTAAACTGCTGGACTGATTGAAGCCAAATTTCACGTGAAGCCTCTATGGAAGGGGAAACGAACGAAATGAATCACATGACCATATATGGTCAAAACATTTAAAATCCTCTTCTCAGGGACCAAATAGTCAATGACCTAGAAACTTGTATACACATTGGAGACTCAGGCCCTACCAAGTAAGTGCAAATGACCTTTGGTTGACCTTGACCCGTTTTGAGTCAAGGTCAAATTTGATCACTTAGACATTTGTATGGAAACATGCTAAACAGTGGATATTTATCAATTTCCCGCGGTACATCGTAAAGCGGGAAATTTATGTCTTAACAGAACCGGTTTATCAAGTTGTGAGCAGTGAGTAGTGTTGGCACGTGGAAAAGAATAGCTAGTAGTTTTAGGGCGTGAAGAAATCAGTTCTACGCGAGATCTTGGTACACACACATCGCTATTTTGTACAAGAATTTCAAGATGGACACAGACTCAGAGTTTGATGAAAGACAAAAGCAAAGGCACAAGAAGTGATGCAGGAAGGGCAGCAGCGATTACTCAATGAAACGAATGGCCTGAAAGACCTCATTCAAAAGCTAAGTGATCAGAGTTCTGTTTCAAATGAAGAGCAACTTCAAAAAATAACAACTATCGTTGCCACGGGCGAAATGCCAAAATTTAAGAGAACAAGTAACGAAGAGCAGTTCAAAGTTAATTCTAAAGTAATAATTAAACTTGACGAGGCCGAGCAGTCTGTTGATAACATGAACGCTGATAAGACTAAAGAGAAAATCATCGAAGGTAAGGTGTATTCTTATAAATGTACTATAAAAAAAAGTAAGAAATGAATAAAAAGAGAAATAATAATAATAATAATAATAAAAAAATAATAAAAAAATGCATAAGTCCTTGAGTATCGTAGACGAAATACTCAAATTTTGCTAAATTAGAGGGAGAACGGTTATATGTCCGCAGTCTGGTTTGTTAAGTCAAAATTAAAAAAAAAAAAAAAAAAAAAATGTAAGTTGTTAATAGGGCTTGCTAGCAAAACATTTGAAGCATACGTAAAGGTATGCGCAAATGAAGCAAAAGGATGGGCAAACGCATAATATATATGTATATGTGTGTGTATGTGTATATATGTGTATGTATATGTATATATTTATGTATATGTATATATATATAGAAGTAAAAAAAAAAAAAAAAAAAAAAAAAAAAGGAAATGGGAAGAGTATGCTGGCATATCCCACTGTTTGTTTAATATGAAGTATGCTCTTACAGTGCAGTGTCTTGTTTAAATAAGCAGGTTAACAGCTGCTTTGAAATATCCGAGTCACAGATGCGGCCTAATTGGCCGAAAGCTAGCTAGTCCGGGCCAGGAAACCTGTTCATTTCATATTTTTCAGTTCTGGAGTGTATTCTTTGCTTCCTTTTATAGAACATATTGTTAATTGACACGTCATTTTGATTGAAATGAGGTATAAAAAAAAAAAAAAGTTGTCCTTGAAATATGTAAAAAAAAAAAAAAATGTATTATGGTTCCTTAAGTTTGTTTGCAAATATTGTATATTTCAGCTAAAGATCTGTTGAAGCACCGACAGAAAATAATAAAGTTAGCTGATCAGTCAGAGTTAGGATGGCGTATGGTGGCAGAATACGAAACAAATCCTATAGCTAGTGACAGCGATGACGAGAAAAGAATATACAAGGCTGAAGCTCGGGCTACGAGAAAGATGAAAGCGGAAAGAGGGGCGAAGCGAGGTCGACTGAGAGGGTATCCATATAGACGTTTTACGAATAAAAGAGTGGTCGATAATGGTCAGAATGATAATGGTCGGGTTCAAGGTCAGCAAGCAAAGAGGCCAGGGCTTTGCTTTGCATGTGGTGGTCCTGGTCACTGGAAATTTGAGTGTCCGTCTACGAAGGCCGCTGGAAATACCAGTAATAATAAGATAAGTAGTGTTTTGACTTTTGCATGCAAAGACATGGCGCTTGATAAAAAGGTAAGTGCAGATGTGAAATGTTTCTTAAATAAAACCAAGTCGCGTCAAAAATTGAAGAAATAGAGATTTCACCAGTAGGTAGGTTAAAAGATCGCACAGATAAATGGAAAGAGATTACTGATGATTCATATATTTCAGATGTTATTCAAACCGGTTATAAACTACCTTTTAAAAGTTCCCCGCCGAATGTTTTGTTAAGAAATAACAAGTCAGCAAGAGAAAATATGTCTTTCGTAAAAAATGAGGTTAGCAAGTTGTTAAGTCGTGGAGTAGAGACTGAGGTGTCAGAAGCCCCAGACGTAGTGAATCCGCTTACTGTCGCTTATGGTAAAACTGGAAAACCTCGCTTAGTACTTGATTGCAGACATATAAATCAGTATTTGCATACTTTTAAATTTAAGTAAGAAGATATTAAGGTAGCAGAGGCAATGTTTGAAAAGGGGTCGTTCCTTTTTACTTTTGATTTGAAAAGCGCCTACCACAGTATAGTGGTCACAGATCCTATTTAGGCTTTTGTTTACCAGAAGGGAGAGCAAGAAAATTTTATGTTTTCAACTCTTTGCCGTTCGGCTTAGCAACAGCTGGTTATATATTCACTAAAGTTCTGAGAGTAGTGGTTAAATTCTTGAGGTCGAAAGGTCATAAAATAATAATGTTTTTGGACGACGGAATCGGTGGTAGTGACAAGTTAGTTGATGCGGTAAGATCAAGCACGTTTGCTAGAGAGAGTCTCCTGGGTCTTGGTTTCCTACTGGCTCATGAGAAATGTCAGTGGGTACCAGTACAACAGGTAACTTGGTTGGGACATTATATTGACATGAAAATCTATAAAATATTCATTACTGAAGAGAGAATTCAACGTCTAGAAAGGGCGATTGACTCTCTTTTGTTTCAAACTGAAAGAGACCAGTATAACTTGATTCATGTGAGGGCACTGGCGTCAGTGGTAGGTCAAATAATATCATTACAGAACGTAATAGGAAAAAAGGTAAGACTGAAGACACGCCAAATGTACAGGTGTATTCTGTCAAGGGCAAGCTGGAATGCTCCCGTGATTGTCTCAGAAGAGGCAAAAGCAGAATTAATATTCTGGAGAAACACTGCTAGGCATTTGAACGGCACAGGTAAGTGTTTGGACAAAAAATCATTTTATGAGCTTTGCTTGTTTGCTGATGCAAGTAGTGATGGTTACGGAGGGTACGTTGAAACCAACGTAGAATTCATTAAAACTAGCGGTTCAAAAGTGCAGATTGGAGCTATTGATTTGAAACCCCCGGAAGTGGGTAAACCGTCTTTGAGACGGTGTTCTCTTGTTATGGAAAGTAATGTCATGAGGCCCCCGGAAGTGGGCATATCGTCTTTGGGACGATGTCCGGAATTCTGCGAGGGTAATATATCTGGACATGTGAGTGCAGGATTATTAGGTTGTAGGGATAATTTGCAGTATGTAAATTCCGATACAGAAAAGACAATGAACAAAGTAAAGGGCATCCGTGTATGTGAGGTAGGTAATACATCGGAATATGGAAAGAAAGGTTTGACTGGACTGGTTATTGGCGAGTGGGATGGCTATGAACGGTTGAAAAGTTCTACATGGAGAGAAACAGAGACGGTGAATAGAGTAATTAAAGGTAACTTAGACCTTTCGAGGAATAAGAACATAAAAATCTATTCAGATAATAAGAACGTACAGTCTGTATTGCAAAAGGGGAGTAATAAGACTGACCTGCAAGATATTGCTTCTGAAGTAAACGATTTATGTGAGCAGAATGACATAGTTAATCTTCCCGAGTGGATTCCAAGGGGTGAGAATCAAATGGCTGATGAGTTGAGCAGATGTAGAGATAACGATGACTGGTCAATAAATAATCAGGTATTTATAGAACTAAACACGAAATGGGGGCCTCATACAGTTGATAGATTTGCAACTCATTTTAACACAAAATGTAAGCGATTTAATTCTAGATTTTGGGTGCCTGGTACAGAGGGCATAAACGGCTTGGATACGGATTGATCGGGGGAGCTTAATTGGCTTGTGCCTCCACCAAGGCTCGTACTCAACTGCATTAAAAAAATCGAAGCTGAAGAAGCAAATGCATCTCTAATAGTACCGGTATGGAAATCTGCAGCGTATTGGCCAGAACTAATAAAGAAAGATGGTTCTTTCAAAAGTTTCGTCGTAGAAAATATTATACTACCCTCTAGAAATTTAATAGTGAAAGGCAAAGGGAATAATGGAATGTTTGGAAGGGAGCAATTAAGTTTTAAAATGATTGCTTTAAAAATACGCTTCTGATTAATTTTAGATGCCGGTTTACATTAGCCGAACACGGAGAAAGAAGAGGAACATTAATAAGCATTTATATATATCATAGGTGAATGACAGATTATTTCTGTTGTCTGTTTTTAAGATAAAATTAGCCGGCGTGTCCTATTTTTTTCAGGTGTTGGTCTAAGACATTCTATCCGGAAGCAGAATCTTGACAATGGAATCAGTTCTGCTGATAGTGGCGATTTAGCGGGAAGGATGGCAGGTTATGCACTAAGTTCAAAGGCCTTAAATACGAATAAAAAGTACTTTGATCATTTCAAACGATTTAAAGCATTTTGCGTTTCAAGAGGATTTGTATACAAACCAGCAAATCCAGTTCATGTGGCTATTTATATAACACATTTGCTAGACACAAATGCTTCATTCCATGTAATTTCTGCGGCTTATTACAGTATTAAATGGGTACATACAATAAATGATCTGCCAGATCCTACAGTAAACGGTTTGGTTAAAAATTTATTAGAAGCTGACAAAAGGCTGAAATCTGTTCCTATCAAAAAGAAAGATACTGTGGGCACGGATACGTTAATAGAACTATGTGATATGTTCTGTAATTCTGAAGATGTGTTACACTTACGAGACCTCACAATGATTTTATTAGGATACGCAGGATTTTTGAGATTCAGTGAAATTAGTCAGCTGAGGTGTAACGATGTCGAATTCCGGGAAGAATACGTGATTCTTAAAATAAGGAAAAGCAAGACTGATATATATAGGTCTGGTAAAGAAGTACTCATAGCGAAAGGTTCTTCTTCCGCTTGCCCCCATAGTATGCTTAAAAAGTATTTGCAGATATCTGAGCAAGATAACAAATCCGATATGTATCTTTTCAGAGCTGTAAATAGATCAAAAGGTAAAGCTAAATTGTTGGCAAAAAATAAACAGATCAGTTATACCAGGGCTCGTGAATGTATTTTAGGAAAGTTAAAACTTGTGGCACCAACTCTGAACCTTGGTACGCATAGCTTAAGAGCTAGTGGCGCTACTATGGTGGCAAATGCGGAAGAAAATGATGTCAATGAAAGATGCCTTTTAAGGCATGGTCCTTGGAAGTCGAGCGTTTCTAAAAATGGTTATATCAATGATTCTTTGGACAAGCGTCTCAGTGTTACAAAGAAGTTGAAGTTGTAGGAAATGTTTTGCAAAATTGAAATCATATGGCACATCCTAACATTTGATATTCTACGTATAAATCTCGCTATTTGCAAAGAAATTGTTTGTTATTTCTTTAAGTAGGTGAAGCTTAAGACTTATCAATTTCCCGCGGTACATCGTAAAGCGGGAAATTTATGTCTTAACAGAACCGGTTTATCAAGTTGTGAGCAGTGAGTAGTGTTGGCACGTGGAAAAGAATAGCTAGTAGTTTTAGGGCGTGAAGAAATCAGTTCTACGCGAGATCTTGGTACATACACATCGCTATTTTGTACAAGAATTTCAATTTTGCAAAACATTAAATGCATAAGATTGAGCAGAATCAAATAAGTAATTCTTTATTGTCTAAATATGTCATATTCGAGTGAGTAAACACTCAAAGAACGAGAACACAGGCTTGTGCTTCGGGTGCTGAAGCCAGCTTATATAGATGTGCCTTTTAGTCATTTCTGTATGTTCTGGTCCTAGTGGGTGAACATTGGTCTGTGTGAACGTTCCTGCTGGTCAGAGCATGGGTAAATCCTACCTCCCCCTCCCACCGGGAGTAGGGTTGGGTAGCCCGCTCGCAGCAAGTTGCGTCGAGATCCGAATAGATGAAGTGCATTTTCATTATTATTGTTATAAGACGTCCTATAATGTGTGCAATTATTCTTGAAGTACAATAACGACATACTTAAATATTGTAAGCTCTGCTAATGCTAGTGATATATACTGTGTCCATCTCCTTTTGACGCAACGTATAAATCTCGCTATTTGCAAAGAAATTGTTTGTTATTTCTTTAAGTAGGTGAAGCTTAAGACTTCTGATTGCATGATGGCCTGTGGCATCAGAAATGGTATTTGCAATCAAATGAATGGAAGTTTATCAATTCCCAAGGCAAAAGAAATTTGCTGACCGTTGTCCTGGATGGCTCAGATTCGGTATTTTTATCTCCTTCTCCACTTGAACTGGTGGGTGAATTGAAACCAGATTACATGTGGAGCGTCTATGGGAAGGTAGAACGACATTCTTTTCGTAAGGACTGGGTCACATGATCAATATGGCCGCCATGCTCATATAAAGTAAAATATTTAAAAATCTTCTTCTCAGGAACCAAATGACATATCATCTTGAAACTTGGTATGCGGCACTGGAGACTCCGGTTCTACCAAGTCTGTTCGAATAATGACCTTTTGTTGACCCTGACCTGTTTTTCGTCAAGGTCAAATTTGGTCACTTAGACATTTGTATGAAAAAAGCCAAAACAATTTATATATCTGATATTTGCAATCAGCTGAATGGAAGTTTATCAATTTCCAAGGTCGAGGTCATTTACTGACCTTTGTCCTGGATGGCTCAGATTCAGCTTTCTTTATCGTCTTCTCTTCTCAAATTAAACTAGTGGGTTGATTGAAACCAAATTACATGTGGAGCCTCTATGGATAGGGGAGATGACATTTTGATTGTAAGAACTGGGTCACATGACCAACTACTCAGGAACCAAATGGTCGATAAGCTTGAAATTTAGTATGCAGCATCCGTGAGCATCGAGGACGGGGGAGCTACAAAATTGTTTTCAAATGATGACCTTTGGTTGACCTTGACCTGTTTAACGTCAAGGTCAAATTTGGTCACCTAGACATTTGCATGGAAAATGTTAAAACGATGGATTTTACTGATTGTATGGTAGCCTTTTGCATCAGAAATATCGTTTGCATTCAGCTGATTCGAAATTAATCAATTCCAAAGGTCTTGATTACTGACCTTTGTCTTAAATGGCTCAGGTTCAGTATTTCTATCTTCTTTTCCACTTATACCGCTAGGATGATTGAAATCAAATTATATATGGAGCCTCTCTGGGAAGGGGTAATGAAAGTTTGTTCGTAAGGACTGGGTCACATAACCAATATGGCCACCATGCCCATATACGGTAAAAACCCTTAAAATATTCTCCTCTGGAACCCAATGACCTTCAGACTTGAAATATAGTATAAGGGACTCGGATCCTACCATGTTTGTTGAAGTGATGACCTTTGATTGACCTTGACCTGTTTACGTCAAGGTCAATTTTGGTCACATAAATTTGTATCAAAAAGGTAAAACAGTGTTTTTTCTGTTTCTATTGTAACCTGTGGCATTAGAATTGATATTTGAAATCAGCTGAATGGAAGATATCAATTCCACAGGTCAAGGTCATTTACTGACCTTTGACCTGGATGACTTAGATTCAGTATTTTTGTCTTCTTCTCCATTAAAACTGCTCTGCTGATTGAAACCAAATTGCATGAAGAGCCTCTATGGGATGATGCAATGAAAGATTATTCCTTGGATTGTAATCATGTTTACGTCAAGGTCAATTTTGGTCACATAAATTTGTATCAAAAAGGTAAAACAGTGTTTTTTCTGTTTCTATTGTAACCTGTGGCATTAGAATTGATATTTGAAATCAGCTGAATGGAAGATATCAATTCCACAGGTCAAGGTCATTTACTGACCTTTGACCTGGATGACTTAGATTCAGTATTTTTGTCTTCTTCTCCATTAAAACTGCTCTGCTGATTGAAACCAAATTGCATGAAGAGCCTCTATGGGATGATGCAATGAAAGATTATTCCTTGGATTGTAGTCCATGACCAAGAAGGGCGTCATGTCTGTATGTATAGTGTAAACCACATGACCTCTGGTGAGCGCAGTGGCCCATGGGCCTCTTGTTTGAAAAACATGTTAAGTACAAGGTGTGATTTCATTTTAAATACCGCAAATTTGCATATTATGCAAATTTATGCCCATTATTTGCAATGTACTCTAAATTTCTTGATAACCGCCGAATATTTCGTAACTGCCAGATGCCTGTCTGAATTTTCATTACGCAAACACGCCTATACAAATACATTACCACCTTTATCGCCGAAAAAAATGAAAATTTTATATTTTTCTTATTTCTGCCAAAAATAAAGATCCTGAAACCCCAGTTTTACTATATAAAAGTGGGGTTCAAGGGGGTCAAAATTATATAGGCGTGTTTTCGTGATGAATCGTAATCACTGTGGCTACGCCCTAAAACTTTGAAAACAACTCAGTAGATTTTCAAACTAAAAGCAGTAAGGGAAAGCTTTGAGTATCAATTTTAAACTGCCCTACAAACAAGGTTATACTGACAAAAACAAAATATTTCGATGTTTTTGTCCGCGCCAATTAATGCAAATTAGATGGCATTACGCAAACACGCCTATACAAATACATTGCCACCTTTATTGCCGAAAAAATGAAAATTTTATGATGAAAAATTGTGATATTTTTCTTATTTCTGCTCCAAATATAGAGTGTGGGCACTCGTTAGAACCGCCTCATCGAGGCGGTTCTAACGAGTACCCACAATATATATTTTAGAGAAGAAACCCCCGTTTTGCTATATAAAAGTTGGGTTCAAGGGGGTCAAAATTATATAGGCGTGTTTTCGTGATGGTATGATTATCTATAGCTGTAATAACTCAGTCTTGTGTCTTACACTCCCTACAACATGCTACCTGCATAACGCATGTGTCTTGTTTGATTCAAAACTTAGCACTTGCAGACACCCATAAGGCCCTTTTCCCCGAGTAGTCACATTTTCATAACATTACTCATAATAGTAACCAATACTAAATTGAACATAGAAATAATTAAATATTTCTACTTTGTCCCAATTCTCAAATTGCGCACGAACAATTGCGGAATTGTCTTGCACAAGGTAGGAGTGTTTCTTTGTGGAACAAAGTAGAATTCCTACTTGATTAGGACCTTTTCGGAATTGTACCGATTCCTTGAATACATTCGTGTAATTTAACACACTAAAAAGAAGAATGTTTCTGCGCTAACATAAGCCTGGAAAGAGTATACGAGTGAAATATACCAAAATGAAACGCCATGCGTTGCACTGGCGCAGGGAGACATTCTAAGTAGTTTCTTAGTTTACAAATTTATGCATAAAGTTTAAAATATGTCTTTTGCTAGTTTATGAGAAATACTCAATGTTTCACAATAATATATTTTAAATAACCAACACTTGAACTTTATTTTAGCAAAATACTTGATTTAGTTATTGACATTTGAGTACACCAGATAAAGAACAGTTCAGTATGCATCAAAATCACAGCAAAGTCATATATACACAAGAATATCTACATTCAAAATAAAACATCACACACACACACACACACACACACACACACACACACACACACACACACACACACACATTATTGCACAAGAAACAACACATCTATCACATCTATCACTTCCCTACTGAAACGACCCCGTATGAGAGGATGCGCATCGTTATATCTGTACGTTCTCGTATCTATAGATATGGATTAGAGTGTTGGTTGCACGTTTGTTTTGTAACTGTATTTGCACCTTAATCCTTATCCTGGGGGAAATGACTACCGCTATCTCTGAAAACAGTGAAGATCCAGATCAGATGGCTGCTGAAGATTTACATTGATTGATAGTTAGAAATGGGTGTGGCAAACTAAATTATCCAGCAAGATAAGGGTTAATGTCACTGACACTTTCTCTACCTTAGCGGCTTGCCATGGCTAACCATGGCTTTTTCCTGAGTTTTGTTTTTTTTTAATCGGAGTTAACGCCCTCATCAACACTATTTGGAGATGATGCTTCCAATTTTGTGGGTCTTTTACCCGACATTGAGATGAATTACTTCTCTAAACCCCTGTCGCCTAAACCAACCAAAAGCGTTTTGTGTAGAGACGGTCAGATACGCACCACTTTGCCTAATCAGGCTTAGGCCCTCTAAGCGGTTTACCAGTACTCAGGTACGATCAGTTTCAGCTCTACGTCGAAGCATCAAGCAGCGCAATCTACGAGTATTTCTTCGAGACTCGATGGGCTGAGGCTGTTTTGCCTGAGTAATATTTTTTTTATATATATTTTGCTTTCATCGGATACGAACGGTCTTTTTTCTATGTTCGCTTGTATATAGTCCTTCCGAAAATTCCTATATCCAGGCAATCTTTCGAATTGTTCAAATGTGGTCTACAAGACCAATTGTGAACAGATCCAAAAGTGGTATTTGGCTAAAGGACACTAGGTATTACAAGAAAATACAAAGACAGTGCTTTTAAAAGAGGAATTAGTCGCACAATTTCAGTGTAGTAGGAAGAATAGTTTTGTTCTATCCTATATTGGTTGCTTATCGTGTTTTACCGGGATTACCCCTTCCAATCATGTACCCCGGTAAATATGGCTATTCAAACAGATGGCTCAGAATAAACCTCCAATTTACAAGGATGGACTTATCTCAGGTCAAAGAGGTAAGTCCTGACTTCAGAAACCCCGGGATGAAAGGCTTAAGTCATTTGTTAATATCGGAAAGATGTGATGATTACTCGAAAGACAGAATTTCTGTTTGTGTTTCTGCTTCTTTCCATTTGGTATCTTGGATGGAAGGTGAAAGGTATACCGATTGCTTATCATTGCCTTTAATTCTATTTTAAGAGGGTTAATTCATTCGTTTATATCGGGCAGATGCAATGACTACTTCAACCCGGTTTCCGGCCCCGCCCATCGGGGCTTGAAGAAATATATGGGCTGCATGATGCTTCCACGCAGAGTTGAATCCGACCCACACACGAGAAACCGCTTAGAGGATCTAAGCCTGCCCAGGCAAAGTGGTGTGAGTGTCGGACCGTCCATGCTTATAAACCCTATTGATTTCATTGGGCGACAGGTCTTTAGATGTTATTTCATCTCAATGTCGGGTAAAAGTCCCACAAAATTGGTAGCAACGTATACAAAATTACCTTTACAGTGTTAACGGGGACGTTAAACCTCAATACAAACAAAACAAATCGACCTGGCTGTAATTACATATGGGTTGAGTTTATAAAAAACGATTATGCATGAATTGGGATTTTCCCATGCGTGGAATAATCACTTCACTTTTGACTCTGATGCTCTTCTTGCTGCAGTCAAGCGCAAGTTGAAAGAAAGATTTATGTCATTTTGGAAGAATCGCATTTCAGGGGATGAGGGGATGAAAAAATTACAGACTTACAAATTGCTGAAATAAAGTTTTGGATTTGAGCCTTATCTTGATTATCTTCATGATAAAAGTATAACACATGATTGCTGGTGCATAACATCCTCTTGCCGCCCGCGACAACCAAAATTAATTATATACATCTTTGACAATGACATTCGACAGTGATAAGATAAACAAAATCTTCCATTCGTGATCATGTAAGTTAGAACCGCCTCTCTGATAAGCAAACACGGTCATGCATGTGTAAGCAAAAGTAAAATGCTCTAGAAAGGGTTATTCTTTGGAAGCAAGGAATACACCACAGAACTGACAAATATGGAGTGTACATGTTTTCTGGGCCAGACCAGCTAGTTTCGGCCATTTAGACCTACCAAATATTTTCATCAGAAAGGGTCATATCAGCTATGAAACAATGCACCATTCACTCGATCACGTTATCCAAATAAAGTAGAAGTAAAACAAAGATCAGGAATTGATACAATTAACTTACTCCATCCATAAAAGACACCAAAGGGAAAGAAATACAAACATTAAGCAACCAGACCATAATGGAAACCTAAACAAAGGGAGGCCATATGGACAGTTACTTTCCCACAAAATGGCCATATGGCCATCCAAAATTAAAAGACACAAGTGACACACACAGTAAGTAACAAACAACAACATAAATAAATCGCCACAGAAGAGCCGCCTTGGAACGGTCAGTGGAAGATTTCCACTGGGGGGCTTTTCCTATAATACATTGCAGTTTCAAGGTTGCTCAATAAAAGATTTCACTGAGATGATCGAGATGTTGCACTGATGAGTGAGGAGGCTTCCATGCGGACTGAACAAATTATTTGTCTAAATAGCGACGGAAGTAAGGGCGAGGATTGTGGCCACGTAAAATCGATTTAAGCCCCCCCCCCCCTCAATGGAATTCTGTCCACTGACTGTTCCAAGGCGGTTCTTCTGTGGCGGTTTATTTATGTTGTTGTTTGTTACTACTCACTGTGTGTATCACTTGCGTCTTTTTATTTTAGATGGTCATTTGGCCATTTTGTGGGAAAGTAACTGTCTTTATGGCCATCCTTTGTTTAGGTTTCCATTATGGTCTGGTCGCATCATGTTTGTGTTTCTTTCCCTTTGGTGTCTTTGATGGGTGGAGTAAGTTAATTGTATCGATTCCTGATCTTTGTTTTACTTCTACTTTAATGTCCATTCATCTGATTATCAGTTTTCGTTCTGTCTTAAAATGTTTCCAGTTAAGGTGACAACTAGTTTTCTATATCGGTACAGCTAAACCTACATCCGCCCAGTCGTCGCCAAGACACACGTTTTCGACACTACCATAACCAGATGAAATAATGTTTCATTCATGGTTTAAATAAAATTTTACCGACACAAATTTGTCGTATTTTCTTAATTCTGTTGTACACATAACTTGTGGGTACAACTTAGTGCAGATATCCACTACTTTTGTTTTGAGCCAAAGAAAAATAATGTATATCCACATAAACCTCACTATTCCCTTTATGAATGGACTTGATAATGTCTTATCATTACGAAAACACGCCTATACAAATACATTGTAGCATTTATCTCCGAAAAAATGAAAATTTTAAGATGAAAAATTATTATTATTTTCTTATTTCTGTTCAAAATATAGATTGTGTGTACTCGTTAGGACCGCCTCATCGAGGCGGTTCTAACGAGCACCCGCAATCTATATTTGAGAGCAGAAATAAGAAAACTAGGTTTACCCCTGTTCACGCCAGTTTTACTATATAAAAGTGGAGTTCAGGGGGGGGGGGGGGGGGTTCAAAATAATATAGGCGTGTTTTCGTGATGTACTTTTGCGGAAGTCGTAGTTCTTCAAACTCGCTCTAATCAGCTCAAAACTCTACACAATATGTCCATGTTAAGGTTAAATAAAATCGAAATTGTTTTATTGATTCAAGATTTGAGTGTTTCGTTAGTGAAGAGATCAATCCTCATCATCAGCCTCGATCATTGGAACTTCAACCTGCACAGGTTCTCCTCTGAATTCCTCGCTTGTTATGAAAATTTCCAAGGCCTCGTGTATAAACTTAAACTGATCCTGCAAAAAATAGTCAACAGAACTTTAATGTAACAAGAGTTTTTCTTTATATATCGCTAGCATAGCTATTCTGTGTTTATACTAAAGACAGACTATAAACATAAGATACACTAAGATACACAGAAAAATCCACAATAAAACGTCATAGCCTATCGTTGACACCAAGAGCAACGGCAATTATACGCACACTTAAGCATTCCAGGTAAGAAAATCAAAGCCTTGACATTACAGGTTGGTCGATTGCCGAAAAGAGTCCTGAGCTAAGTTTTGTTTTTATACCCAGTGCAAAATTTAAACACACTTTTAATTAGAGGCCCAATGCTTTCATTGGTTAGCAAGTTGTTAAGTCGTGGAGTAGAGACTGAGGTGTCAGAAGCCCCAGACGTAGTGAATCCGCTTACTGTCGCTTATGGTAAAACTGGAAAACCTCGCTTAGTACTTGATTGCAGACATATAAATCAGTATTTGCATACTTTTAAATTTAAGTAAGAAGATATTAAGGTAGCAGAGGCAATGTTTGAAAAGGGGTCGTTCCTTTTTTACTTTTGATTTGAAAAGCGCCTACCACAGTATAGTGGTCACAGATCCTATTTAGGCTTTTGTTTACAAGAAGGGAGAGCAAGAAAATTTTATGTTTTCAACTCTTTGCCGTTCGGCTTAGCAACAGCTGGTTATATATTCACTAAAGTTCTGAGAGTAGTGGTTAAATTCTTGAGGTCGAAAGGTCATAAAATAATAATGTTTTTGGACGACGGAATCGGTGGTAGTGACAAGTTAGTTGATGCGGTAAGATCAAGCACGTTTGCTAGAGAGAGTCTCCTGGGTCTTGGTTTCCTACTGGCTCATGAGAAATGTCAGTGGGTACCAGTACAACAGGTAACTTGGTTGGGACATTATATTGACATGAAAATCTATAAAATATTCATTACTGAAGAGGGAATTCAACGTCTAGAAAGGGCGATTGACTCTCTTTTGTTTCAAACTGAAAGAGACCAGTATAACTTGATTCATGTGAGGGCACTGGCGTCAGTGGTAGGTCAAATAATATCATTACAGAACGTAATAGGAAAAAAGGTAAGACTGAAGACACGCCAAATGTACAGGTGTATTCTGTCAAGGGCAAGCTGGAATGCTCCCGTGATTGTCTCAGAAGAGGCAAAAGCAGAATTAATATTCTGGAGAAACACTGCTAGGCATTTGAACGGCACAGGTAAGTGTTTGGACAAAAAATCATTTTATGAGCTTTGCTTGTTTGCTGATGCAAGTAGTGATGGTTACGGAGGGTACGTTGAAACCAACGTAGAATTCATTAAAACTAGCGGTTCAAAAGTGCAGATTGGAGCTATTGATTTGAAACCCCCGGAAGTGGGTAAACCGTCTTTGAGACGGTGTTCTCTTGTTATGGAAAGTAATGTCATGAGGCCCCCGGAAGTGGGCATATCGTCTTTGGGACGATGTCCGGAATTCTGCGAGGGTAATATATCTGGACATGTGAGTGCAGGATTATTAGGTTGTAGGGATAATTTGCAGTATGTAAATTCCGATACAGAAAAGACAATGAACAAAGTAAAGGGCATCCGTGTATGTGAGGTAGGTAATACATCGGAATATGGAAAGAAAGGTTTGACTGGACTGGTTATTGGCGAGTGGGATGGCTATGAACGGTTGAAAAGTTCTACATGGAGAGAAACAGAGACGGTGAATAGAGTAATTAAAGGTAACTTAGACCTTTCGAGGAATAAGAACATAAAAATCTATTCAGATAATAAGAACGTACAGTCTGTATTGCAAAAGGGGAGTAATAAGACTGACCTGCAAGATATTGCTTCTGAAGTAAACGATTTATGTGAGCAGAATGACATAGTTAATCTTCCCGAGTGGATTCCAAGGGGTGAGAATCAAATGGCTGATGAGTTGAGCAGATGTAGAGATAACGATGACTGGTCAATAAATAATCAGGTATTTATAGAACTAAACACGAAATGGGGGCCTCATACAGTTGATAGATTTGCAACTCATTTTAACACAAAATGTAAGCGATTTAATTCTAGATTTTGGGTGCCTGGTACAGAGGGCATAAACGGCTTGGATACGGATTGATCGGGGGAGCTTAATTGGCTTGTGCCTCCACCAAGGCTCGTACTCAACTGCATTAAAAAAATCGAAGCTGAAGAAGCAAATGCATCTCTAATAGTACCGGTATGGAAATCTGCAGCGTATTGGCCAGAACTAATAAAGAAAGATGGTTATTTCAAAAGTTTCGTCGTAGAAAATATTATACTACCCTCTAGAAATTTAATAGTGAAAGGCAAAGGGAATAATGGAATGTTTGGAAGGGAGCAATTAAGTTTTAAAATGATTGCTTTAAAAATACGCTTCTGATTAATTTTAGATGCCGGTTTACATTAGCCGAACACGGAGAAAGAAGAGGAACATTAATAAGCATTTATATATATCATAGGTGAATGACAGATTATTTCTGTTGTCTGTTTTTAAGATAAAATTAGCCGGCGTGTCCTATTTTTTTCAGGTGTTGGTCTAAGACATTCTATCCGGAAGCAGAATCTTGACAATGGAATCAGTTCTGCTGATAGTGGCGATTTAGCGGGAAGGATGGCAGGTTATGCACTAAGTTCAAAGGCCTTAAATACGAATAAAAAGTACTTTGATCATTTCAAACGATTTAAAGCATTTTGCGTTTCAAGAGGATTTGTATACAAACCAGCAAATCCAGTTCATGTGGCTATTTATATAACACATTTGCTAGACACAAATGCTTCATTCCATGTAATTTCTGCGGCTTATTACAGTATTAAATGGGTACATACAATAAATGATCTGCCAGATCCTACAGTAAACGGTTTGGTTAAAAATTTATTAGAAGCTGACAAAAGGCTGAAATCTGTTCCTATCAAAAAGAAAGATACTGTGGGCACGGATACGTTAATAGAACTATGTGATATGTTCTGTAATTCTGAAGATGTGTTACACTTACGAGACCTCACAATGATTTTATTAGGATACGCAGGATTTTTGAGATTCAGTGAAATTAGTCAGCTGAGGTGTAACGATGTCGAATTCCGGGAAGAATACGTGATTCTTAAAATAAGGAAAAGCAAGACTGATATATATAGGTCTGGTAAAGAAGTACTCATAGCGAAAGGTTCTTCTTCCGCTTGCCCCCATAGTATGCTTAAAAAGTATTTGCAGATATCTGAGCAAGATAACAAATCCGATATGTATCTTTTCAGACCTGTAAATAGATCAAAAGGTAAAGCTAAATTGTTGGCAAAAAATAAACAGATCAGTTATACCAGGGCTCGTGAATGTATTTTAGGAAAGTTAAAACTTGTGGCACCAACTCTGAACCTTGGTACGCATAGCTTAAGAGCTAGTGGCGCTACTATGGTGGCAAATGCGGAAGAAAATGATGTCAATGAAAGATGCCTTTTAAGGCATGGTCCTTGGAAGTCGAGCGTTTCTAAAAATGGTTATATCAATGATTCTTTGGACAAGCGTCTCAGTGTTACAAAGAAGTTGAAGTTGTAGGAAATGTTTTGCAAAATTGAAATCATATGGCACATCCTAACATTTGATATTCTACGTATAAATCTCGCTATTTGCAAAGAAATTGTTTGTTATTTCTTTAAGTAGGTGAAGCTTAAGACTTATCAATTTCCCGCGGTACATCGTAAAGCGGGAAATTTATGTCTTAACAGAACCGGTTTATCAAGTTGTGAGCAGTGAGTAGTGTTGGCACGTGGAAAAGAATAGCTAGTAGTTTTAGGGCGTGAAGAAATCAGTTCTACGCGAGATCTTGGTACATACACATCGCTATTTTGTACAAGAATTTCAATTTTGCAAAACATTAAATGCATAAGATTGAGCAGAATCAAATAAGTAATTCTTTATTGTCTAAATATGTCATATTCGAGTGAGTAAACACTCAAAGAACGAGAACACAGGCTTGTGCTTCGGGTGCTGAAGCCAGCTTATATAGATGTGCCTTTTAGTCATTTCTGTATGTTCTGGTCCTAGTGGGTGAACATTGGTCTGTGTGAACGTTCCTGCTGGTCAGAGCATGGGTAAATCCTACCTCCCCCTCCCACCGGGAGTAGGGTTGGGTAGCCCGCTCGCAGCAAGTTGCGTCGAGATCCGAATAGATGAAGTGCATTTTCATTATTATTGTTATAAGACGTCCTATAATGTGTGCAATTATTCTTGAAGTACAATAACGACATACTTAAATATTGTAAGCTCTGCTAATGCTAGTGATATATACTGTGTCCATCTCCTTTTGACGCAACGTATAAATCTCGCTATTTGCAAAGAAATTGTTTGTTATTTCTTTAAGTAGGTGAAGCTTAAGACTTCTGATTGCATGATGGCCTGTGGCATCAGAAATGGTATTTGCAATCAAATGAATGGAAGTTTATCAATTCCCAAGGCAAAAGAAATTTGCTGACCGTTGTCCTGGATGGCTCAGATTCGGTATTTTTATCTCCTTCTCCACTTGAACTGGTGGGTGAATTGAAACCAGATTACATGTGGAGCGTCTATGGGAAGGTAGAACGACATTCTTTTCGTAAGGACTGGGTCACATGATCAATATGGCCGCCATGCTCATATAAAGTAAAATATTTAAAAATCTTCTTCTCAGGAACCAAATGACATATCATCTTGAAACTTGGTATGCGGCACTGGAGACTCCGGTTCTACCAAGTCTGTTCGAATAATGACCTTTTGTTGACCCTGACCTGTTTTTCGTCAAGGTCAAATTTGGTCACTTAGACATTTGTATGAAAAAAGCCAAAACAATTTATATATCTGATATTTGCAATCAGCTGAATGGAAGTTTATCAATTTCCAAGGTCGAGGTCATTTACTGACCTTTGTCCTGGATGGCTCAGATTCAGCTTTCTTTATCGTCTTCTCTTCTCAAATTAAACTAGTGGGTTGATTGAAACCAAATTACATGTGGAGCCTCTATGGATAGGGGAGATGACATTTTGATTGTAAGAACTGGGTCACATGACCAACTACTCAGGAACCAAATGGTCGATAAGCTTGAAATTTAGTATGCAGCATCCGTGAGCATCGAGGACGGGGGAGCTACAAAATTGTTTTCAAATGATGACCTTTGGTTGACCTTGACCTGTTTAACGTCAAGGTCAAATTTGGTCACCTAGACATTTGCATGGAAAATGTTAAAACGATGGATTTTACTGATTGTATGGTAGCCTTTTGCATCAGAAATATCGTTTGCATTCAGCTGATTCGAAATTAATCAATTCCAAAGGTCTTGATTACTGACCTTTGTCTTAAATGGCTCAGGTTCAGTATTTCTATCTTCTTTTCCACTTATACCGCTAGGATGATTGAAATCAAATTATATATGGAGCCTCTCTGGGAAGGGGTAATGAAAGTTTGTTCGTAAGGACTGGGTCACATAACCAATATGGCCACCATGCCCATATACGGTAAAAACCCTTAAAATATTCTCCTCTGGAACCCAATGACCTTCAGACTTGAAATATAGTATAAGGGACTCGGATCCTACCATGTTTGTTGAAGTGATGACCTTTGATTGACCTTGACCTGTTTACGTCAAGGTCAATTTTGGTCACATAAATTTGTATCAAAAAGGTAAAACAGTGTTTTTTCTGTTTCTATTGTAACCTGTGGCATTAGAATTGATATTTGAAATCAGCTGAATGGAAGATATCAATTCCACAGGTCAAGGTCATTTACTGACCTTTGACCTGGATGACTTAGATTCAGTATTTTTGTCTTCTTCTCCATTAAAACTGCTCTGCTGATTGAAACCAAATTGCATGAAGAGCCTCTATGGGATGATGCAATGAAAGATTATTCCTTGGATTGTAGTCCATGACCAAGAAGGGCGTCATGTCTGTATGTATAGTGTAAACCACATGACCTCTGGTGAGCGCAGTGGCCCATGGGCCTCTTGTTTGAAAAACATGTTAAGTACAAGGTGTGATTTCATTTTAAATACCGCAAATTTGCATATTATGCAAATTTATGCCCATTATTTGCAATGTACTCTAAATTTCTTGATAACCGCCGAATATTTCGTAACTGCCAGATGCCTGTCTGAATTTTCATTACGCAAACACGCCTATACAAATACATTACCACCTTTATCGCCGAAAAAAATGAAAATTTTATATTTTTCTTATTTCTGCCAAAAATAAAGATCCTGAAACCCCAGTTTTACTATATAAAAGTGGGGTTCAAGGGGGTCAAAATTATATAGGCGTGTTTTCGTGATGAATCGTAATCACTGTGGCTACGCCCTAAAACTTTGAAAACAACTCAGTAGATTTTCAAACTAAAAGCAGTAAGGGAAAGCTTTGAGTATCAATTTTAAACTGCCCTACAAACAAGGTTATACTGACAAAAACAAAATATTTCGATGTTTTTGTCCGCGCCAATTAATGCAAATTAGATGGCATTACGCAAACACGCCTATACAAATACATTGCCACCTTTATTGCCGAAAAAATGAAAATTTTATGATGAAAAATTGTGATATTTTTCTTATTTCTGCTCCAAATATAGAGTGTGGGCACTCGTTAGAACCGCCTCATCGAGGCGGTTCTAACGAGTACCCACAATATATATTTTAGAGAAGAAACCCCCGTTTTGCTATATAAAAGTTGGGTTCAAGGGGGTCAAAATTATATAGGCGTGTTTTCGTGATGGTATGATTATCTATAGCTGTAATAACTCAGTCTTGTGTCTTACACTCCCTACAACATGCTACCTGCATAACGCATGTGTCTTGTTTGATTCAAAACTTAGCACTTGCAGACACCCATAAGGCCCTTTTCCCCGAGTAGTCACATTTTCATAACATTACTCATAATAGTAACCAATACTAAATTGAACATAGAAATAATTAAATATTTCTACTTTGTCCCAATTCTCAAATTGCGCACGAACAATTGCGGAATTGTCTTGCACAAGGTAGGAGTGTTTCTTTGTGGAACAAAGTAGAATTCCTACTTGATTAGGACCTTTTCGGAATTGTACCGATTCCTTGAATACATTCGTGTAATTTAACACACTAAAAAGAAGAATGTTTCTGCGCTAACATAAGCCTGGAAAGAGTATACGAGTGAAATATACCAAAATGAAACGCCATGCGTTGCACTGGCGCAGGGAGACATTCTAAGTAGTTTCTTAGTTTACAAATTTATGCATAAAGTTTAAAATATGTCTTTTGCTAGTTTATGAGAAATACTCAATGTTTCACAATAATATATTTTAAATAACCAACACTTGAACTTTATTTTAGCAAAATACTTGATTTAGTTATTGACATTTGAGTACACCAGATAAAGAACAGTTCAGTATGCATCAAAATCACAGCAAAGTCATATATACACAAGAATATCTACATTCAAAATAAAACATCACACACACACACACACACACACACACACACACACACACACACACACACACATTATTGCACAAGAAACAACACATCTATCACTTCCCTACTGAAACGACCCCGTATGAGAGGATGCGCATCGTTATATCTGTACGTTCTCGTATCTATAGATATGGATTAGAGTGTTGGTTGCACGTTTGTTTTGTAACTGTATTTGCACCTTAATCCTTATCCTGGGGGAAATGACTACCGCTATCTCTGAAAACAGTGAAGATCCAGATCAGATGGCTGCTGAAGATTTACATTGATTGATAGTTAGAAATGGGTGTGGCAAACTAAATTATCCAGCAAGATAAGGGTTAATGTCACTGACACTTTCTCTACCTTAGCGGCTTGCCATGGCTAACCATGGCTTTTTCCTGAGTTTTGTTTTTTTTTTAATCGGAGTTAACGCCCTCATCAACACTATTTGGAGATGATGCTTCCAATTTTGTGGGTCTTTTACCCGACATTGAGATGAATTACTTCTCTAAACCCCTGTCGCCTAAACCAACCAAAAGCGTTTTGTGTAGAGACGGTCAGATACGCACCACTTTGCCTAATCAGGCTTAGGCCCTCTAAGCGGTTTACCAGTACTCAGGTACGATCAGTTTCAGCTCTACGTCGAAGCATCAAGCAGCGCAATCTACGAGTATTTCTTCGAGACTCGATGGGCTGAGGCTGTTTTGCCTGAGTAATATTTTTTTTTATATATATTTTGCTTTCATCGGATACGAACGGTCTTTTTTCTATGTTCGCTTGTATATAGTCCTTCCGAAAATTCCTATATCCAGGCAATCTTTCGAATTGTTCAAATGTGGTCTACAAGACCAATTGTGAACAGATCCAAAAGTGGTATTTGGCTAAAGGACACTAGGTATTACAAGAAAATACAAAGACAGTGCTTTTAAAAGAGGAATTAGTCGCACAATTTCAGTGTAGTAGGAAGAATAGTTTTGTTCTATCCTATATTGGTTGCTTATCGTGTTTTACCGGGATTACCCCTTCCAATCATGTACCCCGGTAAATATGGCTATTCAAACAGATGGCTCAGAATAAACCTCCAATTTACAAGGATGGACTTATCTCAGGTCAAAGAGGTAAGTCCTGACTTCAGAAACCCCGGGATGAAAGGCTTAAGTCATTTGTTAATATCGGAAAGATGTGATGATTACTCGAAAGACAGAATTTCTGTTTGTGTTTCTGCTTCTTTCCATTTGGTATCTTGGATGGAAGGTGAAAGGTATACCGATTGCTTATCATTGCCTTTAATTCTATTTTAAGAGGGTTAATTCATTCGTTTATATCGGGCAGATGCAATGACTACTTCAACCCGGTTTCCGGCCCCGCCCATCGGGGCTTGAAGAAATATATGGGCTGCATGATGCTTCCACGCAGAGTTGAATCCGACCCACACACGAGAAACCGCTTAGAGGATCTAAGCCTGCCCAGGCAAAGTGGTGTGAGTGTCGGACCGTCCATGCTTATAAACCCTATTGATTTCATTGGGCGACAGGTCTTGAGATGTTATTTCATCTCAATGTCGGGTAAAAGTCCCACAAAATTGGTAGCAACGTATACAAAATTACCTTTACAGTGTTAACGGGGACGTTAAACCTCAATACAAACAAAACAAATCGACCTGGCTGTAATTACATATGGGTTGAGTTTATAAAAAACGATTATGCATGAATTGGGATTTTCCCATGCGTGGAATAATCACTTCACTTTTGACTCTGATGCTCTTCTTGCTGCAGTCAAGCGCAAGTTGAAAGAAAGATTTATGTCATTTTGGAAGAATCGCATTTCAGGGGATGAGGGGATGAAAAAATTACAGACTTACAAATTGCTGAAATAAAGTTTTGGATTTGAGCCTTATCTTGATTATCTTCATGATAAAAGTATAACACATGATTGCTGGTGCATAACATCCTCTTGCCGCCCGCGACAACCAAAATTAATTATATACATCTTTGACAATGACATTCGACAGTGATAAGATAAACAAAATCTTCCATTCGTGATCATGTAAGTTAGAACCGCCTCTCTGATAAGCAAACACGGTCATGCATGTGTAAGCAAAAGTAAAATGCTCTAGAAAGGGTTATTCTTTGGAAGCAAGGAATACACCACAGAACTGACAAATATGGAGTGTACATGTTTTCTGGGCCAGACCAGCTAGTTTCGGCCATTTAGACCTACCAAATATTTTCATCAGAAAGGGTCATATCAGCTATGAAACAATGCACCATTCACTCGATCACGTTATCCAAATAAAGTAGAAGTAAAACAAAGATCAGGAATTGATACAATTAACTTACTCCATCCATAAAAGACACCAAAGGGAAAGAAATACAAACATTAAGCAACCAGACCATAATGGAAACCTAAACAAAGGGAGGCCATATGGACAGTTACTTTCCCACAAAATGGCCATATGGCCATCCAAAATTAAAAGACACAAGTGACACACACAGTAAGTAACAAACAACAACATAAATAAATCGCCACAGAAGAGCCGCCTTGGAACGGTCAGTGGAAGATTTCCACTGGGGGGCTTTTCCTATAATACATTGCAGTTTCAAGGTTGCTCAATAAAAGATTTCACTGAGATGATCGAGATGTTGCACTGATGAGTGAGGAGGCTTCCATGCGGACTGAACAAATTATTTGTCTAAATAGCGACGGAAGTAAGGGCGAGGATTGTGGCCACGTAAAATCGATTTAAGCCCCCCCCCCTCAATGGAATTCTGTCCACTGACTGTTCCAAGGCGGTTCTTCTGTGGCGGTTTATTTATGTTGTTGTTTGTTACTACTCACTGTGTGTATCACTTGCGTCTTTTTATTTTAGATGGTCATTTGGCCATTTTGTGGGAAAGTAACTGTCTTTATGGCCATCCTTTGTTTAGGTTTCCATTATGGTCTGGTCGCATCATGTTTGTGTTTCTTTCCCTTTGGTGTCTTTGATGGGTGGAGTAAGTTAATTGTATCGATTCCTGATCTTTGTTTTACTTCTACTTTAATGTCCATTCATCTGATTATCAGTTTTCGTTCTGTCTTAAAATGTTTCCAGTTAAGGTGAAAGGTATTAGAAGACAACTAGTTTTCTATATCGGTACAGCTAAACCTACATCCGCCCAGTCGTCGCCAAGACACACGTTTTCGACACTACCATAACCAGATGAAATAATGTTTCATTCATGGTTTAAATAAAATTTTACCGACACAAATTTGTCGTATTTTCTTAATTCTGTTGTACACATAACTTGTGGGTACAACTTAGTGCAGATATCCACTACTTTTGTTTTGAGCCAAAGAAAAATAATGTATATCCACATAAACCTCACTATTCCCTTTATGAATGGACTTGATAATGTCTTATCATTACGAAAACACGCCTATACAAATACATTGTAGCATTTATCTCCGAAAAAATGAAAATTTTAAGATGAAAAATTATTATTATTTTCTTATTTCTGTTCAAAATATAGATTGTGTGTACTCGTTAGGACCGCCTCATCGAGGCGGTTCTAACGAGCACCCGCAATCTATATTTGAGAGCAGAAATAAGAAAACTAGGTTTACCCCTGTTCACGCCAGTTTTACTATATAAAAGTGGAGTTCAGGGGGGGGGGGGGGGTTCAAAATAATATAGGCGTGTTTTCGTGATGTACTTTTGCGGAAGTCGTAGTTCTTCAAACTCGCTCTAATCAGCTCAAAACTCTACACAATATGTCCATGTTAAGGTTAAATAAAATCGAAATTGTTTTATTGATTCAAGATTTGAGTGTTTCGTTAGTGAAGAGATCAATCCTCATCATCAGCCTCGATCATTGGAACTTCAACCTGCACAGGTTCTCCTCTGAATTCCTCGCTTGTTATGAAAATTTCCAAGGCCTCGTGTATAAACTTAAACTGATCCTGCAAAAAATAGTCAACAGAACTTTAATGTAACAAGAGTTTTTCTTTATATATCGCTAGCATAGCTATTCTGTGTTTATACTAAAGACAGACTATAAACATAAGATACACTAAGATACACAGAAAAATCCACAATAAAACGTCATAGCCTATCGTTGACACCAAGAGCAACGGCAATTATACGCACACTTAAGCATTCCAGGTAAGAAAATCAAAGCCTTGACATTACAGGTTGGTCGATTGCCGAAAAGAGTCCTGAGCTAAGTTTTGTTTTTATACCCAGTGCAAAATTTAAACACACTTTTAATTAGAGGCCCAATGCTTTCATTGTGCTGCTTATTAGGCCATATATGCCTAGCGTCACTTAATGGGACATAAACAAAAAGTTACAGACAGGGTCTCTACTGTTGTTTAAAAAACGGAAATCGATAGATAAGCCAAACGGAATAAAATCAACCTGGCGCCCCATATATTGTGACTGATGTGCGACCAATAAAGTAAACAGGTGGCGAGAGTATCCATTAGTCGCTTGTGCCTTTTATAGATGATAGGTTATATGCAAGATATGAGGAATCTCCATCAAATGAAAACATGTGTTCTAGCAATAAAGAGATAATGTTGAAAATAATATTTTGTGTGTTTCCAGCACGCCCATTAGAGAGAATACGGTACATGGGTGTGTTTCTTTGTATTGAAAATAATTTTCAGCCTGGAATGCGTTTCGAGTCCAGCCTAATAGATGCCCTGGTGCTGCCTTTGTTTACCGAGAGCGTGGAGTGAAAGGAACATTTTGTGTAGCAGCGTGTTTTTGGTGGATGAAACTAGCATTATTTGCAGTTTAAGCTACATATTAGTATCATAAATATAGTCAGGAAGAACCAGTCTAGTATTCACTGTTTAATGGATTGTTTTTTGTTTTGCATATCTAAAACTGTCTCTGTACTGTCAGCATGTCTGAGCCTTTACAAGTTACCATCTTTATTCATTCCTTTGTTCGCCATCTAGCATAATTTGTTGCGAGAAATGCAGCACGAGTGAATTTAGGCTTGTGCGAGGGCACTTTCCATGTCTTTCGGCGGGTTGCATATAAAACATTTAAAATAACATAATGTTGATTTGGAAAAGTATGACAAATTAAAGCCTTGACATCATAGAAAGTGATTCTGACTTTGGACTGTCTTGTTTAAGAAGTACAAGATTTAAATACACTTGTACTTAGGTCTCCTTTATTTTCTTTGTCATCACAACAACACGCCTATATAATTTTGACCCCCTTGATCCCCACTTTATATAGCAAAACTGTGGTTTCCGGGGTATACCTTATTTTTCTTATTTCTGCTCTAAAATATAGATTGTGGGTACTCGTTAGAACCGCCTCGATGAGGCGGTTCTAACGAGTGCCCACAATCTATATTTTGAGCAGAAATAAGAAAAATATCACAATTTTTCATCATAAAATTTTCATTTTTTCGGCGATAAAGGTGGCAATGTATATGTATAGGCGTGTTTGCATAATGAAGTACAAAATTTAAATACACTTGTACGTAGGTGTCCTTTACTTTCATTGTGTTGCTTATTAGGCCATATACGCCTAGCCTACCAGAATGGTAATTAGCAAATAGTGATGACTTTGATCAGACGCCACAGAATGCGTCTGATCCAGGTCTCCACTGTTTGTTAAAAATACGAAAATCGATGTATAACTCAAAAGGAATAAAATCAACTTGACACCCCGTATATTTTAACTTGACCTTTCTTTGTTTTTTGTCCATGTGCAACCAATAAAGACTCAGCTCATCCTCCTCTTGCGTAATCTGACCAGAGTCGATATTAGTTCTTAGCGGCTTTCGTTTCCGCTGACCGTTCCAAGGCGGTTCTTCTGTCGCGGTTCATTTTTGTTATGGTTTGTCTTCGGGTGTTTGTGTTGCTTATATTATTTTATTTTGGATAGCATATTGGCCATTTTGTGGGAAAGTAACTGTCCTTTTGGCTTTCCGTTATTGATGTTTCCATTAGGTCTGTTGTTTCATGTTTGTGCTTCTTACCCTTTGGTGTCTCTGATGGGTTGATTGTATCGATTCCTGATCATTGCCTTCACTTCTATTTTATAAATTATAGGTTATATTCAAGACATAAAGCCAAGGCTTCTTAATTTCTACCTTTATTTCAAACTAAATGAAAAGTCACAATTAAACCATGACTTCCATTTCCATCTGTAATGTACTTCTTGTTTCCAAAGGCAACGCTGATTGTGAAAATTCGATAGAAATTGTCCCAATGAGACACTTTCAACGAAAATTCACAATGTATGTTTGTAGAAGAATGCAAAAAGATCATTTTTGATGCCAAGCGGGACACCATTATTATATACTGACACATATTTTACAAACGAGTTTGTGTTCTTTGTCTACTTTGCTTTGTTCTTTTCTTCAAGAATGATCTTAAGGGAAATCAGTACATTTTCAGGGGAAGTATTCCGGCAAAAGTATTTCTGTCCCGTCTGAATAAGGGTCAACTCTTAAAGGAAACAATTTGCTCCTGATGAGGAATGTTTTTCCTTTAAGAGTAGACCCATTCTTCTGTGGGACCAGGCTTTTAGAAAAGCAAACAGGAAGTCCCGAAAATTGTCTCCCTTTGAAAAATGGGGTGAAACATCTGTCATGTGTTCTCATTTCCCTTAAATTGGCTACCACCAGCAAAACGGGATCTTCGAGCCCGTGCGCTTAGAAAAGGCTCAACTCATTTTCTACTCCATCTCATCCCCATCGCGCTTGGAGAAATAGATTGGTTTGCATGGTGCTTCTACGCAGAGCTGAAAATGATCACACAGGCGTACTGGTAACCTGCTTAGAAGGACTTAACCTGCCCAGACATAGTGGTATGAGTCGGACCGTCAAATGAATATAACCTTTTGGTTTCACTGGGCGACAGGGCTTGAGATGTCATTTCATCTCAATGTCGGGTAAAAGGCCCACAAAAATGACAGCAGTGTCTCCTAAAAGACCTAACCAGTATAGACCTGGACGTTAAACCTCAATTCAAACAAACAAGAACTTTCCCTGACTGCATATTTCTATGGTTATTCATATCTGATCTTAGTCTTCACTTGGCACAAAGGCTCGACGAAGCCGTTTCTCGCTTTGTACGGCTCTTAAATAATGATAAGTTATGTGGTTTGTTTGTTTGTTTTGTATGTTGTTTGAGACCAAGAATTGAACTAATAAAGTAGAAATGAAGTTTACCAGGTTGAGAATCGCTGAAGGTCGTCGATACTTGATTTTGTACACCGTATTGATAACGCTGAATGACAGTCCTCTTTCTATAGCGTCTGTGAGTTCATACAATGCACAAAATATTCCACTCCTTTCTGAACCATTGCTGTAGACAAGAACAAAATAACATTTGGACAATATGAATCATTTAACTTTGTTCTAAGGGTGTCAACTTCAATTTAAAATTTAAAAAAATGAATACACCGATAATGTTTTCATGTGAAAGATAACATGTAACATACATATCTAAATTAACTAGCGCCTATAAAAAACAGCGAAACATATGATAAAAAACAATGCACAACTCTTTGAGGAAATTCAAATGAAGGCAACTAAGAAGCATTAAACAACAAAGGTGCAGATCAGCTTATAAACGCGATGATTTTGATTTAGAGATTTTAAATTTCCTTTCTTGGATGGTGATGTTCCTCCTGTGCCATCTTACGGTGTTTATATTTCGCACTTAGTTCGGGTTACCAGAGTGTCTAGTTATGTAACTGACTTCAACACTCGTAATAAATTGCTAACTGCTAAACTTCCTTATCAGGGTTATCGGTATCATAAACTACGGAAACCCTTTTCTACGTTTTATAGACGTCATTCCGATTTAGTTTCTTTATTCTATGTTGGACCTTAATCTCTTCTTCAACAAGGCCTATCGGAACCCGAATTTTATTGTGACTTAGCTGACCGTTCCAAGGTGGTTCTTCTGTCACAGTTTATTTTTGTTATGGTTTGTCTTTGGGTGTTTGTGTCGCTTCCGTTATTTTATTTTGGATAGCCTATTGGCCATTTTGTGGGAAAGTAACTGCCCTTTTGGCTTTCCGCTGTTGGTGTTTCCATTAGGGTCTGTTGTTTCATGTGTGTGTGTTTCCCTTTGGTGTCTCTGATGTGAGCTGTGGGTTGATTGTATCGATTCCTGATCATTGCCTCCACTTCTATTTAGTATATTTATTCAGAAAAATATATGCTTGCAATGACTTAAGTACCCAATTTCGTAAGACAATTGTTCAATATAAAATACTAGGGACAGCATAAATGTTATACGACAGACTGCATGCATGTTACATGTATTCTACCGAATAACCGTTGATAACTTTGCTTCCCTCTTTAATTGCACCCGGCGGGTCAGACCTAAGCTTCTATGACCGTTCCAGTGTAAATGCTTACTTAAAAATTTACATTTAGGTAATTGTTGGTTGGTACCTGTTGATGCTCTGTCTCTGGTTGGACCGACCAGAGTTTAACTGTTGGTTTTCTGTGCTTCAGCATTTCAGTTATTTCATGCTGTCGAGTCCTCATCGTTGTTTCCTCTCTGAAATTGTTTGCTGTTTATGTTTCCGGAGATGTAGCACTGATGAGTTAAGAACCCTTCATGTGAACTGAATAAATTATTTGTCTACGCCGCGACAGAAGTGAAGGCGAGGATTTAGCCAACGAAGAATCGATTTAAGCTACCCAGTGAAATACCTTTCACAGACCATTACAAGGCCGATCTTCTGTCGCGGTTTATGTTTGTTAAAGTTTGTCTCTGAATGTGTGTATCGCTTATATATTTTTGTTTTGGAACCCAAATGACCATTTTATGGGAAAGTATCTGTCCTTTTGGCTTTCCGCTAGTGTTGTTTCCATTAGGTTCTATTTATTTTATGTTCGTGTTTCTTTCCCTTTGGATAGAAGCCTCCGTGGTGCAGTGGTTACGCTACTCGCCTTGTAAACCAGGGGTCGCAGGATCGATCCCGGGCTTCTCCAGACATTCGGATGAGTCTATAAACCGAAGTCCCGTCTCCGTATGACCTTAGCTGTCGGTGGGACGGTGGGACACCCACTCACTCACTCTTTCCCCTCGGTGTCTCCGATTGGAGGTGTGGGTTGATTGTATCGAGTCCTGATCATTGCCTTCAATTCTGTTAGCGTCCGCAGGATCTGATCATCACTTTACTGTTTGCACCCTGATAAGTACAATATGTCTAGTCTTTTATATTTAAAAATTCAAAACTTGCTAGTGTGTATAGCTGAGCAGGGCGCTGTGTGTTTTATCTGTTCGCAGTCCTCGAAGGCAAGTTTTGTCGTGTCAGGCGTAGCTGAGATTAGTAATAAGGAAAACTTACAGGCAATGAACTAACACCGGTCCAGGCTCGTACTTCTCTCTTTCAGCTTTCACAGCCCGGATAAGCCTCAGCATTGACACCGTGTTTGATGGCCTTGGACCTGACTCCCAGTGCTTCAACTGGAAAAGGCTCACCTGCAGGTCCTCATCCTCTGGTATTTTACCTTTACAACAGCTCTTCTAAAAATAAACAAAGAAAATACAATTTTGCCCCATCTCTCCACAAACGGTAGTCCGTACAAGGATGTCGTTCATATTGCTTGTGTGTGTGTGTGTGTGTGTGTGTGTGTGTGTGTGTGTGTGTGTGTGTGTGTGTCTTCATGCTACTTAATTCTTCTGTTCATTCTTTTCTTTCGATGGCATGAGATGGCTCTGTTTTTATCGTGGCTCTAGGAATTATACACTTATTTAGGATCCAGTTGTCCAAAACGAACAATGTCGTTAGCTAATGTGTCATTTAATTCGGTAAATAGACAACGTGTTTGCTGAAAAATATGTGTAGCTCATCATATGCAATCACTACTCATATTATTCCAGCAAAAAAACCTGAGTATTCGATATTTTACTTTTTAGACCAGTAAACATTTTGACCTCCAAAAACAGTCGAACTTCAATGACTCGAACACCTTTGGGACCACGAAAATCCGTTCGAGACAGAGGTAGTTCGAGCCACTGAGGGATACTGCCAGGAGGCATGATGGGGTTAATTTTACTATTTTAGGTGTTCTATGATGAAAATATATGCCGTGTGTACTCATTAGAATCGCCTCGATGAGGCGATTCTAATGAGTACACAAAGCATATATTTGCAAGACAAAAGTCGAAAATTCCGTAAATTATCCCGCACTACTTCATATGCAGAGGTCTTACCTACGGACTCAAACATTGGTTCGAATCAGCCATGGTAAACGAGCCATCGGTGTTCCAGCCATCGAAGTTCTACTGTATCTCGTTATGCGTACGCTGTTTTGAATAATTGAGACAAGATGTTTTTGCACAATGTGTTAGTAGCAAAGCTAGTAAATGGGTAAAATGTTAAAAGATATGTGCTAAGGAAATGTTTTTTATTTCAGCTCAAAACTTAGATTGCGGGGACTCCTTAGAACCGCCACGGCGAGATGGTTCTAACGAATACCCTCAATCCATATTTCTGAGCAGCAAAAATACAAATGATGTATAACCCTGCAACCCGCAGTTTCACTTTATAAAAGTGTGTGGGGATGAAGTTGGTCATTATGACAAAGGCTTGTTTGCCTGATGACAAATATTCAATTTAATTACCATAACTTACTTTTGAGTAATCAGAAAGTGTCAAAGAAAGTTGCTTATAATCATCTGTTTTGTCTATGTCACTGAGGCTGACAAAAATACCTTCGTGCTTCACTGTTTTCCCTTTTGTAGGCCAGTATATACCAAAGTCCTGCAAAATAAATCAATGCAAAGTAAGCCTTATACTGCTGAACACGACTACCCATGGGCCCCCGCCAATCGGGGCTTGAAGAAATAGATTGGATTGCCTGGTGCTTCCACACAGAGCTAAACCGACTGCACATGAGTACTGGTAAACCATTTAGAGGGTCTAAATAGATGTGAAGGCAATGATCAGGAACCGATACAATTAATCCATAACTCCCATCAGTGACAGCAAAGGGAAAGAAACACAAACATGAAATAATTGGAGCCCATTGAAAACATCGATAGCGGAAAGCCAAAAGGACAGTTACTTTCCCACAAACTGGCCAATTGGCTATCCAAAACAAAATAACATAAGCGATACACACACTCAAAGACAAACCATAACAAAAATAAACCGCGACAGAAAAGTCGCTTTGGAACGGTCAGTGAAACGAATTCCACCGGCGGGGTTGGGGACTTAAATCGATTTTTTTCACAGCTGCAATCCTCGCCCTTACTTCCGTCGCGATAATTTGATCAGTCCGCATGGAGGCCTCCTAACTCATCAGTGCAACATCCCCGAGAACACAAAAATTAAACAACCACAGCAATGAAACAACGGTGAGGACACGACAGCAAGACACCACTGAAATGCTGAAGCAAAAGAAAACCAACATTTTGACTCCGATGGACCCGACCAGAGACAGAGCATCGGGCACTAACCAACATTACATAAATTTAAATTCTGTTTAATTCTTAATAAGCCTCTACGCTGGAACCGTCATAGAATCTGAGGCATGACCCACCGGCGTTTAAATAAAGAGGGAAGCAAAGTTGTCGACCGTGATTGGGTTAACTACCATGCATGCAGTCTGTCGTATAACATATATGTTGTACCCATCTTTTTTGTATCGAAGAATGATTTTACGAAAAAGGGTGCTGACGTCATTGCAATTATATATTTTTATGAATATAAATACTAAGTTACCATAAAAGTCGTGTTCCGATAGACCTTGTTGCAGAAGAGATTTAAGTCCAAAATTGAATTTTGAAATTAAATCGGAATGACGTCTATAAAATTTCGAAAAGGCTTTGCGTAGTTTATGATACCGATAACCCTGATTAAACGTTTAGCAACTAACGATTTATTACGAGTGTTGAAGTCAGTTACATGACTAGACACTCTGGTAAATCGAACTAATTGCGAAACTTAAAAGCCATAGGATGCCGCACGAGGAACATCAACATCCGAGAAAGAAAAATTTACAATCCCAAAATCAAAATCATCGCGCTTATCATAACTTTTGCAAAAAGCACATCCATCTACAATAGATTGATGTAAATCTTAAAACAGGGCCTCGGTATCAGAAGACTTTGCTTTATTTAAGGAGGGTGGGGAGTAATTCATTTGTCTTTAGATTTTTTTATTTGCTTATATTTTGTAGCTTGGAATCTCTGCATTCGTTTACCGGTATAAAAATATAGGCATACCATGCTTTTTTCGAGCTTTTTAGCCTTATAAAGGGGTACAGTTTTCGAAATTATCGAATGTTTCAATAATTATCCCAGTCATTGACAAAGTGTCTATATCAATTGTTTAAAACAATATTTCTTAGTTTGGTTAAAAAAAAATGCATGCTAATGTCATGTTTGCGTACCTATGTGTGAAAGGCAAACTCTCTCACAGATTTTTGTCGAAACACCTATTTACAAATGTCCTTTTCTGCTTTTTTTGCTGTTTTGAGATGCAATTTTCGCTATATTTGAAAAAAGAATGCATTTTTCGTCTTTAGATTTTTCTTATTTTCACATATATTGTGTAATAATATTAGATAAACGAAATAGGCGTGAAATTTGACCATGTCACCAGGCATCTGAGAGAAATATTGCAGAAAAAATTACCCCACCCCAATGAAAATGGCTAAAAAAGCATTAAGATATTGTTTAAATGACAAGAACAAGGATTATACCTTTATTATTGCACATACTTTTGCTTCCTTAATGTGATATGAATCAAAGTATTTCATTTTAATTGAAGCACAATTTCATTTATAAGTTTTATGGTGTGAAAAGTGGATTTTTTCTGGCCAAAAAATGCATGTTCTGATATAGACATATTGTCGTTTTGTTCATGTTTAAAAGATATGAAGCCATTAACATTATCGCAGACGGTCAAACAATGTCAGATGTATGCTATTAATATACCTTGGAAACATTATTGTACATTTTTAGCTTTCTGTTTTGACAATTTATTACCCCACTCCCTAATGAAATGGGTTGAAATTGATAAAAAAAATACAATATGCTGCAATAAGCTGATGCAAAAGAATATAAAAATTTCCTTTTTCCCATTTAAGTTCCTGCCAGCGTTATAGGGAAAGGAGAAAAAACTTCTAATTATTTTTTTTCTATATGTTGACAAGTTTTTTTTTCATGCCATATTGACCGGAAACGCTATTTAATTATCTATTGCCAGTTTATGCAAACTGTGAAAGGGAGGTGAGATAAGTTATCCTTTTACTTTCCGAAAGTAGATAGAAGTGATGGCAATGACCAGGAATCGATACAATTACCCAACACCTCCGATCAGACACACCAAAGGGAAAGAACCACGAACATGAATAACTAGGCCGTAATGGAAACATCACTAGCGGAAAGCCAAAATGGCAGTTACATTCCCACATAGTGGCTTTCGTGGACCTTGAGAAGGCATTTGGTTGAGTGTCTCGGAAAGTCATCTGGGAGGCACAGAGAAAATTTGAAGTGGATGAGTGGAATGTTCGAATGGTCAAGTGGGTGTATGCTAATTCGCAGAGCCGTATGCGTTTTTGTGTTGGTTCCATTGAAGAATTCGAATTGAAGGTCGGTGTTCCTCAATGCTCTTTTCTCAGCCTATTGCATTTCATCATTGTGCTTTATGTCTTGTCATGCGAATTCTGCTCTGGGGGCCTTTGTAATCATAGCTGAATCACTTCAGTGTGCTACACCACTTCAAAGGCGTCGCCCAAAAACTTATCATATATATAGTCTGTACAATGCACGATAGCCCCGAACTGGCCTTGAAGAAAAAGATTGTGCTGCATGACACTAACCCAATCAAACATGAGTACGAGTAGACCGCCCTGCCCAGGTTAAGTGGTGCAAGACGGACGGTCCTTATAAACATATAGATTGGTTTCACTGGCCGTCAGGTTTTTCATCTCAATATCGGGTAAAAAGACCCACAAATTGGGAAGTAACCTCTCCAAAATGACCAATATTATGTTGACGTTAAAATGACTTCTCAAGCCTTGCCGCTCAACGAAACCAATAAGGTTTATATGCATGGGCAGGTTTAGACCCTTTAAGCGGTTTACTAGTTCTCACGTGGGGTCGGTTTCAGCTCTGCGTGAAAGCATCGTGCAGCCCGATGGGCTGGAGCCGGTACATTGACAGAATTCTGTTATGATGGTGGATGTGCTGGCATACAAAGGCTCCGTGTGGCACAACCTAAACCATCATCTTTATATTCGAAACAGATCAAAGTGAATTTTTCTTGTACACCCTTTTGCTTATGCTTGATTTTTGTTGATTTGAGGTTTAACGTCCCCGTCAACACTGTAAAGGTCATTTTGGAGACGTAGCTTCGAATTTTGTGGGACTTTTACCAGACCTTAAGATGAAATGTCATCTAAAACCCCGCCGCCAATTGAACGAATAGAGTTTATTAACATCGACAGGCCGACTCGCACCGCTTTGCCTGAGCAGGCTTAGATCCTCTAAGCAGTTTACCAGTAGGCCTACACCTGTTGAGTGCAAGATCCTAATTATGGGTGCTGGCACAGGCTATTTGTTCACTGAGATGGCTTAACAGTAATATAACCTGAGACTGCGACTGACAGTTAAAAGAATATTGTGCGCTGCCAGGCATTACAGTCTGCACTTTTAGTTACCAAATATGGCAGTGTTTTCTTTCCATATATATGACGTCACGCAAACTAAAGTTAACGTCACTATTGATGCATTGTTTTGTTTGTGTTGACAAAGTATGGCCGTGGAATATGTGAACTGATAGACTCTTCGAGGCTATATTTTTGACACCAATGGGAAAATAAAGTAAACATCGTGCGTTAAAGAGAGTTCAGATTTGCCATGGACAGCTGATGGACTGCAATCGGAGGAAACAAACCAGTAGCTGGAAAAATACAGGGTTAGTCTGTTTATCCCTCTATTTTCCTGTGCTTCCAGCCATGCGGACTAGACCGGAAAATTGTCTATGAAGTCGCAAAATAATTTATAACAAAATGCACATTGCAGTGGTTATTAAATGTTACAGAAACCGCAGAAAACACTTTGAAAACTAAATAGAAACAAAAATCATTTTTAGGTTAAAATTCGAACCTGATTACGACAGAGTCAATTATGCGCGACCCTCCTTTACTGATGTTCCGGGGAGTAAATTTGACTGATCAAGCCATCGAAATAGGCATTATCAATATTTGATAAATCATCCAAATTTCTAGAAATCGAGCTTAAAGCCCCCCCCCCCCTCCCCCCCAAGTGGGGTTTTTTTCCACTGGCCGTTTCGGGGCGGCTCTTCTGTGGCGGTTTGTTTGTGTTGTTGTTTGTTACTACTTGCTGTGTGTATCACTGGTGTCTTTTCATTTTGGCTGGCCATTTGGCCATTTTGTGGGAAAGTAACTGTCCTTATGGCCATCCTTTGTTTAGGTTTCCGTTATGGTCTGGTCGCTTCATGTGTTTCTTTCCCTTTGGTGTCTTTGGTGGGTGGAGTAAGTCAATTGTATCGATTCATGATCTTTGTTTTACTTCTACTTTGAGGGTGTCCTTGTAACGCTTCGTCTGACAACCATGGCAGCGTTTGCCTGTTTCTAATTATCCATTGAGGATTTTCTTTGGTAACCGTTCCTCGGGCAATTAACTTACTCCACCCATCAAAGACACCAAAGGGAAAGAAACACAAACATGAAGCGACCAGACCAGAATGGAAACCTAAACAAAGGAAGGCCATAAGGACAGTTACTTTCCCACAAAATGGCCAAATGGCCATCCAAAATAAAAAAACACAAGCGATAAACACAACAACATAAATAAACCGCCAAAGAAGAACCGCCTTGGAACGGTCATTGGGAAGATCATAGTGTAGATTATATTTTCTTGTCCTTTGGGATCATTGATTCCATTATGGAATTTTGAAAGTATCCGAGGGTCACTGATGAGGCCTAATTGGCCGAAACTAGCTAGTCTGGCCCAGAAAACATGTACACGCCATATGTTTTTCAGTTCTGTGGTGTATTCCTTGCTTCCAAAGGATAACCCTTTGATAGCACATATTTAAATCGATTTTACATGGCCATAATGCTCGCCCTTACCTCTGTCACGGTATACACTAATTTTGTTTAGTCCGCATGAAAGCTTCCAAACTCATCAGTGTAACAACTCCCTTTAAGCTTCCCTTAAGAACTTCAATATACCAACATAGTCTTTGGAACAAATTTTACTGGACCAAGCAAAATGGCGAGGCCTCATAAGAAGGGGTGCTAGTGAATATGAGGCAAAACAATCAGCGAAGCCAAACAGAAACGTGCACAGCGCAAAGTCAGAGCTAAGGCATCCCCAAAAGATCTATCTTCTAACCTCTGTTGCTCAATCTGCATCGGACAGTTCAGAGCTAGAATTGGTCTCATCAGCCATCTTAGAACACACAAACACGTATCATTTAAGATTGGTCATTGTCAGTTATGACTGACGAACTAGCATAAATAATTTCAGACCTTTAAGGAAGAAGTGAAGGCAATCGCCCATCAAAATGGCAGTAAAAAGAAAACATACTTTCTCTTTTGATTTGGCAGGATTTAGCATAACGATCACGTGACATTTCTCAGCCGCAATCAGTCTGTAGAAATCAACGATCGTTTTCGGAAGAGGCATCTGTGTTGTAATCATGTCTTTCTTAGACAGACTCTGAAACCGTAAGATTGAAAGTGCCAAAACAAACGTTATTATATTCAAATATACATGCTATAATGACTGTCAAGTCTTAGCGTGAATCAGTCAGGAATGCGTCACAATATATGATGTCAAGATGTCATGACAATGTAGGAAACATACTTAACGTCAAGATATATATCAGCTCGTGTTGTAACTGACGTCATGACAACTGGTATCAAGGTAGCAGCACAATTTATTGAACTTAACTGACCTCAATATTGCATCATAATGTTTGCAATCAACTAGCGTCAAGACATCACTATGAATAAACATGACATGTTGAACATTGATTCTGTACTTAAACTTTTGTTTTGTAGATAATTCATAACTATGTGCATAGAAAATTACGAAATTGTAGTAAAAAGTAACAAGAATCTCACTTGAGAAGCACCTGTTTCCAGTGATGTGTCAGCTATATGACTGTACAAAAGAGCTGTTACAGTCAAACTTCGATGGCTCGAACACCGATGGCTCGTTTACCATGGATGGGTCGAACCCATTCTTGAGCCCCTAGGGAAGTCCTATACTTAAGAAATAGTGGGGATAATTAAGGAGATTTTAGTCCTTTATCTTGCAAATGTATGCTGTGTGTACTCATTAGAATCGCCTCGATGAGGCGATTCTAATGAGTGCACACAGCATATATTTTCATTATAGAACACCGAAAAGATGTCTTAAAATATCTCGTTATGCCTCCTGACAGTAATCTCAGTGGCTCGAACTACCCCTGTCTCGAACAGATTTTCGAGGTCCCAAAGGTGTTCGAGCCATTGAAGTTCGACTGTATATCTTTGAACTGCCGGCCTCGGTAGCTCATTCGGATGCATGTCTGACTGGTGATCGGGAGGACGCGGGTTGGATACCTGCCGGGGTCGGAAACATTCTTTCATGGAGATTGATCATGAACTCTTTTCTACGGTCATTCTCTCCCTTCCGCTGATTTAAGAAGGGCAGTTGTCCGTTTCTAGCGAAAGTATGTGCACTGTTCTGGATAACCGCTTACGTACAAGTATAAGCCTTCCCAGGAAAAGTGTGGAAAGGTTAACTGACTGGCTCAAAAATGACCTAAATAGTGTTGACTGGGCCGTTAAACTCCTATACAAACAAACAAATCTTTGAACTAATTTCAATTAAAAAGACTGTATGTCAGTAAGAACAGTTTGACTTATTCAAAGAATACTCACGTCTATGTACACGGCGTTGATATAAGCACCACCTGGCAATACTGGGCGATACTGATCCTCTATAATGATAAAAAGGCATTACATAGTCAAATGCATAATAATGCATTGTTAGTATGGTTTTACATTGCATAGCTCAGCTCAGCTGAACTGAGTATAAACTCAGCTTTTACAGCTATGCATGGCCCGCAGAATTTGTTTTCTATCTGGAAAAATCGGATTAATTTGTCTTGGTGGTAAGGACAAATACTTCGTCATTATAAATAAACTATCTAACCCGATAAATCAACTTTCTCAGTACTTCAGGTTCGAGAAACCAAGTTCTGTAATTAAAGTTATGTGGTTTTCCTCCGGACACTCCGGTTTGCGTCCACCTCCCATGAACGATCACCTTTGGGACCATGAATATATGTTTGAGATAGAGGTAGTTCGAGCCAGTGAGGCTAAAATTAGCGGCAAGTTAGGAGGCATAAATGAACTGTATGCGGCAAACTAGAAGCGTAACTTTAGCCAAGCATTTAGTTTTGTGACGGGGCAAACAGAGTATGATAGTCTCTAGTTACATGGTTCATGGGAAGTTTGCTATGTTGATTTATAATTTTGTGATTTGATATGATACTTGTTTGCTTACATTGTTCATTGCTCATGAAAATGGTTGAGACTCATTCAGCATATTTGTCTGTCATTTTATTGATACACATCTAGTCAGATCAAGCAGGTTTGACCTGAGCTCGACTATATATATTTCCCCATGGTTTTAATGAAGGAAAGGAGTAGCATAAAATGATTGTTTTTGCAATTATCTTTAAAATAAATGTACGTTGTGTTCACTCAAACACCTTTGGGGCAATAAATATTTGTTGGAGACAGAGGCATTTCGATGTAAGCAAACAAGTATCGTTATCACAAAATGATAAATCAACTTAGCAAAACTTTCAATGATCCATGTAACTAGAGTCTATCATACTCTTTGTCTTTTCAATTTTTTGCAATAAATATATGTTGTGTGCACTCATTAAAATCGTCTAATCGAGAAAATTCTAATGAGGGCACACAACTCTTATATTCAACAAGAGGCCAATGGACCACAATGCTCACCAGAGCTCAGGGGGCCACTCCCCACTGGCAGCAATGTAAAATAATTAACCAAGGAAGCCCTGCACCCAAGGCTGCTACAGATAAAATTTGGACCCAATCAGAATAGTGGCTTCAGAGGTCTGATGTCGCTTGAAGACAACAGATGACAATTGACAATTTCCCATATGTGGCAACAAATAGGCCAAAAAGGCCATTATTAAAGAAACATTTCTATGATAGTTTGACAAAATATCTTGAGAGGCATTAATGTCATTTTTCAATTTTCCCCATTATAAGTCAATATAAACTCTTAACTTGCCATAGAAAAACAAACCAAAGAGCCAAATTTCATAAACCAGGGCTCAGGTGGGCACTGCCCAATGGAGCCCTGATTGGTGTCACTAAATGGGTCTTATAAAAAGGAACAGAGACATATATGGTTTAGCGGTGGGGATATGTATGGTTCCTGAGACGTAAGGCCTTTTAAGCAATGGAGGAATTCGGGCATGGCAGTTCCCAGAAAAGCCCAAGATTGTTGTCACTGAATATGTCTTATTATAAAGATCAAGAATATATATGGTTAAATGGTGGGGATCTGAACGGTTTCTGAGATAGGAGGCCCTTTTATGAAGTGGAAGGGAGAGAAATGGCCAATGCCGACCCCCCAAGACAGGGTTGACTGAATGTGTCTAATAACAATGAACAAGAATATATGTGATTATAGGATGGGGATTTGAATGGTTTCTGAGATATATGGCCTATTATTAAGTGGAGTCTTACCATCAGGAACAAGAATATATATGGTTTAGGGGCGGGGATCTGAACAGTTTCTGAGATTTATGAATTTTAATGATTAAAGGGTGGGGCATAGCCCGTGGCACCCCAATGCTGGTGTCACTGTTTGCGTCTTATCATAAGGAACAAGACTAGACAAAAGTGCCCAGTTGGGCACGTATACCCCAGGCCAGTGCCATCATCTCAGCTGAAAATAGCAATGTCAAAAGCTTCTTTGCATATACAAGCCATATTCCATAGAATGCCCATTTTCAAGATTCAAAGGGCAATAACTCTGAAAGTAGGAAAGCAAGAGTTATGGTTCATGTGTTCTGCACGTCGTCTCATAGTGTTTAACATTTATGTGAAGTTTCATGAAAATATATCAAGCGGTTGAAAAGTTATGGAGCGGACACGAAAATGCAAGTTAAAACATACAAAGGGCAATAACTCAAAAAGCAGAAAAGCAAGAGTTACGGTTCATGTGTTCTGCACGTCGTCTCATGGTGTTTAACATTTATGTGACGTTTCATGAAACTAGACAAAAGTGCCCAGTGGGGCCCGTATACCCCCGGCCAGTGCCATCACCTCAGCTGAAAATAGCAATGTCAAAAGCTTCTTTGCACATACAGGCCATATTCCATGGAATGGCCATTTTCAAGATTCAAAGGGCAATAACTCTGAAAGTAGGAAAGCAAGAGTTATGGTTCATGTGTTCTGCACGTCGTTTCATGGTGTTAAACATTCGTGTGGAGTTTCATGAAAATATGTCAAGCCGTTTAAAAGTAATGGAGAAGACACGAAGATGTTAGCAGACACATAATTTACAATCTTCAAAGAGAAATAATTTGTAATGTATGCAAACAAGAGTTATGGTTCTTGTGTTCTGCCCTTCCAATTATCTTGCTTTACATTTGTTTGAAGTTTCATGAAATTATCTAAAACGGTTTTGAAGTTACAGAGCTGACACAAGTGTATGGTAAAACTCGTAATATTCAAAGGGCAATAACTCTGAAAGTAGGAAAGCAAGAGTTACCATTCATGTGTTCTGCACGTCGTCTCATGGTGTTTAACATTTATGTGAAGTTTCATGAAAATATGTCAAGCAGACACCCAAACACACACAGAAAAGACGAAAACTATATACCCCCATGGCATACTCCGTATGCCGGGGGTATAAATATATCAAGTGGTTGAAAAGTTATGGAGCGGACACGAAAATGCAAGTATAAACATACAATGGGCAATAACTCTGAAAGTAGAAAAGTAAGAGTTACGGTTCATGTGTTCTGCATGTCGTCTCATGGTGTTTAACATTTATGTGAAGCTTCATGAAAATATGTCAAGCAGACACCCAAAACACACACAGAAAAGACGAAAACTATATACCCCCATGGCATACTCCGTATGCCGGGGGTATAAATATATCAAGTGGTTGAAAAGTTATGGAGCGGACACGAAAATGCAAGTATAAACATACAATGGGCAATAACTCTGAAAGTAGAAAAGTAAGAGTTACGGTTCATGTGTTCTGCATGTCGTCTCATGGTGTTTAACATTTATGTGAAGCTTCATGAAAATATGTCAAGCAGACACCCAAAACACACACAGAAAAGACGAAAACTATATACCCCCATGGCATACTCCGTATGCCGGGGGTATAAATATATCAAGTGGTTGAAAAGTTATGGAGCGGACACGAAAATGCAAGTTTAAACATACAAAGGGCAATAACTCTGAAAGTAGAAAAGTAAGAGTTACGGTTCATGTGTTCTGCATGTCGTCTCATGGTGTTTAACATTTATGTGAAGATTCATGAAAATCTGTCAAGCAGTTTAAAAGTTATGGAGCGGACACGAAAATGCAAGTTATAACATTCAATGGGCTATAACTCTGAAAGTAGGAAAGCAAGAGTTATGGTTCATGTGTTCTGCATGTCGTCTTATGGTGTTTAACATTTATGTGAAGTTTCATGAAAATATATCAAGCAGTTTAAAAGTTATGGAGCGGACACGAAAATGTTTACAGACACCCAAACACACACAGAAAAGACGAAAACTATATACCCCATGGCATACTCCGTATGCCGGGGGTATAAATATATCAAGCGGTTGAAAAGTTATGGAGCGGACACGAAAATGCAAGTTTAAACATACAAAGGGCAATAACTCTGAAAGTAGAAAAGCAAGAGTTACGGTTCATGTATTCTGCACGTCGTCTCATGGTATTTAACATTTATGTGAAGTTTCATGAAAATATATCAAGCGGTTGAAAAGTTATGGAGTGGACACGAAAATGCAAGTTAAAACATACAAAGGGCAATTACTCTGAAAGTAGAAAAGCAAGAGTTACGGTTCATGTGTTCTGCACGTCGTCTCATGGTGTTTAACATTTATGTGAATTTCATGAAAATATGTCAAGCGGTTTAAAAGTTATGGAGCAGACAGGAACATGTTAACAGACACACACACAAACACACACACACACACACACACAAACACACACACAGAAAATACGAAAACTATATAACCCCATGGCATACTGCGTATGCAGGGGTATAAATATACATATGGTTTAGGGGTGGGCTCTGAACAGTTTCTCAGATATATGGTCTTTTGTGAAGTCGAAGGGTGGAGTATGGCCCGGGCGCACCTTCGGTGACCCCTAGGTTGGTGTCACTGAATGTGTCTTATCATAAGGAACAAGAATATATATGGTTTTGGGGTGGGGATCTGTAAGGTTTCTGGAATATTTAGCCTTTTATGAAGTGGAGGGGGTTGGGCATGCCCCCCGCACATCCCGGGGGACCCCCAGGTTGGTGTCACTGAGTCCATCTTATCATAAGGAACAAGAATATATATGGATTAGGGGTGGGGATCTCATTTGTTTCTGAGATAAATGGCATTTTATGAAGTGGAGGGGGTGGGGCATTTCCATGTCACATCCTGGGGGACCCCCAGGTTGGTGTCACTTAATGCATCTTAGCATAAGGAACAATAATATATATAGTTTAGGGGTGGGGATCTGAATGGCTTCTTAGATAAATGTCATTTTATGAAATAGAGGGGGCAGGACATGTCCCCGGCACATCCGGGGGGACCCCCAGGTTGGTGTCACTTAATGCATCTTATCATAAGAAACAAGAATATATATGGTTTAGGGGTTGGGATCTGTAAGGTTTCTGAGATATAAGGCATTTTATGAAGTGAAGGAGGGGTGGGGCATGGCCCCGGCACAACCTAGGGAACCCCCAGGTTGACATAAAAGCATATGGCTGAGAGAAGTTTACTCAAGGAACATGTCTATGTAAGTTTTGTCAAAATATCTGCAATGACTTGGCAGTAAATGCAATTTTCAGTTTTCTCCATTATAAGTCAATGGAAACTCTAAGTTGCCATAGCAACAAAACTAAAAGGCCAAATTTCATAAAAAACACAAAACCTGCAAAGGCAAATATGGTGAATATTTTCATAAAGTCTCAGCCTCCTAGAGCGTATGGTTCTGAGGAGATGATTTTTTAAGTATTTGTTTCTATTTTTTGCATTTTGGTTTCCATGGCAACCAATAAAAATGAGCAGAAGACCTAAAATCATACGGCAGATAGTACATTGCCTATGGAACATTTCTATGAAAGTTTTGTCAAAATATCTGCAGAGGCTTGGCAGTAAATGCCATTTTTCAATTTTCCCCATTATAAGTCTATGGAAACTACAAGTTGCCATAGCAACCAAACTAATGAGCTGATTTTCATAAAAAACACAAACTTTCAATCCCCTAGCCCAAGGATGCTACAGATAAAATTTGGGCCCAATCGGTCCAGTGGTTTCAGAGGAGATGTCGTTTGAAAGTGTTGACGCCAGACGACGCAGACGACGACGCAGACGACGACGGGCAACTGCCTATCCTATAAGCTCCCCCGGAGCCTTCGGCTCTGGTGAGCTAACAAGAAATATAAAAAATCGTCTTAAATTATCCCAAATATGTCAATATCTAGTAAATATAGTCGAGCTCAGGTCAAATCTGCTTATGTATCAATGAAATGACAAACACACAAATATGCTGAATGAGTCTAATAAGACTAAATCGTTTGCATCAGCAATTGACAATGTAAGCAAACAAGTACCATTACAAAATGATAAAAATAGATAGCCATCAGAAGAGATGGCAAATCCCCCCACCAAAAGCCAATATGGCCTTCAGAAGATTGTTCACCAATACAAAGTGCACCAGAATTAAACCAGCAATAAATAACAAAAGTATTGGAGTTATTGCCATCACCAGATTATACTGCCAGGAAAGAAAACTAAAAACCCAGGGCACTCAGAATTGTGGTTCTTGCGCATGACACGCGGCTGAAGCGCATGAGTCAAATACCACAGCACCAAGAGTTGTAATTCTTGCGCATGACACCCCTTCTGTACCTTGTATACAATTGTGCCAAGTTCTTTCAATATATCTCAAAGGGTGTTGGGAGTTATGGCCATCACAAGGTTATATTGTCAGGGAAGATAACTCAAAAACCAGAGCACTCAGAGTTGTAATTCTTGAGCCTGACACACCTGCTTATTCTCACGTACATCTGCATCAAGTACCATCAATATGTCTCAAAGGGAGGTACGGTGATTACAAGGTGGTCATACTGTTATATTGGAAGGGGGGATAACTCAAATACCATAGCACCAAGAGTTGTGGTTCTTAAGCACGAAGCGCAGTCTCAACCTTGAATACAATTGTGCCAAGTACCATCAAATAATCTCAAAGGGTATTGAAGTTACGGCCATCACAAGGTTATATTGTCAGGGGAGATAACTAAAAAACCAGAGCACCCAGAGCTGTAATTTTTTAGCATGACACACCTGCTTAACCTCATGTACATCTGCATCAAGTACAAACACTATGTCTCAAAGGGAAGTACGGTGATCACAAGGTGGTCACAGTGTTATATTGGAAGGGGAGATAACTCAAGTACCATACGTGGTTCTTAAGCATGAACCGCCATCTCAACCTTTTATACAATTGTGCCAAGTACCATCAATAAATCTCAAAGGGTACTGGAGTTATGGCCACCACAAGGTTATACTGTCAGGGGAGATAATTAAAAAACCAGGGCACCCAGGGTCGAGGTTCTTGCACGAGACATGCCTGCTTAACCTCATGTACAACTGTACCAAGCACCCAGAGTTGGGGTTCTTGTGCATGACACGCCGTCTCAGCCTTGTGAACAACTGTGTCAGGCACCATCAAGGAGTTATGGCCATCACAAAGTAGTCATTGTATTTTATTAAAAGAGGAGATAACTCAAAAAGTATGGCATCCGGAGTTCTGATCATTGCGCATGACACGCTGTCACAGCCTTGTGAACAATTGTGCCAAGAACCATCAATGACTCTCAAAGAGTATAGGAGTTATGGCCATCACAAGGTTGTGTCTACGGACGGACGGACAGACAGACAGACGGACGGACGCCAGGCTGATCGCTATATCCCCCGAACCTATTCGATCGGGGGATAATCAACTTAGCAAAACTTTCAATGATCCATGTCACTAGAGTCTATCATACTCTTTGTCTTTTCAATTACCTTTACAATAAATGTACGTTGTGTGCATTCATATCTCATCGAGAAGATTCTAATGAGTACACACAACCTATATATTCAACAAGAAACATAAAAATTCTGCTTAAACTATCCCAAACATATCAATATCTGCAGTAATGGGAGTTGTTTTGGGACTGAAAAACGCGTTCCAAACAGCTGTTGTAGTATACGAGCCATCGTTGTTTGAACCATCGAAGTGTCATTGTATTTTATTTTTGCTTGGTAGGGTTGTTATGTTTCATTGTGGCTAATTTTCTCATTCATACCGATTTAGTACAGAGTTTAACGTGCCAGTCAACACTATAACGGCCATCTCCTGAGAAGCCTGGTCTGTAAGCAACTAGTCAGAACAAAACATATTCTTTCACCAGAAACTGACAACTGCCTTCTGGATCATCACGTGAACAAGTCCGTGAAATAACATCCCTCTATACCCTACTTTATATAGAAAAAGTGGGGTTTTAGGGGTATACATTATTTTGCTTATTTCTGCACCTAGACATAGTTTATTGCCTTAAGTTATACTAATTTATTTTAGTTCGATTGCGATGAAAGCTCCAAGCTAATTGAATCGCTTTCTTACACTCATTCCGGATGTTATCACGCGCGCACGAGTGCGGCAGCGACTTTTACACCACTTCTACCCATTTATACCTAGGTCGAGTGTACGCGCCTAGACATAGGATGTGGGTACTCGTTAGAACCGCCTCACGGTTTCTAACGCGCACACACAACCTGTGTTGGAGTATAAGTAAGAAAAATATCACAAAATGAAATCGGAAAAGTAGCAATTTTGGAGATATGTCACACGTGTGTGTTATCGTAATGTAGAGAATGACAATGGATCGCCACTCGTGCTCATCCATCTGAGCCACCCAATCGTTTTCTTGAAGCAGTTGATTTTCAGTCATTTGAAACGTACCTGGAATATCAGCCTCTTCTCGATTTTTAATTTTCAGATTCCATTGTTTCTTAACACTTTCTTGATCCACGGACTTCATCACAATAGCCGCTCTCATGTTCTGTAACATTCAGATAACGCAGTGCGAAATAATAACTATCATTACGTATCATATCCCTGACACATGGTACATTCTTTCAGTTTTCCAAAATTTGTGATACATCACGTGAACAAGTCCATGAAACGAACAGCCCTCTAAATCCCACTCTATATTGAGAATGCTGGGGTTTTAAGGGTTAAACATTATTTTCCTTATTCCTGCTCCAAGACATAGGTTGCTCTCACCGCTGTGGTTCGAGCCTCACTCGGGTCACATGTGAGACGCCAAGTTCTGCAACGGAAGGTCAGGTAGTTTTTCTCCGGGTACTCCGGTATTCGCCCACCTCTGATTAACGATTGGCTCGATATGAGTGAAATAATCTTGAAAGGGCCGTAAAACCCAAACCAAAAAAAAAAGAAAAAGAAAAAAAGACATAGGTTGTGGGTACCCGTTAGAACCGCCGCAACGAGGCGCTTCTAACGAGCACCCTCAACCTATGTTTGCAGTATTTTTAAGAAAAATATCAAGGATTATCATCAGAAAAGTAGCCATTTTGTAGATCTGATAAGAAAAAATGCACCATGTCGCACGGGTGTTTATCGTAATGTTTTAGTTTCTACTTAAACATGTGTTGTTGGCAACGAATACCAACAACCTATGTTTTTGTACCCACAATATATGTCATGGAGCAGAAAAATGAAAACATATTTTGTATAGGAGTGTGTATTACACTGACTATATTAGTGATATCCAAAGTCGAAAAATCCTTTTAGTTTTCGTTGGCAAAATTATTTAATTTGTTTACCTCATAAATAGAGGATCATACACATGTGTCATTGCGTATGACATTTATGAAACGAGCCTCGGGCGAGTTTAATAAATTTCATATGAAATGACGACGAGTCATATAACGATTTTAAATCGTTGCCGAAGAAATTCATTAAAAATGTAGGGTTGCCTTCATGCGTACTGAACAAATTATTTGGCTTAATCGCGACGGAAGTAAGGGCGAGGATTGTGGCCACTAAATGGATTTAAGCCCCCACGTGGAATTCGTTTCCGCTGACCGTCAGATGGCGGTTCTTCTGTCGCGGTTTATTTTTGTTATGGTTTGTCTTTGAGTGTTTGTGTCGGTTATATTATTCTATTTTGGATAGCCTATAGGCCATTTTGTGGGAAAGTAACTGTCCTCTTGGTTTCCCGCTATTGAGGTTTCCATAAGTGTCTGTTATTTCATGTTTGTGTTTCTTTCCCTTTGGTGTCTCTGCTGGGAGCTGTTGGTTAATGGTATCGATTCCTGATCATTGCCCTTCATTTCTTTTTATCGCCAAAGAAGTTTCATGAATTCTTATCGAAAACACATAATTGGCACGGATGGCGTCATCACGTTACGCGCCAGTAACAATGTGCTATTTCACGTCATCATATCATTTTTATAACATGACTTTATCCACTGAATAACAGCGACGTTATACATGTTATATGATAAAACTATCTTCCATAATACGTCTGTTATATAGTGGCTGTCATGACATCACGTTAACAAGTCCGTGTGATGAACACCCATATACACCCTACTTTACATACACAAACTTGGGTTTACAAGAGTATACATTATTTTTCTTATTTCTTTCAAAGACATAGTTTTGGGTACTCGTTTTGAAAGTCAGATTGATTTTATATTGAAAGCCTTTGATAAATTTTGAACTTGATAATTGCTAATATTGAATTCGACAGTATGATATGCGACGGTGCTGAGTCGACAAAATTTAAATGTTAAGAGTGTCTATGAACATTGCTTTGATGAATGAATGACAATGAAAGGCTTATCACAAATGATATGATACACTTAAATAATGTTCCGCCATTTTGACAAGGGAGGCAATTTTCATGACTTCTTATGGTATTCCTATAATCTAAATTGTTCTCAGAAAGGGTTATATTCCATCATATTAACAAAAACTCTACCCTATATAGAGAAAGTTGGATTAACGGGGTTATATTTTAAGTTTCTTATTTAAGCTCTAAGGAAAGCCTAAGAACCGCGTCTAACGATTCTAACGTTCACCTACAGCCGATGATTGCAGTATTAGTAAGAAAACTATCACACATTTTCATTAGAATATGAACCATGTTAGAGATCTGACAAAATGCACTATGTCGCACGGGTGTGTTATCGTAATGAGCAAGAAAACTTCTTTTATCAATGAATCCTTTACTATAGAGAGTCAAAATATTGTCTTAATCTTTGCCCTGCTGGTCCAGGCTATGCTTTACCTTTGCATACTGTGTTAAATTCTAGATGGCTTTGATATCATAACGTGAACAAGTTCGTGAAATGAACACCCCATTGCATCCCACTTTGTATATAGAAAACTGGGGTTTACTTGGGTAAATATTATTTTTCTTATTTTTACTTCAAGACATAGGTTGTGGGTACTCGTTAGAACCGCCTCAATGAGGCAGTTCTAACGAGCACCCATAACCTATGTTTGCACTACAAATAAGAAAAAATGTCCTGGATTTTCATCAAAACGTAGCCATTCGGAGATGTGATAAAATGCACTATATCGCACAGGTATGTTATCCTAATGCCACTAATGTGTCAAGTCGTTGGAGCATATATAGGAATAAATTACATCAAGTACTTTGATGGTTCTGTTCTGCAAATATTTCTCATTACGCACGTGTAAAATGACCGCTTTAGAGGAATGCCAAGTTCTGCAGCGGAAGGTCAGGTGTTTTTCACCCAAGCGATCGGCTCGATATGAGTGAAATAATCTTGACAGGGCCGTAATCCCACCCCAACAAAAAATGTGCGCTTTTGCCTTCGTTTATGCTGTTGAGCTGGACCCAGTTACTTGGGATGTTATTAAACCAGGGTATAGGTACTTCTACCGACTTATAATACGTCTATTGAGCGGACCTACTTTTAAGCTACCAAATTTACAAGTGCAAATAACAGAATGCAACACTTAATAACCGGTAAAACTACCAAACTGCAAGTAATTAACTCTGTTATATTTATTTAAATAAATTAATCATTTCCCGTTTTGAATGACCTGTTTGAATAATAGGGCACTGTTACTGTGGTTGCGTCTAAACCTCGAAAAGAATATCCAAAGCTAAAATAATATATTTATTTGACGATTTTCATAGACTGATAAGCGCCGAGAAACTTTAAATCGAGTGACCATGTTGTTCCGACGTCTCTGTAGCGCAGTGACATATAAAATATTGCACTCAAGGATGTCACGTTATGCATCGTGTGCGCGCCAAGTCACTTAATGTCGTTCTCACCGTTGTTTCATCTCCGTGTTTGTTTGAGTCTGTGTTCTCGAAGATGTTGCACTGATGTGTTGGTGGGCCTTCGTGCAGATTTAACAAATTATTTGTCTAAATCGCGACGGAAGTAAGGGCGAGGGTTGCGGCCACGTGTGGTCGATTTAAGACCCCCTACCCAACCCAGTGAAATTCTTTTCACTGGCCGTTCCAAGGCAGTTCTTCTGTCGCGCTTTGATTTTGTTATGGTTTGTCTTTGAGTGATGTATCGCTTATGTTTTTTGTTCTGGATAGTCCATTTGCCATTTTGTGGAAAAGTAACTGTCATTTTGGCTTTCCGCGTTTGCTGTTTGCATTGGGGTCTAGTTATTTCATGTTTGTGTTTATAAGCATGGACGGTCCGACTAGCATCGCTTTGCCTGGGCAGGCTTAGATCCTCTCAGCGGTTTACCAGTACTCGTGGTCGGTATCAGCTCTGCGTGGAAGAATCATGCAGCCCATTTATCTTTAAGCCCCAATGGGCGGGGCGTAGTTTCTGGCGAAATAATGTGCACTGTATTGGTTAGCAGCTTATGTACAAGCTTGTCCAGAAAGTGTCGTTACGAAAAGTAATCGGCTCGATATGACCTAAATCATATTTGTTGCATTTGATAATGTTCATTGTAATGAAAAAGGTCAAAGATAACCTGTTTTTATAAGAACTTATGTTCCATAAATATTCGACTATGTTGTCTATCTCAAACCAAGTAAACACCATACCTCATAAGAATCTTCTATATGAGTTAACAGTGGGTTACTCTCCAAAGGTTCTTGACTCTTCCTGTAAGTCTCCACAAAGTCTTTCTCTTGCAGTAATTTACAACGCATTTGGAGAGTTTGCGCTACTAGGCTGTAGAGAAACTGGTACTGCTCCTGTAGTAAAATATGACTGAAAGTATTAACCCATATATGACAATGTTTGATTGTTTGATTTGATGTTTAACGTCCCCGTCAATACTATAAATGTTATTTTGGAGACGTTGCTTCCAATTTTGCGGGACTTTTATCCGACATAGAGATGAAATGACAACTCAAGCCCTGTCGCCCAATTAAACCAAAAGGGTTTATAAGCATGGACGGTCCGACTCGCACCGCTTTGCCTGGGCAGGCTTAGATTCTCAAAGCGGTTTAGATCCTCATGTAGCCCATTTATTTCTTTAAGCCCCAATGGGCGGGGCCGATATATGACAATAGAATCTTCGACCTAGGTAGTCCGGAATGTTCCATTTCCAATTATAGGGGTGTCAGGTTTGTTTATGTTTGTGGCATATTTTAAAAAAATGGATGTTCTTTAAGCAAACTGTGTAGACCGAGATCAGACGCTGGTCTGGGTCTGTACTGTTTGCCATTGTCCAAGGAAAAGGCCACTTGGCATACAGACAAGCTACCGGTAATAACCCATATTTTTTTTCTCCGCGGTAATAGGCTTTTTTTTCTCGGAGAACAAGCGAGAAATTTCTCCGAGAAGAAAAAAATTTCGCGTTTCAAAGCGGTTAATTTCTCCGCGAAACGCCGCGAAATTTCTCCGCGAACGTCGCTTGTTCTCGGGAGAAAGCCAGTTAGTACAGGTGAAGTCGTTTACGGTGTTTCTTCGCGAAATCTGCCTATACCTACATGTCTATTTGTTCATGTGCATATATTTTTTCATGCATTAAAATTTGGTACACAAAGTTTGAAGCATATGACGAAGTGCATTTTCTTTGTACAAAGATCGACAACTAAAGCGATCGTAAAGTATGATTTTGATCCGGTTGGAATCATAATGACTTGCATCTTATGCACTTTACAACACAGTATGAACATGATGAATGTTTTCTGTGTTCCTTTTGTTAACTGTTGTGTAAACGTTTCATAAATTGAAAACTTTTGATTTTCTATCGGTTCACCATATTGGGAGTACTGTATTTTTTTCTCAAGTAAATACTTTAGAAAAATCAAACTCAATGTATATAATAACGGGGATCTTGCTTGTACATGTATGTGCGGGCGCTTATCTCACTCTACATTTTCGTTTATCTTTTTCTTACACTGCGAGTAATTAAACATCACTGATGCTTACACTTAAGCTCACATGTAGCCCGAGTGAGAGATCTAATCTTTAAGAGTAGGCCACGGAGGCCCGCTTGTGTTTCTTGCCTTTACAATTCAATTTTGCTCATACATGTACATTAACCCATTTCAGACTGGAAACCCCTAAACGGGTACCGTGGCAAACAGTGCAGACCCAGTTCAGACGCGGCGTCTGATCAGGGCCTACACTGTTTGCATAAAGATCGGCCATTTTCCTAATAAATTTTGAAGAAAACACAACCTGAAACCCCTAAATTTTGAAATGGACTCATGCTATATATAAGGAGGAAGATTCCATTTGGTACAAAAAGGGTTAATATGGGGAAATTGCGAGGCAAGCATTCCAAGGCTGCATATAAGTCTGATCTCTAACTTGGAGCAGAACTATAAAATTGTCCAAGATAATCAGCGAAGTTTTTACAGACATGCAACCTGGGTATCTTGTTATGTCTACTGTACACCCCGAAGGTAAATGGTCCCCGTGTCCTAATGGGTAAGAGCGCTGACTCTTAACCCATTCAGTACCAGAAACCCCTGAAGGGGTACCTTGGCAAACAGTGCAGGCCCAGTTCAGACACCGCAGAACGCGGCGTCTGATCAGGGCCTACACTGTTTGCAAAACGTTAAGCCATTTCCCGAACTAAATTTTTAAGAAAAAAACAACCTGATACCCCTAAGTTTCAAAATGGACTCCAGTATAAATAAGGAGGAAGATTCCATTTGATACAAAAAGGGTTAATCATCGGGTCATTAGGTCTCTCCGCTGTGGTTTGCGCCTCGCTCGGGCCACAGACATGTAGTTGGTAACGAGTACACACATCCTACATTGGACGTCTAGGAACAGATTAAGGAAAATGTATACCTTGTAAACTCCAGTTTATGTGTGCATGTAAAATGGTGAATAGTGGGTCGTTCATTACATGGGCTTTATTAACATGTTGATGCACCACCTGTTTGCTCCAACTGGGAGTGTTTATTAGTTAGGAGTGGATGAGCGGTCGAATAAGGAGACTTGGTAGCGCAAATAATGCGTGCGAATGTAAAGTAGCATGTCCTTTTTCACGTGCCTGCATGAAGCATGGCGCGATATAAGTGTCTGTTTTTTTCGTCCGTTCGTCCGCGACATAGACCTAGCCTGTGGTGGAATTCATGTCTTCCTCGTTAGCTGGCCACTAACTTTGCATTCAAAGCACCGCTTGCTGTACCAATTTGACAGTTTGTAATCATAAATAAATGAGGCGAATCTGAGCTTTTTGTTTTGTTTGTTGGAGGTTTTACGTCCCCATCAACACTGTAAATGTCATTTTGGAGACGTCGCTTCCAATTTTGTGGGACTTTTACCCGACATTGAGATGAAATGACATCTCAAGCCATGCCACCCCATGAAACCAACAGGGTTTATAAGCACTGACGGTCCGACCCGCACCATTTTGCCTGGGCAGGCTTAGATCCTGTAAGCGGTTTACCAGTACTCGCATGCGGGTCGGTTTCAGCTCTGCGTGGAAGCATCATGCAGCCCATCTATTTTAGCAAGCTGAGCTTTTGGTAAATGTCACACATCATTATGGTGTTAATAACCTACATGTACGACTCATTATGAGGACTTGCCTATTCAAATATATTGTAAAATTTTACCAATAAAAACGGACAATTTTCGGATAAAAATTCTGGTATTTTTCATATTTCTGCTCAAGATTTTGGGTACACTTTAACACGATTTGGCGAGGTTTCATAACGAGTACCCCCAATCTTTATGAGCAGAAATTAGATAAATAATATATGCCCCTGTAAACCCCAGTTAAAAGTGGTGTTTAAGCGGGTAACAAATTAATAGGCGTATTTTCGTGATGTAAAAAAAAGTTGTCATGATACTTTTAAAACTTAAATTACTAAAATGAAATTGTGTAACATGAAAGAATGTTTGATTATGGTTTAACAATGACTACCATTTGCCTTCGTTTACAAAAGCAACGCCAAACAAACGGAGAAATAAAAATTTCACGTAAGCCGAGTTGTATTTTTGTCTCCGCGAAACGTGGGTAATTTCATTTTCAATGAAAGCAATCGGTCAAATTTCGCTGAGAATCTCCGAGAATTTTCTCCGCGAAACCGGGAGAAATTTCGGGGAGAAATTTCTCGCTCATTTTATCTTTTCTCGCTCTTTTGCGGAGAAAATAGCCGATTTCGCGTTAGGCGGTTTCCCGCGAAACAAAAAATGGGTTATTACCAGTAGCTGGTCTGTATATGGGTTATTACCATGAGTGCATTAACAAAAATTCCTACGGAGCCCGGGAAGGAGCATTTCTTTTCCAATATATAGCATAACAGAAATTAAAACAATAAAATCAGAGTGGAGAAGAAAACAAGAAATATGTCGTTTAAACAATATAATATGTCGTTTCTTTTCCACTCTGAAAACGTAGAGTGAAATTGAAAATAAAACAACTAGAATGGGACAGAAAACAAAAAATATGCCGTTTAAACGACATATTTCTTGTTCTCTGATCAACTCTGAAATGGTAACACTTTGAGTGCATTAACAAATATTCCTAACTACGGAACCAGGGAACGGACCTTTCTTTTCCAGTATCTAGCAGAACAGATATTAAAACAACAGAGTGAAAAAACAAATATATGGTTTGTTTAATCGTCATTATCTTGACCTCATATTAGTTAAGGTCTCGTTTCTTTTAGTTTTGCTTTCTTTTGAATTCTAATTTTATTGTTTCACATTCAACTCTACTTTTTCAGAGTGGGAAAAATACATGAACTATGTCGTTTAAATGACTTATAATGTCGTTTAAACGACATATAAACGAAGCTGAGCGAATTCGATGTCAGAACGACGGTCACAAAAGTTCGTTTAGAGTTAGATCGAATTGTCTTTGGTTAGAGAAAAAGACGTCAGTTTAGTGTTTACTGTTGACCCGCGGATAGGATGCCCTGCTATGGCTGACTGGTTCACAGTTCCCCCTGAAACACAGCAGAATACCAGAACCAGTTTGGTCGGCATTGATTTGTTGTTAGTCTTACAATGGCGTAAGGTAAAATAAAAGTAACAGCAACCATAGTTCAACTTAATTAAATCGAACTACCTCTTATCGATGTGAATGCACAGACCAGTCTACAGCTATCTTATGTCACGTGCTTCTATCAAAGGAAAACTCACTATGCGCGCAGTTTGAAGTTTTGCGGACTGTAACCAATTTATTATCACAACTGACTTTAACAAAGTTATTCAGATTCTGCAATACATTTGGACAGTGATAACTTGATAAGATATTCACCGTACGGGTTAAGCTTCTTGCGTCGCAGGTTTAGTATTTGATATATGGGTCACAGCGTAGTGTTATAATTACAAGAACGATGCATATACCTATGCAAACAGTGTAGATCCTGATAAGACGGCTCATAATGAGCAACGGCACCCGGGTCTACATGGCTAGATACCATATTTACATGAAGTAGAACGGAAGTGTCCAAAATCATGATGGAAGAATGCACTTCAGAAGCTCGGAAGCTCGGGGTTGAAAAGACATTACGAAAACATGCCTATACAAAAACATTGTAAACTTTATCACAGAAAACAAACGAAAATTTTAAGATGAAACATTGTGATATTTTTTCTTATTTCTGCTCAAAATATTGGTTGTGGGTACTCTTTAGAACCGCTTCGATGAGGCGGTTCTAATGAGCACCAACAATCTATATTTTAAAGCAGAAATAAGAAAAATTAGGTTTACCCCTGCTAACCTCAGTTTTACTATATAAAAGTGGGGTTCGAGATGCTCAAAATTATAAAGGCGTGTTTTCGTGATGTAAATCTTAACCTGGCTATTTGTTTTGCCGTAGCAGTGTTCATTCTTGGTAATGTTGGTTGGTGCCTGATGCTCTGTCTCTGGTCGGGCCATCGGAGTCTAACTGTTGGTTTTCTTTTTCTCCAGCATTTCAGTGGTTTCTTGCTGTCGAGTCCTCACCGTTGTCTCACCTCTGTGGTTATTTGACTTTTTGTGTTCACGGAGATGTTGCACTGATGAGTTAGGAGGCCTTCATGCGGACTGAACAAGTTAATAGTCTAAATCGCGACGGAAGTAAGGGCGAGGATTGTGGCCACGTAAAATCGATTTAAGCCCCCCAGTGGAAATCTTTCCACTGACCGTTCCAAGGCGGTTCTTCTGTGGCGGTTTATTTATGTTGCTGTTTGTTACTTACTGTGTGTATCACTTGTGTCTTTTTTATTTTTTGGATGGCCATATGGCCATTTTGTGGGAAAGTAACTGTCCTTATGGCCTTCCTTTGTTTAGGTTTCAATTATGGTCTGGTCGCTTAATGTTTGTGTTTCTTTCCCTTTGGTGTTTTTGATGGGTGGAGTAAGTTAATTGTATCGATTCCTGATCTTTGTTTTACTTCTACTTTTCATTGTCGTTTTTTTCTCATATTTCGCGACAGAAAACGTGACTTCATATCACATGCATTTCATCTGCTGGTAGTTGATTCATACTAAATGCTGAATATGATCTTCTCGAAGAATAGGAAAATTTCAAAGTTGTCTACTTCAAATCTTTCTTTGGTGCTTTAAGGACAAAATAACACGCTTGTTTAAATATACATTTTGTCTCTTTTTTTAAAAAAAAGCATGCGTCGTATGATCATTCGTGAACATTTTTCAACTTAAATCAAACATGAATTCAAACATACACGAGAAAATATTCAAAAGTATCACTTGAGTGAGACTGTACGTAAAATGGATATAAGCCGGACATCATTTTGTGCAGACAGCTATTTCCATGATCCAAGTTGAAAACTCGTGTAATAGCTTTGAATCACAGATAGAATATGTTGTTAGAAAGCAGGGCTAACGGTATCATAAACAATGCAAAGACTGCTTTCAAATTAAAACAAAATCATCTAAATTTCTACATTTCATGTTCCTTTGAAAACAAACATGTGCAACAGGAAATATTTATGGTTTTAGTTTAAAAGAGCAATTGCTCTATACAGTTCATATTACTGACTGGTGCAAATCGAATGAATATTGTATAGATGGTAAGCAATGGCGTGCATTTGTTCTCGTGGACATATGAGGTCGACCGGGCACTTTTTTTCGGTAAATAAATGGAACACAAAAAAGTCATTTCTTCGCGACTGACCAAGGGTCATTTACCATGCATCAGTGTGGATTTCGGAGATTTCACTAAGGACCAGACTCATTGTGACGCTAGGAAGTTTCATTGACGACAAGACCCACTGTGGAGTTAACGACCAGGCTCACTATGTAGTGAGAAAGTTTCACTAACCACAAGACCCACAGTAGAGCTACTTGTATGAAGTGTCACTTTCGACCAGAGTCACTGGCGTTAGGAAAAATAGAAATAAAGTCAATTATTAGGAATCGATTGGCCAGTGTCGTTGTGGTTATTTGCTTTTTGTGTTCTCGGATATGATGCTCTGATGATTCAGAAAGTTTTCTTGCGGACAGAACAAATTGTTTGAAAATGTCTAAATCATGACGGAATCAAGGGCGAGGATTGCGGCCGTCTAGAATCGATTTAAGACCCCCATCCCGAGTGAAATTCTTTTCTCTGTCCGTTCCAAGGCGGTTTTTCCGTCGCGGTTTATTTTGGTTATGGTTTGTCTTTGAGTGTGTGTATCGTTTGTATATTTTTGTTTTGGGCAGCCAATTGACCATTTTGTGGGAAAGTAATTGTTCTTTTGGTTTTCCGCTATGGCCTAATTATTTAATGTTTGTGTTTCCTTCCCTTTATTGTCTCTGATGGGTGTTGCGGGTTTATGGTATCGATGTCTGATCATTGTCTTCACTTCTAATTTACTAACGACCAGACTCACTGTGGAGCTAGGAAATCTCACTAACAATCCGATTCACGGTGGAGTTGGATCATCTCATTTACAATCAGACCCATGCTTGAGCTAGGTAACCTCACTAAGGATCAGACTCACAGAATATCCTGTACTTTGCTGTAATGACAAGGCTCGCTGTAGAACTAAGAATTCTTCTGTGGCGATTTGTTTATGTTGTTGTTTGTTGCTTGCTGTGTGTATCGCTTGTGTCTTTTAATTTTGGATGGCCATATGGCCATTTTGTGGGAAAGTAACTGTCCATATGGCCTTCCTTTGTTTGGGTTTCCATTATGGTCTGGTCGCTTAATTTTTGTATTTCGTTCCCTTTGGTGTCTTTTATGGATGGAGTAAGTTAATTGTATCAATTCCTGATCTTTGTTTTACTTCTACTTCTAAATAAGTACCAGAGTCACTTTGGAGCTAGGAAATTTCAATAATAACCAGACTCACTGTAGAGCTAGGAAGTCTGTAAAACGAACACACTCGCCGTTGAGTTTGACAGTCTCACTTATTGTAAAACTTACCGGTGAGCTAGGACTCTCGGTGACAGCCAGGGAGTTTTACAAACGATCAGACTTACTGTGGAACTTAGAAGCTTCACCAATGGCGGGACACACTGTGGACTTAAGCCATAACCCTACACACTTAGGTGAACTTGGCAGTAGTGCGACTGTACAATGAATACCAGTTCAATTGTTTGTTTAAAATCGCAGTTAAAAGGTTTTAGTATTTTTTTTGTATCTTTTTCTATACCCAGTGTGCTTCAGTAAGGGACATATTTGGTGCTGAACAAAACTGGTATTCCTTTGAACAGTTTATAAATGTACTAAACGGAGAAATATTTTTTGTTTGGCTTCCTATTTTTTCACATAGGTTTTTGCATTTTTGAGTGTGCCAACATTGTACATTTTTTGTTATTGTGCACATATTGTTTTGCATTTTTGAGTTTGTCAACATGGAACATGTGTTTCTGTCAGTGGATTGAAAACTATTTGTTCAATAGGCTGACAATAGCCCACCTTTGTTTGGACCATATTATCCCTTTGTTCTCTTAAACTTCTAACACAATCCAGAACACAGATCTTTCCAAACTTTTCCCCGTCTCTGACCATTAAGTCCATAGCAATGAACACTCCTGTTCGGCCTTCCCCGTCACTGAAACAGATTTGTCAATGCGTTATCATCATTAATTTGCCAGACCTCATTTTACCATTTATAACAATTTCGTGTTAGATACTGAAAGCTACGGATTTAGTGTTACTGGTCAACTATGTCGATATTGGTTGGAATAGATACATTTCTATTCAAAGTGGCGCCAAATATGTTCGGTGTATGAATACGATGGTCGGCGTAAAATACGTATCAACCTATGTTGGGCATAAGTTAGCTTACATATTTTTTTCATAACAAAACACCATCGTGCAATTTATATTTTAATTTCTTTAGAAGTATTACCCATACTGTTGTATATCCGTAAATGAAACAGCACTTAAGTCATCATAAGAAGGCAAACCAGCCTTTCAAACTACAATTATATATTCCAAAACTTAATACAAAGAGCATGTGCCAAAAAAATACAACAGAAACAGAACATTCGAATATGTCATTTAATTGAGTGAAAACAGAGTCTACGTTTACTCTCTTCAAGCGGCAGTGCTAAAATACCTCTATAACCCGATCTCTTATATAAAGTTTTTTGATGTACTTTGTGATAAAGTATGAGTTTAAACCAGTGTTTACCAGAGTGAAATATATCACCGTCCAATATTATTTACCATTGGTCGGTTTGGCTGGTTTTCCGGGAAAAATCGTTTTGACGCGCAATGCAGTAGAAGCGGAGGGCCATTATGCCGGGAATAATCGTTTTGACGCGCAATGCAGTAGAAGTGGAGAGCCATTTGGAATAATCGTTTTGACGCGCAATGCAGTAGAAGCGGAGAGCCAAAATGGCTCTCCACTTCTACTGCATTGCGCGTCAAAACGATTATTCCCGGAAAACGGCGGCCATATGTATGCAACGGCACCTGCCCTCTTGCAAAGAAATGTAGTCAATGCTGTCTGAGTTATTCACATCCTATCGGAAAAAGTGGGTAATAAAACAGTAATTTGGTGACTGTTTAAACGACACATCAGAGCATTTAAAGGCTTTGGAACGTCAGTAACACCGATTGGCAACAGTTATGACTCTTCCAAACAGCCATCAAATAACTGTATAATATTCTACATACAGGCTCTTACATGAGTGCTCATGTATTATTGAATTTATTAAACGAGTTGAGGAAAAGGGATAAAATGCAAGGCTTTGCCGAGCATTTTATCCCTTTTCTTCAATGAGTTTAATAAAATCAATAATACATGAGCACGAATGCAAGTTTCTATATATCATATGACATTTAAAGTAGAAGTAAAACAAAGATCAGGAATCGATACAATTAACTTACTCCACCCACCAAAGACACCACAGGGAAAGAAACACAAACATTAAGCGACCAGACCATAATGGAAACCTAAACAAAGGAAGGCCATAAGGACAGTTACTTTCCCACAAAATGGCCATATGGCCATCCAAAATAAAAAGACACAAGTGATACATACAGTAAGTAACAAACAACAACATAAATAAATCGCATTTTATTCACGACTGTTCAACAAAAGTGTCATATTGCACCATTAGTAAACGTGGTACATGTAACATTACGGGACGTATCTAACTTATTTGCATATTAAATCCACTAGTGGATTATCGAATTTATTACATGACGTTATTACACTCTCAGAGGCGACGTCATTTGATAAAGTAAACTAAAGCACTGCCTATGAATGGCCCTAACGATTCTAGAGGTTATTAATTTTCTGAAATTTATTTGCTATTAAATATGAAATGAACTCTTTATGCAGATCATTGCCTACATTTTTATTGTGCAATAGGTAATGCACCTAGCCTAAGCAAATGCTCAGCTGACATTTGTTTGGACGCGCATTTGATACGCGCCTTGGATCGATTTAAATTCAAACCTGCAATGGACCAGTACTGGCTCCGGGTCGCTTTTTGTAATCGCCCGAAAATACATGTAAAAGTCCATCAAGTCGGCGATGTTCGGGAAAGTTCGATCGTCTTGCCAGAGAGTTAACTGGAGTTGTTGAATAATCCTTGTCTGTTTGTCCTGTTAAAATATACAGAGTATCCCCGTTATAACGACAGAGTTTATTCCCTTTCATTTTACCGTTATAAAGAATTTGCCGCTAAACAGAAGACAAAAAGGAGAGAAAATAACAGGGCAATTACCAAGAAAAGGTCACTCAGGAAAGGCCACAAATTAAGAACGCAGCCGTCATAAAGCACCTATAGAAAATGACACGGAGGCACACACAAAAACAGACGAAACAGGAGCCAAGGGCTCAAAGTCAATTAACAAATAAGACAATGCAAAGAACGACCGCCTGAGGACGGTAAGTAGTTAAACAGCGGGGTGGGGGCTTGAACTCCGAAGATAAAGAAATTTCAACCCTCGCCCTCAGTTCTAGTATATTATCAAACAAAATAACAATAATAAATTGATCCGTATTGAGGCTTTCTAACTCAACAGTGAGTCATGATAAATACATGGTAAAATGGTCATGTATAAATTAATATTATAATGAATCAGGGATGAGACTTCAACAACAATCCGACGTCAGAGCAGAAGAAAACACTAGTTAGATCACGAAGGGTCAAACCCAGGAAATATTCGGCTCCACCCTCCCCGAATTAAAAGGATTTATGGTGGGACCGTCATCAAAGAGTCCGGAGTCCTGCCCATTGCCGTGCAACCAAAGAGCTTGAGTACGTATCATCATACAAGACACTTTCCATTTAATGTTTTGGACATTTCTTAGAATCGCCCCGTCAAGCCTAGAGTTAACAACTCTAATTCCATTTGCCATTACATTGAGTTTTGTCGTTATAACGAATGCCGTTATAAAAAGGGGTGAGTGTAGTTAATTGGACCCTGTCAAGCAAATACAGAGGACCCGCATTATAATGACAGTATTTGTTCCCTATCATCATGTCGTTATAATGAATTAAGAATCCAAGAAACAAAACAAAAGTTATAGACATCTGCTAGAATCGCCTCCATGAGGCGATTCTAACAATTGTCTATAACATTTGTTACCTCGAGTATTACATTACAAGAATCTTTCATTACTATGGATTCTGAATTTATATACTAAGTAAAGTAGAAGTAAAACAAAGATCAGGAATTGATACAATTAACTTACTCCACCCATAAAAGACACCAAAGGGAAAGAAATACAAACATTAAGCGACCAGACCATAATGGAAACCTAAACAAAGGAAGGCCATATGGACAGTTACTTTCCCACAAAATGGCCATATGGCCATCCAAAATAAGTCGCCGTAGAATTCAGGTTCCGATAGGCCTTGTTGGAGACGAGATTTGAATCAAACATTGTATTTAGAAACTAAACCAGAATGGCAGCTATAAAATTGGGGAAACTTTACGTAATTTATGATACAAATAGGCCTGATTAAGAAGTTTAGCAGACAACAATTTATAACGCGTGTCGAAGTCTGATACATGACTAGACACTCTGGCATATTGAATGAATTGCGAAGTATAAACACTGTAGGATGCTGTACGAGGAACAACGCCATCTAAGAAAGGAAAATTTACAATCTCAAAATAAAAATTGTCGCGTTTATCATAAATTCTGTATGAAACCAAGCCATCTGAAATAATGTAAATCCGATTATCCAGGCATCGGTATCAGAAGACTTTGCTTTATTAAATCGAAGTTCCTAAGGGTACATTTGCTGATCAAACCAACCAAACCATCGAAGTAGGAAGCAGATTAAATTCTAATTTTCATCTGACCCAAAATTATGATTTTTGTTTTTAATTTTGACAAACAATGCGTTTTATAGGCGTTTTGCTATGAAAATATGATATATGATTGCAGAATAAATGTCAAGCAAATTCGCGTCTTTGGACAAATGTGCACAGTAAAGACTCATTTTAGCCTGCACATTCTCGCATGCCGATCAGAGCATTTTTCTGCGTCATATGAATTCAGTGAAGTATGAATGAGATGGAACAGTATAAGTTATTTTGATTCTTGATGAGGAGCATGGGGTTCACATTCCCCGCCTGAGAGCGATATTTGGCCAAGCTGTTCGGCAAGGATGAATAGTGCTTTTAGACTGGGATGAGGATGATGAGTTCGTGTTTAACGACGCGTCAACCCTCTTTATGGGTCATAAGCGTCAATCGGTTTAATTTTAGACTGGGAATGTGATCCTATGTTCCCGTTAAGAATGAAAATAACGAATTTGTTATACTAGAAAGCTTCTTGATGGCATTTGTACAGTGTTGCAATGTTTTCCAAAGGATTCCTTTGTAGTGAACGTCATCTGAAGTATCCATTTACATGTGACGTCATCAAACGTGCCCTTCTGCACGCACTACTTCGACCATGGGACTCGGTGGGAAAAAAAGTTTCGAACGAAAATTTTTTGTTTATTAATTTGTTGGCGGTGCATAAACGTATTTTGCTTATATTTCTCATCAACGACATCGGAATCAAGCGAATATATTTTTGCTCATTGAGTATATGGAAAGTGATTGCCCTTGTGCTGTCGAATCCAAAGCCTGGAAATTTCTTTACAGTGTGAAAAGATTATTGTTTTTTTTTTTTTTTAATGTTTACTCAGCTCAACTGCCCAATGACAAAAAATTGCTTGGTGCAATGTATTGTATTTTATGCCTTTGATAAAATCTCAGACGCGGTGTTACAAGATGAACTGTTATACCTTTTCAACTTTTAATTCTCTGGAAATGAAGTTTGCAAAGTTGTCTTCTCTTACGTTGGAGATGGTCACATTTCCGTAAATCTCACTCTTTCCTTTATCAGGCCAGTATCGTTTCGAAGATGATTGCTGAAATGAAACAAATCTTTGTGCAGATTCAGAATTGTTACTGGTGACATGTCAAATGACATTCATACACCTGGACCTGTGATGTGGGAAGTTAGTTTGGATGTGTGCCTGTATTGCACTAAGTCTAAGTAGTCTATTTTCCAGCGACTTATAATACTTTTGTTCTTCGTTTGTGGTTTTACCTGAGTAACTTGTTTTTTCCTTTAAGCTCATAGAAAGTAGCCATCCAGGACATTCACTATTATTATTTCATTAGATAAAGGAGCCTTAACTCTTACATCACGAATTTACGAAGTGGAGATGCACACGTGTTGAACACATCTTTTCTTCTTAATCTGGGGTTTGCTATATTAACTTGCAGCACAATGATCCGGATGCGATGCCTCATTTTCAAACATAAAGTGTCTGTTTAGCTGTCTGCATCGGTCTATATAGTTGCAAGGGTTAATGTGAAAGTATGCACATAGCACACCTTCCGACAAGTTTGCAAAGACGAAAACGTTTGGTAATGTAAAAAAGAGCACCCTTATTATCGTATGAAATCAGTTTATAATTGTTTAGAATTTTAGGCTACGTAAACTGAATTATTGTCATTTGATACCCTGTTACATTTTTTACTTTTACCTTACCTTTCTTACAATATGTCTTTTTTGTTTGTATAAATATGTTTAAACATGAACATGTTCTATAAAGGGTCTTTTTTGAGCCGCCATTTTACGAGGAACGTAGCTGTATCTCAATGGGCCTCATAATATAATGCATATTTCTTTGAATTGCATTTCATTCATAAAAATCACATGACCACAAATGTAATAGCGCAAAACGCCGTTAGTGAAAACTCTGCTTTCAATTAAACTCTTGTGAATACATTCGTCCGTAAATCCTTTTTAAAATCGTTATATGGTAAGCAGAATCTATATTACACTCATGGTGTTTTCATATGAAAATTTATGAAACTCACTGTAGGCTCGAAGGATGTTTTCCTGGTACCTAAATTTTTCAATAATATTTTGGGAAAATATAGCCACACAGAGGGGACATTCATCCCAGGTACGTTTGAATCAAACGGAACTCTAGTTTTGTGATAAGGGTTTATGAAAAGTGGGTTGGGTAATTCCATAACTGTTCTACCAAGGACAATTAATCAGCAATTGACTATATTCAAATAGCAGTTCGAGGAAATCTGGCATTTCAGATGCATCTATACTTTTCCAAATTGTGCGCCGTTTGTCCCACTTATTGTCAGTCACCTTTCGTTGAAGTTAATTAAGGCCATCATTCGTTTGGTCATGACAATATCTGGTTTCAAACTAGTCTTCTAGGGTGGTCTGAAAACAACTAGTCTCATACTTTATATACAACAATTACCATTTCTAGGTTATAATTCAACGAAAACAACAATATATAAAATGTATAAAACAAAGAGAATGCAACAAAACAAGGTAAACTTCCTTATGTTACGAGCCAGGCGTAGCAGAAAGAAAAAGCAAACAAGCCTTTTGGAAAATTTTAACAAAATTTATTTACAAGTTAACTTTAACCTGTAGAAGTAAGAAAATTAAATGTACTTAGCTCTGTTATGAAATATCCTGAATGAATCTATTTTCCTTGATCCCACAGAATTCACAGTCCAAAATGAAAAGTAATATCCTTTAACAATCCAACACAGAATTTAGAAATAACTTTCCTTATAAGCCCAAACATCAAACTCCAAAGTCTGACTCAATGAGAAAAATCAAGCTCTTTTATAGACCCTAAGATTCCTCTAGAACATTCCAGAGGGCTGTGGAATAAGATGAGGTAATTTTCTAAAAATAATGCAACCCAGAACTTTCTGGAAGGTTCTGAAGTACTTTTCCTTGTAAACATGTTGTTTACAGAAATGAAATCAATCTGTGACTCAGTTTTCTAGAATCTTCTATAAGAAGATTAACAAGATATTTATAGCACTATTAGGTCACAGTGGGGTGCAAGTGGGAATCAGAAAAATAAATTCTTATGCATAACACTCCCCCTCTTCGAGGAAAAGAAAGATTTATGTAATAAAGCTTTCTTTTGCTTTAAGAATAATAAAATATTGAGCATAGCATATAAAATTACATGTATCTACAATCCACTTTAGTAGGAAAGAAAAACACAACTCCTGACACTGCTCAAACTCTTGAAAGGGCATCAGGGATAATGTTATCTCTCCCTCTGATATGTCTTATGTCTAAATTATACTCTTGTAGCATAAGACTCCACCTGAGCAACCGCTGATTTTTGTTTTTCATTTTATGTATGAAAGTCAGTGGATTGTGATCACTGAAAACAACAATCGGTGCAGTAGTAGGGGTAAGATAAACTTCGAAATGTTGCAGAGCAAGAATCAGAGACAAGCACTCTTTCTCTATGGTAGAGTAATTTCTCTGATGCTTATTAAACTTTTTGGAAAAGTAGCAAACTGGATGATCCACACCATTTTCATCTTCCTGCAACAAAACACTACCTGCACCTACGTCACTAGCATCTACAGCTAGCTTAAACTCCTTTTCAAAGTTTGGTGCTAAGAGAACTGGTTCACTCTTGAGTATGGCTTTAAGTTTATCAAAAGCATTTTGGCATATTGCATTCCAATGGAATTTTGTTCTTTTGCTGAGCAAATTTGTCAAAGGCTCAGCAATGACAGAGAAATTATTACAGAACTTTCTGTAATAACCAGCCATACCAAGAAATCGCATCAGCTGTCTTTTGCACGTGGGTACGGGAAAATTTGAGATAGCCTCAACTTTAGCTTCAATGGGTTTCACATGACCTTGACCTACAACATGACCTAGAAATGTCAAACTTGCATGGCAGAATTCACTTTTAGCAAGATTGATTGTCAATTTGGCATTACTCAGTCTATCAAAGAATGCTCGAATAGTCCCAAGATGTTGATTCCACTGGTCGTTGTATATGATAGCATCATCGATATAAGCACTGCAGCCTGCCAGCCCCGCAATTACCATGTTTATTAAGCGCTGAAATGTTGCCGTAGAGTTTTTCGTTCCAAATGGCATGACTTTATAGTTAAATAATCCGTCAGGTGTTGTGAATGCCAAAACCTCCTTTGCTCTATCTGTGAGTGGAATTTGCCAAAATCCTTTCAGAAGGTCGAATTTCGTTATGTATTTGGCATTCCCGATGTTATCAATGCAGTCATCCATTCTTGGAATAGGAAACCTATCTGTTTTACTTAAGGAATTAACTTTCCTAAAATCTGTACACATACGATATGTCCCATCAGGTTTTGGTACAAGAATACAAGGAGAACTCCACTCACTTTGGCTTGGTTCAATAAAGTCATTGTCTAATAGATACTGAACTTCTTCTTTAAGATATTTTTGTTTCACAGGATTCATCCTGTATGGGTGCTGTTTTACAGGTTTAGAACCATTTATGTCCACATCGTGAAATATTTTGTCTGTCCGTGTTGGAATGTCAGGAAATAAGTGTTCATATTCAAAAATCAGCTGTTTCAGTTCATTCCGCTGATTTGGCTCTAGATGTGACAGTTTCTGGTCAAGATTCCGTAGAATGTCAGAATTCTGAAGTTTTGATGATGTGGGATCCGACTTCACTGAATTAATATCCTCACAGTCATTGTCACATGAATTAAGTGGAACAGAGCTAACTAGATTGACTGATGTTAAAGATGTATTGTCCCTATCTATGTATTCCTTAAGCATGTTAATATGACATAGCTGCTTTAGCTTGCGCCTCCCAGGAGTGTTTATTATGTAATTTACGTCACTGATCTTTTTGTCTACAGTGTATGGACCATAATACCTGGCCTGCAACGATTTTCCTGGAATAGGCAAAAGAGCTAGTACCTTATCACCTGGTTTAAAATTCCTTTCTTTTGTCCCTATGTCATATAGCTGTTTCATTTTCCTTTGGGCTGACTGAAGATTGGTCCGAGCAGCCTCACAAGCTTTTGAAAGTCTAGTTTTGAAATCAGACACATACTGAAGTAAATTCAGGGAGGTGTCATCATTGGAGAGAAATTTCTCTTTGAGAAGTTTCAAAGGACCACGAACAGTATGGCCAAATACTAATTCAAATGGACTGAAGCCAAGAGATTCTTGCACAGATTCTCTAACAGCAAATAAATGGAGATGGATGCCTTCATCCCAATCCTTCTCTGTGTCAAAGCAATATGATCTTATCATGTTTTTCAATGTTTGATGGAATCTTTCAAGGGCGCCTTGACTTTCAGGATGATAGGCTGATGACTTATACTGTACAATGCCAAGTTCATGCATTACTTGTTGAAATATTCCAGACATAAAATTTGAGCCTTGGTCTGACTGAATAGATTTAGGAAGCCCAACAAATGTGAAAAACTTCACTAAGGCCTTGACGATTGTCTTAGTTTTGATATTTCTTAAAGGAATGGCTTCAGGAAAACGTGTGGAAGCACACATAATGGTCAAAAGATATTCACAGCCGGATTTAGTTCTGGGCAAGGGACCCACACAGTCTATAATTATTCGACTGAAAGGTTCATCAAAAGCAGGTATAGGCTGCAAATGAGCCTTAGGTATAGTCTGATTGGGTTTTCCTACCATTTGGCATGTATGGCAGGACCTACAATGCTGAGAAACATCTGATTTTAACCCAGGCCAGTAAAAATGATTAAGAATCTTGTGATACGTTTTATTGACACCTAAATGTCCTGACATGGGAGTTTCGTGTGCCAAGTTTAATATTTCCGGACGGTAAATCCGTGGAACCACTATCTGATGGTTGACAGTCCACTCGTCTTCTGCTGAGACGTCTGGTGGACGCCATTTTCTCATAAGAATGTCATTTTTGACATAATAACAGACTGGGACCTGAGATAATTCCTGCTCATCTAAAGCCCTTTCAAACAAAGGCGAAATTTCAGGATCCTTATGCTGTTCTATAGCTAGTTGAGACCCAGACATTATGTCATGGCCTAGATCTAAAGATGAGTTATTCTCATGAAAATCTGTCTGCTTATCAGGCAGGCTTGAAGACAGAGACCTTGTTATCTCGTCATTAAAAGACTGACCCAAAAAGGTATCAGTTAAATCAAAATCCTGTTTCCCATCAGTTTGCTTGGCCTTACGTGCCATCGCCCTTGTGACTGCACAAGATGGATAAAGATCAGGAATTTCCTGCTCAATGGGATCAGGCGGTTGGTCTATGCAAGGATTAGTAGTCAAAAGTGGGTTTACCACAACCTTATCTCCAGCTAAGTCATTGCCTAGCAACAAATGAACACCTTTAAAAGGTAAAGAAGGTCTAATACCAACAGCCACTGAACCGGATACCAAGTCTGATGACAAATAAACGTTATGAAGCGGAACATTAACAAATCCACATTCCACACCCTGAATAAGGACACTTTGGCCCAAAGAAGTCTTCTCAGAAAAAGGCAGAGTATCTGCAAGAATAAGAGATTGAGAAGCTCCAGTATCTCGTAAGATTTTAATAGGGGTAGGATGGGCATAACTGTCACCATTTAGTGACACAAAACCATCTGATAAGAATGGTTCATAACACTCCATAACTGTATCAGTCTCAGATAATTTGGTATCAGAAAGAGTTTCCTCCCTTACACAAGAATGTGGTTTTGGCCTTATAGAAGTCAAGCCTGTAGGCTTAAGTTCCTCTTGTCTTTCTCTTTCTTTCCTTCGCTTTAATTTTAAACACTCAGAGATCAAATGACCTGTATTTTTACAATAATAACAAACTACTTGAGATTGAGATAAGGGATTCTGGTCTTTGTTTTCACCAGAAGGTTTGGGAAAATTTGGGCTTCTGTTTTCACCAGAAGGTTTGGAAGGATTCTGGCTTTTATTTTCACCAGAAAGTTTGGGCATAGTACTAGATGTATGGCTATAACTACCAGAAGGATTACTGGGATAGAATCTTGGACCTGTCTGTGGATTATAAGGTTTTCGAGGATAAGGCCTGTTCACAAATGAGACTTTATGAGTCAAAGCATAATCATCTGCCAAACGAGAAGCTTCCTCCAAAGTTTCAACCTGTCTCTCATCGAGAAAAGATTTAATGTCTGAATTTATGCACCGTTTGAACTCTTCAACAAGGACAAGTTGTCTAAGTTTGTCATGATCAGAGCCTACCTTTTTAGAAGAACACCACCTATCAAATAGCTGTTCTTTGGTTCGAGCAAATTCTACATGGGTCTGGGAAATTTCTTTTTTGCAGTTCCTAAATTTCTGCCTGTAAGCCTCAGGGACCAACTCATATGCCTTAAGAATAAGCTCCTTAACCAGATCATAGTCTGAGCTTTGCTCGACAGTCAGCTGAGTGTAAATATCTCGAGCCTTTCCGACAACAACGCTCTGCAAAAGTAAGGTCCAATGCTCTTTTGGCCATTTTAAATTTTCTGCATTTTTTTCAAAATGCAAAAAATACTTATCTACCTCTTTTTCCTGAAATGGAGGAACTAATCTGATGTGCTTTGTGGCATCAAAGTAACTACCAGAGTCAAAAACAGGGGTATGTTTCACCCTATCTTGACCCTGGAGTTCCATTTCCTTCAATCTTAACTGAAACTGCCTTTCCCTTTCTTTTTCTTCAATACTATATCTCATTTTTTCTTTTTCCAACTCAAGCCGTTCTTCTTTTTCTAATTTTTCTTTCTGAAGGCGTTCCTCCATTTCTCTTTTTTCCCTTTCCATTTCTAATTTTTCCATCTGCATTTGTCTCTGCATTTCTCTTTCTTTTTCCTTTTCTCTTTCTTCCATTTCTAATCTTAACTTCTCTAATTCAATTTGCCTTCCTATTTCAATTTGTCTCATTTGCAATTCAGTATGTGAAACCATAATGAGAGACAAAGCAGATGGATCAAAAAGTTCTTCATCAACAAAAAACTGTACCAAAACATTCTTGATTTCATGTTTTTTCATGCTTGTTTTGACAGCAGTGACCCCATAATGGGAAGCAATATCTAGCAAATCTGTTCTTTTGGCCAGATTAAACAACTCCTGAGTAGGCTGAGCCAAAAAGCTTCTCAAATCAAACGACATGTTTGCTTTTTGTTTGTTTAAAAAAGTATTTATGGAAATACAGATTGAGGTTAATTTTACAAAGTTTTTTTTCGAAATGACAAGCCCAATGAGAATTTCACATGAAATGACAAGTACTATTTCACCTGAAATGACAGTTCACATGAAATGACAATCCCCTATATGCCTATAGGGAAATACCAATCCTGTGAAGCAACTGCAAAGTCTATTTGATAAGAAATGACAATTACGTGCGTCACATGAAATGTCGGTTTTAAAATGGTTTTATCCCGGACGAGCCCCCAATTTCTGTTACGAGCCAGGCGTAGCAGAAAGAAAAAGCAAACAAGCCTTTTGGAAAATTTTAACAAAATTTATTTACAAGTTAACTTTAACCTGTAGAAGTAAGAAAATTAAATGTACTTAGCTCTGTTATGAAATATCCTGAATGAATCTATTTTCCTTGATCCCACAGAATTCACAGTCCAAAATGAAAAGTAATATCCTTTAACAATCCAACACAGAATTTAGAAATAACTTTCCTTATAAGCCCAAACATCAAACTCCAAAGTCTGACTCAATGAGAAAAATCAAGCTCTTTTATAGACCCTAAGATTCCTCTAGAACATTCCAGAGGGCTGTGGAATAAGATGAGGTAATTTTCTAAAAATAATGCAACCCAGAACTTTCTGGAAGGTTCTGAAGTACTTTTCCTTGTAAACATGTTGTTTACAGAAATGAAATCAATCTGTGACTCAGTTTTCTAGAATCTTCTATAAGAAGATTAACAAGATATTTATAGCACTATTAGGTCACAGTGGGGTGCAAGTGGGAATCAGAAAAATAAATTCTTATGCATAACACTTATCACGGTTGGCAACTTTGCTTCCCTCTTTAATTGCACGCCGGTGGGTCAGGCCTCAGATTCTATGACGGCTCCAACGTAAAGGCTTTTTGAAAATTAAAGAGATAATGTTGGTTGGTGCCTGATGCTCTGTCTCTGGTCGGGCTCATCGGGGTCTAACTGTTGGTTTTCTTTTGCTCCAGCATTTCAGTGGTTTCTTGCTGTCGAGTCCTCACCGTTGTCTCACCTCTGTGGTTCTTTGATTTCTGTGTTCACGGAGATGTTGCACTGATGAGTTAGGAGGCCTTCATGCGGACTGAACAAATTTTTTGTCTAAATCGCGACGGAAGTAAGGGCGAGGATTGTGGCCACGTAAAATCGATTTAAGCCCCCCCAGTGGAAATCTTCCACTGACCGTTCCAAGGCGGCTCTTCTGTGGCGATTTATTTATGTTGTTGTTTGTTACTTACTGTGTGTATCACTTGTGTCTTTTAATTTTGGATGGCCATATGACCATTTTGTGGGAAAGTAACTGTCCATATGGCCTTCCTTTGTTTAGGTTTCCATTATGGTCTGGTCGCTTAATGTTTGTATTTCTTTCCCTTTGGTGTCTTTTATGGATAGAGTAAGTTAATTGTATCAATTCCTGATCTTTGTTTTACTTCTACTTTCCTTGCCTTAATATGAAAAGGTGCTATCAAAATCAAAAAGTGAAGAAATGATGAAAAATGAAAATCAGTAAATTCCCTAATTGCTTACCAGGGCGTATACATCATAAAATTATTGAAAAGGTGCTATTAATATAAAGTAAGAGACGAGTCATTTTATAGGAATTAGGCGTTGGTCATGGGGAAGGAGAAGTCTAGAGGCAAAGTTTGAAAAGGCTTTAAAGTCAAATTTTGTCGATGGGCTCGACTCAGAAAACTAACTGAACATGACATTTCTGGAATGTCATCAAGGCTGAAAAAAGAAGGTTAATGAAGGGGATCTCCTTTGTAAAAATGTTATGGGACTTAAGTCGCCACCTTGTCTAAGCCCACCAGCACTGAAGATGAGCAAAAACACAATGATGAAGCTGGTACTTCTACAACATCTGATATGGCCCAAAAATTACCTCTAGAAAAGAAAATCAAACTTGACATTCCTGCAGCACAGTCTTCCTCTACGAAATGTATTATTTGTCAGAAAAGCAGGCGTCGAAGTAGCTCTGCTAACTTGACAAAGCTACCTCCGAAACAGAGGGCTAACATATTCATCAAAGCAGTGGTAATAGTTACTGAGGGGGCGATAGCTTGCGCCTCTCGTGTTGATGGCAATAGTCTGTAGGATAAATGTTATGGCAAAGTAACTTCTGTTTCAGATTCAGTAAAAGTTGATAATTACGCCATTGCTCAATTACTAAATGTGTTGCGCAAAACGGAAAACAGGAAATCTAATGCAGTGAATTTTGACAACGCTGTCGAAATGACAGGTGAAGACTATGTCAGACTGACAGGCATAACAAAGCATCAGTTCAATGATGTACATGAATCGCTCTCCTCGTTGAGTTCTACATCAACAAGGAGCACTCGTATAGCCCTTGCCATGTTGCTTGTAAAACTTAGGACTGGTCTGTCCTTGGCTGTTCTTTCAACATTTTTTGGTGTGAAGAAATCTACTTGTTGTGGGATGGTGGCTGCCCTTTTGGCTTTCCGCTATTGATGTTTCCGTTAGGGTCTGTTGTTGCATGTTTGTGTTTCTTTCCCTTTGGTGTCTCTGATGGGAGCTGTGGTTTAATTGTATCGATTCCTAATCATTGGCTCCACTTCTAATTTGTCGGTACCATAAACTACGCAACGCCTTTTCGGCATTTTATAGACGTCATTCTGATTTAATTGTAAAATTCAATGTTGGACTTAAATCTCTTCTGCAACATGGTCTATCGGAACCCGAATTTGATGGTGACTTTGTATATAAATTCAGAACAATGTATAACCGCAATGACTCCAATTTCGTAAAATCATTCTTCGGTGTGGAGGGATTGGGTACGGCATAAATGTTGTAGGACAGACTGCATGCATGGTAGTTAACCCAGTCACGGTTGACAACTTTGCTTCCCTCTTTTATTGCACGCCTGTGGGCCAAGCCTCAGATTCTATGACGGTCCATGCGTAAAGGCTTACTGAGAATTGGAGATATTCCATGTAATGTTGGTTGGTGCCTGATGTTCCGTCTCTGGTCGGGCGCATCGGAGTCTAATTGTTGGTTTTCTTTTACTCCATCATTTCAGTGTTTTCTTGCTGTCGAGTCCTCACCGTTGTTTCGTCTCTGGTTGTTTGATCTTTTGTGTTCACGGATGTTGCACTGATGAGTTAGGGGGCCATCATGCGGACTTAACAAATAATTCGTCTTAATCGCGACGGAAGTAAAGGCGAGGACTGTGGCCACGTGAATTCGATTTAAGCCCTCCCCCCCCATCCCGGTGGATTTCGTTTCCGCTGACCGTTCCAAGGCGGGTCTTCTGTCGCGATTTATTTTTGTTATGGTTTGTCTTTGGGTGTTTGTGTCGCTTGTTTTTGTTTTTTTTTTTTTGTTTGTTTGTTTGTTTTGGATAGCCTATTGGCCATTTTGTGGGAAAGGAACTGTGCTTTTGGCTTTCCGCTGTTGGTGTTTCCATTAGGTCTGTTGTTGCATGTTTGTGTCTCTTTCCCTTTGGTGGCTCTGGTGGGAGCTATGGGTTGATTGTATCGATTCCTGATCATTGCCTCTACTTCTAGTTTGCAGTTAGGCAATCCATTCAGCCAGAGTAAGTCTAATGTCCAATTTCGTTCCAAAATATCTTGGCCTGCCACATATAAAACGATATAAAGTACTTGAAGATCACACTACAGAATGTTCAAGGATGTTGTTTGCTAATTACAGAAAGATGTTGCTACAGCTATTGCTGATGGTACCAATGTGTACACAGAGAAAAGCGGCGACTATTCATTCCAAAGGCGTTCTTATTGTCCATAAAGGTCGCCCATTGCTTAAACCGATGATGCTTGTAGCAACTGACGGCTACATACTTACAGTACTTGGACCTTACCTGACTTATGGTAAAAACTCAGATGCCAAGATAACAGAGCATATGCTGAAGAGCAACAGTGAGGATATTAGAAATTGGTTCAATGACGGAGATGGTCTCAGTGTTGATAGGGGCTTTATGGATGTAACAGACTTAATTAATGAATCATTGTAGGCTCAATACTGAAATGCCTCATTTCTTGAAGAAAACTGAGAAACAGCATAGCACTGAGGAAGCAAATGAATCCAGACGTGTCACCAAAGTGAGATAGGTTGTTGAGTCAGCTAATGGGCGTATAAAGCAATGGAAAGTTTTAAGTAATGTGCTTCCCAACTCTCAAATCCCGTTTGCTGGCGATTATGTGTGAATTGTTTGCTCCCTTTGGTGGTGGATGATTCGTTCGTCCCCGAGGGTATCATCAGCTCAGTATCAGTTTGTTAGTGCTGAGGTTGATACTGCGGTGTTGACGTCAGCACTCAAGTACTGATTTAAATAACTATATCATATCTTTAGCTTTTGCAGTATAAAATTCTAACTTTTCTAAAACTAAGACTGACTTGCCAAGTGAGATATGTATCTTAGCGGATTTGGTTACCACGTTTTGTTATATTTTAAATATTGTAAGTCTCGCTACTTTGGACATCTCCTTCCTGATGCCCGGGACTTCCGTGGAGCGTTGGCCATGTTTGCTGATGTTAGCTCGATGGGTGACGCCTATCTGGATCGGGCGTCTCTTGCCTGATGCCTCCAGCTGACATGTCTCATGAGCTACGTCGGTCGGTATGTGCCCGGAGGGGGATGTGCTGTGTTTGCCGGGTCTTGTCCATCATCCGTTTCGGTTTCCAAATTTTGGGTTTTAGACACACTGATGAAGATTAAATATCAGAAAGGCCTCTTTGTCACTAAATTTGGTATAGTAACACCTTATTTGCAACGCTTTCAGTGACTAGTTTGAAACCAGATGTTGTCATGGCCAAACGAATGATGGCCTTAGCAAAGTCACCTAATAAACGTCAACAAAAGGTGAATGACAATAAGTGGGGCAAACGGCGCACAATTTTGAAAAGTATGGATGCATCTGAAATGCCAGATTTCCCCGAACTGAACGAAGCAGAATTAAGAGAACTGACAATGGGGTGCACCAGGTTCCCCAGGCCAAATCCTACACGAAAGAACACCCAACAGACGACGTCAAATATAAAAAAACTTATAAACAAAGAGCAAGAAGATGTCCTCAAGTCCCTAATACATTCAAGGCATACCAGTAGCAAGACTATAATTTATGGATTGAATACAGCACAGGCTTATCACCTATCGTCGGTAGGTTTTGCACATGCAAATCAGGGGCTAAAGTGGTGGGCTGCTGTACCCATATTGCATCAGTCTGATGGTATTTTGGGTTTAAGCGACACGAGCCAGCAACAAAAGAGCCTTCGTAACATAATTAATACATGGATTTTCTAGCAGATGCTGCAGCTGAAGTGTGGGATACCAACAGCGACTCCTCAGAAGGAAGTGTACGGAATGAAATGGGCAAATGTGTGTCAATTATATCCAACTCTTAAAGTAATTTTGACCCTAACTGATAACAAATACATAAGAACTAAACTCCTGTAAGCATTTCTCGCCAGTAAACTTATAGCAGAAAGGCAAAACAAAGTTTTGATAATTTCATCGCATTTTACTGCAATTTTCTTTTTTCAAGAGCAAATAACTCATGTCCCAGACCATTTATCAAAACATCCTTATAAATCTGCAATGGCCAAGCATTGGTAAGTATTTTCTAGAAATGAGGTAAGAATGTGTTGCTTAACAGAGAAATGCTCAACGTTTTGGCAAAGTTGGTTGATGAAAAACTATGAAAATCCGCAAATTGCAAATAAATTATTATATTTTAGCAAAGTTCAATAAAATATAAAATATAAAATCACCCTATTTCACATTAATATGTACCCATAGTCAATGCATTACCTGGCAAAAGGTTTTGTCAGTGTGCTATTTGAGTATAGTTAATTGCTGATTAATTGTCCTTGGCAGAACTGATATGGAATTACCCGACCAATTTTGATAACCCCTTATCACAAAACTAGAGTTCCGTTTGCTTCAAATTTACCAGGGATGATTGTCCATATCTGTGTGGACATATTATTGAAAAATTAAGGTATCAGGAAAACACCCTTATGGAAAAACGAACGATTGAGTAAGATCAACTATTTGGGTCTGAGGCCCAATATAAAATGCCCCAGGGTTATAAAACGTTTTTCATGCTCAACCCACTTGAGGATGAAATTTATCCTGCTCATAAATTTTAAAATGCTAACAAAATGCGGCATTTTAACATTTATGACCAGGATAAATGATATTCTTTGCTTATCTGAGCAAGAAAAGTGCCTTTATCATTTGTATGTTAATATTAAAGAGCATTATAAATTTCATGCGCAGCTGAGTTGGGCATGAAAAAAAGTTTTGTGTTCACGGAGATGTTGCACTGATGAGTTAGGAGGCCTTCATGCGGACTGAACAAATTATTTGTCTAAATCGCGACGGAAGTAAGGGCGAGGACTGTGGCCACGTAAAATCGATTTAAGCCCCCCCCCCCCCCCCAGTGGAAATCTTCCACTGACCGTTCCAAGGCGGCTCTTCTGTGGCGATTTATTTATGTTGTTGTTTGTTACTTACTGTGTGTATCACTTTTGTCTTTTTATTTTGGATGGCCATATGGCCATTTTGTGGGAAAGTAACTGTCCTTATGGCCTTCCTTTGTTTAGGTTTCCATTATGGTCTTGTCGCTTAATGTTTGTCTTTCTTTCCGTTTGGTGTCTTTTATGGATGGAGTAAGTTAATTGTATCAATTCCTGATCTTTGTTTTACTTCTACTTTTTATAAACTCAGGGCCTTTGTTTGAGAGTGGAGTGCTGCTTATGTATACTATTAATACACTTCAGTGTGGCTTGAGTTATTTGCACATGTGTTTTCGGTGAAATAGAAGCGAAGGCAATGATCAGGAATCGATACAAATAACACACAACTCCCATCAGTGCCACCAACGGGAAAGAAATACAGACATTTAATAAATAGACCCTTGTTGAAGCAGCAAAACACCTCCCTGTACTTCATCTGAGTGAAAAATTTTTATCGCTTGAAAGATTAATAAACCATTCATAATTTATTGAATATATTTGAGGCTGTAGTTCTGCTGAAGTATAAAACATAAGGTGCAAGCAGTGTTACAAAACTTCATAACTGCATTCGAAGTTTCTCAAAAAAACTACCTTTTCTGTCTGCTAGGTGTTCTTTGTTTCCAAAGACAATATCTATAATTTTATTACAATATCAATACAGAGGACCCTCGTTATAACGACATTATTTGTTCCCAATTACTGTGCCGTTATAAAGAAATTTCCTGCCCCCGCCCAAGGGGGCTTGAAGAAATATATAGGCTGCATGATGTTTCAACGCAGAGCTGAAACCGACCGCACACGAGTATTGGTAAACCATTTAGAGGATCTAAGCCTGCCCATGCAGAGCGTTGCGAGCCCATGCTCATAAACCCTGTTGGTTTCATTGGGCGACAGGGATTGAAATGTCATTTTATCTCAATGTCGGTAGAGTGTCCCACAAAATTGGAAGCAACGTCTCCAAAACTGACCTATACAGTGTTGGCACGACGTTAAACTTCAAATCAAACATACAAAAATAAGACCTTTTATGACTAAGGACACGATTTGTGCATTTACAACCCGAGGGAATCCCACGCCGCTCCGAACCGAGGCCAAGCTTTTAGCTAAGTAGTCATTTCATTTAAATTGCCGCTATAACGAGTTTTGCCGTTATAACGAATGTCGTTATAAGGCGAGTTGAATGTACTAGGGTGGGTTCAACAATGCGGGCGCACGCCCAGTGCTCCTTACCTTGCCTGCGCTATGTAGGCAACAAAGTGAGCGCTCGGTTGGTGCCCGCTTTGTTGAAAGCACCTCTGATTTTCAGAATATTTAGTTAGAATCTATTATTCATAAACATTTTCGGAAAAGTGTTGATAGGTATACTGACCGGCTAAAATGACCTAAAATAGTGTTGATCTGGCCGTTAAACTCCAGTACAAACAAACAAACAAACACAATTTATAAACCTCTGTACCTTATTAATGCTTGTGGGAGTCAACATAACTAGTACAGGACTTGCTGTTGACCATACTAACAGCCAGAAATCAACCGATGATGACACACTAGGGCCTGAAACAAAGGTTGTTGTTAGTAAGAATGATTAATTTCATGCATGTCATTACGATAACTCACCCGTGCGACATAGTGCATTTTTCACATCTCCAAAATGGCTACTTTTCTGATGAAAATCTGCCATATTTTTCTTATAAATGCTCATAACATAGGTTGTGTGTGCTCGTTAGAACCGCCTCATTGAGGCGGTTCTAACGAGTACCCACAACCTATGTATTGGAGCAGAAATAAGAAAAATAATGAAGACCCCCGTAAACCCCAGTTTTCTCTATATAAAGTGGGGTTTAGGGGGGGTCTTCATTTCACGGACTTGTTCACGTGATGTTCTTTTGTGAAAACATTTTTTTTTATGAAAACAGTTCTTACTTAGATTTTCCGTTGCAATAATGAAAGATAGTCTTTTATTTGATGCCTGACTACTACTGATCTGTGAAAGGTATGGAGACTTAAAGCCGTTTTTGAATAATGAATCCCATTTTTGAAGTCCTTTTGAATAACAAACAAAGTACATGTATAATTTCATCAACAACTGACCAATTGATCTGTTACAGGTATACACACTTGAAGTCACTTGTAAACATTACGGCATAACTTAATCGCAAAAACAAAAGAGAAGAAATATTAAGATCAACAGCAAGTCCTGTAGTAGATATGCTGATTCCCACAAGCAATAATAACGTAAAAACAGAACGAAACCTTTTACTCCGGAGAAACCATGGTGAAAGGACAAATCGCAAGACACTAAAAAAAAATATGTGCACTATTACAAAGCCTGTTGTCAAATAGGTTGTGGGTACTCGTTAGAATCCCCTACATACAGTGGTTCTAACAAGCACTAATCATTGAGTTGGGGCATTTATAGGAAAAAATGTCGCAAATGTAAATAAAAAAAAACCGTTTTGGAGATATGAAGAATGCTCTTGGTACACGGAATATCCTATCGGAATTGAATGTCAAAGAAACGAACGCGTTAGGACTAGTATTACAGTTGACGTGGGTAATTATTACGATAACATATCGGTGTGACACAGTGCATTTTTTTGCTTTCCACTATTTGTGTTTCCATTAGGATCTAGTTGTTTCATGTTTGTGTTTCTTTCCCTTTGGTGTCTCTTATTGGAGCTGTGGGTTAACTGTATCGATGTCTGATCATTGCCTTCACTTCTATTTGTTTCTCGAAAATGTTGTTTTTCTCATGAAAATACGTGATATTTCTCTTATCTAAAGCCAACAAAAAATGTTTTGGTACTCGTTCGAACCGCCAGAGTGAGACCGTTCTGACGAGTACTCATAACCTATGTTTTGGAACGGAACTGATATAGCATATTACCCCTGTTAACCCGAGTTTTCTGTCTATAAAGCTGGGTGCTCGTTTTACGGACTTTTAAAACTGATGTAAAAGTGCCATTTGACGTATTAAATGTCAAAAAAATGAACGTACGTTATCTCACGCCGTTGCAGTACAATGTGCAAGAAATACAAACTCTTACCCTCAGCTGCTATATATTTTCTGGAATAGACCTGAAATAGACAATGACATTGATGTCTCGTAAACAAATTAGTCGAGCTAATAATCTTGTTCACCCAACTTATTTAAAATAAAGGAAGATTTACAAGGATAGAGGTAAGCTAGTTTCCTAATTACTGATGAAGATCATAGATGTGGTGGTCGAATATTTCGACAAGCACCGGTAATCTACGCAGCACATCACGAAAACACGCCTATATAATTTTGACCCCCTCTAACCCCACTTTTATATAGTAAAATTGGGGTTTACAGGGGCATATCTTATTTTTCTTATTTCTGCTCAAATATATAGATTGTGGGTACTCGTTAGAACCGCCTCGATGAGGCGGTTCTAACGAGTACCAACAATCTATATTTTGAGCAGAAATAAGAAAAATATCACAATTTTTCATCTTAAAATGTTCGTATTTTCGGCGGTAAAATTGACAATGTATTTGTATAGGCGTGTTTTCGTAATGACAGATAGGAAAAAAGTATCCTCCGAATGCATCAGAGAAAAGAAAAGCAAAGATGCATAAAACCCCATGTCAACGAGGCGGTTCTAATGAGAACCCACAATCTTTACTTGCAATATAAATAAAAAAATATCAGAAAACTTCATCAATAAAAGTAGCCTAATTGGCCGAAACTAGCTAGTCTGGCCCAGAAAACATGTTTACTCAATATTTTTCAGTTATGTTGTGTAGTCCTGGCTTCCAAAGAATAGCCCTTTCTAGAACACGTTCAACGTCACTACAGCTGGTGTCTGGAAATGTGTGGCGGCCGTAAAAGTCTCCCTGCCATACATCAGTGTAGTTTATATTTTGTTGTCCTTTGGAATCCTTGATTCCATTGTGGAATTTTGAAAAAAAATGAGGGTCACTGATGAGGCCTAATGGGCCGGAACAGCTAGTCTGGCCCAGAAAACCTATATACTCCATAGTTTCCAGTTCTGTGGTGTAGTCCTTGCTTCAAAAGGATAACCCTTTCTAGAACATATTTATCCAGATTTGAAAGAAAGAAAACAGCGATGTGTTATCGTATTGTGAAATTGGATGCAAAATCTAATCTACATCCTCGTTATGACAAATCGTGCAACCCGGGTTTGCGATCAGATAAAACACTAATCAACAGCTTAGTTACAGGGACTAGCAAGAATCTGAAACATTTAGAAATAGGAGCATCATAATTTTTACTATTTAATCGGCAATCACATGTGTAAAATTATTAGGCTACACCGATACGCAGGCTTATTTGCATCTTTAGTTTTCGGCGAAAACATGTTTTTCATGCAGTAGATCATGTATTCACCTTTTTGCATTATCTCTTCTTCCTAGTCTGAAGGTTATCAGTGTTGGGAAAACAGGAAACTAGATCATTTTTATATAGTAAAATTGGGGTTAACAGGGGTAAACCTTATTTGTCCTATTTGTGCTCTAAAATATAGATTGTTAGTACTCGTTAGATTCGCCTCGATCTATTTTTAGAAGAAATAAGAACATAAGGACCCAGAGGGCCCTGAATCGCTCACCTGAGAATAAGTGTCTCTTTTACAGTCTTGGCCCAAGGGCTATGATTTTAACAAACTTGGTAGCGGTCCACTAGATGAAGCTTCATACCACATTCTGGTTTCAGAAAAGAAGATTTTTAAAGGTCTTCCCTATATAAGCCTATGTAAAACCAGTGGGCCCTGGCACGTGGACATTTTTGGCGACAGATTATTTTTTAATAATCTCAGTAGAGGTCCACTAGATGAAGCTTCGTGCCAAATATCAAAGACCTGGGCCTTCTGGTTTCAGACAAGAAGATTTTTACAGGTCTTCCCTATATACGCCTATGTGAAACCAGTGAGCCCCGGCGCGGGGACATGTTTGGCCCCAGGACTCTATTTTGAACAATCTTGGTAAGTGTCCACTTCTGGTTTCAGACAAGAAGATTTTTAAAGTTTTTCCCTATATACGCCTATGTGAAACCAGTAGGCCCCGGCGCGGAGGCATTTTTCGCCCCAGGACTATATTTTGAACAATCTTGGTAGAGGTCCACTAGATGAAGCTTCATGCCAAATATCAAAGACCTGGGCATTCTGGTCTACGTAATACTGGTGGGCCCCGGAGCGGGGGCATTTTTGTTCCCATGGCTATAATTTGAAAAATCTCAGTAGACGTCCACTAGATGAAGCTTCACGCCAAACATCAAAGACATGACACAGTATGGACCACCTATAGACCCCCCTAAAAAAAATTTTTAGCTTCTCTAGACCACCCCTAAAAAAAATTAATTTGCTTCTGCAGACCACCCGTAAAAAAAAAATTTTAGCTTCTCTAGACCACCCCCTCAAAAACACCTACTAGTGTGACCTCGGGGAAAAAAATAAAAATCACCCGGACTCCAACAGGAAAAAATTTGGGGTAAGGGAATGAGAGAAAAAAAAATACGCTTCTCTCACAACCCATTTTGTAAATTTTGCCGTGTATTGATCTGATAAGTTACCCAGTATTGAAACCCGATATTATTGTTATTGATTGTCCTTGTGGTTTTAAAAGCATGAGTCATTTTGCGGTTTTCTTTACCTTGCATATTTGCGACAATAGGTGCGTTCTTTAGTGACAAATTAACAGTGGGAGAAGACGTTCTTGTTAACAGCAGCCATTACAACAACACGTTAAATTAACTTCTAAAAATGCAAAACAAAAGCTAAACCATGTAAGTACTGCATTTATTTAATATTTTGTGTTCTGTATTGTTAATGGAGAGAAATTCTCAACTATAAGAGCAAATAAATGTGTTACATTTGGATTTCTGTGAGTCCGCCATCTTGAAAATTTACGAAACTGGTTTTTGGAGTTAAAATGGAGATTCATCACGAAAACACACCTATATCTAACCCCAATTTATAAACAGGGGTAAACATTAGTTTTCTCATTTCTGCTCTAAGACATAGGTTTTGGGTACTCGTTATAACCGCCTCGAACAAAACTCCATTTTCGCCATACAGAGTAAAATTTACTCTCCAACATAGATCTTGGAATCTGAGTTGTACCATTTTACATTTATTGTATTTTTTAATAACAGGACATATTTGAGTAATTATATGTCTACACCGTTAAGTTTCATAACGGTGTCACAGTGTATTAATTTACCAGTACTTAAAGGCATTTATTCTGAAACAGTAAAACACACCGTGTGTTCAAAATGGTTTTATTGCCCCCCTGTGGTATACTATCTATAGCAGATCAAAGGCGGTCCCTAATAGGGTGATTAGTAGCTCTTGTTGCATCCCCTGACTGAGGTACATAAGGGGAGAATCAATGAAATACACTCCAGTCAACAGTTAGTAAATTATTGATTTTCCCCAGGGAGGCCCCTTACCTGTTGAAGACAGAGGACTTGTCTTCCGTCAGCACTGAGGGCTACATAATATTATGTAATGAAATGATTGTCCTCAATAATCAAGAATAAATGCCTTTAAGAGAATAATTTTAAACCAACACCGTTAAGTTTCATAACGGTGTTACAGTATATTAATACCCGGAAATTATTTCAGTAGCACAATTTGTTCAAAAACCGTTAAGTTTCATAAAGGTGTCACAGTATATTAATTTACCAGTACTTAAGAGAATAATTTTACTCCAACACCATTAAGTTTCATAACGGTGTTACAGTATATTAATACCCGGAAGTTAGGAAATTATTTTATTATAACAGGACATATTTGAGTAATTATATGTCTACACCGTTAAGTTTCATAACGGTGTTACAGTATATTAATACCCGGAAGTTAGGAAATTATTTCAGTAGCACAATTTGTACAACCACCGTTAAGTTTCATAACGGTGTTACAGTATATATTTACCAGTAAGTATAATAACGGTGAAACCATAAATTGTAATAGTTGATTATATTTTATTTTCAGGGACATATTCAGAAGATGAAACAATAAACCAATGGAATGCAACCTTTTTACAACAATACGACGGAAATCAGCCACTTCAACAACAAACCAACAAAAGACTCAAAAAGCCCAAAACAGAAAAAAGAAGGACCCTCATTCCCAAATCACAACACTGCAGCACAACATTACCTACACTCCACAAAAATGCAGGTCACTTGTTATTTTGTTTAGAATTTACTAATCTACTTCAGTGTGAAATCGTAAAAGAAATTTGCAAAGAATTAGAATGTAAAAATCTGCATATTTGTATTGTCTTAGTTTATGCCCCTATAAACAGGTGGTGGACCATTAATTATTGTAACTTTATTTAATAAAATCAAGCATTTCCTACTTTTTTTTTTACCTCGGCTAAAGCCTGGGCCTTGCCTTCCGCAATAAGTTTTTTTCTTTCTGTTTCACTTAATCCTGTTTGTTTTGAACGTATGCTATCTTTCAGATTATTATATTTATCTAATTCATCTAAAATCAATTTAAATTCATTTTCAGATATCTGCCCATCTGTCAAAGCCTTAGAAATCAAGTCTTTTATACTATTCAATTTACTATCAGCAATAGTTTTAATCTCATAATGTTTTTGTGTTTTTGCATGTAATCTACGTCTAACAAGTTTAACACAAACTCCTAAACCCCCGCACACAACAGCAGCAATTTCCAACGGCAACATAACCGGAACAGTTAAACCAACACCAGCCATAATAACACTTGAAGAAATTAACGCAGTATCAACACAATCAGTAATGTTAATTCCACGTTTATACTTTTTGTATAATGCCTTTCTTACATCCCTCTCTTTCATTAATTGTTTTTCTATCTCTGATATCTTCTGTAATCTATAATTTTGTCCGTCTTCACTAGACATGTCTGGATATAAATTCGGCGCTGTAGGTTGCTTCATTTTTATATTTATTTTTTGAATTCAATTAAAATCGAGAAACAGTACTAACTGCAGTTTTATTCCCCCCTACACAAATAAAATTAATAACACTTCCGGCTTTAGCAAAACATGGTGGAACAAGAGTCGTATAGTATTTTGAATAAGAACCCGTGAAAAAAAAGCATACTTCATGTATGCTCGTCCCATCTATAAACACGCAAATTGCCACCAGGCCACTTTCTCTTAAACACGTATATCCCATTTTTGTAATATAACCATCCTTCATCATAATATAACCAGTTGTATCTGAACCTGCACCATCTCCTAATGAAAACACTTTGTTAGGAATCAAAGGACCTTTTATTTCGGCAGTTAATGAAATGGTGTCACTTAAATTTGTTATTTTTTTATTCAAAACCAAATTACTATCTGTTATTTTTCTATACAAATCATCAACTTGTGAAGCTAAATTATTATTATTATCCCTTTTAACACCAAATATACTCATTTTTATATTTATTTTTGAATTCAATTAATAACGAGACAACAGTTTTAACTGTAGTTTTATCAGTCTCTAGACTAATAAAATTAATAACACTTCCAGCTTTAACTAAACAAGGGGTGACAAAATTAAAATGTGTACTTTTTTGTTTCACTATCTAAAGCGAGGCCGCTGCACCCTTCCAAAACTTTCCCATTCACCAACACGCCAGCTATCAACCCAGCAAGCGACGTTACACTCGACAGGCTAATACTTTTTGCGGGAAAGTAACTGTCCTTATGTCCTTCCTTTGTTTAGGTTTCCATTATGGTCTGGTCGCTTAATGTTTGTATTTCTTTCCCTTTGGTGTCTTTTATGGGTGGAGTAAGTTAATTGTATCAATTCCTGATCTTTGTTTTACTTCTACTTTTAATATAACCCTCCTTCATCATAACATAACCAGCCGTTCCCTCTCTACCTCCATTTCCAAATGAAAATATTTTACCCCTAGTTAGTGGGCCATTTGATTCGGCGGTTATTATAATGAATTCATTTGTATAAACGTTTTGTAATCTATTATTTAAATTTCCTAATTTTTTATGTAATTCATCAATACGCAAAGTCAAATTATTCTTATCTGTTTTAACACCAAATAAACTCATTTTTTATATATCATTTTTGAATTCAATTAATAATGAGGCAACATTATTAACCGCAGTACAATTATTCAGTACACTCAAAAAATTAATAACAGTTCCTGCCTTAACTAAAAATGGTTTATCAAAATTGCGATGTACACTTTGTGTGTCTTCCAAATAAACTATACACCCACTCAAAACTTACCCATCCACCATCACAGTAACCCACACTTTATCTTTTGACTTTTCACACGACAGGCCCATACTTTTAATATAACCATCCTTCATTATAACATAACCAGCCGTTCGCTCTCTACGTCCATTTCCAAATGAAAACATCTTATCTCTAGATAAAGAGCCTTTTGATTCAGCATATATTGTAATGTATTCATTTGTATGAACGTTTTGTAATATATTATCTAAATTTGATATTCTGCTATGTATATCATCAACACGTAAAGTTGTATTATTCTCATACTTTTTAACACCAAATAAACTCATTTTTAATTATAAAATTTCTAGACACAACTAATTGGTAAACCATTGTTGTTTATTTTCTGGCCATTCTTATCACAAACGCTTATACTTAATTCTGATATATCACCATGTGTTAATTGTTTATATTCCGAATTACTAAAACGTGTATGAACAATATCTCCAAATGATTTATTTTAAACAGAAACAACCCCAAGAATATTACTAGGAGCACCATCAAAGAAATTGTAAGCACAATTTATCTGCTCAAGATGAACATATAGTTGTTTATAAGGTGCGAAATTTAAAGGCATTTCTCCTTCATATGTTTGATTAGCCTTAAATCGTCTTTTATTTCCGAGGCCTAGCATTTCCGTTAATCCTTTGCTTATTTTTAAATCAACGGTCAATGTTAAAAGCACTATGCCATTTGTTTCATTTACAGATAATGTAATATTATTACTTTGAAATATATCTGCTATTTGTTGGAAGCTAAACGTATTGGCTTATCTGTTCCTTTTTGGATAGATTCATCAATCAAATTATACCAACCTATAGTATAAGTAAAACTCTTCAATCCAATTCTTTTAATACCACATTTGTTATCTATATATTGCTGCAAGTGTATTAAACGTATTGGCTTATCTGTTCCTTTTTGGATAGATTCATCAATCAAATTATACCAACCTATAGTATAAGTAAAACTCTTCAATCCAATTCTTTCAATACCACATTTGTTATCTATATATTGTTGCAAGTGTATTATCTTATTAATATCAGAAATTGTATGATACATTTTTTATAAATAAAAAATGATACCAAAAGAATTCAAATATAACCCCGAGGCCCACTATCAATCTGGTGGTGTTTTCAAAGTTAAAACAGTTGATATTATTAATCAAAATATAATGGTTACCTCAGATGGCAAAAGCTTCAAGGTTTCTTTTCCAAATATACTAGAAAAGTATATCCTACCACGTGTAAATTCAGATGCAATTGTTGTCAAATGGAGAACCGATTGGATGTCTTTTTGGCAGAATCAGTTACACTTTGCAATCTGGTATGCCACTACTGGATGTGGCGTTGACTTTAATGACCGTCTCAAAGACACATGTATGATTGGTTCAATGTTCATGTTTCATATTTACTACCAAATAAGAAGAATACTCAAAGAAATAAGTGCTGCATTACCACAAGATTCAAAATGGAATGCTATTGATAATAAATATGACCGAAGTGCATATGAAAGAATCTGAAATGAATTTAATGTTGATGTTAACACTGACTGGAGGCAAAAACAAGACGATAATCAAGGCCTTGGTAGAATATACCAATGGAAGAAAGGATGGAAACCATATGCATGGAGAAAGAATCCATGGATTGGTGATGAATATCAGGCATTTGACTGGGCTGTGAAATATGACAAGTCAAGGTTTACTTTTACCGGAAAACAAACCAATCAAGTAATACATATTTATTTTATAGCACAAGGCGCCCCATCAAAGAATGCCTGGCCAACATTTATAATTGATAAGGCCAAAGGCTTTACCGAAGCAGGCGTCGAGCGCATCAACGAAAGTATCAGAACATATTGCTGGGCAATTTTAGGTGTCCAATCACAAACTAGAACAGACATCTTAGGAACTGGTAAAGCCTTTGATGCACATAAGCAGTTTCTTGCTAACGTTGAGGATGCAATTAATAACCCTGTGGATTTGCCTAGTCAAATAGCAAAATATCAGAATACACTACAGTATGCCAGTAGTAAAGTTGATTACACATATGGAATTGGATTATACATGACACAAAGCAATATGGAATTACGTATTGGCACAATACAAGATTATAACAATGAAATTGTCATAGCCACTGATGCTCAGGATCTTTGGTTAAACAATGGTGTAAACATGAAACCTGTGCCATCAAAACAAACTCACAATGTCCAGGGAACTCCAACAAAGAAATCTCTACCAGAACCTGTTAAACATCAAACTGTTCAAGGTACAGAAACAAAGAATCAACCCACTGTAATATCCACGAAAGAAGCAAAACAACACGAAGACAACAAAACAGCATTAATAGTAGGAAGTATAGTTATAGGTATTGTTGCACTATATATTTATGATATTTACTAATATACTCTTTTGCAGCAGCAAACAATAACCCAATAACAAGGATAACCAATGCCCAGAGATGTTCGCCAAACCAATTAATCACTTTTCCAGTAGTAGACAACAACCAAGACACAATGGCGCCAATAATACCCGGTAGCGCTGCTGCTGCTTTTCCTGCTAGATTAGCTAATAGTTTACCAAGATTACTTAATTGTTTTTTTATCCAAATTTCTATACCATCTTTTGACGGGGGTTTAGGGATTATAGAGCCACCACCAGCAGTAGGAATAACAGCCTCAACAATTACACCAATAATCATTCCAAAAGCAGTTAAAACACTAACAATTGTAATTCCTTGTTCTCTGAATAACGTTTTAATTCTCTCGCCAAGTGTTTTGTCTTCTTCTAATACCCTGGTGATTGTTTCTTTTATTCTACTTATCTGACTACGTAATGCTTCTCTGTTTTCGCCAGCAGCCTCAAGTCTTACAGCTCTCTCATCTTTAAGGTTTTTCAAATGAGCTGTTATGTCTTTTCTGCTAATTTCATCTTCAGCTTCTTGTAATTTTCGTTTTTCTTTGGCTATGTCATCATCAATAATTGTCAGCTTTGCTAAGTTATTTGTAAGTTCACCGCGAATAGATTGTAGTCTCTTATCTAGCGCTTCCAGTTCTCTTAATGTTAGATCTTCTGTTTGTGAGCGGGCATTTTTAACTTCTGGCAGCTAAATTGCCAAAAAGAGATGTAAGAGTGGTCTCAATATTATTTACAGCGTCTACTACATTTTGCACATCTTTGGTTGAAGACAAATCTTTTAGTGGTATTTGTTCTTCAGCATTTAGCAAATCATTTCGCGTATTTCCCAGAATATGTTGAGTTATCTTTGTTTTGCTTTGATATTCTGGTAAATTTAAATATTGTCTGATTGCCCGTGTTCCGCCACTACCTTTTGCTAAAGAACCCAAAGAAAGAAATGTTGCTTGGCCTTGCTTTGCAGTAATTCTGATTTCTTTGTCGCCGACAACCCAATATAAAGTTTTATCATCGGATAATCTAAACTGATCATAATCTACTTTGTCTGGTGTAATTTGATAGCGCTTGCTTATTTCATCATAAAACGTCTTTGTAAGCTTTTCTTTATAGTGTTGAAGAGCAGTCTGTTCAAGCTCTCCTCTTAAGTCATCAATCATATCACCCTGATTTAGAATAATACTCTGATCAATTTCATCAGGGGCCATAGGTAATTTGGAATCTATATCATCATCATCATAATCATCTCTGTCAAATGTAGGATTCTCAAAACCAAATCCTTCAGCCATTTTTATTTATTTAAAATATCTTATTTAAAATATGTCGACCTATGGAAATAAATTAAACCCTTACAGAAAAAATAAGAGAACCACGCGGTGTGAGAGGTATCCGTCAAAGTGTAGTGATAACCAATATTCCATCAACTATTGACCAAAATCAACAATTGTTAGTGAGATTTCCTAATCTAAGTAGTAATGATGTTATTGTTCCCGGAACAGTCAGATTAGCATTTGAAATTGAACTAACCTCTAAAGATACAAATGCAACTATATTTCCAAACATAGGAAGAGCTATCGTAAAGAAAACAACAATTAGAATAAGTGAAATGAAGTTATGTCCATTGATGATAGTGACATCTATCATTGTTATATTGGTTTATGGAAGACTCCTACAGAACGAATAAATGTGGCTTATCAAGGCGTTGGCAAAGCAAACATGTTGAAACATAGAGTGGGTGCAGGAAACGCAGCAGCAGATAAAGAAGATCAAGCCATTGCAAAAGCATATGGAAACAGGTTTTGCATCCCACTTGATTTTGAATTATTGGAAACCCATATGCCATTTTATCAAGCAGGACTTGGTGACAGGTTGGAATATGAGCTTACATTTAACGATTACATGAAAGTTATTAATTCAACCGATGCAACTTCAACTTATACAATAAAAAATATTTGTTTAGAATTTGATATTGTTTCTGATACTGAATTAGAAAGACAAATAAGACAGCAAGTCAGTGATAAAATGGTTATTTTATACTACAGAATACTTAGGCACAGGAAAATAACTAAAAACAAATCTGATACGCTTTGGAATATTAATCTAAATGTTCAAGCTAAAAGTATGAAAGGGATTCTAATGCTGTTTGGAAACCCAGTAAGGACCAGCACGGAAGACTATTACAATCCTGAAATAACAAAAGTAGAAATGACAATAGAAGGAGTCCCAAATCAACTATATAGTCAAGGAATGAAAGCATATCAACAGTGGTATGAGATAAATAAATTCTTTGCTTTGAATTCAAAACGAAATAAAGAAACAAATATGATTCTAAAAGATTTATATTTCACTGATTTAACATTAGAAAAATATCTAACGACTAATTATGCATTATGGTTAGATTGACGTTCAACGGATGATAACTCACTACACGGTTCGGGAAGAAGAATTGAAAATGCATCAGAAGGCATCACAATACAAATAACGAAAGAAGCAGGAGCAGAAGAGCCAATAAATGTTTCTCTGTTTGTTATACAAGATGCGCAAATTAATTTTGAAGATGGTAGATTTAAAGAAGTAAATTATTAATATAAAACAATGGAACTACCTAAATATCCACACTGTGCAATTATTTGTGGTCAAACTGGCTGCGGAAAGACTGAATTTGTTTTCGACTTACTTGAGGGCGAATATAGAGGTGTATTTAGCCATATTGTTATACTTTGCCCGACCATTCAATGGAACAAGGCATACAAAAACAGAAGTTGGATTGGTGATGTTAAAAAACCAAAAACAAAAAATATTATAATCGTAAACCCACTAATCAATGGTGAAGAAAAACTGCAAGATCTACTAAGAATGTTCTTTAAAAAATATGCCGGCTCTTCAACTCTGTACATCATTGATGATTGAAGTGCAACAAAAGAATTAACATAGAACAAAAAACATGTTGTCTGAACTTGCGTTTTCAGGCAGACACGCAGAACAATCAGTATGGGTTAATTCGCAGAGATACAATTCAGTTTTAAAAGATTTAAGAGAACAAACAAAATGGCTATGTATGTTCTACACAAAAGATAGAGATAGTTTTGAAAATTGTTTGAGAGAGAATGATGTTGTTCCCACATTAGAAGAACGGCAAAGAATAAAGGAAGAATTAAAGAAAAAGAAACATCGTAAATTAATTTTGAAAACCGACCAACCTACTGATTATTGGGTGGTTGATTAAGTAATTCTTTAGTATTGCTTTAGTAATGCTTTAGTAGTGCTTTAGTAATGCTTTAGTATTGCATAAAAAATTAACTATATAAAAAGCAATGCTTCTTGAAATACTAACAATTATATCAAACACTGCAGTCTTATCAATAGTTTGATATGTGAAATTTAATTATTTAAAATTAAAAAATAAACTATATAAAATGGATGCCAAAGAGCTACTTAAAGAAAATAATGATCAAAACAATGAAACAAAACGTGAAAGATTATCAGCCATTGTTGCTGGTGGAGGAAATAAACAATATCTTGGTAAAGACTTACAAATGTCAGACATTGATACAATGACACCAGAACAAATAAACACACTATACTGCAGATATGAAGCAAGACTAGGGGCAAGTGTGACGAAGACATTGGGTAATTCTTTTATTAACTTATATGTTATGGGTGTGTCAAAATATTTTAATGATGTTAATTCACCAAAACTAATACAAGATTTAGAAGAAGATCCATTTATCAATCACGCTTTGACTAGCACATGTTGTGAATTGTATTATAGATTTGGAATGTATCTTGCTCCTTTTACTGCAATGTTAACAACAAAACATCTGGATTTCCAGACTGATAAAAAAGTGAAAATATTGACTTAAAAAAAGATGAGTGAAAAAATAAATGAAAAAACGGAAAACCCAAAAAGAGTATCTGCAGGTAAAAAAGGTGCAGAAGCAAAAAAGATAAAAGCTGAATTAAAAAGAAAAGAAGCAGAATTTTTGAAGAAAGAAAATATGGAACTGAAAGTTCCAAAGCATGAAGTTCAATATATAAATACTTATAAAAATTATATATCTTCATGTATAGTAGGTGTGATTGTTGGATTGGGTTTATATATTTATAATAAGAAACAAGTTACACCTGCGCAGCCAAAGCCCAAGAAACAACAAAAAGAAATCGATCCATTTGAGTTTAATTAATCAATAAAATTCTCATAAAAATGGCAGCACAAATTGATGGAAAACAAAAAGTAAACATGTTATATCATGCTGGAGTGGAAACACTATTAACATTTGTTTATGCAGAATTGGGAAGAAAACTATTGAAAAGGCCACCACCAAAAGTAGATTTTAATATGGCGGATATTGGAATGTTATCTATTGATTTATTACTCGCAATTGCAACGAGAGATATGTTGGTTAAGCAAGGAATTATTCCAGAAAATATTATGAAATAATTATTTTATAAAATGGCGAGTGCAGTGCCGATGATGCTTGGTGGAGCAGTAGCGAATGCATTTGCTTTTGCAGGTAGTAATTATTTATTTTCAAATATAGGTAAAAATAAAGATGCAGAAAAAGAGAGAGAAAGACATGATAAGGCAATGGAACAATTAGGAGCAGCAACAACTGCGTGGAATGAAAAAAGAAGACAAAGATTAGATTTTCTTAATGAACAATTACAAAAAGAACGTCATGCAGAAAAAACCTTTGATGATGTTGATCAAGCAATGAAACAATATTATTATATTACACATAAAAAATTACAGGCATTTCCTCCGAAACCTACATTAAGTGATTTTTATACTCCATCAGAAGATCAGAAAAATAGAGAGATTGCATTTGTTGTTGGTGCTATGGTATTAACTGGATTTGTTGCATGGAAATTAAATAAAATATAAAGATTCATTGAGGAGCTGGTTCCTCATAAACATATTCCCAAACTAAATCTGGTCTAATAAAGGCATCCCATCCTGCAGGAAACTTTGATAATTTTCTACCCTCAAATTTATCCATTATTAATTGCTGTTCATCCGTTTAATAACACTTGCCTGTATCTTTTAACATTTTCTTTTGGATATAAGATAATAGTATTCTTCCTAATATAACTTTAGCATCAGGTTCCTCTGCATCGTAAGGGCTAATAGGTTTTTTATCTCCATAAAGATGCGTTTTTCTCTTCATTTTTTATATCCCTAATTAGGTAACCATAAGGAAAACTTCTAATTACATTTACATTTTCTTTAAAAATTATACTTTTATCAAATTCATAATCATACATTTTAACTTGTTCTACAGTTTTTAGATTTCTATCTTTTTTATTCGAAGTAATTTGATTATATGTAATTGTTTCATATGATTCATTTTCATCAGTAATTAGTTTTACTTTTTTATCCATTGTAATCTTTTCTTCAACTTCTGCATTTAATCTAAATCCTTTACAACAACTAACTATTTTACCTGTATCTAATTTCATAGAATAATCTTTTGGGCCAGCAGATATAAATTGTACTATATGATTAGCATTATGCTTTGAAACAATTTCATCCGTTAAATCCCCTAATTTAGTACCCATCATACTTTCTGTCTTTTTACAAGCTTCTGATCCATCATCATCTTGATAAATACAAGAATCACTATCTAAATACATAACTCTTTCTTGAAGTGTATCTAATAATTCATATAATATTAATCTAGCATGTGCAGTTGTAAATAATGCTATATAGATATTTACACTTTTATTAGGTTTTTTTTATAATATTCTTTTGTTTGATATTCTGTTAACACTGTATCATCATCTAATATCATTAAATTAACATTTTCAAATTTTTCATTAAACACTATGTTTGTTAATTGATCTGAATTAAAACAATATTCTTTTTGCGTGTAATTATCTTTCATTCCAAAATGTCCCCATAATGAATTTAAACAAATTTTTGCTATTGCTCTTAACCCTGCATTCTTTTTAATTTTATCAATATCTAAATCATATGCTGCATTATCTGCAATATATTGAATTTTTTGTTTCACAATTATTATCATTATTACATGATAAATCGCAAAATAAACTTTGTCGGGCTCATCGTAGTCTAACTGTTGGTTTTCTTTTGCTCCAGCATTTCAGTGGTTTCTTGGTGTCGAGTCCTCACCGTTGTCTCACCTCTGTGGTTCTTTGATTTTTGTGTTCACGGAGATGTTGCACTGATGAGTTAGGAGGCCATCATGCGGACTGAACAAATTATTTGTCTAAATCGCGACGGAAGAAAGGGCGAGGATTGTGGCCACGTAAAATCGATTTAAGCCCCCCAGTGGAAATCTTCCACTGACCGTTCCAAGGCGGCTCTTCTGTGGCGATTTATTTATGTTGTTGTTTGTTACTTACTGGTTGTATCACTCGTGTCTTTTGGTTTTGGATGGCCATATGGCCATTTTGAGGGAAAGTAACTGTCCTTATGGCCTTCCTTCGTTTAGGTTTCCATTATGGTCTGGTCGCTTAATGTTTGTATTTCTTTCCCTTTGATGTCTTTTATGGGTGGAGTAAGTTAATTGTATCAATTCCTGATCTTTGTTTTACTTCTACTTTGTAACATATTTTAAAAAAAAAAACTTTTTAGATGTATTTTCAAAGTGTTCTAATTCATATATCTTTTGTAATTTATATCCTTTTTCTACTGCTTTATTTATTTCAATAGTTGACCAAGTTCCTATAATAGCTCTTTCTTCATCTGAATGTTTGCATTTTTCGTTTCTAATATTTTTACATTCTTTACAATGTTTTATAGCATGTACTTTATCATGAGATGAATCAAACTTTTCTGTTATATGATCAAATTTAATTTCTAATCTAGACATACAAGTTTCAAATAACCCAAATATTAATTTATGAGAATTATTACATGTTTGCTGTTTATAGGGTAAAACTGGATGATATAACATTCTTGGGGGTAATATTTTACATTTTACTATTCCAAAGTATTTATTTATTAAATACTTTTCAATGGAGACATCGATATAAGTAACAGGATGACTTATTGGGTATTCACAAAACTTATTTACCCATGGGTACAGTGAACAAAAATCTACATATCTTGCTTTTAAACTAGGAAGATTATTATATAATTGTATAGTTTCTGTTCTTCCGCCATAGAATGCATCTCTTTTATTAATAGGTTTTAAATGTGGATCAACTTCGGGATATTTATTTTTATCAAATTCACATTCCCAGATAGTATGGATATCAACTTATGTATGAAAATAATCTTTAATAATATCTAATCGTTTTAATGTATTATCGTACAACTCTTTCATTGTTTTCCTTGATCTTATTTTATAAATTTCATCTGGATGATAACATTTAGGGCAACCATGAAAATAACAACCAAAGAATTCATAAATATTTCTGGTTTTTGTTTCTCCATCATAATAATATCCATCTAGTTTATAATATCTACCATTAATAAAGAATTTCTCTTCTCCACCTCTTTTGGAATGTTGAATCATTATACCTTCTTTATTTGATAAATATTCTAGCCATTGAATAGCTTTTTTAGATTGATTTTCTTCAAAGTAGATGTTTTATGAATACCTATTGTTTCTTCTTCTAACATTAATGTTTTAAATATCTTAGTACAACATTGTGCAATTGTAACACTTTGAAAAGGATCAATATAATTATCTGTTATTTTAATAAATAGATCTTTATATATTGTACATCCTTTTGCTAAAATTAAAACATCTAATAAACAATAATAAAATATTTCTTTATAGAATTTAAATTCTTTATCTTTAACATTATTATACCATTTATCAAATAATTCTTTATTTTTAATTGTCATAGTATTATATCCATAATATTCTTTTGCATGTTAAACATCTTTATAGTTTTGATTTTCTGTTGTATTAAAATAATGAGGAAAGTATCCTTTATTACCTTCAAAACCAAATGCTTTAGTGAAGGCAGCTAATCCACATAACGTAAAATTAATAGAATCTATAAATCTTAAATTTATTCCATCAACATTAATTGATGTTATTTTTAGCCCTGATGAAATATAATTATGTTCTATTTTGTTTTGCACCATCCATCCTAAAATAGGCTGCATGCCATAACCTTTTCCATAATGAGAAATAAATGTATAGTTTACAAATTTATCTCTTATAAAATATTCACAAAAAATATTAGCAACATCTTCAGATTCACATTCTATTTTTTCTACATCATCAAAACAATTATCTAAATCTATTTTTGATAAGTCTATATCATTAATATTAAAATTACATTTAAATATTTTTATATAGTTTTTTCTAAAACAGTAAATATATTCTAAATCATAATTTTCCAGAAAAGAGGACGTAGTATTAACACGACTGCGCATCGGCCAAACTAGAGTTACTCATTCTTATATTTTTAATGGTGATGACCAGCCTTCTTGTGTAGGTTGTGATCAGCCATTCACTGTGAAACATATCTTAATTGATTGTGTTGACTTTTCACCCTCACGTATTTTATATTTCAAAGCTGACACTTTGCAACAACTGTTTCGAGATGTACCTGTTGATAACATTATTTTATTCTTAAAAGAAATTGGTCTTTTTCATAAGATTTAACTGTTTCAGATTTTTATACATTATCATTCTGACTTGTTACTTTTAATATCATCATAATTATTCATGCCGTTTAACCATTAACCGACTGACGCTTATGACCCACCAAGAGGGTTGACGCGTCGTTAAACACGAAATCATCATCATCATCTAAATCATAAGCTATACAAAAGTTCATAATATGAATACCTGTTTCTTGATTGGCTTCAACATAATATATTTGTTATCTTTTACTTCCTTTGGTAATAAAGGTTTCATATAACATAAATATTCAGTACCTTTCATATATTTTTCATAACATATAGGACAAGTGATTTCATCACATATATGTTTTTCAGGTTTTTGATATTTTATAGAAAAAGTTTTATTACATTTTTCACATGTCCATTGTTTTAAGTTTGATTGTAATTTACCATTTTCACATGTGTGTTGATTACTATATCCTATTAAACATGTTTTACAAAATCTGCGTTGAGCTAAAAATCCTGTTACATTAGTAATTACATTAAAATGAGCATCATGATAAAATAAATATAATTGATTATAAAATTTTTCATTACCACTATATAAAATATTTTCAATATTATTTGATGTAAAAACAATTATTCTAACATAAAGATAATTTTCAAAAATCTTTAAATCATCTAGATCCTTACCTTCTTCTTTTATTTCTACCTCTGATTTTTCATGTAAATCTATAGCCAATCTTTTTTTGTAATGGTCTACCTTGTTTTATATGTCGTAATTGTGAATCTGTTAAATCATACCTTTCAATTATAGCTGTTACAATTGCTCTTGCTAAACAAATTGTATCATTATTTTTTATTCGTATAATACTTCTTTTATTTATTTCATCTAATATCTTTAAACCTTTACCTTTACTTTTTTTATTAGGTATAATAGATACTTCAAAAATAACTTCTTCTAAATTCAGTTCTTCAGCGCTGTTTAATAATCTTACCATTCTATTAAAAAAGAATTCTTTAATATTATCATATGTTCTTATAGGCCATTTATCATGTTTTGTATAAATAATTTCATGTATAGGAACTATTTTAATTCTCCCATTTGGAAAGTCTTTAATAGAATTATCAATCATATTACTAAATGCATTCATGAACACTTCTTTTTGTGGATCTAGTATTTTTATCTTATACTTAAAGACATTAATAGTTGTATTATGTTTATATTTTTTTAATAAGATAATCTTATACTTTTTACCTGATACAGAACTAAGAGATTCTCTATCGGGTACCTTTTTTGCTTCCATTTTTAAAGAAACAATTTTGATTGTATTAAAAATGGAGCATCCAAAAATTTATTGTTTACGTTGTAAAAAGCATACTGAAAATGATTCAGTGAAACAAATAACAACAACTAATAATAGACAAATGTTAATAGGTAAATGTTCTGAGTGCGGATCTAACAAAAATAGATTTATATCCAATAGAGAAAAAATAACAAATAAACTAGCAGATGAATTACATCATAGAGTTATAAAATCTTTTCCTAAAAGACGTACTTATGTCGATTCAATAGATCAAACATGGGCAGTTGATTTGATAGATATGCAACAATATTCAAAACAAAATAAACACTATAAATATTTATTAGCTGTTATAGATGTTTTTAGTAAATATGGTTGGTTAATTCCATTGAAAAATAAAACAGGAATAACAGCAACTGAAGCATTTAAAACATTATTTAAAGAAAGAAAACCGATGTATATTTGGTCGGATAAAGGTTCTGAATTTTATAATCGACAAGTAAAAAAGAATTATTAAAAGATAATAATATAAAGTTATATTCAACTGAGAATGAAGAAAAATCTAGTGTAGTAGAACGATGCCACTATGAAACAACATATGTATAAACATTTTACTGCAAATGAAACTACTAAATATTATGATATATTAGATAAATTAGTTGAAAATTATAATAATACAGTACATTCATTTATTAAAATGACACCTATTGAAGCAAGTAAAGTTGAAAATGAATTAACTGTGTATAAGAATTTATATCCAGAAAGAGAAAAGAAAACTGAAAAACCTAAATTCAAAGTTGGGGATAGAGTAAGAATAGCAAAAAAGAAAGGTAAATTTGAAAAGGGTTATACTACTCGTTGGACTAGAGAAATATTTGTAATTGAAGAAGCTTTAAATACAAATCCTGTTACTTATAAAATACATGATTTAAAAGGCGAAGAAATCAAAGGTAGTTTCTACGAACAAGAATTACAGATTACTGAGTTTTAAGTATTTTTCGAGGGGCCCCTATAGTGGATTTTTTTTTCTATTTTACACCACCCCAACAACCTCTATCACAGAGTTGGCCAACAACACGAGGATGGGGATTGTTACAGACGCCATTTCATCGTATAACGCAGAGACAGAATTAAACAAAAATATTACAAAAGCTGAAGACGCTAAAGATCAATCAGTTTTAAAAGTGATGATGAGGGCTCTTAAAATAAAACAAAATATATAAATTTTATTTTAATCCATTTTGCAATATAAAATGTTCTCGTCAGTAAATTCCATATCGCGATAATTCTTGTCATTTTTCGAATTTTCGATTATCAATTTTTCATTTTCATCCAGTTTTAATTTCAAATTCTTTTCAATACATAATAATTTTTCATCTTTTTCTTCATTTGAAAATAAACAGTGTATATGAGAAAAATCTTTTTCTCCTAGAACAATATCACTATTGTCTTCTTCGATATTCTTTTTACAAATATAACATTTTTTATTAATAAAAAAAAAAGTATTGCTTTGGGCCCATTTTGTTTTCTTTCTTTGTTTAATTAACCCCCACCCCAAGAACAATGAATTACATTGGCTTTCCATCTACGGTATCTACTTTCACCAACGCGTGGGTAATTCCATTTTGGCCAGAATTCAAATTCCACACAATTTATTTCTAGTATTTTTACAATAGAATCTTCTGGGAATTTCTCAAGATCTAGTTGAAAATCATAACCGGTAGTAAATCCATTGAATTCTTCAACAATTTTCATTCCATTATTTTCTAAAAATACTTCAATTTTCTTTAATTTTTGTTTTATTTTTCTATTTTTGTATTCTGTTCTTCCTAAATCTTTTCCCCAATAATTTTTCATCTTCATTATCATCCATTTTTTTAATTTTAAATTTCAATTTTTTAATTTTAATTTTTGAATTGTCATTTTTACATTTTTTCCGAGGTCATTCTAGTAGGTGTTTTTTGGTGCGTAATATACCATAATTTTTTTTATCTTTTTTCGATGTAGGTCTACAGGTGGGGGTCTGGGGAGTAGGTAAAAAAAAATTTTTAAGGGTGGTCTGGAGAAGCTAAAAATATTTTTAGGGGGTGGTCTGGAGAAGCTAAAAAAATTTTTTTAGGGTGGTCTGGAGAAGCTAAAAAAAATTTTTTTAGGGGGTGGTCTGGAGAAGCTAAAAAAAAAAAATTTTTTTTTTAGGGGGTGGTCTGGAGAAGCAAAAAATTTTTTTTAGGGGTGGTCTGGAGAAGCAAAAAAAAATTTTTTTTGGGGGGGGGGTGGTCTAGAGAAGCTAATTTTTTTTTAGGGGGGTCTATAGGTGGTCCATACTGTGTGACATGGGCCTGCTGGTTTCAGACAAAATAGTTTTAAAGGTTTTTCCTATATAATAAAAATCAAAAAATGAGTTCCTTTAAGAGCAATGAAAACATTCATAAGAAAGAAGATGGGTCATACTACGTAGTTTCGGCTAATAAAGCCTCATCAGTAACCCTGTAATGATCCGGCAAAGAAAGCCAGAGGAAACATACTGCAATTTTGCGAATTTCGAATAGGCAGTTGATTCAAAGACTGATAAAAATCAAAATGGGGTCAAAATAATTAAAAACCTGTCTAGAATATGAGTCTAAACCAATAAATTATTTCTGATTTCTCAGAATATTCACGCTGATCTCAAAGGACCAAAAGTAAAATATAAACTGCACTATGGTTGATGTACGGGGAGAAGTTTTACGACCGCCACACGACAGAACACCAGCTGCAGTGAAGGCAAATAAAAATCAAAAAATGTAAAATAAAAATCAAATAAGCCTATGTAAAACTAGTTGGTTCTGGCGCAGGGACATTTTTGGTCCCAAGGCTATAATTTGAACAATCTTGGTAGAGGTCCACTAGATGAAGCTTCATACCAAACATCAAAGACATGGTCCTTCTGGTTTCTGACAGAAGATTTTTAAAGGTTATCTCTGTATACGCCTATGTGAAACCAGTTGGCCCCGGCGCAGGGACATTGTTGACCTCAGGACTATATTTTGAACAATCTTGGTTGAGGTCCACTAGATGAAGCTTCATGCTAAATAAAAAAGACCTAGGCCTTCTGGTTTCAGACAAGAAGATTTTAAAGGTTTTCCCTATATACGCCTATGTTTACGGACGCACGGACGACGGACAAAAAGTGATCACAAAAGCTCACCTTGTCACTACGTGACAGCCGAGCTAAAAATATCACAATTTTTCGACTTAAACTTTCAGGCGTTAAAATTTACAATGTATTTGTATAGGCGTGTTTTCGTAATGCAGCAAATAATGCAAAAAAAAAAAAAAAATGGTAAAAAGAAGAGAACGGCATTCTTAATTTCTTGTGCTCCTCTTCCTCTGATTCAGATTTGCCACATATAAGGCCATATTTTGTCAGATATTACGATGTTTTACGTTCCATTCGCAACAAAATTTCATACAGTAGAAACAATTTATTGAAAGAGACAAACACATTACGTCATGCAAAAGAAATTATCATAACACGGAAAATAGAACGTATGCCTAAAGATAATTTTTAAAATTAAAACTTTGCAAATTTCTAAACAGAGGTGAAGGAATCGATCAGAAATCCATCACGAAAACACGCCTATATAATTTTGACCTCCATCAACCCCACTTGCATATAGTAAAACTGGGGTTTCCGGGGGTAAACCTATTTTTTCTTATTTCTGCTCAAAAATATACATTGTGGGTACTCGTTAGAACCGCCTCATCGAGGCGGTTCTAACGAGTGCCCACAATATATATTTGGAGCAGAAATAAGAAAAATAGCACACTTTTTCAGCATAAAATTTTCATTTTTTCGGCGATAAAGGTGGCAATGTATTTGTATAGGCGTGTTTGCGTAATGGTTACAATTACTTTACATCGTCAATTCAAGACAACAAAGGAAAAGATGTACAGAATACAGAAACAACACTATAACTAAAACAATGCATGAAGAAGGTCATAATGACAGTTTCTTTCCCATAAGATGGCAAAACGGCTTTTCGAAATAAAAAAGAAAAAATAACACAAAAAGGAAAGAAAAAGCAAAAGCACCGCCATGGAACGGTAACCTGTTGGGGATAATCGATTTTATGTGGCCACAATCCTCGCATTTGGTTCTGATGTGTTCTTTACACAAATTTATTCAGTTTGATTAAGTACAGCCCTGATCGAAACAAAGTCTATTATATTAAGAAACGGCTTTGGAATCTTTTTTATCTTTTTTCAAAAAGGGGAACAAAAGGACAACGGCACTATGTTTTTTTTTTCAATTCTTCCAAGTAAACGTAAAACAAAACAAAAAATGAACAACAACAAAAACAAGAGGAACTATCACTAAAGGTTATTATTAATACCCCCGCCTCAATACTTGACACAGAAAGCAAACATAAACAGTGTCCACTGAGTCCATTCAGGGGCATTAACTCCATAATTGTTAGACAGATTCGCCTGAAATTTGCGTGTTGCACATCTACTTATCCTATTGAACAAGTATGCCAAGTATCCATTGAATCCGGCTGATAGTAAAGGAGGAGTTCAGTGTACAAGATGTTTGCAAGCAAATCAGGGTCAAGAAAGTATGTTTCAAATTGATTCAGGGGCCATAACTCCGTAAGTATGGGACAAACTTTAGTGAAATTTGTGTCTTGCACAACTACCCCTCCTGGTGAACAATTATGGTAAAATAAATGAAAAAGGTTAACTTTGGAAGCAAAGAATACATATAAGAATGAAAACCGGAAACTCGGTTTTAGTGAGTTTCTTCATAAACAGCACTGTTGTCTGCAACGCTGAATACGCCCCCTAGCATCGATTCCAGCGGTACTCGATTTTCAAATTACTCGCAATGGACTCGATGCATCCAAAGAAAATAAAAATGTAATCTGCACTATGACGAAGTACGGAGAGACGTAAGTATCAATTGAATCCGACTGATAGTGAAGGAGGAGTTCAGCGGACAAGGTTTTTTAGCACATTTTTAGCAAATCAAGGGCCATAACTCCGTAATGATGGGACAAACTCGAGTGAAATTTGTGTCTTGCAAATCTACCCCTCCTGGTGACAATTATGGCAAGTATCAATTGAATCCGACTGATAGTGAAGGAGGAGTGCAGCGGACAAGGTTTTAAGCACACATTTTAGCAAATCAAGGACCATAACTCCATAATTATGGGACAAACTTTAGTGAAATTTGTGTAGTGCACATCTACCCCTCCTGGTGAACCATTATGGCAAGTACCAATTGAATCCGACTGCTAGTGAAGGAGGAGTTTAGCGGACAAGGTTTTTAGCACATTTTTTAACAAATCAAGGGCCATTACTCCGTAATTATAGGACAAACTTTAGTGAAATTTATGTCTTGCACATCTACCCCTCCTGGTGAACAATTAGGGCAAGTTTTCAATTAATTCCGACTGATAGTGAATGAGGAGTTTAGCGGACAAGTTTTTTTTTAATCAAGGGCCATAACTCCGTAATTATGGGACAAACTTTAGTGAAATTTTTGTCTTGCACATCTACCCCTCCTGGTAAAAAATTATGGCAAGTATCAATTGAATCCGACTGATAGTGAAGGAAGAGTTGAGGGGACAAGGGTTTTTCGCATATATTTTTTAGCAAATCAAGGGCCTCAACTCCGTAATTATGGGACAAACTTTAATGAAATTTGTGTCTTGCACATCTACCCCTCCTGGTAAACAATTATGGCAAGTATCAATTGAAACCTACTGATAGTTAAGGAGGAGTTGAGCGGACAAAATTTTGCAGACAGACCGCGGAGACAGAACGCCTGACCGCCCGACAAACCAACCAACCGGCAGGCTAATTCCAGTATACCCCCTTCAAACTACGATTGCGGGGGTATAAAAAGCATGTTGTCTGTAAATAAAAACAACCCGATCATAGGCAAGCAAAATCATCAAACATTTATTCGACTAGTCGCGAAGAACGAACACGGGGGCCTTCTAGCATGAGACTGTATGTGTGGGCATGTCCTGAAATGTGAACTTTAAGTGACTATTGACAAACTTGAAATCGCCTACGAACGTTTGTGAAAACAAACATCAAAGGAAAAATATTTCTCAGTATTTTCCTGAAGTATGGTTATTTCACTCAGCAACGGAAGCGGTGGTTCTCTTTAATATCAATAGTAAAAACATGCACATGGGATAAATAAATCAATGTCTTTGCTGCAAATCAAACCCATACACAGATATTCTGATTCAATTTACAGTAACACGGGTAAATAAAAATAAAATAAACTAGAGCTGTCAGAGGATCTGACTATAGCCCCGCTTCAGCGCTGTCAGAGAAGAAAGTTATTTAAGCTGCAGAGAAAACAGTTATGAACAAGAAATAACTGTTGAAAATTTTACATTATCTGGAAAAACTCTAAGAGTTGTGAGCCCTTGTCCCTCATTTCAATGAGCATGATACATTACCAGAATGTCCATGTTTATACTAAATTTCATCTTCAATTTTTCAATGTTCAAAGGGTAATAACTCCTAAAGTAGGCAAATCAGAGTCAGGGTTCCTGCGCTCTGCACATTGTCTCATGGTGCTTTACACTTGTGTGAAGTGTCATGAAAATATCTCAAATGGTTTGTGAGTTATGGAGCCGACACAGTCAAAATTGCCTTTTTAAATGTTCAAAGGGCAATAACTCCTAAAGTAGGCAAACCAGAGTTATGGTTCCTGCACTCTGCACATCATCTCAAGGTGCTTTTCATTTATTTGAAGTTTCATGAAAATATCAGAAACGGTTATGGAGCGGACATAGTTAAAATTGCCATTTTTTAATATTCAAAAGCCTATAACTGAAAAAGTAGACAATCCAGAGTTTGGGTTCCTGCGCTCTGCACACGTAATATGGTGCTTTACATTTGTGTGAAGTTTCATAAAATTATCTCAAACGGTTTTTGAGTTATCGAGCAAAGACGGCTAAAATTGATATTTTTCAATATTCAAAGGGAAATAACTAAAAAATTAGGCAATCCAGAGTTATGGTTCCTGCACTCTGCACACCATCTCATGGTGTTTAATGTTTGTGTGAAGTTTCATGAAAATATGTGAATGGGTTTTAAAGTTATGGAGCGGACACGAAAATTGTTAACAGACACAGACAGACACACAGACAGACACACAGAAAATACGAAAACCAGAGTTATGGTTCTTGCGCTCTGCACATTGTCTCATAGTGCTTAACATTTGTGTGAAGTTTCATGAAATTATCTCAAACGGTTTTCGAGTTATGAAGCGGACACTGTTAAAATTGCCATTTTTCAATGTTCAAAACGCAATAACTCCAAAAATAAGCAATGCAGAGTTATGGTTCCTGCGCTCTGCACATCGTCTCATAGTGCTTAACATTTGTGTGAAGTTTCCTAAAAATATCTCGAACGGTTTTCGAGTTATGAAGCGGACACAATTAAAATTGCCATTTTTCAATGTTCAAAGGGCAATAACTCCAAAAGTAGGCAATCCTCAGTTATAATTCCTTCGCTCTGCACATTGTCTTATGGTGTTTAACATTTGTGTGAAGTTTCATGACAATATGTTAAGCAGATACAAAGTTATGGAGCCAACACAAATTAACGGAATCACGGAATGACAGAAGGACATGGCAAATCCAATATAGCCCCACTTTTTCAAAGCGGGGCTATAATAAATGCAAACTGACTCCATAGAATGAAAACACGCCTATATAATAATTTTGACCCCCTTGAACTAAAATCTGCTCTAAAATATAGATTGTGGGTACTTGACGAGGTGCTTCCAACGAGTACCCACAATCTATTTTTGAGCAGAAATAAGAAAACAATTTTTCATCGTAAAATTTTAGTTGTTTTCGGTGGTAAAGTTTCCAATGTATTTGAATCGGCGTGTTTTAGTTATGTCAATTACAGAGTTTATCGAGTACCTCTATTATTGAAGCATTATACGTTCTTTCTGTTGATTCGTTCACTAGATTGTCCAGGATTATATTTTCAATCTGTACTAAAGCGGCGTTAGATTCTGACAACGTTTCCTGGCCAGCCGCAGGTGTTGAGACAGTGAATTTAACTTTCTTACTACCTGGAAAAGAAAATTTGTAGATTTTACAGAATGATATATGAAATAAGATATCTATCAAACCAGTCTTCGGCGATTTTCTTTTATTTCATATTAACTGGCACCGAGTGTAATATTCTGTGATCAGGCAGCTAACTTTACAATAAACTGGTATTCTAATGAACTTGCGTTTGTAACGCGACGTCTGACTGAACAACGTCAAAAATTTGCGACAGTATATTTTGGGATATACTGTCGGAGACCAGACGTCACCACGCTATGTTGCATTTGATTGGCTGACATTTGGTTTCAATCTTCTCACAGGGCCTGTCGCTTTGTGGAAAATAGTATAATTTTCACTAAACCAGAAGACAAATGGTTCTGAACCGCTCACCTGAGTGCTGAGTGTCTATGGCTCCATTTGGTTTCTGAGAATATTTTTTAATGTTTTTACCATGGCAGTCACATTGGTCATGCAACCAAACCATTTAAACAAATTTCTGTTCCTCCATCCTAAAAGGGCTTTGGTGTCTTTGATGGGTGGAGTAAGTTAATTGTATCGATTCCTGATCTTTGTTTTACTTCTACTTTATATCAAATTTGACCTATATTTGCCCAGCTGTTTATCAAAAATGATATCTGAGTGTTCCTGGAACAATATCTGTGAGTATAGTTGACCTCTGATACTCATGCAACTTCATTATCTTGTTCAGCTGGTTGAATATATCATCTAAACTCACAGGCACTGACTGTTTTTCGTATTTTTCGTCATTTCTCAATCACTACTACGGAAAGTTATTTGTGTAGTTTGTAAAATTCAATTCCTACTACGTTTAAAAAATAAGCATTTTTACCTGCAACTCGCTTAATACTGTAGTTTAAGTACTTCCCCCGTACCATTAGAGATTGAAATGCCCTTTCCGACTCGATTATGTCAGCAGCTGAAGGTGCTGATGATTGTGTAGATAAGTTTATTTCTTTAGTGAGAGCTAGGGACTAACTTCTTTTTACAGGTCCTGGTGTATGAAAGTCATTTGACGTGTTACCAGTAACATTCTGATTCTGAAGTGACAGATACGATAAGCATAAGCTTATATAAGCTTGCCATCTACCGGTTTTGCTGATAAAAGATCGGCTAAAAAATTGAAATAATCTTGAAAGTGCCATAAAACCAAAAAAAAAAAAAAAAAAACGGTACTTATCGCGCGAGCTCAAAGAATTGATCGGAAATCGATACAATTACTTTTAATACTCACGAAAGACCCTATTATCATGTTAACATGTCCGTGAAATTCATGATTCTTCTTCGCAGAGCTGAAACCGACCGCAGTTAAGTACAGGTAAACAGCTTAGAGAATCTAAGCCTGCCGAGGAATGGTGATGCGAGTCGGACTGTCCATGCATTTTAAAAATAGAAGTGAAGGCAATGATCAGGAATCGATACAATTAACCCACAGCTCCTATCAGAGACGCCAAATTGGTTTCATTGGGCAGCAGGGCTTGCCCTACATCATAGTGTAGTTCATACATTCTTGTCCTTTGGGATCATTGCTTCCATTTTTAAATTTTGAAAATATTTTAGGGTCACTGATTATGTCTAATTGGCCGAAACTAGCTAGTCTGGCCCAGAAAACATGTAAATTCTATATTTTCCAGTTCTGTGGTGTATTCCTTACTTCCAAAGGATAACCCTTTCTAGAACATATTTGACGTCATTACAGCTGGTGTTTGGGAATGTGTGGCGGCCGTAAAATGTCTCCCTGCCCTACATCATAGTGTTGTTTATATTTTCTTGTCCTTTGGGATCATTGACTCCATTGTGGCATTTTGAAAACAATTGAGCCACTGATGAAGCTTAATTGGCCGAAACTACCTAGTCTGGCGCAAAAAACCTGTACACTCCATATTTCCAGTTCTGTGGTGTTTACCTTGCTACCAAGTTATAAACCTTTCTAGAACATATTTACAGGGATATGCATTATTTTGCTTGATTCATATGTCACAAGTTTTCATTGGAAAAAGTAGCCATTTTGGTAAATTAAAAGAATACACTATGCCTCATCGTTATGTGGTGAATGAAGCTTATAGTTAATAAACATTAGAAATAGAAAGACAAATGGTTATCCAAAATTAAATATATAACTAGGACATACTGGCAAACAGCCAATGACCAAAAATAAAAAAAGGAACACCACCTCAAAACAGTCAATAAATTTAACGACTGACTGAGCGGTTAAGTGCTCATGCAGCTGAACACGACAACCCCAACACTTCCGAACAGTGTAGACCCATATCAGATAAGAATTTACACTGTTTGTCACGTAGTGTGTCAAGTGAATGAAAACTTCCTGATCATTGCCTTCATTTCTATTTTGTATCAAGTAATTTGATTTGTCGATAATCAGCAATGGGTGTGGCTAAAGGAATTTATTCAGCGGGATTAGGGTTAAATCGATTTTGCGTGGTCACAAGCTTGAGCAGTCAACAAGTAGGGCTGGAGGCATGACTTTATACATTAAGTAGAAGTAAAACAAAGATCAGGAATCGATACAATTAACTTACTCCACCCATCAAAGTCACTTCAATGTCTGAGAGGAGCGAAGGCTCTGGCGAAGCTGTTCTTTGCTGGTCCAATGAGGTCACCTGTGGGGTAAATATCTTTCCCATCAGTTGGCTTACATGCTTTTCGTGAAAGGATAACGACACAGAACCTACCTTTATACGCCATTTTTCGTTTCTGTTTTTCCGGTCTTTCAACATTTGCCGGCAGTTTCTGAAAAAGCAAGACACACTATTTTACTGCTAGCTACAACATAACTGTAAGGATTCAGCATCCGCGCTATGCTTAAGCAATTAAAAAGAAGTGAAGGCAATGGTCAGGAATCGATACAATTAACCCACAGCTTCCATTAGAGGCACCAAATAGAAAGAAACACGAACATGAAACAACAAAGTCTTAATGGAAACATCAATAGCGGAAAGCCAAAAGGACAATCACTATCCCACAAAATGGCCAATTAGTTATCCAAAACAAAATTATATAAGCGATACACACATTCAGTTACAAACCGAAACAAAAATAAACCGCGATAGAAGAATCGCCTTGGAACGGTAAGTGAAACGAATTCCACTGGGGAGCTGAAATTCATTATACGTGGCCACAGTCCTCGCCCTTGATTCCGTCGCGATTTAGACAGATAAACTGTTCAGTCCGCATGAAGGCCTCCTATAAATAATACTGTGGTTCACAATAGGATGTGTCTATCATGAATCGCGAATTGGACAGTTCTGTCGTTCAAAATACAACAAGACTGTTAAAAATTAAAAATCAATGGTGCCAGTATTTTATGTTTGTGCGGTTTTTACTTCGAACTGCCAGTAATATAATTGCAGTTTTTCATTGTTTTGGCTGGCAATAGCGTTGTGTTGTTAATCAAAGCTTATGTCTTCTTCGGGTAATTTTAACGTTGAGCCAGCGCACGACAAAACCTACAATAAGACATGTGCGCCCAACAAAGACTCAGATCAGCCTGCGCATCCGCGCAGTCTGAACAGAGTCTTCGTTGTGTGCTCTTAGTATAGCTAAGGGCCCAATGCTCCTTCATGCAGCAAGACAAGTCTCTGGTTAGAATATATGGATACGCAGGCCGATCTGATTCTTCGCTTGGCGCACATGTAAATTGTAGGAAATGCGGTGCCCCGGCTCATTTGTGATGGGAAGGTAGATGATTACTGGAGTTCCATAAACAGTAAGCGTCCAACAGTCGCAGAAGTTAGGATGGCAGCCAGGGACCATCCATACAGTCGGCTCTTACATTTTCTGAACTCCGGATGGTGAATAAGCTTGTTGGTACAGTATGGTGAGATCCAAACAACTAAAGTGTTTCTAAAATGTCTTGATTTACCCCTTTACGAAAGTAATGGGTAGCTATTGCCATACACTCGGCATCCACCGTCGACATTTGGTTTTGTTTGTTTGATTGGATATGAGGTTTAACGTCCACGTCAACACTGTAAATGTCATTTTGGAGACGTTGCTTCCAATTGTGTGGGACTTTTACCCGACATTGAGATGAAATGACATCGCAAGCCCTGCCGCACAATGAAACCAATAGTGTTTATAAGCAAGGACGGGCCGACTCGCACCGCTTTGCCTGGGCAGGCTTAGATCCTCTAAGCGGTGTAGCAGTACTCGTGTGCAGGTCGGTTTCAGCTCTGCGTGAAAACATCATGCAGCCCATCTATTTCTTCAAGCTCCGATGGGTGGGGGCGAAAAGTCAACATTTGGTCAAGGTAGAAGAGAAAGCAATGATCAAAGTTTACTTGAAAGCTTTATTTGTGATATTTTACAAATTTATTTTCAAATCAGCTTAATAATAGGGAAAAATTATATTTTACCTATTCTTTTTTTACTTCATTTCACAAGTTTTTGGCTTACATTGACGTTTTCAGAAGTTAATATTTTCATCTGTATTACATCCCTCAGTTCCTTTGTTTAAGCTTAGCTGCAAGCTCTGTAGTGCAACTAATAGAGTGTGATTGCATAAATACCCATGCGCATGGTTGTTTGAAGCCATTGTCAAATGGACCGAAAGCAGTGCTCAAACAACAAAATCCATGTTCAAATCATGGAATTCGCATGCTGTTCGAACATGGATTCTGAGCTTTTGAGATCACAAGACTGGCTTTGTTTACGTTACGTTGGTCGTCGTAACGGTATCGCCCTGAATGTAGCGTTTTTGGGTTCTATGATGACGTCAGACGGTAACTGCGTAACAACGTCATTGTAACAACATTCTGAACTAACCGCCATGTTGGTTTGTCGGTCGCATTTGAAGAGTTTGTATTTCGTTTATAATGGGTTTTGGGGCGTTTTCGTCAACATTTGTTGTCTGGATCGTAAGTTATGCAAGAACAACGATCACCATTGTTTATTTCATTGCATTAATATTTGGCGGATTCCTCGGAAGATATTTGAACATTCGGCCTAGCGGCTTCATGTTCAAATAGATTTCTCAGGACCAGGCAAACATTAAAGCGCGAACAACCATTTCTGATCCCTATAATGGACTTTGAGTTTGAGTTCAAATCACGACGAGGAAATAATAAATCACGGTCGAGGAATTTTCTTTTTTTCCCCTTTTCTTTTTGTTTCCACATGAAAACACGAAACAGTTTTTTTCTGACTGGCAAGTTTGTAGATTTTCTTTGGTCAAAAACTGGAAAATATGAATTAGAAAAAAAAATAATAAAAAAATAGGCTTTGAAAACTGGGTTCTTGTGCATTTGTTCTTAGAGGTACTTTTTGGTTCTCTTTCAGGTGATGCAGTCTGTTTAGCTCTTTTACATCAGAAAATGGCTTTTTGGGGGCAAAACTGAACTTTTTTTTTTTTTACAACGAAATCACTTAACAGAAAGCTTCTTGTTCGGTGCGGCTTTAGAGAACTTAATTACTACAGTCTCTTGGACTCTTTCACAAAAGGAAATTGTCATTTTTGAGAAATAAACTGCATAATTAAAATTTTATTTTTGATAACTTGCCCTCATCCAACAGACCTCCGATAAGCGAGCAATGTTGCCTTCTGACAACTCTTATTGTATTACTGTACGTTTTCTGGTCACTACGTGCTAGAGACCACATAGCCATATAGCGCACCAAAGATTTTTCACATGCCACTAAAATGAAATTTTTTCGGCGTAGCCTATATGTTTTGGGTTTTGTCCTGCATTTTTCGTTACAAACCATATGTTCGATGAGATGATCATATCATTAGTCAATAATTTGCATATAAAATATTTCCATTCAATAACTACGACATTTTACCAAAGTGTCCATCCTTTTCAGTTTAACCTAGGAAATGTTTCAATTTTTATGCGTGCAATAGAGACAGATCAGTACCTTATTAATGGTCTAGTATTTTAAATTTTAATCTACCTTTATTTGAACGAGGAAGCGGAAACAATTACGGATTTATCATGGTGAAAAGACAATCAAAGTTTATACTTTCGGTTTCCATATATATTTGAACGCATTGCAACCGCTTAGTGACATTGGCTTATTTAAACTTGTGTTGTCTCCCTTGAAATTACCAACGTTTCAATTTATAACACCATTCCATTATAATATTTAATTTGTTACAGTCACCCTTCGAAACAGCGTTAGATGAACAGTTTGATCAGGGTCTTCACTTTTTTGCCATTCCATCTGCATGCTTTGGCCATATTGATGTATTGTAAAGACCTAAATTTCATTGTTTTTTGTTTTTTTTCTTTTGGGGGTGGGGAATGATTACAGTAACATTTTCAGGTGTCGCAAAATTAAGGTGATCTGAGTTTTGCACAGCGTTATTGTAAACTGTTAACAAAATGACAGATGTTTAATTTACTTCATAAATATACAGTATATGCCCTTAGAATGGTGTGGTTGTGTTAGGCAATGGTGACGTGTATCTTGCTTCACAGGGGCGTCCAACTGATACTGACTGACAGTTGGGCAAGACCTGCTGTCCTTAAAGCAGGAAAGGGTAGAGGGGCTTGGTGTTATTTCTTCTGGTTCTACACTTCCATTAATTTTCCTCTTTCTCCTCTGTCCTTTTTTTCATCCCATCTACTATTTCTTCTTCCTCTTTTCTCCCTTTCTGTTGGTGACGATACAAAATGACCCACAAGGATTAAAGACCCGTTTAACCCAAAACAATCGATCGTTGCTAACTCACTCTCGTAGCTGATAGTTCATATTTCATACAAACTTCCAATTAAATCTACGCCGCATATCTTTTTTAAAGATATTTCTTGTTTCCTCATAAAAAGCATTTATCGTGTATTCCTGCTTCAGAGTGCGAATAAGAACCACTTCGTTATGAATGCATGTTTCTTGTTTTGAGATAATCTAAGGAAATGAATGTGTATACTTGTAAACCCCTTTCTTCTCTACAATGATACTAAAATTATTACATACATATATAGGCATTTTGGATTAATATACGTACTGGAAAGGGTTATCCTTTGGAAGCAAGGAATACACCACAGAACTGGATAATATGGAGAGTAAATGTTTTCTGGGCCAGAGCAGCTAGTTTCGGCCTTTTGGCCTCATCAGAGACCCTCAAATATTTTCAAAATTCCACAATGTAATTAATGATCCCAAAGGACAAAAAAAATATAAACTACACTATGTCTGATTACCGCTAATCAAAACACAGCCGATGTCAGCCAGAACATCTTTACAAAAGACATTCGTATTACGCAAAGTAAGCAAGCTGATCAGACTGTACCAACGCACAGGCTGATTTGAGTTACTACTGGGCGTAAATGTTCGAAGCGACCCCTAGACTTCTGCAGCTTTAATTAAGAAATAGATCAGCTCTAACTGTTTTTTGTTGAGTAATAAATCACAGTTTGGAGGTCAGTTGTAAAGTAGATCTAATCACGAGCGTGTAGCGCGCGTGATTTGTCTACTTGCAACTGACCGACAAACTGTGATTTACAACTCAACAAATCACAGACTAGAACTGATCTATTTCGTTTCTAACACGCAGAAAAGCGGCAATAATGTTGCTGTTTCCTTCAAAATCTTACAACATTTCGCCATTGTTAAAAGAAATCCCGCTAAAATTATCGACTGAAATCCTTTTCTAACGTTTTCGATGCGAGAAAATGACGTTACACCGTTGAACTTCAAGGAAATCGACTAGTGACGTCATCAATTGGCAGTTTTTAATGACGTCACTCGTCACGCTCTTCCGAGCTGTGATTTGTTGTAGAAGAAAACAGTTATTTTCCATTGCCTATATAGGCGCACTGTGTTAGAAAATTCAGCAAAGTGTTAATACCCTCTTAACACTTATTGCGTGGGCCTATTAGGCCCACGCAGTAAGAATATGGACGAGATTGAAAATTATCTATGGTAAAACATCAACGTTTGCGAGACGCTTCTCAGCCACGAAATCAAGCACGAAATCAAGCGTTTGCTTCACGTGGATCAATAGATTGGTTCCCTAATAGATTGGTTCCCCTTCGTTATTACCTCCACTAGATTGAATCCCTTGTCGTAAATGTCTCCGCTAGGTGGCTACAACATAACGATTGGTAGTTAGCAGAAGCTATTACGTCTATTTATAGCATAAGCACTGACGCGGTATTGGAAATACCCGAGTTCAGCAAGGTTAACTGCTGAGTCAGTCATACCTGGTTCCCTCGTCGTTATCTCCGCTTCTTTGGTAGTCTGCTATATCATTAGCAGGGACCAGCTGCGTAAATGTGTTAATAAATAAAACGGGTTTCCCATTGAACTGTAAATAACCCATTAATGCCAAGCGCTTCACTGGCAGTCGGAAGAATTGTCGTCTGCTCGCTGCATGTATTTTGATAAAAGCAGCAAAACCCCTGACCGGACTGTGCATATGCGCAGGCGGATTTCTGTCTCTACTTTTCTGATTTCTGTCTCTACTTTTCGCAAAATTAGTTCCGTATTTCTTTGTGCCCTTTATGGAACGCTAGGCAAATGGGGGTAGTCATTCCCAGAAACGTTTTGGGGTTAATAACCTGAAAATATTAGTTCAGTGCACATACGTTGAATTTATCCATGGGGCTTTTCAAAAATGCAAGGTTTCGCAAGGGTGAATGCAACTTCTTTACTATTGCTATAGCACTGAGTAGATCGATATGTATTTGTTAAAACTGCCTCGTCGAGGCGATTCTAACGAGTATCCTTATTATCTAAATCTATGTTTGGTCTGAAAAGAAGGAATATTTTAGCAACAGTATTTTATGGCCCTGATTGATTGATTGAATGATTGATTGGTTGATTTAAGGTTTAGCGTTCCCGTCAACACTATAAAGGTCATTTTGGAGACGTTGCTTCCAATTAGCGGGACTTTTACCTTTATCTCAATCCCTGCCGTCCATTGAAACCAATAGAGTTCTTTAGCATGGATAGGCCGACTCCCACCGCATTGCCTGGGCAGGATTAGATTCTCTAAGCTGTTTACCAGTACTCGTGTGCGGGTCGGTTTCAACTCTTTTATGGCCCTGAAAAATCACATTAGTTTGCAAGACTTTCTAACGTAAGAACACACAGAGAAACTAATAAGGACTGAACTAACCGCTTTTATATAGCTAGGTACATTTCCATGTAGAGTTATGTCTACATAATTGTTTAAGATGTATTGGGTTGATTGGCAGAATTGTTTGCGTAACAGTAACAACATAGTTGGGGAAATATTAATTCAAAGCACTGTGAGTACCGTTGGGTCGATCGTCTCTGAGTGTAGGTTGGGAAAATATATCCTGAACTGAGAATTGATCTGTTCGTTGAACCATTAAATTCCAGTATTTAAAGCAAGCAGAGTAGGAGTAGACCTGATCAGACACCGCGTTATGTGGCATCTGATCAGGTATACACTATTTACCAAAGCCCCCCTGCACGAGCACAGCCCAGAATTTACTTTTTACACTGCACCTCTTAGGTGCTATAAACAACCAGTCCCGCGATTTTGTTAATTGTCAGCAACAATAAACAGCAGGCGTGAAGTTTCTGTATTAGAGAATGCCTCGTACACGAGCCCAGTCCAGATTTTCTTTGTGTCGATTGATAAGTCAATACCCCGTACATGAGTCCAGTCTAGAGTTTACGTTTTACACAGCCCTCTGATGGCACAGGGAGAAGACTAAACACTGCTGCCTGGGTTTTGTTCATCGCCAGCAATAGTCACGCGGATAAAAACAACCAACAGCAACACTGCTTTATAACGTAGATTGTGGGTACTCGTTAAATCGCTTCTTTATAAGAAAAGTATTCAGTGAAAAAAAAAAAAAAAAAGAAAAATAAATGACGTTCTTGGTGTTGTACTGGAAGCATTTCCTTCAAGACATTACGCAAACACGCCTATACAAATACATTGCCACTTTTATCGCCGAAAAAATGAAGGCTTTAAGATGAAAAATTGTGATATTTTTCTTATTTCTGCTCAAAATATAGATTGTGGGCACTCGTTAGAACCGCCACAAATATAGATCGTGGGCACTCGTGAAAACCGCCTCATCGAGGCGGTTCTAACGAGTACCCACAATCTATATTTTAGAGCAGAAATAAGAAAAATAAGGTAAAACCCCCTGAAACCCCAGTTTTACTATATAAAAGTGGGGTTCAAGGGGGTTAAAATTATATAGGCGTGTTTTCGTGATATTTTCCAAATTATTAACGTATCATTTGTTAATGTGTTTATTCGCCTTCTGTATACACATATATCCAATCATCTCAACAGATTTATAATATTTCCTTGATAATGCTTAGCCTCATATGCAAGACAATATGCACTGATATGTGCTTGAAAAGTTATTACAGGTACATGTTTATCTCCTGTTTGAAATATCGAGGGAGGTACATGTAGAACAATCCGCTAACGGATTTTTTTATCCCCCCCCCCCCGATGTTTATTAATACCACATTTCAAATAGAAGAAATGAATAATCTCTATACTCTATATTACATGCACTCCCATAGACTTTAAGGACCGAATGGATCTTGAATTTGGGGTCTGAATTCCCGTTCAGTTGACTGTTTACAGCTCATGTTAACGGTTCAATCAGCGTAGTGTTACAGAAGCTGGGTGGAAGAAAAACTGGATGGCCGCCATTTTGAAAGCGCTTTCTACAGTTTTGAACATAAACAGAAGAAACAACGTGATAAAACGCATGTCCATGTTTTCTTTTGTTTAAGAGTTGCATCCGACCCAAACGTCACTCATTCTGAACGTCTGTTGATGTCTTCCCAGACACCATTGCAATTACGTCATGAATGACGTCGACGAGACTGAAACTTTCCCGCATTTGAATATAACGGTTTTACTGCAAAAGCGGTATCTTGTACATAAAGTAGTTCCAGCTAAAGAGAATCAGATTTATTTCTCCGGCTAAGAGGAAATATTTCTTCTCAGCAAAAAGGAAAATACCAAGATTATGTCTGGTAGAAATCATAGTATTTCTCTGTTATGCATGTAATATAACATTTTATCCAACTTCTCTTTGCAAACAGTGTAGATCCATCGAATGCTTCTGCTGATCAGGATCCACACTGCCATAGTTTCTCCTCTCTGGCATTTTCTCGCTCAGTCCCACCACTGCATCCCAGCTACTGAATAACAGTGATTCAGTGCAATGTTTTTAAACAAAGTAATTTGTTCATTCTACCTGTTAATGCAGGCCGTACGCAGGAGTGACAACCCCCACCCACCCCTCCTAATTTGGAAAATTATCTCAAATTCATGCAGTATTTCACATTCTGCAAATTACCCGGAATTCGCACCCTCCCCACATTTTATAGAGTCTGCGTACGGACCTGAATCATGTTCTAAAATGAAAATGTTGCTGTATGTATGGCGAACAGTGCTGGTCCTGATCAGACGCGATGTACTGTCTTTCCGATTTGGGTCTATGCTGTATGTCTAATAACGATACCACCTTTAAAAGTTTTGCTCTAAAATATTCCTAGGTTCTTAGATATGTTATAAGCAGAAGTGTGAAAAGTAACGTTATATTGTCTTTTTTTTGGTCGGCTTAGCATACATATGTGCAAACGTCCATTTCTTTCTAACAATTTTATTAATAGTATTTTCCGAAAGTCGTCGCGTGAGAGCGCGGGCTATATTAAGATACTGTTTTTGTTTTCCTTTCATGACGGAGGCAGCCTGGCATTGGCCTGACCTATTTCGTTTGATCCTTAAATGCCAGTATTTAAGCAAACAGTGTAGTCCTGAGCAGCCGGCTGAGCAGACGCCACATTCCGCGCCACATTCTGATCTGGGTATTCAGTGTTTGCGGAACCCAGCACACGATTCCTTACCAGACTCTATAGATAGCTCTAACTTACATGTAACATCGACAAAAATAGCGCGACCTCTTCTATTTATAATGATAATATTGGTTTCCCCAAATCAGTGATTGTCACGTGGGCAACAGCATTATTTTTTGATTTGCCTCTTAGTAACTTTGGGTCGATTGTAAAACAATCGACCCAAAAACAGGTGTTGAATCTTTACATTTCTGATACAGGTTTAAAACTACATGTAGTGGTATGTTTTAGAATTCGTCTTCTTTGCCTTATTCTCGATCATTGGAGGTCCGCTAGAACCGCCTCAGTGAAGCCATTCTAAACTTTCTTTTTAGTAGAGTTACAATACTAATCCTTATCTCTGCAATCCCCACTTTTTATTATATAAATCATTGCCTTCTCTTCTACTTAACAGCAGTGCTCACTGCAAGGGTGTTAGTGTAATGTACGCACTATAACAAAAATGAAAAGTCCGTGAAATGAACACTCCATCAAACCCACTTTATATAGAGAAAACTGGGGTTATAGGGGTACAAATTATTTTCTTTTTTCTGCTCCAAGACATAGGTTGTGTGTAAGAATCGCCTAGCAGAGGTGGACCTAACGAGTGCCCACAACCAATGTTTGCAATATAAATAAGAAAAAAATATCAAGGATTTTCATCTGAAAAGAAGCCATTTTGGAGATGTGAAAGAATGCACTGTGTCGCACAGGTGTATTATCGTAATGTTTTGAGGAATAATACCCCTTGCACACTCCACATTTTCTCTCAATAAAGTAATGTTTGCAGGGGTGTATATTACTTAAACTTTGTAACGTGATGGGAATGTCAAGGAATAAACTTTTTGTTTTTCAGAAAAATACAAGGTCTGCATAAAACCGATCAGAAAAAGCAGAATGCGGTTAAACTTCATTCCTTTATTATAAGCTGCATTTATTACGATGATTTACATATTAGGTGAAAGTAGATTCATGTAGGTATTTGGATTCTTATCCCTGTCGGTGTTGCAGAGTAATTTTCTATAAACAAACGAGTGAGTGAGTGAGTGTTTCAGTTTTACGTCCCACCAACAGCTAAGGTCATACGGAGACGGGACCTCGGTTTATAGACTCATCCGAAAGTCTGGAGAAGCCCGGGATCGAACCTGCGACCCTGGTTTACAAGGCGAGAAGCGTAACCACTCAACCACGGAGGCTTCTATATAAACAAAGGAAGAGAAACCATCCGACAGCTTTACAATTCGGTGACGTATATTCATTGACCTAGCAGACCTACAGTAGCGCTCGGACAAATCACGTAATCAGCCATCAAGTACAATCGTCCGTTTTTAAAATAGAAGTCTGTGTAGCTTTCTACTTCTTTGGGTAAATAAAACATGTAACTGTATGTAAAACTTTAGGTAAAACATGTAACTAAGACTTCTAACCCGAGACGCCGTTCTACGCTTTTGGTAAATATGAAACCAAATCTTCGGATTTGAGACGTCTGTATATAAATATAATGTAACAGACAAATGGAGATTGAAGCTGGATACATGTAGTATTCATTTAGCAATGGGCAGAAAAGGTTTGGAAATTCGTAGGCACTAATACTACTAATACATTGAGACTATTCAACCACATAGGAAAACTGACGTAAAATAAACATTTACATTAGTTTAGCCTAAGTCAGACTTTGAAACAGCTCTCAAACGATGCACAAAATAAGTCATATAATGGACTGAACGGTACAGAGCAGTTAAGTTTAATTTGAAACACTTTCGAATACATGAATGTTTAAACGATTGAAATGTTTTCATTGATTTAAGCAAGTTTTAGCATTTGATAATGTGCAGAAATTCCTGTCATTTGTTTGTGTGTTTTTTTTTCATAAATTACAGAAAAAAATGGTGGCTATTTTTTATATTAATCTTCGCGAGAATCCTATCCGCCATTATTATAACCACTTAAGTGAATCATTTTTCGTGGCAGATCCAGTTTTGATAAGTACTTACATACGTTAAATCTAGCCTAAAGATACTTTTGTCTAAAGACAAAATCTAGTCTATAACATTAAAATCAAATCAAAATACCTTCGCATGTAATAAGTCATTCAGTTTAAAGAATTATCTAGAAGCAACTTCTAAAACATTTTTAAATTGTATATGACTGCACATCTCTCACCGAAACATGCTTTATTATTGATTTTGTAACAATGTGATTATTATTGCTAAATAAGAGTACCAATAAGCTATTCTAAAAATGCTTTGTTTTTCTTTTAATCGCAGACAATTAAAATACTTTAGACAACAAATAGTTTCAATATTTTTGTATTTATTTATTTGTTCTACAAATAAACTGCTGGTGAACTGATGATCTTATGTGTTTTAAAAATAATCCAAAACCCAAAGTTTAGAAAAATTGCCAGCCCACGTATTGGATTCCTTTTTTGAAGGAAGCCAACTTGTTTATGTGATTCTGTCATGTGTCTGATCTTTGCTCTTGGCGTTTCAAGACTGACATACACCAATCAATCTAATGTACTTCGGTATGTAACGCGACGTTTGATTGGATAATGTCAAAAAATTGCGACAGTATATCCTGCGACATACTGTCAGAAATCCGACGTCATGCGATATACTGTCGGAATTCCGACGTCATGCGATATACTGTCGGAATTCCGGCGTCACCATGTAACGTTGGTATTTGGTTTTACGCAGCTTACTGCGATTGCCGTTTAGGGCTGAAAACAACAATTTTTAAACAAAACAAATGAACAAGTGCATTAGAATGGGGATAGCTGTATTGACAATTTTCATTGGGAATGACAATTTTGAATACAGTCATCATCTAAATGCCGCGTTTGTTACCTTGAATTCTTCAGCGAAACCCTCACTGTCTGTCCTCATACCATAGTCCAATAGTTCATCAACGGATAATACACCTTCCTGATCGCTATCGCGTTTAAGTGGTATCCTACCAAAGGCCTCGTTCATAATAATCATTGGCATTTGGCTCTTTCTGTTATCTGAAAACCAAGAAATATGAATACAGTCAAACTTCAGTAGCTCGAACACCTTTGGGGCCATAAAATTGTTCGAGTCAGGGGGTAGTTCGAGTCATCCAGGTTTGATCTTAGAACAGGCCCCCGCCCATTGGGGCTTGAAGAAATAGACTGGCTGCATGATGCTTCCACGCAGAGCTGAAACTGACCGCACAAGAGTACTGGTAAACCGCTTTGAGGATCTAAGCTTGCCCAGGCAAAGCGGTGGGAGTCGGACCGACCATGCTTATAAACCCTACTGGTTTCATTGGGCGATAGGACTTGAGGTGTCATTTCATCTCAATGTCGGGTAACTGTCCCACAAAATGGGAAGCAACTTCTCCAAAATGACCTATACAGTGTTGACAGGGACGTTAAACCTCAAATTAAACAAACAAAATTGATCTTAGAGCCAGGAAATGAAGCAAAATATGTAAATATTTTCAATGTTTCTTTAAAATAAATGTATGTAGTGTGTACTCATTAGAATCGCCTCACCGAGGCGATTCTAATGAGTACACACAACATTCATTTTCAAGATCAAATAAGACAATTATTTACAATAGATCTATTTAATTATCTGCAGTTATGTTTTTTTCCTATGGACTCAAGAATGAGTTCGAAAGAGCCTTGATAATCGAGCCATCGGTGTCAGAGCCATCGAGGTTTCACTATGACAGTATATGAACTATAATCACTTTTACATAAAAACATAAAGCAAGTTTCAACACCTATTGTTTTAGTATAAAAAAATCTATGTAATTCGTTACGATAACACACCCGTGTGACATAGTTCAATCTTGCATATCCCCAAAATGGCTACTTTTCTATTGAAAATATGATATTTTTCTTATTTAAACTCATAACATAGGTTGTGGGTGCTCGTTAGAACCGCCTCTTTTAGACGGTTCTAACGAGCACCAACAACCTTTGTCTTGAAGCAGAAATAAGAAAAATACTGTATACCCCGTACATCCATTACGAAAACACGCCTATCTAATTGTGGGCACTCGGTAGAACCGCCTCATCGAGGCGGTTCTAACGAGTACCCACAATCTATATTTTAGAGCAGAAATAAGAAAAATAAGATATACCCGCGGAAACCCCAGTTTTACTATATAATAGCGGGGTTCAAGGGGGTCAAAATTATTTAGGCGTGTTTTCGAGAGCAATCACAGTACGAGCGTACTGTGCCTCATTACGAAAACACGCCTATAAAAATACATTGTAAACCTTAAATATTTGAGATGAAAAATTGTGATATTTTTCTTATTTCTGCTTAAAATATAGATTGTGGGTACACGTTAGAACCACCTCATCCAGGCGGTTCTAACGAGTACCCGCAGCCTATATTTTAGATCAGAATTAAGAAAAATTAGGTTGTAAACCCCAGGTTTGCTATATAAAAGTGGAGTTCAAGGGGGTCAAAATTATATACGAATGTTTTCGTGATATAAAGGCGCACTGTGATACAGAAGGGTAAAACAATGCCGAAGAAAGAACTCGCACTTGGCTGCTGACAAAATTAATTTAGGTACACCCGCCAATCAAATTATTTGATATAATGGATACGTTCACTACATAAACGGTACGACAAATAATGTAGATCCTGATATTCAGAGGTAATCTGATCTGGATCTATATTGTTCACAAAGCAACACGCCTATAAAAATACATTGTAACATTTATCGCCGAAAGAATCATAATTTTAAGGTGGAAAATTGTGATATTTTTCTTATCTCTGCTCAAAATGTAGACTGTAGGTACTCGTCAGAACCGCCTCTACGATTATGTTCTAACGAGTACCCACATTTACTTCGAGGCGGTTATAACGAGTACTCACATCTATATTTTAGAGCACAAATAAGAAAAATAAGGTTTACCCCTGCAAACCCCAGTTTTACTATATAAAACTGGGGTTCAAGTGGTTCGAAATTATATGGGCCCCGTCAAGCGATTTTGGTACTTATCATCTATGCGTGCAGCGAAGGTTCAGGCGAGCCTGCGCATCCGCGCAGTCTCGCCAGAACCTTCGCTGCTCGCTCATACAAGCAGTGAATCAAGAGGAACCTTCAGACAGAAAGCCATATCCCTGGTCCCTCTGAATGGCTGGGCATGCGCAGTTAAAATTTGTCACGACGGAATGCTCGAAGACACAAATTCGCTTGGCGGGGCTCGTATACGCGTATTTTCGTGGTGGGTAGGTGTTGTTGTATTCAGCAGGATAAGATTGATGCTGAGAATTGACACTAACCTCTTCTCTTTCGCATGTCTTTCTGCAACAGCCGAGTTCTTCTGTCTTCTTTCTTCACCTCTTCAGCCTCTTTGTAGGCGATGTATCTGTAATATTACAGGACTCCATAAGGAAAATGGCTTTTTAACCCATTGTGTACTTGTTTGTTTGTTTGAATTGAAGTTTAACGTCCCCGTCAACACTGCAAAGATCATTTCGGAGAAGTTGCTTCTAATTTTGTGGGACTTTTACCCAACATCGAGTTGAAATGACATCTCAAGCACTGGCGCCAAATGAAACCAATAGGGTTTAGAAGCATGGACGGGCCGGCTCGCACTGCATTGCCTGGGCAAGCTTAGACCCTCTGAGCGGTTGACCAGTACTCGTATGCGGTCGGTTTCAACTTTGCGTGGAAGCATCATGCAGTCCATCTATTTCTTCAAGCCCCGATGAGCGGGGCCGTTAACTCATAGTATACTGGTGGACTGTTCTATTGCTATAATTTGGAATCATTTTTATTCCAATTTGAACATAAGTCATATCAGCAAACAGTGCAGACCCTGATCAGACGCCGCGTGTAAGGGGTTATGCATTGTAATCAAAGCACTCAGAGTACTGGTTAGTCGAACGTTTCTGATTTTAGGTTGGGGAAAATTGACCTGAACTGAAAATCGAACTGCTCGTTTAACTTTAGACCTGATTAGACATCGCGTTATATGGCGTCTGATTATGTAGATTCTGTTTGCCAATGCCCAAGTGCACGAGCACAGTCCACCCGCCGCGCCCATCGGGGCTTGAATAAATTGATGGGCTGCATAATGCTTCCACACAGAGCTGAAAACGACCGCACACGAGTAATGGTAAACCGCTTAGAGGATCTAAGCCTTCCAAGGCAAAGCGGTACGAGTCGGAGTTTTGCTCATAAACGCTATTGGTTTCATTTCGCGACAGGGCTTGAGATGTCATTTCACCTCAGTGATCAGAATCATCATCACTACAATATCTGGGTCAAGTTCGAATATGGTTAATGTCGGGTCAAAAAGTAGGTCTGGAAGGTCAAATCATAGAAAAAACCTTGTGAACACACTAGAGGCCAAAGGTTTGGTCCGATCATCATCAATCTTGTTCTGAATGATCATCTTGACAATATCTCGTTCCAGTTTGAATATGGATCATGTCCGGTCAACATGTACGTCAGTAGGTCAAATCATTGAAAAAACCTTGTGAACACTCCAGGGGCCACAGTTTTGACAATCTCGGACAGTTTCGAATATCGGTCATGTCTGGTCAAAAAGTAGGTCAGTATGTCAAATCATAGAAAAACATTGTGAACATACTAGAGGCCACAGTTTTAGTCTGATCATAATCAAACTTGCTCAGAATGATCATCTTGGCAATATCGCGGTCAAGTCTGAATATGGGTCATGTCGGGTCAAACAGTAGATCAGTAAGTCAAATCATAGAAAAACCTTCTGAACTCACTAGAGGCCACAGTTTTGGTCCGACCATCATCAATTTTGCTGAGAATGATTAACTTGACAACATCTGGGTCAAGTTTGCATATGGGTCATGTCGGGTCAAAAAGTAGGTTAGCAGGTCAAATCATAGAAAAACGTTATGAACACTTCAGAGGCCACAGTTTTCGTCCAATCATCATGAAACTGGCTCAGAATGATCATCTTGACAATATCACGGTCAAGTTCGAATATGTGTCATGTAAGTCAAAACGTAGGTCAGGTCAGATCATAGAATAACATTGTGAACACTCTTGAGACCATAGTTTTGGTCAAACTAGCATATATCTTGCTCCGAAAGATCATGTTGACAATATCTGTGTCAAGTGCGAATATGGGTCATGTTGAACCAAAAGCAGATCAGTAGGTCATTTTGTCATAACTTTTGTACCGTTTGAGATAGAGCCTTCATATTTGGCATGTATATTCCTTGTGGCACGGGGTTCCCACTCATACACTAATAATTTGAACTTTGACCTCAACCTTGACCTGTGACCTACTTTGTCATACCTTTGAAGCATTTGCGATAGACCCTTCATATTTGGCATGTAGATTTCTTGTGACAAGGGCTTCCCTCGCATACAACAATAATTTGAACTGTGACCTCGACATTGACCTGTGACCTCCTTTGTCATAACTTTGAAGCATTTGAGATAGAGCTTCATATTTGGCATGTAGGTTCCTTGCGACAAGGGCTTCCTATTCATACAAAAAGATGATATGTGACCTTGACATGTGACCTACTTTATCATACCTTCTGAACCATTTGAGATACATATTTGACATGAGTGTTCCTTGTGACAAGGTCTTCCCACCCGTACAAAACAGTGAACTATAAACTTGACCTTGGACCCTCTTGGTCATAACGTTTGAAGCATATGGGGTAGACCATTCATATTTGGAATGTAGGTTCCTTGTGACAAGGGCTTCCTATTCATACAAAAATGATCTGCGACCTTGGCCTTGACATGAGATCTACTTTATCATACCGTTTACACTTGTTCCTTGTGACAACGGCTTCCCACTAATGAAAAGAATATTGACCTGTGATATTGACCTGTGACTTACTAAATAATAACTTTTGAAATGTTTCAGCTACGAGGGATGTTCGAAAAGAATTGCTTGTTTCTATCCGTATACTTCAAATTTCAAGTTAGCTCAAAAGTGTTCATTTCATGCCCTCGAAGAACTCCTCGGGGCTAGAAATGCAACGTTTCAGCCGATGTATCCCCTTCTTGAAGGCGTCACGGTACGCTGATTCGGGCAAAGTAATAAGATACAGTAACTAATGAATGGCAGATCCAAGTGCCTGTCGGAACTGGTATTTCCACCCAGCAAGGAATTATTTCAATTTCGGAAACAAAAAGAAGTCACATGGGGCAAGGTCTGGGAAATAAGCGGGGTGAGGCAAAACATTTTTGTTCTTCATAAAACGCCGTAGATATTGCGGAGGTATGAGCGGTTGCATTGTCATGCAGAAGACGGACATGTTTAATACCAGTGGCAGGGCGTCATTTCTGATAATACTTTTTCAGTTTCAGTACTTCGTCTTTGTGGCCCTTTCCGGTGATGCTTTTGCCCTTTTTCACCAGTACTTTTATTGCGACTCCTTCACCAGAGAAGAAGATTGCACTCAAAGAACGTTTGCTAAATTATTGGGCGTTTGGTGTGTTGAGTGGCCCAGATCTTACTGCTAACCTTTCTGGCGGGCTCAAAATAATGGACCTGGGTTTCATTATCTGTGACAACATTGGTAAACTGTTTTTGTCATATTTTGGAAACATTTGAAGCAGCTTTTTGCCCACTTTAACCTGTTGCCTCTTTTGCTCGTCAGTCAACGTATGTGGCACCCATCTAGCCGAAATCTTTCTAACTTTCAAATACTTCTTCAAAATAAGATGAGCCGTTGATAGTGATATGCCTACCCGACAAACTCTACACCAAAGTCAAATCTCTTTTTCCACCGCCGAACTATGTCATAAGACGCACAAGAAGGTCCAAAAGCAGTAGAAATTTCAGACATCAGCTTCTTCAAAGAACAACCAAGTTTTGTGCAAGCTTTGATGTAAGCCCGTATTTCACCTTTTTAGTCGACGCTTCTACCAACCATTTTTTACTGCTGTTGTCAATGACTGCATGTATTCAAAAGGCAAATTTTATATCTTCCACTTAGTCTAACATGTACAGCTATATGTCATTGTGCAGATATTGAATATCCATATACAAGTATGTTTTGGTATTGATCGTGCCCCACGTGGATATCGAGCTAGAGGACAACAAGCAGTTCTTTTTGAACATCCCTCGTAGATCCTTAATAATTGCAATATATGTTCCTTGTGACAAGGGCTTCACACCCATGAAAAAATTTGTTCTAAGATCTTGACTTTTGACCTACTTGATCATAAGTTTTGAACAATTTGATATGAATAAAAATCAAAAAAGAATTCCTTTAAGAGCAATGAAAAAAATCATAAGAAAGAAGATGGGTCATACTACGTAGTTTCGGCTAATAAAGCCTCATCAGTGACCCTGTAATGATCCGGCAAAGAAAGCCAGAGGAAACATACTGCAATTTAGCGAATTTCGAATAGGCAGTCGATTCAAAGACTGATATAATCAAAATGGGGTCCAAATAATTAAAAACCTGTCTAGAATATGAGTCTAAACCAATAATTTATTTCTGATTTCTCAGAATATTCACGCTGATCTCAAAGGACCAAAAGTAAAATATAAACTGCACTATGGTTGATGTACGGGGAGACGTTTTACGGCCGCCACACGGCACAACACCAGCTGCAGTGAAGGCAAATAAAAATCAAAAAAGAATTCCTTTAAGAGCAATGAAAAAATTCATAAGAAAGAAGATGGGTCATACTACGTAGTTTCGGCTAATAAAGCCTCATCAGTGACCCTGTAATGATCCGGCAAAGAAAGCCAGAGGAAACATACTGCAATTCGTATTTGGCATGTAAGTTCCTTGTGACAAGGGCTTTCTTCTCATACAAATATTTTTGACATGTGTCCCAGAAGTTTCGCAGACTTTGTCATAACATTTTAACCGTTTGAGAGCCTTTATATTTTGGATGCAGATTCCTTGTGACGAGGGCTGCCCACTGATACAAAAATATTGTGACATTGACCTTGAGCTGTGACCTTTTTTATCAAAACTTTTTAACCATTTGAGATAGAGCCTTCATGTTTTGCATATATGATCCTTGTGACACGGGCTTACCACACGTACAAACATTTTGACCTGTAACCTTGACCTTGACATGTGACTTACTTTGTCATAACTTTTGTACCATTTTAGATAGAGTCTTCATATTTGGCATGTATGTTCCTTCTGACAAGGGCCTTCCAAAAATACAATAATTTTGAGCTGTGACCTTGACCTTTAACCTTTTAGTCATAACTTTTGGACCATTTAAGATAGATCATTCATATTTGGCGTCTAGGTTCCTTGTGACAAGGTCACCCCACTCATGCAACGCATTTTGGACCTGTGACCTTGACTTGTAACCTAACAATTTGAGATACAGCCTTAATACTTGGCATGTAAATTTCTTGATACAAGGGCTTCCCACTCGTACATACATTTTTGACCTTTGACTTTGACCTTTGGCCTACTTTGTCATAACGTTTTAACCATTTGAGATAGAGCCTTCATATTTGGGGTGTAGGTTCCTTGTGACATGAGAGTCCCATTCATATAAAAACATTTTGACCTGTGACCTTGACCTTTGACCTACTTCATCATAAATTTTGAACCATTTGAGATAGAGCCTTCATAGTTGGCATGCATGTTCCTTCTGACAAGGCACCTTACTGTGTTACCTACCATTTCATTTCTACAGTGTGGATCAGGTAAGCGATCCAGGGCCAACATGGTCCTCTTGTTTGGTTTCGTTGTCAATGTGGAGGCTTCAGCTTAGATCGTGAGAGTAAGTGACCCCAAGGTACTTAGCTGCAGTAACACTCTCCAGCTGGGTATCATGCAAGAGGTACACAGCTGGAATGGGGTTCTTACGTCGGATAACATGAAGGACCTGGCATTTTGAAGGATTATAAGAATCTTATATGGGTGTGAGGGGTGTTGAAGAATCCGTCCCAAGGGTCACTGTCCGGCATCACGAGGCTTGCCGAGTGATGCCGGAGAGTGATCCCGAGGGACGGATTTTTCTATCCACCCCTCACACTGTATAGGATTCTTTTTCCTGCACACATTCCATTTCTTAGCTCGGGTTTTAATCCTGCAGTCACGTCGGTTACCTACGTCCGCCATATTGTGATGAAACTACAATAATGTTTAGTGACGTCACGTAACGTGCTGTGACGTCAACCTTAACGACGATCGTATTCAACCAGTGCATTTTTCAAACGCGCGTTTATATTCGATTTTGGGTCGGAACACCAGGGTCAGAACGTCAATTTCTATCCCAGGGTAAAATCACGGATTTCCTTGTCTGTTGTGCAAGAATAAAGGTTATGTCCCACATCTTTCCCACTGTTCGAGTATAGGGACTTGAAGAAATATATGGGCTGCGTGATGCTTCCACGCAGAGCTGAATCCAGCCCGCACATTAGTACTGGTAAACCGCTTAGAGGATTTAAGCCTGTCCAGGAACTGCGGTGCTAGGCGGACCGTCCATGCTTATAAACCTTATTGGTTTCATTGGGCGACAGGGCTTGAGATGTCATTTCATCTCAATGTCGAGTAAAAGTCCCACAAAATTGGAAGCAACGTCTCCAAAATGACCTTTACAGTATTGACGGGGACGTTAAACCTCAAATCAAACAAACAAACTGTTCGAGTATATGTGAGTCTTGTTGTAGCAGAAGGCTGTCTGTTTGTTAGCTTATGGCAAGGCATATGGCAGTATCGCTGCGAAAAGACTGTCTCTTGATTTGACCTGGATCTTATAGGATTTGTCATTTCATATGAAATTTATAAAACGAGCCTTCGGTGCGTTTCATATGATGGAGAGTATAAGATTCTCTAATTTTCAGTTAGATTTAACCGCCGAAAAAGTTCAGAAGAAAGCATGGAGGTGTCACGGATAGCGTTTTGAGGTTACTCGCCAGTTACCATGTGTTTTACACGTGTGGTTGTATAATTTTAGCCTGCGCACGACAAAAATATAATAAGATCTGTGCAACCAGCGAAGACTCAAATCAACCAACGCACCCATCAACTATGGCAAGTCCTTATACTTATGTCTCTATGCATATATATAAGCCTATAGTAGGTACATGCGATCAGCGAAAATTCTGATCAGACTCCGCGAATGCGCAGGCTTATCTGAGTCTTCGCTGATCGCTCAAGACTTCATGTAGATTTTGTCATGGCCAGGCTCATTTTTATGACATGGCGTTATCATTACATTACAGCCACGTTACATGATATACTAGGATTAAGACATTTCATGCTCATATGCTGAACACATATGCTTTTATCCTGTCCGAACACTTTCACATAACTTCACATCAGTTGCAAACAAGAGCACAAAGTATAATATAATAATTGTCGCCCCCCCCCCCCCCCCCACCCGAACATCGGGGCTTGAAGAAATATATTGGCTGCATGATGCTTCCACGCAGAGCTGAAACCGACCCGGCAACCCGCTTAGAAGATCTAAGTCTGCCCAGCCAAAGCGGTGCGAGTCGCTCCGTCCATGCTTATAAACCTGTTAGTTTCATTGGGCGTCAGGGCTTGAGATGTCATTTCATCTGAATGTCGAGTAAAAATCACAGAAAAATTGGAAGCAACGTCTTCAAATGACCTTTACAGTATTGCCGTGGACGTTAAACCTCAAATCAAACAAACATTTACAATAATTGTATAGAAAAATATAACTACTCAAATTTGTTTTGGGTCTATTCACTGACAGCAAGTTTCATGTACATGATGGTTACAAAATATTTACATATTAGCCATTATCCTGCAGAAAACGACATCTCTCAACTATGAAAACATGAAATGGCAGATCAGAGGGCTTCTTCAATGGCTTCTGAAGAAACCATCTGATCAGGATCTACACTGTTTGTCATGCAGTTTGTGAACTGAACGAATACATTACATCAAGTAATTTGATTGGTTGATAGTCAGAAATGGATGTGGCTCAATAAATTTATTCAGCAGAACAAGGGTTAACCCTTATCTTGCTGTTCACGACAACCCCTATCTTTGCAAACAGTGTAGATCCTGATCAGATGGCTTCTTCAGAAGCCATCTGATCTGGATCTACACTGTTTGGCATTCAGTTCATGAATTTGTAGCAATAAATTACATCATGTAATTTGAATGGTTGATAGACAGAAATGGGTGTGGCTTAGATGAATATTCAGCAGGACAAGGGTTAAGTTGTGACGGCTACGGTAAAATTAAGGAAAATCTGGGGATCGAAAGTAAACATGACCTACCTGTTCCTTAGAACCAAAGCCACAACAATTAGTACTATAAACCCTGCTCCGGATCCGCCAGCTGTAATTGCGATATATTTAACGTCTATCGTTGGTGGTTCCGAAGGCTCCGCTACAATTTCAAGTGAGAGTTAGGTTAGAAAATTGGAAGTTCAATATTGAATATTAGTCCGGCAGAATTCATGGATATTTTTGGTGAATCAGGATTTGCAGTGTATACAAAATATTTTGGCATATTTCGGAAGCTGAGACCTTCTGCTTTCAGAACCGGATTGGTGCTACCTTATCACTCATGGGCAATTCCAGAAATTCAAGATTGCGCCCATGATGGCTGCAAAATGACAAAACAAAAACATTGTTTTAATAAAAAATGTTTTGACAATTTTGAAAACTGATACCTTCAGCTTTAGCCAGTTCAATTCAAACGTACTGAGCTATCGACGAGGTTGCATGTTCATGCACAAATGTTCATGCACAAACCTGGAGCAGAGGGGTAATAGCTGCGAATGTGTGTGGCTGAAAACTCCAGTTTTATACATGAACATTGATCCCGACCTGACGGAGAATATTGTAAGACAATCCCGAGTCGGGTGTTTTTTTTCTGCCGTCGTGTCAACTTCCAGTATATATTGGCTTGGCTTTTTATTGTTGACACATTGCCATGCGACGAAAAGATAGACATATGTGTCGTTGTCAGTGAGCTAGGCCTTCTGCTGACAATATTCATGACCAACAGAGTGTCCCTTCTCATCTATATTAAAAACATGAACAGTATGGCTTGTTAATAAGACTTTGTTTCTGCAGTACACTTGAGACTTCAAGTAATTATTTACAACACTTTCGTTTGCCATCTATGCTCCAAAATGACCGAAAGACTTAGGCTTAAGAACCCAAATTGCAGGCACCTTGTACAAAACAAGAGGACCATGAATGGTCCTGTATTTCATGGTCCTGTATCGCTCACCTGAGCTAACAGATTCAAAGTTTCAGGAAGTTCCATTTGTTACTCATGGAGTTATGATGATGACAAGGTCAAAAACAGACGAAAACAGGATTTTTCTGCAATCAAAGGGATGTAACTCTATAACGGATTGGCTGACCTCGTCAATTTTCCAACTCATTTCAGCTTTTATTCCATTCTTAATTATACATAAGTTTCAAGAAGATCTGATGAAAACTTAAGGGGCTATAGTGATGACAAGGTTATAAATAGGCATTTTATGCAATCAAAGGGACGGAACTCTATGAAAGATAGGCTAGCCTCATCAGTTTTCGAACTCAACTGAGCTTTTATCCCTGACTTATCAGGATGATCTGATAAAAACCGAAGGGGCTACGGCGATGACAAGGTCAAAAACAGGCATTTTCAGCAAGCAAGCGGATGCAACACTACAATTAATGGGCTGACCTTGCCAGTTTTCAAACTCATCCGAGCTTCTATCCCTGACTTACTTATGTATAAGATCAAAAAACAACAAGGCATTTTCAGCTATCAAGGGGACGTAACTCTATGACTGGCCGACCTCACAGTTTTCGAACTCATCCAAGTTTTTATCCCTGACGTACTTGTTTGTCAGTTTCAAAGACATTCGATCAAAACTGGAGGGGCTACGGTGATGACAAGGTCAAAAATAAGCATTTTCAGCATAGTAGGGGACATAACTCCTTAAGTAATCAACCAATATCGCTAGTTTTCGAACTCATCCGAGCTTTTACCCATGACTTACTTATTTGTTAGTTTCAAGAAGGTCCGATCAAAACCAAAGGGGCTACAGTGATGCATGACAAGGTCAAAAATAAGCATTTTCAGCAGAGTAAGGGGCATAACTCTGTGAGTAATCAACCGACATCGCTAGTCTTCGAACTCGTACGAGCTTTTATCCCTGACTTACTTATTTGTAAGTTTCAAGAAGATCCGATCAAAACTGAAGGGGCTTCGGTGATGACAATGTCAAAAATAGGCATTTATGGCATGGTAGGGGACATAACTTCGGAGTAAACGAACGACATCGCTAATGATCGAACTTATCCGAGCTTTTATCTCTGACTTACGTGTTTGTAGGTTTCAAGAAGATCTGATCAAAATTGGAGGGACTACCGTGATGAAAGGTCAAAAATAAGCATTTTCAGCAAAGTAGGGGACATAACTCCGTAAGTAAACGACCAATATCGCTAATTTTTGAACTCATGCAAGTTATTATGCCTCACTTACTTGTTTGTAAGTTTCAAGAAGATCCAATCAAAACGGAGGGGGCTACGGTGTTGACAATGTCAAAAAAAGCATTTTTCACCAAAGTAGGGAACATAACTCCGAAAGTAATCGACCGACATCACTAGTTTTCGAACTCATCTGAGCTTTTAATCCTGACTTACTTGTATGTAAGTTTCAGGAATCCGATAAAAATTGAAGGGCTACGGTGAAGACAACGTCAAAATAGCATTTTCAGCAAGCAAAGGGACGCAACTCTACGATCAATAGGCCGACTTGGCGTATTTTCGAACTCGTCCGAGATTTTATCCCCAGCAACCTTACATATACGTTTCAGAAAGATTCGATAAAAACTGAAGGGGCTACGTTGATGACAATCATTTTCCCATTGTTCGTCTATGGGACCTTGTGGCTGCCATAGCAACCAAAGTTTTTGTTCGATTTCGAAAAAAGCTTATGTCATCAATGCCCTACCAGAGGCATGCTACAGATCAGAAATTTTTTAGATCAGCCTGTAGAGTGGCCCCCGCACATCGGGGCTTGAAGAAATAGATTGGCTGCATGATGCTTTCAAACAGAGCTGAAACCGACAGTGATGAAGGGTACGTTAAACCTCAAATCAAACAAACAAATCAGCCTGCAGAGATATAACTGGTCAAAGGTGTGGATGGACGGATGACGGACGGATGGATGTCGGACGACCCGCTGCATATACTATAAACTCCACTGGAGCCTTCGGCCTAGGTGAGCTAAAAATAGGCATTTTCAGAAATCAATGATAAATGGGCCGACTTGGCCGGTTTCAGAACTCATCCGAGTTTTTATCCCCAGCCAATTTACATAAAAGTTTTAGAAAAATCTGATGGAAACTGAAGGAGCAACGGTGATGACAATGTCAAAAATAGGCATTTTCAGCAATCGAAGGCACGTAACTCTTTGATAAATGGGCCGACTTGGCCGGTTTTCAAACTCATCCGAGTTTTTATCCCAAGCGTATAAGTTTCAGAAGGATAGGATCAAAACTGAAGGGGCTACAGTGATGACAAGGTCAAAAACAGGCATTTCCAGCAATTAAAGGGACGTAACTCTATGATAAATGGGCCGACTAGGCCGGTTTTCGAACTCATCTGAGATTGTTTACCCCAGCCACCTTAAGGATATACAATGTAAGTTTCAGAAAGATCCGATCAAAACTGAAGGCGCTACGGTGATGAAATGGTCAAAAATAGGCATTTTTAGCAATAAAAGGGACGTAACTCTATAATAAATGGGCCGACTAGACCGGTTTTCGAACTCATACGAGTTTTTATCTCAAGCCTTCTTACCTATAAGTTTCAGAAAGATCCGATCAAATCGCAAGGGCTACGGTGATGACAATCTCAAAAATAGGCATTTTTAGCAATCAAAGGGCCATATCTCTTATGATAACTGGGCCCACCTTGCCGGTTTTTGAACTCGTCCGAGTTTTTATCCCCAGCCACTTTACATATAAGTTTCAGAAAGATCCGATCATAACTAAAAGCGCTACGGTGATGTCAAGGTCAAAAATAGGCATTTTCAGCAATCAAAGGATGTAACTCTATGATAAATAGGCCGACTTGGCCGGTTTTCGAACTCATCCGAGTTTTATCCCAAGCAACCTTTCATATAAGTTTCAGAAAGATCCGATCAAAACTGAAGGGGTACTGGATGACAATGCCAAAAATAGGCATTTTTTGCAATCAAGAGGACGTAACTCTATTATAAATGGGCCGACCTTGCTAGTGTTCGAACTCGTCCGAGCTTTCATCCCCAGTCTACTCATATATAAGTTTCAGAAAGTTCTGATAAAAACTGAAGGTGCTACGGTGAGGACAAACATTTTCCAAGTTTAAGTCTATGGGACCTTGTTGTTGGCATAGCAAAAACCTCTCATCCATTTCATTGGTCAAGGAGTGTCCTCAGATCTTTTAGCACCACAGCATAGATACTAGCTATATTGACAAAATATTGTCTGAATAAGTAAATCCAAAACTAGCCATAGTCCTAAAATGCTGAACAAGTTTGCCCGCTTTGAAAAGTTAGTAAATAAAGATGGCTTCGCAGAAGCAGTTGTATCTGGTTTAACCTTTCCTAACGCTCGTCTGTCAGTTTAGTTTCTGGAACCTGGTACAGTCGAACATCAATTGCTCAAACACCTTTGGGACCTCGAAAATCTGTTCGAGACAGGGGTAGTTCGAGCCATGGAGGTTACTATCAGGAGGCATAACGAGATACTTTTATACATCTTTTCGGTGTTCTATAATGACAATGTATGCTGTGTGTACTCATTAGAATCGCCTCATCGAGGCGATTCTAATGAGAACACACAGCATACAATTGCAAGATAAAAGACTAAAATCTCCTTAATTATCCCCCACTATTTCTTATGTAGAGGATTTCGCTAGGGGCTCACGAATGGGGTCGACACATCCATGGTAAACGAGCCATCGGCGTTCGAGCCATCGAAGTTCTACTGTATATGATTAGGGTGTTTCTGACTGAAACACCACTCTCTAGAACACACATGTATGCCGTTGCGAGAGCATTGGGGATGTATATTTTTACACCTAATAGGTGTTTGATTTGCATCATTTTCCGATCATTGCCTCCACTTCTATTTTGGGGTGTCATGGAATAATAAGAGATGGGAATTCTTGTCTTATAAAAGTGAAACAAACCTATGATGACCTTTTGTGAAATGCTTTCGTAGCAAAACGCCTAAACCCGTGGGCATATTCCTGACTTACGTGATTGTAAGTTTCAAGAAGATTTGATCAAAATTGGAGGGACTACGGTGATGACAAGGTCTACTATTAAGCCAGGTTCGAGCACTTTGGGACAGATTTTTTTTTTTTTGGTTTGGGTTTTACGGCCCCCTTTCAAGATTATTTCACTCATATCGAGCCGATCGTTAATCAGAGGTGGGCAAAAACCGGAGTACCCGGAGAAAAACCACCTGACCTTCCGTTGCAGAACTTGGCGTCTCACACGTGGCCCGAGCGAGGCTCGAACCTACGGCGGTGAGAGACCTTATGACTAAGAGTCAGCGCTCTTATCCACTAGGCCACGGAGGCCCGTTACTTTGGGACAGATCATTTGATATAGGATCAAATACTAGCTGCGCATTCTATTGGTCACACAGGCTAAAAGAAAAGGGCAGTTATAACAAAACAAAACAAAAGCGTTTCTGCAAGTACATCTGCAAGCACAAAAATATGACTGCCAATTTTTTCGGTCACCCCATTTAAAGAAATTGACCCTGTTGTGCTCCGCAAGTTGGTCGGGTATGAAATACCCTCCCCGATCCGACAAACCCTGACACAGAAGTCCTACCTTCAATCATATGGAGTGGTATTCAACTTTTTGTACTGTAGTGGATAGGCCGGACTATTTCGAATTTTATTTGCCCATATTCAGAAATTTTTGGGTGCGATTGGTGAATTTATCAGCGATTTTCCACTTTTAAGAGGTGTGAAACACCAATCCAAGAATATGTCTTTACCATGACAATTTCTTCATAATTACGAAATTTTTATCCGTTGTGGAAGATAGCATTAGCAATTTATATTCTATGTGACATTTTATATAATTAGAGGAGAAAAAAAATACAAATGCAACATTAAGTTAATAAAACTTTTCGGAATATTTTTCTTTGCTAGCTCCCCGCCCAGCCAATGTGTCTGAACAGAATTGATGTAAAAGACATTGTCCTCCATCAAACCAGAAACAGTTTTGCTGAGCCATAGGTCGTGCAATAACTGCGGGTTGTGTAGTTATTTTGGTGGTTTTAAAGTTATTCTCTGTAATCAGTTTGTGACAAATTTGCCTCGGCGAACTTATTTATCTTGCATTAGACATTCTCCCTTGTTAAGTTTTGAAAGTATTTATCTTCATGCAAAAATTATCAAAACTTTCCCAGCGGTTCACAAGTAAAACCTCTGTATGTAGGTAGGTAGGAAGGTATGATTTGATGTTTAACGTCCCCGTCTACACTGTATAAGTCATTTTGGAGACGTTGCTTCCAACTTTGTAGGACTTTTACCCGACATTGAGATGAAATGACATCTCAAGACCTATCTACCAATGAAACCAAAACGGTTTATAAGCATGGACGGTCCGACTCGCACAGCTTTGCCTGGGCAGACATAGATCCTCTAAGCGGTTTACCAGTACTTGTGTGCGGTCAGATTCAGCTCTGCGTGGAAGCATCATGCAGCCCAACTATTTCTTTAAGTCCCGATGGGCGAGGGCGAATAATACCTCCGTAATCAGTTTTTAAAACTTTTGCCCCGGCGAGGGTATTTATGAAGCTATCTGCCATTGGACAATTTCATTAGCTAGAGCTTGTCAATATACATCTGCGTGCCATAAATTATCAAAATATTCCAGCTGGTTTGAAAGTTATACGCCCGTGCCTTTGGTAAAAAGTTTGCCTCGCCGAGGCTAAAATAAAGCAATTGGGCATTAAAGAATTTCATTGGTTACATCTTTTCATTGTATATCTGCATGACAAAAGTTGTCAAAATAATGCAAACAGATAAGCAGTTACACTCAAAAATATTTTAAAAATATTTTGCCTCGGCGAGGCCATTTGTAAAGTAAACTGGCATAAGGCAATTCTGTGGGATAGATATTGTCAATATCAACCTGTATGCTGAAATTGATGAAACTATTCCAAGTGGTTTAGATGTTATACTGCTTCCATCGAGTGTTTTTGTTTTAATTATTTTGTCTCGACGAGGCCATTCACAAAGTTATGTGGCATAAAACGATCCCATGGGTTAAGTATTGTCAACATCAATCCATAAGCCAAAAACGATCGGAATATTCGGAGAGGATTAGGAATTATATTATGTTATCATTTTTTATTATATATTGCCTCGGTGAGGATATTTTAGAAGTGATCTGGCATAAGGTAATTTCTTGGGTTAGTTATTGACAATATCATTCCGTACGACAAAATGATCGGAATTTTCGAAGAGGTTGGGACATAATATACTACATCATCATTTTTTAAAATACCTTTTGCCTCGTCGAGACAATGTATGAAATGATCTGGCACACGGCAATTTCTTGGGTGAGGTTCTGTCAATACAACCCATGTGCTAAAACTGATATAAATACTCCAAGTTGTTTAGACGCTATACTCCGTTATCCATTTTTTTATATTTTGCCTCTTCAAGGGTATTATTAAGGAATTTGGCATAGGGCAATATCATGGGCTAGGTATTGTCAATAATAAACCGTATACCAAAATAGATCAAAATATTGAAAGAGGTTCTAATGTGACAGTGATTGTCACAAACTGACCCAGGACGCGCGGACGGAAAGATAATCGGGGTGATTATAATGCACACCCTACGGGTCGGGGAATTAAGTAGCATACACTGAATGTGATTCATTGCCCTATGCCAAGTATGCAACAATGCGTAAATACTTACTATCCGTGCAATTGACACCTATGAAACCCCCCTTACAACCAAGAGCACATGTCCCATTCCATCTGAAGCAAGTATTATTCACACAATTCACAGGGCATTTTATATTGCAGACTGACCCAAAGAAGCCAACTATACATCCCTGTACACAGTGCCCGTTGCCTTGATAACAATGTGACGCAAGACAGTTAGTGCTGCAGTTAGTGTTGCAAAGTTCTTTCCAATAACCAGTCTCACAGCCTTGAAGACAGTGGCCATTTGTTCCATTACAATCTTTCTCTATGCATTTTGAGGAGCAATGATCTTGACACATCAGGCCCATGTAGGTTTTCTTGCATCCAAATGTACACACACCATCGCTCATGCAGTTAGAGATGTTATTATCTGGCGCTTCTTTGCAAGTATCACTGCAGGTTTTGCTGCAGTCAGGACCCCAGTTATTAAGTTTACATCCTTGTTTACATGTCTTGTTCTGATAGCATGTGCCTCCTTCGCATCCGGTGTCACATTCCTCATTACATCTGAAGGGAAAATATATATTATTTTATACATTCAAATGTAAAGCTTGTTTGAGTTCAATTGTGTTTGGTCAAACAGTGAACACTACATATAAACAATTACGATTATAAATCAAGGTTGAAGGCTCAATATCAATCTGACGTCAACGCAAAAAGAGCCGCCAAATAGATAACGGATGTCCAAGCTCTGGACATACAACATCGTGCTCCGATCCTTTGAAGCAGATTAAGCAAGGGATCGTCACAGAATTTGAATTTTGATGTACAGCCATACAACAAACGAGCAAAGGTCGTCGCTGTTCAAAGTTCGATATTTGTAGACCTTCTAACAGCGATGACCTTTGCTCGTTTGTCCAGTTATTTTTTTCTGACGATATTATCCTTATCTAAACAGAAAATCAGTTCCTGTGCAATACTGTTTTGAATAAATTCAGGTTATGACAAATCTTGTCGTTGACATTTTTAAATGTATTTTACATTTGGAACCAAAGGAACATGATGGTATTAGAGCGCTAACCTCGGCTTACATATTCGCAGTTTCACACAACTACAGTGGAACTTCCACTAATGGTCACCTATGTTGAGTGGTTACCTCCCGTTAACTTCCACTGTTATTATCCTCTCCATAGTTATTTTACTATATATTTTATAGGGTGAAACGATTTATTGAAATCGTATTGGGTCGTGATACTTTTGCTGACGATACGCATATCGTTTCGCGGGGCTAATATCGCGATACCTGACAATACGCCCAAAAGTACCATTTCCAAAGAAAATGACAGCTTTAACAATAACATATTTCAAGACCATTTTCACTATAACACATTACAAAGATCTTAATTGTTACTAAGATACATTGATCACTTCTATGACAACTATGGGCATCTTACAGAGGTTAGCCTTTGTAACGCAAGGCTGACCTCTGAGATGGTTTTGAGCCAGGTTTCCAAGAGTTTTAAAATTTTCGAGCTGTGATTTAAGCATGAAAGTAGTATTGTAATATGTATCTTATCGTGTGGCAAGTATCGCAATACGTATCGTATCGCAGGGTGACTGAATCGTTACAGCTCTAATAATTTACCTCTGATAACAGGTCATCGCCCCCCTCCTTCCATCAGGTGCCAAACCATTAATGATTTTGTGGCCAAATTTTCTTTGTAAAATAGTCATAATGACAAAGGATTGGACATTTTGTCGACAAGCAATCAAAAGTAGGCAGGCAAAAATTCATGGAAATCGTGTCTTGCTTGAAAGGAAAGCAGGTTAAATACCCATTATCCATTACACAGTACTAGTCATCATAAATGAATTGTATAACAAGTTTGAGACGCCTAGCTTTACAGCTCCAAAGACATCTTCGACAGAATATGTAACAACCATTATTTTAAGTCATCGTCATGGCATTGTGTAACAGGTTTGAGGTTTCTAGCTTTTATACGCATAGTTCAAGAGAAATGTTTAGGAATTTCATTTATAACAGGACTTCTATAGAAAGAAATAATCAAATCGCTGACAGAACTTGCGAGGCGTTTGTCTTTGAGAGCAGATTAGGAAAATGGTCCTGAACCGGGGACTAAGATCCTTACATCTAATCTTTGAATTCCTGTACTTAAAGAAAAACAATGTAGACCCTGATCAGACGTCGCGTTCAGTGGCGTCTGACTTTGGTCTACACTGTAAGCAAATCGGCCAATTCACGAGCCCAGTCCAGTTTTAAGTTTATACAGTGCTCTGAGTGAGAAGACTAGCACTGCTATCAATAACCGGTACCTGGATCGTTTTACTTAATCAGCGGCAGTCACGCCGACAACAGCAGGCAGCAATCTTTTCTACTTAGTAACTTAGATCGTCTTTTTAAACAGTCAACCCAAAAATTGAATAAAAGAATAAATTAGCAAACTATATAGGCATAAAACGCAAAGCTGCTTTTCGGTTTGGCCCAGTTAACATTATTTTCCCCACGCTTTTCGAAGAAAAAGTGGGGATATTGTAATTGTCTCCGTCGTCCGTACGTACGTCCTTTCGTCCGTCCGTCCGTCTTAACGGACAACTCCTCCCACACTTTTACAGCTAGAAACTTAAAACTTTGGGAACTGATAGGTCTTTGGTCTGAGAAGTGCATGACACTTTCCGAATTTTGATCCTACCCCTAGGGGCCAGGCCAGGGGGTGGGGTGCCTCAGGGTAAAAAAATCAAAGTTTTCAGAACCTGGTCGTGTGACATATCAACTCGAACGGCATAATGAGTAGAATACAAAACAATCAAAATTTGACCCCTAGGGTCAGGTTTGATTGAGGTCACCAGAGGTCAAAAACTTGGATTTTCTACCCCATAACCCCTTTTTTAACGATTACCGGATAACTCCTCCTACGCCGTTTCAGATAAAAACATGAAACTTTGGGAACTGATAGGTCTTTGGTCTGAGGAGTGCATGACACTTTCGGAATTTGGATCTTAAGATTGGGTGGGAGTTGCAATTGAGAACTTATATAGTGGCGTATCTTTAAAAAAGCGTGGGGATATGCGTTGGCGTGCCATCAACTGCGCGATTCTAGTTTTTTATGTCGAAATAGTCAGAATACCAAACCAAACTGGGTTGATTTAAACCAAATTATATGAGAAGTCCCGCGTAAAGTATATCTCTTTACAAGTGCGGATACGGGTGGTCTGCTAGCGATATGGCGCGATTTAAGAATTCAATAAGTTTTACTACTGAACGTCTCAACGCGGTCGCTCTTTTGCAGTGAAATAACTGTTATTTGGCTTTGTGTCGTTGGTTCATGTTTCATCTGTTTCTGTGTGTGCCTCCGTGTCACTTTCTCTAGGTGACTGGAGACGGCTGCACTCTTGGACTGTTGCCTTTCCTGAGTGACCTTTTCTTACTAGTTCGTTCATTTCCTCTGACCTCTCGCACATATCAGTTAATGACTTGTGAATCAGTTTAAATTCCGAATTAACCACGGCGATGTAAAGGTTTATTCCATCGAAAATGACCAAACCAAAGGATAGTGCACCCTGGATCGATAACAAGATCAAGCATCGCAGCAGAAAACGCAATCGAATGTAGTTTCGTGTTCGTAAGTCTAGCAGCCCTGGGGTTAAGAACCATTACAACGTTTCAGAGCACATATGCAAAAGGTTATAAATGATGCATATTGGAAAACAGAAGTGAAGTCAATGATCAGGAATCGAAACGATTAATCCACATCTCCCATCAGAGACACCAAAGGGAAAGAAGCACAAATATGAAACAAATAGACCCTAATGGAAACATCAACACGGAAAGCCAACAGGACAGTTTCTTTTCCACAATTTGGCCAATTGGCTATCCAAAAAAATTATATTAAGCGATACAAACACTCAAAGACAAACTGTAACAAAAATAAACCGCGACTATACACTTCACCAGAAACTTTGGAGTACGCCAAATATCTTGGTATCACTATCACAGACGATCTTGATTGGGTTCAACATATCTTAGAGATTATATCTTAAGTAACTAGGACTTCAGGATTTCTTAGACGTCATTTGGCCTTTGCACCTAGGCAGACAAATGATGTTGCATATTAAACATTGGTTCGCCCTCAACTTGAATATACATCACCCATTTGGCACCCCTATCGTAAAACTCAGGTTCAACAGGTGGAGAAGGTACAGAAGACAGCTGCTCGATGGAACTTCCGGCGATGGGGAAATAGAAGGAGCGTCGGTGACATGCTTAAACAGCTAGAGTGGCCGTCCCTACAGACCCGTCGTGGGCAGTCCTCTTTAACCTTCTTCTACAAGATTCACTCTGATACAGTGTCTATTAATAAAGATAGGTACTTGACCCGTGCAAAAGCGACAACCCAAACAAGAGCATCAAAAGTAAACAACTCAAAATACCGTAGGTACCAGTCCAATAGCGATGCCCTGAAAAACTCTATCTTTCCTAAGAGCTATTCCCCAATGGAATTATCTTCCCTCTTCTGCGGTAAATGCCAAGACCACAGACCAGTTCAAAGCCAATACAGGGTAAGTTGAATACTCAGAGGTATGCGCTTTAGGATACCTCTGTTATTCAGATTGAACATAGTTTTAAGGACTCATCCAGTGACCTTCTTATAGCTAAATTCTAAATTTAGCCATTCATCTAAATGAGGTAATGGCCTAATGTGACCGACTCAGTATAGGAAGAAAGATAGATAGATAATTGGAATAAGGCAATGAAGGTTCGAATGTAAGATCTGGGTCACATGAAAAAGATGGCCGTCACGAGCATTTGTGGTAAAACAGAAGTAAAGGCAATGGTCAGGAATCGATAAAATTTACCCACAGCTCCCGTCAGAGACACCAAAGGGAAAGAAACACAAACATGGAACAAAAGACCCTAATGGAAACATTAACAGCAGCAGGCCAAACGCACAGTTACTTTCCCACCAAATGGCCAACTGACTAACCAAAACAAAATAATATAAGCGATACAAACACTCAAAGACACACCATAACAAAAATTAACCGCGACAGAAGAACCGCCAAGGAACGGTCAGTGAAACGAATTCCACTGTGGGGCTAAAATCGCTGTTACGTGGCCAGGCCCTTACTTCCGTCGCGATTTAGACAAACAATTTGTTCAGCCCGCATGACGGCCTCCTTAATCATCAGTGCAACATCTCCGTGAACACAAAAATCCAAACAACAACAGAGATGAAACAACGGTGAGGAGTCGACAGCAAGAAACCACTAAAATACTGGAGCAAAAGAAACCCAACAGTTAAACTCCGATAAGTTCGACCAGAGACAGAGCGTCAGAAACTGACCAACATTACATAGAATTAGATTCCCTCTAATTCACAGTAAGCCTGATGAGGCCTAATTGGCCGAAACTAGCTAGTCTGGCCCCAAAAACATATACACTCCATATTTTAGAGTTCTGTGGTGTATGCCTTGCTTCCAAAGGATAACCCTTTCATAGAACATATTTAACTTCACTACAGCTGGTGTGTGGCAATGTGTGGCGGCGGTAAAACGTCTCCCTGCCCTACATCATAGTGTAGATTATATTTTCTTGTCCTTTGGGATCATTGATTCCATTGTGGAATTTTGAAGATATCTGAGGGTCACTGATGAGGCCTAATTGGCAGAAACTAGCTAGTCTGGCCCAGAAAACATATACACTCCATATTTTACAGTTCTGTGGTGTATTCCTTGCTTCCAAAGGATAACCCTTTCATAGAACATATTTAATTTTACTACAGCTGGTGTGCGGGAATGTGTGGCGGCGGTAGAACGTCTCCCTGCCCTACATCATAGTGTAGATTATATTTTCTTGTACTTTGGGATCATTGATTCCATTGTGGACTTTTGAAGATATCTGAGGGTCACTGATGAGGCCTAATTGGCCGAAGCTAGCTAGTCTGGCCCAGAAATATATACACTCCATATTTTACAGTTCTATGGTGTATTCCTTGCTTCCAAAGGATAACCCTTTCATAGAACATATTAACGCTGGAACCGTCAAAGAATCTGAGGCCTGACCCACCGTTTGAAAACCTTCTGCTTGGGAACCTAATATCTGATGACTTTGAAACTTGGTATGTAACATAAGGGATTCGGACCCTTTCCGCGACAGAGGTAAGGGCGATGATTATGGCCATGTAAAATCGATTTAAGCCCCCCCCCCCCCAGTGGAATTCTTTCCACTGACCGATCCAAGGCGGTTCTTCTGTGGCGGTTTATTTATGTTGTTGTTTGTTACTACTTTCTTTGTGTATCACTTGTGTCTTTTTATTTTGGATGGCCATTTGGCCATTTTGTGGGAAAGTAACTGTCCTTATGGCCATCCTTTGTTTAGGTTTCCATATTGGTCTGGTCGCTTCATGTTTTTGTTCCTTTCCCTTTGGCGTCTTTGATGGGTGGAGTAAGCTAATTGTATCGATTCCTGATCTTTGTTTTACTTTTACTTTGTTCAAATGAAGATATAATGGACTTTGGCCTATTTTACATCAAAGTCAAATTTGATCACTTAGGCATATGTATGTACAAAACTCCGAACATTTGATTTTACAGATTTTAACTTATGACATTAGTATTGAAATTGAAATCAGATGAATGAAATCTAGTGAGAAAAGATCAGTCAGGAAATGTCACAATAAAAAAACAGCCACTTCAAGTCACTTAAATAAAGAAAAAGACATGGGGGAACAACAAAAACAGATGAAACGCAAACCAACGGCACAAAGCTAGTTAAAAAATAAGACACTGTAAAAAGGCCGTCTTTGGACGGTCAGAAGAAAAACTACTTGGGGTGGGGCTTCAGCTCCGGCGTTTATGAAATTTCCAACCTCGCCTTCAGTTCCAGTTCTGTATCAAACATAATAATAAAACATTATCCGCATGGGAACCTTCCAGCTCAACAGTGAGTCAAAATAAAATATATAGTAAATCGGTCATCTATAGATGAATACTACCATGAATCAGGGTTGCGGACTCAAAAATAAAAGTCCAACGTCAGAGCAGAATCAAAACAACAAGCTAGATCACGGACGGTCGAATCCAGGAAATATCAAAAGATTTAGAATGGGACCGTCATAGAGTCCAAGGTCTAGCCCACTGCCGTGCAACCGAAGAGCGAAGCAAAGCTGTCCATTGTAAAAGGGTCGACAACCAAACACACGGTCAGTCGCATAACATCCATGCTATCACGGTTTTTTATGTGTGTGTTTTTTTTTTTTTTTTTTTTGTGTGTTTGTATTTCGCAATAATTTTCCTGAACTGACCAAAAACAAATATTACTACCTAGGATTCTCCTGAATTTATAAACTAAAATTCCATTCAGGCTCCGAAAGTCCCTGTTGCAGAAGTGTCTTCAAAGAAAGGTCAAATTAGAAATTATGTCATAATGTCGACGATAAAATTTAGAATTTTTGTTTTGCTCCGTTCATGACACCGATAGCCTTGTGACGATAATTCAACAAGATCTAGCAAAACGAATGAGCTATGACATTTAATCCCCATAAGACATAGCCCAAGGTACCTCACTATCCTAAAAAGAAAGATTTATAAGTCCAAAATTAAAATAATCTCTTTTATAATAAGTTTTGAAAGAGACGGTACCATTAATTGTTTATCAGTTTCAAAGGCCACTGTCATTTACTGATCTTTGTTGGGGATGTTTCAGATTCTGTCCTTTTCTCTTCTTCTCCACAAACTCTACTGGTCCGACTAAAACCCAGCGATATGAAAAAGCTGTAATTTTGTGTCTCTGATGGGAGATATGGGCTCTTTGTATCAATCCCTGACAATTGCCTACACTTGTATTTTAGACCCTCTAAGCAGTTCGTCAGCACTCATTTACGGTCGGTTTCAACTCTACCTGGAAGCATCATGCAGCCCAGTCTTTTTCTCCAAGCCCCGATTGGCGGGCCCAAATAATTAATTTATATTGAATGGTATTAAATAAAAGATCTCCCTCAAATTAAGCAACATTCCATATATGAAAACAATCGAACCAGGAACAAAGGTAATACACCACTGCCAAACGGTTAACCATGAACCATGCCCAACGACAGCCTGTCTATCAGTGTTCAAGGCGGCTCTTCCGTGGCGATTTATTTATGTTGTTGTTTGTTACTTACTGTGTGTATCACTTGTGTCTTTTAATTTTGGATGGTCATATGGCCATTTTGTGGGAAAGTAACTGTCCATATGGCCTTCCTTTGTTTAGGTTTCCATTATGGTCTGGTCGCTTAATGTTTGTATTTCTTTCCCTTTGGTGTCTTTTATGGATGGAGTAAGTTAATTGTATCAATTCCTGATCTTTGTTTTACTTCTACTTTGCATATCAGGGCTGTTTTGTTTGTGCCGTGTGGCGGCTGTAAAAGGTCTCCCCGTACATGCATTTAATGCTCTTATTTTTCCAATCCTCAGGGATTGCTTATGCAATTGCTTTTCACTGTTCCATCAATTGACATCCTTTAGATACCTGTTGAAGGTCATTATTAAACCGATGTTCGTTCCTCGTTGTATAACAACTGCTTGTTTGACATCCCTGTACTTTAAGTAGACTAGGATGTTTTGTGGGCTTTTGTTGTACCTTCCTTCTATTCGAAGGAATCTTCTTCAGTAATTTTATTTATTTAATAACCGGTATGAACATCGCTTTAGTTTTGACGGTATCACAACCTTACTAACCAAAATGAGTATTACAAATACATTTAAAATATCAATATCACCCCTTAGGTTACACTCTGCTTCTTCTGTACGGATTCCCCATTCTATTAAGAACTTTAATACTATGCTGCCTTCGGTATTAGTTAGACCCTTAAATTTGTCTTCTGTAACTTCAGTTAATCTCAAAGGAGCAGGCAATACCAATGTTTTTGGGAGTAGTCTTCGTATAAGACTATCTCCTCTCAAATCACCCATCCTTCGAAAATATACTAATCCGTGGAAAAGAAGTGGAATGTATCCTAGTATTTCTAAGTGCAATGCCAAGAGGTGCAGATGTTGTTCGCATTTAAGCACTGCGTCTACCGTTACTTCATCTGTAAACGGTAGACGCTTCTCTGTAGTTAACATGTCTGATTTGACATGACAGTCTACAGATTTAATTTATCTAATTACTTGACGTGCTGCAAACTGTAATATGCAGTACGTCGGTCAAACTAACCGCATGCTTAAAACTAGATTGAACGAGCATTATCGTAGAATGAGTAAGCCTAAGAAAACTGACACTTTCTTGTACCGTCACTTTCGACGTACAGGTCATTCTGTAAATAATATTATTATACAACCAGTGGAAAAACTTTATTACGATGCAAATTCTACATCTAGATTCAAAATAATCAAAAGACATGAAGCTGAACTGAAATGGATTAAATTTTTACAGACCCCTTTTCCACTGGGATTTAATGACAACATTTATCATGAGGGTAATATTTCCAGAATGCCGGACTTTGATATTTTCTCACTCCTGGAATGTCGAAAACGCAGAACTAGATCTCACGGCACCAGGAAAAATGGTAACTTTAAACGTAAATCACGTTCGTTTAAACGAAACAATACTAGACTGAAGTGACTGTCAATTATATTATTAAATCATGGACGCCACTCTATGCTTTCATTTTTAAGTTCATTACCCGTTTCTGTTTTACGTCTTCTGGACACCGAGGCGAATAAATTCTACGATAGTTCTCATCAGTTATATGATGCGGCTCTCTTAACTAGAGGCTATACTCAACATACTCTCCGTCCTTACATTGATTCTGAAATTAATCATAAACGTCATTTCTTCAAAATATCCTTCATTAATAAGGGTATGGATTTTATAGATTTGCCCAGTATCTTCCGTGAGAGATCGGTGCTTTCTTCCATTCCTGCTTATTTTCAAAATACTGAAACACCTATAATTTGCTATAAATATAACAAAGTAGAAGTAAAACAAAGATCAGGAATTGATACAATTAACTTACTCCACCCATAAAAGACACCAAAGGGAAAGAAATACAAACATTAAGCGACCAGACCATAATGGAAACCCAAACAAAGGAAGGCCATAAGGACAGTTACTTTCCCACAAAATGGCCATATGGCCATCCAAAACCAAAAGACACAAGTGACACACACAGTAAGTAACAAACAACAACAAACCTGTAACAAACCTGTAACAAGTAACAAACCTGTTAGATCTATCATTTTTAATTTCAATAAACTTGTTTCAGATCTTGATATTGATACTAATACTCCTGATTCATGTGATTGTAAAAACTCAAAGTATTGCTATCCTGCTGCTGGTCATGTAATTACTGGCAATTTGAAAATTATTCCTGATTCTAGGATAAGGAATATAATTTCTAAAGGACCGAAATATCGGTTTCCTTCTAAAATTGATTTCAGTAAATGTAGAGATGAAATCGCTGCTTCCTTGAATGAATTCGGTAATCGATGGTGTAAGCGAGAGTATGTTGAGTGTAAAGCCCTAAAGGACTGGAAACTTAGCATTTTAAGACTAGTGAATAAACGCATTTCTTTCTATTCTCAAAATACTAACTTATTACCTCCCAAGCCCAAGACGTCTTTACGTCATCTTAAACTAGGTATTCAAGAATTTCATAAGAAGTTTGTTTTGGCCCCTGCAGACAAGGCCGCTAACAACGTCGTCGTTGTGTGACGGCTCCACTATGTTAACACGCTTAAGCAGGAGCTTGGTGGTACTAAGGCCTATGAACTTCAGCCTTTGGCTGAAGAGAGAGCTATAGTAGATAAACATGTTTGTCTTTCAGCCACCAAGTTTGCTGTGTGTGTTAACGAAGGCCAAGACAAGCTTCCTACGCTATACTGGTTACCCAAACTTCATAAAAAACCTTACAAAGCACGGTTTATTGCAAATTCTAGTTCTTGCACTACCACTGAACTTTCTAAATTATTAACTTCCTGTCTTACTGCTATTAAAACGCATGTAATTAAATATTGTGATAAAGTCTTTGAAAGATCAGGAAGAAATCTGTTTTGGTCTATAAAAAATTCGAATGAGGTTTTAAATAAATTGAAATCTAGACAGTTTCGTGCTTCTAGTCTGTCTACCTACGATTTTTCCACTCTTTACACTACACTTCCTCATAATCTTATAAAAGAAAAGCTTAATGATTTAATTGAATGGGCTTTTCACAGAGAAGATTCTCTCTATCTTGCATGTAATGTCAGAAATGCATTTTTCACTTCTAAAGAGCATAAGAATTATACACTTTGGTCATGTCAGAAAGTGTGTGATGCCCTCACCTTTCTACTTGACAATATTTATATTAGATTCGGTACTAAGTTATTTAGACAAATTGTGGGTATTCCGATGGGTACTAATTGCGCACCTCTTGTGGCTGATCTGTTCTTGTATTGTTATGAAAGAGACTTCATTTTGTCGCTTTCCATTGATAACCAATCTGAAATTATTGAAGCTTTTAGCTCTACTTCTAGATATTTAGATGATTTATTAAATATTGATAATACCTATTTTGATGGTTTGATCAGTCAGATTTACCCCCTAGAACTTCAGTTAAATAAAGCAAATTCTTCTGATACCGAGGCCCCGTTTTTGGATTTACATCTATCTATTGTAGATGGATTTGTTTCGTGCAAAATTTATGATAAACGCGATGACTTTGATTTTGAGATTGTAAATTTTCCTTTTTTGGATGGTGATGTTCCTCGTGCGCCATCCTATGGCGTTTATATTTCGCAATTAATTCGATTTGCTAGAGTGTGTAGTCATGTAACTGATTTCAACACTCGTAATAAATTATTATCGGCTAAACTCCTTAATCAGGGTTATCGGTACCATAAACTACGCAAAGCCTTTTCAAAATTTTATAGACGCCATTCTGATTTAATTTCAAAATTCAATATTGGACTTAAATCTCTTCTGCAACAAGGTCTATCGGAACCCGAATTTTATGGTGACTTAGTATATAAATTCAGAAAAATATATAACCGCAATGACTTCAGCACCCAATTTCGTAAAATCATTCTTCGATATAAAAAGATTGGGTACAACATGGATATTATACGACAGACTGCATGCATGGTAGTTAACCCAATCACGGTTGGCAACTTTGCTTCCCTCTTTAATTGCACGCCGGTGGGTCAGGCCTCAGATTCTATGACGGCTCCAACGTAAAGGCTTATTGAAAATTAAAGAGATAATGTTGGTTGGTGCCTGATGCTCTGTCTCTGGTCGGGCTCATCGGAGTCTAACTGTTGGTTTTCTTTTGCTCCAGCATTTCAGTGGTTTCTTGCTGTCGAGTCCTCACCGTTGTCTCACCTCTGTGGTTCTTTGATTTCTGTGTTCACGGAGATGTTGCACTGATGAGTTAGGAGGCCTTCATGCGGACTGAACAAATTATTTGTCTAAATCGCGATGGAAGTAAGGGCGAGGATTGTGGCCACGTAAAATCGATTTAAGCCCCCCAGTGGAAATCTTCCACTGACCGTTCCAAGGCGGCTCTTCCGTGGCGATTTATTTATGTTGTTGTTTGTTACTTACTGTGTGTATCACTTGTGTCTTTTAATTTTGGATGGTCATATGGCCATTTTGTGGGAAAGTAACTGTCCATATGGCCTTCCTTTGTTTAGGTTTCCATTATGGTCTGGTCGCTTAATGTTTGTATTTCTTTCCCTTTGGTGTCTTTTATGGATGGAGTAAGTTAATTGTATCAATTCCTGATCTTTGTTTTACTTCTACTTTGTTAAAGAATTAAGTATCTACAGATTTTAAGAAAATTGATACATTCGGCCAATCCAGCAATGTAAGCAACTTACCATCGAATATTATTGAGCAAAAGAAGTGAAGGCAATGATCAGAAGTCGATACAATTACCTAATAGTTCATCTCCAAAACATCAAAGGGAAAGAAACATATAAACCAACGTCTTAATAATAAAAACGCGACAAGCGGAAATTCCCACAAAATGGCCAAACGACTATCCAAAAATAAAAAATGGATTAGCAATTCATACATGCAAAGACGAACTATAATAAGTATAAACAACAACAGGAGAGCTGCCTTGGAATAATTGCTAAAAATGTGTTTCTTACTGTTGGGCATTATTCGATTATACATGGCCGTGTTGGCCATTTTGGAAAGTAACTGTCCTTTCGGCAATCTACTAGTGATGTTTTCACTAGGGTTTAGTTACCTGATGTTCGAGTTTATTTACCTTTGATGAATCTGATTGGATGTGTGAGGTAATTGTACCGGTTTTTGATCATTGCTTTCATTTTTAGCTCACCGCCACGTAGTGACGAGGTGAGCTTTTGGGATCACTTTTTGTCCGTCGTACGTGCGCGCGTCCGTGCGTCCACGCGTAAACAATTTCTTCAAACGATATCTCCGAAACCACTGATCGGATTTTGATCAAACTTCACAGGAATGATCCTTAGGTGGTCCCCTTTCAAAGTTGTTCAAATGGTTCCGGTCCATTGCACATCTATGTCACAGGAGCAAAGAATATATTTTTTTTCACCGAAAACTTAAAACATCTTCTCTGAAACCACAAGGCCCAGGTCTTTGATATTTGGTATGAAGCTTTATCTAGTGGACTCCTACCAAGATTGTTCAAATTAAAGTGCTGGGGCAAAAATGCCCCCGCCACGAGTCTCTTTGGTTTTACATAGGGTTAGATAGGGAACGTCTTTAAAAATCTTCTTCTCTGAAACCGCAAGGTCCAGGTCTTTGATATTTGGTATGAAGCTTCATCTAACGAACCCCTACCAAGATTGTTCAAATTATACTGCTGGAACCAAAAATGCCTCCGCCCCGGGGCCCTTTGGTTTTACATTGGCTTATATAGGGAAAATCTTTAAAAAAAATTCTTCTCTGAAACCGCAAGGCTCAGGTCTTTGATATTTGGTATGACGCTTCATCTAGTGGACCCCTACCAAAAGTGCTCAAATTATAGTGCTTCGGCCAAAAATGCCCCCGCCTCGGGGCCATTTTGGTTTTACATGGACTTATATTGGGAAAAAAAAACTTCTTCTCTGAAAGCCAAAGGCACAGATCTTTGATATTTGGTATGAGGCTTCATCTGGTGAACCCCTACCAAGATTGTTCAAATTATAGTGCTGGGGCCAAAATGCCCCCGCTCCGGGGCCCTTTGCTTTTACATAGGCTTATATAGGGAAAATCTTCTCTGAAAACGCAAGACCCAGGTGTTTGAAATTTGGAATGAAGCTTCATCTTGTGGACCTCTACCAAGATTGTTCAAATTTTAGCCCTGGGGTCAAAAATGCCCCCGCTCCGGGGCCCTTTGTATTTACATAGACTTATATAGGGAAACTTTTGAAAAATCTTCTTCTCTGAAACCACAAGACCTAGGTCTTTGATATTTGGTTTGAAACTTCACCTAGTGGATCTCTACCAAGATTGTTCAAATTATAGCCCTGAGACCAAAAATGCCCCCCCCCCCCCCGCCTCGGGACCCTTTGGATTTACATAGATCTATATAGGAAAAACTTTAATAATCTTCTTCTGTGAAACCACAAGACCTAGGTCTGTGATATGTGGTGCTAAATATCATCTAGTGGAGCTCTATCAAGATTGTTCAAATTATATCCCTGGGGCCAAAAATGCCCCCGCCCCGAGACCCTTTGGTTTTACAGCGACTTATATAGGGAAATCTTTAAAAATTCTCCTCCACTGAAACTGCAAGGCCCATGTCTTTGATATTTGGTATGGAGCTTAATCTAGTTGACCTCTACCCAGATTGTTCAAATTATAGCCGTTGGGCCACAAATGGCCCGGCCCCGGGGCCCATTGGTTTTACATAAACTTATATAGAGATAATCTTTGAAAATTAGTTCTTCTCTGAAACAGCAAGGCCCAGGTCTTTGATATTTGGTGTGAAGCTTCATCTAGTGGACCTCTATCAAGATTGTTTAAATTATAGCCCTGAGGCCAAAAATGCCCCCGCCCCGGGGCCATTTGGTTTTACATTGGCTTATGTAGGGAATATCTTTTAAAAAGTCTTCTTCTCTGAAACCGCAAGGCCCAGGGCTTTGATATTTGGTGTGTAGCTTCATCTAGTGGACCTTTGCCAAGATTGTTCAAGGTGTAGCCATTGTTAATATTTGGTATGAAGCTTTACCTTTTTAGACCTCCCTCAACATTATGCACATTATAGCCCTGGGATCAATAATGACCTTCCCTGGGACCCACTTGTTTCTTTATGGATCACGTGAGCGATCCAGGGCCACCATGACACTCTTGTTATTTTTATACGAAGCTCTATGAATGTCCAAGATCACGGTCATTCAGTGACATTGGCACAAGGACTCCATGGCTATAAGAATTTAATACATCTGCTCTTCAGAAACAATAAAACCAATTTTAGCCAGATTTTATATAGAATGTCTATGCCTTATGGGAACAAATTCCATATATTTTGACCTACTCACATGACTAAGATGTCCACCATGCCCATATATTATAAAATCCCTTAAAATCTTCTTCTATGGAACTATAAGCAAGTGACTTTGCAACTCGGCAAACAGCAAAAGGAACCCGAGCCCTACAAATATTGTATAAATGGTGACCCTGCTTGACCTTGCCCTATTAACGGCAAGGTTGCATTTAGTATCTTCGGCATTTGAATAGGAATATGTAAAACGGTACAGTTAAAAAAAACGATTATAGTTTATTAAATGAAGGTAGGTCTTAGATGAGTGTCAAAGGCCAAGGTTTTTCAATGACCTTGGCTCAAGGTTAACACAATTGAATGTTCATAAAATTTCAAACATCTTCACCTCAGAAACTGCAGGACAATTGCATTCATATTTTAATAGAAAAGCTATACCTCATCGGGAACGAAGATTTATATAACTGGTCATGACTATACGAGTATCTGCCTTTATCCAAAACAATTGAAGTTTAGGATATAAAAGATATATGTACTTATATAAATAAGCGACTTTAGAACTTAGCCACTAGGATTGTACGTCTGTCAAAATTTAAAAGGGTTTAATATTCCTATTCTGAAAATGCTGGACCAATTTCTATCAAATTTCATGAGCAGATTCTAGACAGGTGGGGAATGGAGATTTTATTTGAATGGTCTAGGTCACATGACAAAGATGACTGCCACTCATATATGTTATAGACCTGAAGTTTTTTTTTGATCGACCCAATGTTATAAAGGGCGGAATTTGAATTAATGCTGTTGTCAATGTGACTATCATTAATTTTGGGAAACCAAGGTTAAGGCGATTAATAAAAAAAATTACACTTTTTTTGTCGATCAAGGTTATGGTTATTAATAGCATTTTATCACTGTTACATGCAGGTCAGCGTGTTGCTATACCCGGCTGCTGGGAAATTGTCTCAAAGTTTGAAACAGATTTATGTTTGAAATAGATGACAGTTTATAGACCATATCCGTTCGCTGATATCCCTTACAAACCGATATAGATACTCATGCAAACAGTGTTGATCCTGATGTAATGGCTCTGAGTCATCTGATCGGGATATATACTATTCACAAAAAGTAGGGGATATTTTACTTTCAGGCTGAATATTGGGAAATAAATAAAATGTTACCCGGCCAAGGTGCATAATTGAAAGGACTATCAAATATCCAGAAATTTAACCGCATATCAATTCCAATGATCACGTCATTATGTAGCGACAAGGCTACCAATCTTCCAAGCGTCAACGTCGTTTTTCACAAGCCCCAACTAACGTGTTGCATCGCCTCGATTGTCTAAAAAGGCAAAACTTCGTCGACGCATACTTCCAATTAGTCTACGAATCGTGAACTTAGGTGCTGCACCAAGCTCACCCAGGGTCCTTGGAGGCGGATCGCGGGTTCGGACTCGTTTACCGAGGATGTCCCATACGTGTTCGATGGGAGATAACTCTGGACGCATCGCAGGTCACGGTATTGTCCGAATATTTTGCCGTTGAAGGTACTGAGTGGCGACGCGTGCCCGATTAGCCCCAGCATTATCGTCCTCGAAGATTAATCACGACCGTGGCGTCGAGCAAACGGTTTCACGTGAGGAGCCAACACGTTATCACGATAGTACAGTCATGTAATATGTTCAATGAAAGGGTTATCCTTTGGAAGCAAGGAATACACCACAGAACCGGAAAATATGAAGCGAACATGTTTTCTGACCAAACTAGCTAGTTTCGGCCAATTAGGCCTCATCAGTGACCTTAAATATTTTCGAAATTCCACAATGGAATCAATGATCCCAAAGGACAAGAAAATATAGACTACACTATGATGTAGGGCAGGGAGACTTTTACGGCCGCCACACATTCCCAGACACCAGCTGTAGTGTAGTGTAACTCTGCCTTGGCACACATGTAAGTCTGTTTTTCCAGTCATGGTGATCCCATTCCATACCATAACAGATCCTGCTCCAGATCAATCATGAGCAACTCTAGCCGGTTTTGTATAACGTTTACCAGTACGACAACAGACCCTTCTACGACAACCATGAAAGTCCAAATTAAATTGGTATTTGTCACCGAACATAATGCGAGACCACTGATTAATGTTCCAACGTCTGCGCTGTGTACACCGCGCAAAACGTGCTCTATGGTGCCTAGTTTTCAACGGCAGTACAACTTGCGGACGCCGTGTCGTAAGGTAACTCGAGTATAGGAGATTTCGGATCGTCTGTCTAGAGACATTAACCACTCTTACTTGGCGCAGGTATTCCTGGAGACCTGTTGACGTATAGTCTCCGATTGCGTAACGCTGGATTGACAACAAGGCGGTCATGGCGACCTGTAGTACTCTTCGGGCGTCCACTTATCTGCAAATCTGCTCCTGTCCTACAATAGCGTTCCCCCAGTCGACTGGAAAATGACTGTGACGTATTCATAACATTGGCCGTCTGCAACTGCGTACTTCCGGCCTGAAGCATGCAAACGGCTCTCCAACGTTGAGCCTCCGTCAGCCGAATCAGGGCCACTGATGAGGCTTTATTAGCCGAAACTACGTAGTATGACCCATCTTCTTTATTATGAATGTTTTCATTGCTCTTAAAGGAACCCATTTTTGATTTTTATTCTAATAACAAATTTGTTAATGAAATCGTTTCACAGAACAATCCAGCAGTCGACACCGAAAATTGTATCGAAATCTCGCATCAATAAACCGGTTTGTAACTAATGTGAAAATGCACGTTTTACCACATGTACAATTTATGCCCCCATGCTACGCCACTCGAGCACGAATATCATACTGCGCATCGATAGAGTATACACACATGATGGTCAATTGACATGGTGTACCCGATATTTGATTATTCCTAATGTTCAGGCTGGTGGGCTCGAAGGAACCTGAATATCCCCTCCTTTTTGTGAGCAGTATACATTTCTTACCATTCAGCTAGACACCCTTTATAACAGAATGGACGTGCCCAACTTCAGTAATGGAAGAGTGCACTCTAGAAACTCAAGGGTGAGAGGGTTTGAAGGTAAATAAATCAAAACACTGACAACACTGGCCGATTGTCTCTGAGGGCAGGCTTAGTTAATTAGGGGAGTAAGTTAATTGTATCGATTCCTGCTCTTTGTTTTACTTCTACTTAGAAATTGGTCATGAACGAGGACATGGACTGTTTCGCTGCACCCTGAAGTTCTTGTACCAAATGAAACAGTTTCGACCCTGATCAGACGCCGCGTTCTGTGGCGTCTGATCTGAGTCTACACTGTTTGCCAAACCCATTACATGATTTCAGTCTGCATGTACGCAACACTCTGACCTCATAGAGGAACACATACCACGGCTCTTTTTGGGTCGATTGTCAACTGACCCAAAGTTACTAAGCAGAAAAGCTCCCCAGGGTTAAAGTCTGCGTGACTATCACTGACTTGTCGAATTACTTTTTTATAGAAAATAGCAGCAGTGACTGAGGTCAGAGTGTTGCGTAAGAGAGTTATCTTGGAATCATAGGTTGAGTTTGGCAAACAGTGTAGACCTAGATCAGACGCCACAGAACGCGGTGTCTTATCAGAATCTACACTTTTTGCTTAAAACCCGGAATTTTAGGATTAAATGAAGCAGTTTAAATCACAGTCCAGGACTTTATCTTCGACCTACACGCAGAGACAATCGACCCAAAAGTACCCTCAATGCTTTGATTATTTCTACAGTACCACTGGGCCGATTGCCATGAAACTTAACATTCGGTATAAGGTGACTGGGTAGTGCTTAATTACATGTATTTCAAATGACGACCTCAGTGCCGTATATATGTGAATTGATAATGGCGTCATTCAAAATACTTGTTCTTAAACTTCTTAAAACATGCTACTCAGTCTTCCACCTCCCAGCGCTACCTTCCGTTTAAAATTAGGAGATCTTCATATCACCTAAAAAGTTACAAGTTGTACATCGCAAATAGGATGTTGTGTTGTGGAAAAACAATACAATGAATTGTATTTTTTTTTTCGTTTACAGCTTCGTGTTGTTGGCTAATCCATTAAATAGGGTATAGTATTTGCTAATTTTATAACAGATACTTGACATTTCTGAATCTCCATTATTGTTTGTTTGTATAGGAGTTTGACGGCCCAGTCAACACTGTTTTAGTTCTAGAAAGGGTTGTCCATTGGAAAGTTGAAGTAAAACAAAGATCAGGAATCGATACAATTAACTTACTCCACCCACCAAAGACACCAAAGGGAAAGAAACACAAACATTAAGCGACCCGACCATAATGGACACCTAAACAAAGGAAAGCCATAAGGACAGTTACTTTCCCACAAAATGGCCATATGGCCATCCAAAATAAAAAAGACACAAGTGATACACACAGTAAGTAACAAACAACTACATAAATAAACCGCCACAGAAGAACCGCCTTGGAGCGGTCACTGGGGGGCTTAAATCGATTTTACGTGGCCACAATCCTCGCTCTTACTTCCGTCGCGATTTAGACAAATAATTTGTTCAGTCCGCATGAAGGCCTCCTAACTCATCAGTGCAACATCTCCGTGAACACAAAAAATTAAAGAACCACAGAGGTGAGACAACGGTGAGGATTCGACAGCAAGAAACCACTGAACTGCTGGAGCAAAAGAAAACCAACAGTTAGACTCCGATGGGCCCGACCAGAGACGAGCATCAGGCACCAACCAACATTACCAAGAAGCAAGGAATACACCATAGAACTGGATAACATGGAGTGTATATATTTTCTGGGCCAGACTAGCTTGTTTCGGCCAATTAGGCCTCATCAGTGACTCTCAGATATTTTCAAAATTCCACGATGGAATCAATGATTCCAAAGGACAAGAAAATATAAACAACATTATGATGAAGGGCTTTTTACGGCCGCCACACATTCCCAGACACCATTTTTGAACCGGTCAGTTTATCTACCCACGCTTCACCTAGGCAGGCTTATACGTAAGCGGATAACCAGTACAGTGCTCATTCTTTCGCCAGAAACTGACAACTGCCCTTTGTGAATCAGCGGAAGGGAGAGAATGACCGTAGAAAAGATTTCATGATCAATCTCCACGAAAGAATGTTGCCGGCCCCGGCAGGTATCGAACCCGCGTCCTCCTGATCACCAGTCAGACGAGCATCCGATTTATCACGTGAACAAGTTCGTGAAACGAACACCCCCTTACACCCCACTTTATATACAGAAAATAGGGGGTTTATGGGGGTTTTCGTTATTTTTCTTATTTCTGCTCCAAGACATAGTTTGTGGGTACTCGTTAGAACCGCCTTACTGAGGCGGTTCTAACGAGCACCCTCAACCTATGTTTTGAACATTTATAACAAATATTTCTGGATTTTTATCAGAAAAGTAGCCATTATGGAAATGTGAAAAATGCACTATGTCGCACAGGTGAGTTATCGTAATGTGAGCTACCGATGCCGGCTGAATGTCCCTTAAAGGTATAAGAACTGCGTCCAGACAAAAGTGTGTCTTCTGAACTATAAACTTAGCAAGGATTGCAAATTGTTAAATAGAGTATCTTACATGAGTGTTCATGTATTATTGAATTTATTAAACGAGTTGAGGAAAAGGGATAAAATGCGAGGAGTTTGATAAATTCAATAATACATGAGCACGAATTCAAGATTCTATTTATCATATGACATTTAAAACGCATTTTATTCTCGAGTGTTTACAAAAATATCAATACTCCGCCATTAGTTAACGTGTCGCCGTTAAGGATGTTGTACATGTTACGTTACGGGACGTATCTAGCTAATTTGCATATTTAATCCACTAGTGGATTATCGAAAATATTACATGGCGTTATTACACTCCCAGACGCGACGTCATATGATAAATTAGAATACAGCTTTCCCTGTCTACACCAAGAAGCTTTTGATGTTCTTTTCGTAAATACGTAACTTACATTTGGTTGGTATAGTCTCGTGTACTGAATGTCATAAACCCTACTAGCTACAACATTTGACATTGTATCGCCATTGTTCATTAGAAGGAATGAAACATTGAACGCATTACTATGGGACACTTGTGTATGTGCTAATGTTACAATGCCTGAAAGTGCAATAATTGTACTACTTACTCGCAGCCACCATATGTGTCATATTTGCAATTTATGCAGCAGCTATCATCCCTGTTGCATATCCTATCCACACAAAATGGATGGCATTGCTTACTACATCTTTCTCCACTCCATTCTGACTTACAACCAAAATAGCAACGACCATCAGCCTGGTCACATTTAGCTAGAGATGAACTCGAGTTCTGTTGACAAAAGAGGCTGCATTCTTCACATCGTTTATTGAAAGGATAATATCCTGGTAGACATAACTTGCAATCAGACACCGCAGTTTCTCTGGAACAAATTAAATGATACACGTTATTTGGCAGAAAGAGTATTTCTACAATATTACATAAGATCTTCCACGACAATAAAGAATTTACTCTTTCTGAGAAGCAAACTTTTACTAGAATAGTAGACCGCTTTCCTGGTGGCTATCACTAAGAGCAAACACAAATATTACGCCCGTTTCTTTTTAAAATACAACATAACATGAGCCCCGCCAAGCGAATTTGTGTCTTCGAGCATTCCGTCATGACAAGTTTTAAGTGTGCATTCCCAGCCATTCAGAGGGGCCAGGGATATGGCTTTCTGTCAGAAGGTTCCTCTTGATCCACTGCTTGTATGAGTGAGCAGCGAAGTTTCTTGCGAGACTGCGCCGATGCGCAGGCTCGGCTGAACTTTCGCTGATCGCATAGGCGATATGTACAAAATTCGCTTGACGGGGCCCATATTGTGGCAGTTTCCTTAAAAAGTACAACATAATTAACTGTATTGTTTCCCTGAAACAGAAATGTTTAACGTCCTGGGATGCCAAAATATCATTTTATCAAGATACTTTTTTCTAATGCAAATAATTCATAATCACCATGTGAATTTATTGTATTTTAGTTTATTTGCAGGGTGAGACCTTTATGATGTTACCACGAGTGTCCGTGTTTTCATATGCATACTATTTTTAACCTAATCTAAATAAAATAGAAGTAAAGGCAGTGATCAGGAATCGATACAGGTAACCCACAGCTCCGAGGGAAAAATACACGAGCATGAAATAACTAGACCCTAATCGAATCATCAATAGCGGGAAACTATCGAAATAGCGGAAAGCTAAGTACCAGAGTAGATTATAATGCTGCTATCAACTTTCTGATTAAAGGGTAGTGATTTATTGCGTGATGAAAGCTGATCTTATGATAAAACTTGTTCGTTGATAAAATAATATGTAAGACTTGTTCGTTGATACCTTTTTCCTATGAGAACAATGACCCCCTTTTGGCATAATTTGGAAACAGAATTCCGCACAACAACATGCTTTGCAACGAAAGAAGTATTGCAATAAAACAGTTATTGTATTCTCGTTTTTTGTTTGTTTGAATTGAGGTTTAAGGTCCCCGTCAACAATATTTAGGTCATTTTGGAGACGTTGCTTACAATTGTGTGGGATTTTTACCGACATTGAGATGAAAGGACATCTCAGTCCTTGCTGCCAAAACAAACCAAATGGGTTAATATGTAAGGACGGGCCGACTCGCACAACTTTGTCTGGACTGGCTTAAACCTCAAAGCGGTTTAGCAGTACTCCCGTGCGGCCGGTTTCAGCTCTGCGTGGAAGCTTGGTGCAACCCAATATATTTCTTCAAGCTCCGATGGGCGGGGGCAAATATTCTCGTTTTATGTAGCCCGTTGCTGCAGGGTTTCTATTCATGTAATTTCATTTTTCATTACGAAAACACGCCTATATCAATGCAGTGTACCCTTTACCGTAGGAAAAACGATAATTTTTAGATGAAAATTTGTGATATTTTTCTTATTACTACTCAAAATATACTTTGTGGGTACTCGTTAGAACAGCCTCATCGAGGCGGTTCTAACGAGTACCCACAATGTATATTTTAGAGGAGAAATAAGAAAAAGCAGGTTTACCCCTGTTAACCCCAGTTTTACTATATAAAAATGGGGTTCAGGGGGGTCAAAATTATAAAATCGTGTTTTCGTGATGGTTGCATTGTTGTGATTTTAATTCCTTCTTAGCATTCAAACTACTCGTCGGTGAAGAGAGAGCTGATTGCATTGCTTTCCGTTTTGTAAAATCTTTATACGTTCTGACTTGTTTGCACTTCCGCTTGCGCAACTGGCATTTTCTGGTCATTTTCATTTGTAGTTTGCACATTTCTTCCTGTCATTACAATAACACGCCCGTGCATCATAATGCATTATGTTTACATCTCCAAAACGGTCAATTTTCTGATGAAAACTTGTGATATTATTCTTATTTATACTCAAAATAGAGATTGTGTGTGCCCGTAAGTAATTGGTAAATTGGTAAATTATTGTCACAGAATTTTTTTTTTTCAGAAAATTATTAAAGCCTTCAATGGATTTTCCGTTTTGTTTGTGCCGTGTGGCGGCTGTAAAAGTTCTCCCCGTACATACATTAATGCTCTTATTTTTCCAATCCTCAGGGATTGCTTATGCAATTCCTTTTCACTGTTCCATCAATTGACATCCTTTAGGTGTTTCTTTCCCTTTGGTGTCTTTAATGGGTGGAGTCAGTTAATTGTATCGATTCCTGATCTTTGTTTTACTTCTACTTTGCATATCAGGGCTGTTTTGTTTGTGCCGTGTGGAGGCTGTAAAAGGTCTCCCAGTACATACATTTAATACTCTTATTTTTCAAATCCTCGGGGATTGCTTATGCAATTGCTTTTCACTGTTCCATCAATTGACATCCTTTAGGTGTTTCTTTCCCTTCGGTGTCTTTGATGGGTGGAGTAAGTTAATTGTATCGATTCCTGATCTTTGTTTTACTTCTACTTTGCATATCAGGGCTGTTTTGTTTGTGCCGTGTGGCGGCTGTAAAAGGTCTCCCCGTACATACAATGCTCTTATTTTTAATGCTCTTATTTTTCCAATCCTCAGGGATTGCTTATGCAATTGCTTTTCACTGTTCCATCAATTGACATCCTTTAGGTGTTTCTTTCCCTTCGGTGTCTTTGATGGGTGGAGTCAGTTAATTGTATCGATTCCTGATCTTTGTTTTACTTCTACTTTGCATATCAGGGCTGTTTTGTTTGTGCCGTGTGGCGGCTGTAAAAGGTCTCCCCGTACATACAATCTCTTATTTTTAATGCTCTTATTTTTCCAATCCTCAGGGATTGCTTATGCAATTGCTTTTCACTGTTCCATCAATTGACATCCTTTAGGTGTTTTTTTCCCTTCGGTGTCTTTGATGGGTGGAGTCAGTTAATTGTATCGATTCCTGATCTTTGTTTTACTTCTACTTTGCATATCAGGGCTGTTTTGTTTGTGCCGTGTGGCGGCTGTAAAAGGTCTCCCCGTACATACATTTAATGTTCTTATTTTTCCAATCCTCAGGGATTGCTAATGCAATTGCTTTTCACTGTTTCATCAATTGACATCCTTTAGGTGTTTCTTTCCCTTTGGTGTCTCTGATGGTTGGAGTAAGTTAATTGTATCGATTCCTGAGCTTTGGTTTACTTCTACTTTGTATATCAGGGCTGTTTTGTTTGTGCCGTGTGGCGGCTGTAAAAGGTATCACCGTACATACATTTAATGCTCATTTTTTCGAATCTTCAGGGATTGCTTATGCAATTGCTTTTCACTGTTCCATCAATTGACATCCTTTAGGTGTTTCTTTCCCTTTGGTGTCTTTAATGGGTGGAGTAAGTTAATTGTATCGATTCCTCATCTTTGTTTTACTTCTACTTTGCATATCAGGGCTGTTTTGTTTGTGCCGTGTGGCGGCTGTAAAAGGTCTCCCCGTACATACATTTAATGCTCTTATTTTTCCAATCCTCAGGGATTGCTTATGCAATTGCTTTTCACAGTTCCATCAATTGACATCCTTTAGGTGTTTCTTTCCCTTTGGTGTCTTTGATGGGTGGAGTAAGTTAATTGTATCGATTCCTGATCTTAGTTTTACTTCTACTTTGCATATCAGGGCTGTTTTGTTTGTGCCGTGTGGCGGCTGTAAAAGGTCTCCCCGTACATACATTTAATGCTCTTATTTTTCCAATCCTCAGGGATTGCTTATGCAATTGCTTTTCACTGTTCCATCAATTGACATCCTTTAGGTGTTTCTTTCCCTTTGGTGTCTTTGATGGGTGGAGTAAGTTAATTGTATCGATTCCTGATCTTTGTTTTACTTCTACTTTGCATATCAGGGCTGTTTTGTTTGTGTCGTGTGGCGGCTGTAAAAGGTCTCCCCGTACATACATTTAATGCTCTTATTTTTTCCAATCCTCAGGGATTGCTAATGCAATTGCTTTTCACTGTTCCATCAATTGACATCCTTTAGGTGTTTCTTTCCCTTTGGTGTCTTTGATGGGTGGAGTAAGTTAATTGTATCGATTCCTGATCTTTGTTTTACTTCTAGTTTGCATATCAGGGCTGTTTTGTTTGTGCCGTGTGGCGGCTGTAAAAGTCTCCCCGTACATACATTTAATGCTCTTATTTTTCCAATCCTCAGGGATTGCTTATGCAATTGCTTTTCACTGTTCCATCAATTGACATCCTTTAAGTGTTTCTTTCCCTTTGGTGCCTTTGATGGGTGGAGTAAGTTAATTGTATCGATTCCTGATCTTTGTTTTACTTCTACTTTTCATCAGAAAAGTGGCCGTTTAGGAGATGTAAAAAATGCACTAGTTATGGTAATGTTTAGTACTCATGGAGCTCCATTAACTCATATATCATTTAAGTTTCGGACAATAGCCGTTTTGATATCTTCGATAATTGTATCGATTCCTGCTCATTGCCATCACTTCTTCTTTCAACAACTTCTTGTAGATTTTGTGAATCTGTACGAAAATGTTTAAAACGGTTTCTCCCATGATGGCTGCAAAAGCTAAAAAAAAAAAAAAAAAAAAATCGATAGTTTGCTTTAAATGCGAACTCTTTATAAACCCTTGGGTTAGTTTATTTCTAACTTCACAGGAATGTTGCTTAGGTGGCTCCCTACTAAACTAGCTAAAACGGTTATGCTGCGACGAACAAGATGGCTGTCAGAGCTAAAAAAAAAATCTTTAACCAAAAACACCTCCTATATCACTTGGCCAGTTAAATTCAAATTTCAAAGGAAGGTTGCTAAGAATACCCTCTACCAAAATAGCTAAATCATTTTGGCTCTAATGATCAGAATGATTGCACCAGGTCTAAAAATAGACAAACCTTTAAGCAGCAATCCCTACTATATCCATGGTCAAATTCATTCGAACTTGACGGGAAACTTGCTCACTTGTATTTGATCCAAAATAGATGAAACGGTTCTGTTCCAATAAACAAAAAGGCTGGCAGAGCTGAAAAAATATTCTTAAGCCAGTTTTATTCAAACTTTGGAAGACTGTTGCCCAGGTGACCATCTATTAAAGTGCAACAAATGGCTGTCACTTACCCGCATGACACACAGAAGCTGTGTGGCATCTTGTAATCAGGTGAGCGATTTAAGACCAGCTTGGCCCTCTTGTTACCATTTATGAGTTTCGTTGATCCTAGAACCTTTAATATTGAATTTGGTTTCAGTGAAAAACAATTTTTAATTTTCATATCTGTATAACCTTGGGCAAGGGTCAAGCAATGTTCTTGCTCTTGAATACTGATATTGTTGCATTTACTCATTTAGCTAACCGCATCTACAAATATTCAGATCACAGACTGCAATGTTTCCGAAAAATACACGATTTTGACTTTTTTCTAATACAAAAGCATAATCAACCTAAATTGGCCTTGGTCTTAAATAGGTCAGGATTATAAGAGCCCCCGCTCATAGGGGCTTGAAGAAATATATGAGCTGCATGATGCTTCCACGCAGAGCTGAATCCTGCCCGCACACTAGTACTGGTAAACCGCGTAGAGGATCTAAGCCTGTCCAGGAACCGCGGTGCGAGGTGGACCGTCCATGCTAATAAACCCTATTGGTTTCATTGGGCGACAGGGCTTGAGATGTCATTTCATCTCAATGTCGGGTAAAAGTCCCACAAAATTGGAAGCGACGTCTCCAAAATGACCTTTACAGTGTTGACGGGGACGTAAAACCTCAAATCAAACAAAAACAAAGGTCAGGATTATCCAGATGTCATTTGAACAAACTATGATTTGCTCGAGTTCCCAATACTATAAACCACTTTTCATGATAATGGGCCCACTGACTCCGGAGAAGATGATTTCAGAAGGTTTTTTTTTATCGTATATGGGTATGGCGGACATTTCGATCATGTGAACAAACTCAGATTAACTAACTTTGATTTCCTAAAAGCTTTCACAATTGTTAACGCATAAACTTCTTAATCAGGGTTATCGGTATCATAAAGTACGCAAAGCCTTTTCTAAATTTTATAGACGCCATTCCGATTTAATTTCAAAATTCAATATTTCACCTAAATTTCTTCTGCAATAAGGTTTGTCGGAAACCGAATTTTATGATGACTTAGTTTATAAATTTAGACAAATATATACTTGGAATGAATTCGGTACCCGATTTCGTAAATTTTTTCTTCGATATAAAAATATGGGGTACAACATAAATGTTTTACGACGGACTTCAAGCATGGTAGTTAACCCAGTCACGGTTGATAACTTTGCTCCCCTCTTTAATTGCACGCCGGTGGGTCAGGCCTCAGTTTCTTAAACAGTTCCAGCGCAAAGGCGATAATAGGATTCAAATTTGATTTTATATAATGTTGATTGGTACCTGATGCTTTGTCACTTGTCGGGCCCATCGGAGTCTAACGGTGGTGTTTCTTGCTGTCGTGTCCTCACAGTTGTTTCATCTCTGTGGTTGTTTGATTTTTGTATTATCGGGGATGCTGCACTGATGAGTTAGGAAGCCTTCATGTGGAGTAAACAAATTATTTGTTTACATCGCGACGGAAATAAGGGCGAGGATTGTGGCCGCATAAAATCGATTTAAGCCCCCCCCCCCCCCCCCCCGTGAAATATTTTTCTCTGACCGTTCCAAGCCGGTTCTTCTGTCGCGGTTTATTTTTGTTATGCTTGTCTTTGAATGCGTGTAGTTATTTTATGTTTGTGTTTCTTTCCCTTTGGTGTCCCTGATGGGAATTGTAGGTTAATTATATCGATCCCTGATCAACGCCTTTAAGTCTATTCACATGAAATTTAAAATCGCGTCTATAATGTTGCATACCAAGTTTCAAGACAATCGGCTTACTGGCACCGGAGAAGATTTTTGAAGGGTTTTCAACTCATATGGGCATGGCGGCCAACACGGTCATGCGACCTGTACTACGCTAACACGTTTTCGTTCTCCAACCCCATGGACTCTCCATATGAAATTTGACTTCAATCGGCCCTGTGGTTTTAGAGGAGAATTTTTTTTGAAAAATGTTGACAGACGACAGCTAGACAACATACAGACGACAGACAACAGAGCCTAACATACTATAAGCTCACCAATGAGCCTTCAGCTCAGGTGAGCTAATTCACTCGATAATCTTTATTTTGAGATTAAAAATTGTCCTTACATTGATGTGGACGTCGTTCTACGGTGTTTTTATATCCAGGCATGCCAATGACTTCAACACTCGAAACAAATTATTAACTGTTTCATTTCTTTATCAGGGTTATCGGTATTATAACCTTTGCAAACATTCTGTGAATTCGATTTACTTTCAAAACTCAATGTTCCACTTATATCTTTTCAGCAAAAATGCCTATCGGAACTGAATTTTATGTTTACTTAGTATATCGATTCAGTAAAACTTAGCTTGCAATAATACTGCTGAAGAACAGAAGAATAGCAGATCGCCATATCATATGGTGATTTAGATTAACTTGTGTAACGGTTATAAATAATATATGCCACTTCTACAGCCTTGCTGTACGTGCCGGCTATTTTAGCGACGCAGGTAGATTGGTTGACTTTTTCACGAACTTAGGCAACAGAAAAGGCGGTTAGTAGCTGGAAGTGTGACCGCGCTTTGCTTCACTTCGTGGACAACCAGCAAATGCTACATTGGTGGCAGCGATGGGATAGAAGCAGTGCCGTTAGTTTGTTGCTGGACTTTGCCCTCGGGTTTAGCTTTGTGAAGGATGTGTGACTTCGAGACTCTCGAAGTCAAGAGATGAGGGGGAGAAATAAATACCACTTCTACAGTCTTGTTGTTGGAGACGGCTGTTTAAGCGACGCCGTAGAATGGTTGACCTTTTCACGAAGTTAAGCAATGGAGAGGGCGGTAATTACCTGGAAGGGTGATCGCGTTGCTTGATTTCGTGGACGACCAAGTGAAATCCGCAAAAAATCGGACCAAGAGCAAAGAACTTCGCGGTTCAAATAAACTTTGCCCAGACTCGATATTGTTATTTCTTCATTGAACGTTAAATAATTAAGTTGCCTTGATAACAGACATTTACATTATTTTCCATCTAAAATTTTATGAATATGCCTTGTATGGGAACTAAATTTTAAACACCAATACAATTACACACAGTTGTCCTATTTAAGCAGAAACACGTCTTTATCGACCTGTTATTGCCTTCACTTCAATTTTTAACGTCATAACATCGCCATCGTCGAATCAAACTATTCTGTTCCTATTAAAGAGAACCAAGGGGTATATATTATTTTTCTTATTTTTGCTCCAAGACATAGGTTGTGGGTACTCGTTAGAACCCCCTCAATGAGGCGGTTCTAATGAGCACCCACAACCTATGTTTGCAGTATTTGTAAGGAAAATATCACAGACTTTCTTCAGAAATGTAGTCATTTTGGAGATGTGAAAAATGCACTATGTCGCATGAGTGTGTTATCGTAATGGATTGCAACTTTTTTCTTTTATCTCAAGTATCTATACTTGCTTTTTGTAAAACATACTATATCTTATATAGAAAATTCCCACCATAATGATGAAGCATGAAACAACCAAGAAAACTTAGTCACGTGTGATAAGGTGTGTCACTGGAAGTGATGATCATGTACACGTATGATCAAATATCACCCTAATCACTTTTACTTTGAACTATTTTATCCTTTTCGTCACTTTGTAATATTTACACTCACTAAATCCTATTGTCAACGATAAGGTCGTAAATTGTTCATAATTCAATGAATACATTGACTAAAACGACGTCACATGATCAATACGTGACGTCAAAATGAGCGCCGAGTTTTCTTTATATATAGTGGGGTTTTGGGGGGTTCATTTCACGGACTTGTTCACGTGATGATATACTATACGCGTTTATTTGATGAAATAAATTTGTCGGTGTGGCAGGTGTAAAATTGCTACATGTGTGGAAATATGTACCAACAAGACTTGCAACATGATTTGACAAATGTACCTAACCCCACCCCTACCCCGTATAGAATTTGTTTGACTATGGTATAAAAAGATCTATCCATCGATTATGTAGAAGCTTCACTGAGACTGAATGCAATTGTTGTATAATAATGTATATCGCGGGTACGCGTATTAAAGACGCGCATTTCAGTATGATGTTTCAGTGTGCCAACCCAACCATTCTCAACCTGATTAAGCATTTTATTTGGCGCAATTTGACAGCAAACAATGGATTAATACATGAAAATCCGACAGACAGAAACTGTATTTTCTGTCAAACGATCACTGCTGAGGTTCTTTGCTTCTATAAAAAATTTTCAAGATACACTTTAGAAAAATATGTGACAAAATTGCGTTACAGAAAAATTAAAAAAAAAAAAAAAAAAACAACAGAAGAATGAAAAAATAGAAAAACGGACATACGTTAATCAGTAGATCCCAAACATTTTTATCAAAGTGGGGATATAAAAACAATTAAGAAATGTTTTTTATTTTTCTGCTGTTCATGAAAGTTTGAACGCAGTGGGTTGCCTGCAAAGTAAATGAACCCCGAAGAGGTTCATGTAAACTTTGCTAGTGACCCGCTGTCGGCCATACTTCATGAAAAGCAGAAAAATAAGTTTATTACTCATGTTTACATTCTTTGGGCGAAAAATACTTATAGGGCGAAATTTTAAAGCTAAAAAAATACATTAACACGCTGTTTTTCTACAAAGAGCGGAACAGCGTTGACGTTGGCAATGTCCGATCAGATCGTAGATACCCATGCTTTTAACTGACGTCACTTGACGTGAGTTAAAATAATGTGACTCGATGCGTTCATAGAAGTATGCACCAAAATATTTTTCTATAGGTTTACACTAGGTTTGACTCTGGTAATGTAAATATTTGATTAGAATATGATCTGACAAAGTTATATGACCAACATCTTTCATTCAGAAACTTACTTGTCAAATGTACAGACTTCGCAGTTATAGTCACATGTTGCGTTACAGGTAGGCCCAGTCTTTCCTCTAGCGCATGTGTCACATTTGTCACCATCAAAGTTTGTTTGGCAGCCGTAAAGACACGCCAACGTTGTTTCGTTACATGTTAAACCGGTGTCATTCACTGAAGCTTTTTCACAGAAAGGGCTACACGCTACAATCAAAATATAAAGATACATATAGGAGTACTTAAGTTTATAGGAATCAGTTAACCTTCAGAAGAGGCAATACTTTCCAATTAGTTTAACTCCCTTATCAATTCGGGTCTACTCTGAAGGAAGAAATTTGCACAAGGTGCAAATTTCTTCCTTTCAGAGTAGACCCGGGGATCAGATAAGGTCAAAACCAACTGGAAGTCAAAAACGTTATTTCCCTTGCGAAAGCACGAAAATATGACAGATGTGTTTATTCGTCTAAAAATATTTCATATCTGTAAATAGTATGACGTTTAAGTGATTTTCTAATTGTGCCATTCCAAGCAAAACATGTTTCAGAGCGTGTGTGGCCAGCGAAGACTCATTTTCGCAGTCTGATCAGATTCCTCACTCTGTGATATGTAGACTACCACTGGTCCAAATTACCCAGTTTTTGACCCGAACTAAGTGCACGCTTTTCAAATATTAAACACCATTGTCTTATGTATGGTTACACAAAATTTTATCGGCCGGTCTGATACATGTAGTCCGTGCGAGGTAAAATAACATGTCAGGAGTCGGTATCGCTGAATTTTCGCTTCACAAATTAAGTACAGAGCAGCGATTAGATACTAGTTTTTTGAAAAAGAAGGCGAACCAGGAATTGTGTGAAATTTACGAAAAGACTGCTCCTTCATATTCAACTATTAACAACTTGGTGGCTGATTTTAAACGTGAGAAGACAAGCACGGCGGTGGAAACATGTGAACGCTACTGATGACGTCACTATTGAAAATAAAAGGGAACTAGTAAAGCAGTACAGACGAATGAAAGTTATAGAAATGGCTAGATGATTGGCGGTTTCTGAGGGTGGCGTTTTTACCATTCTACATGACCGGCTGGGCATGAGGAAGCTTACAGCGCCTTAGGTGCCAAAATGTCTTAGTAAAGAACACCGAGCTGTCCGAGTATCAATGTCGAGACTAAATGACAGGGTAGACAATGGGTTGGTCACGGTTCACCGCGTCGAATGAAATTCAAGACTCAGTCTTCAGTTTGCAAGGTCATGGCTACTGTGTTTTGGGATAGCAAGGGGGTTCTGTTTGCAATGCTAGAGCTCATTCTTGCAAAGTATCTGTGCACGCATTGAAGCGGAACGGTTTCAAACCCGTACCCAATTCCCCAGGCACCCAGTGATTACGTTTTGTTTCCGAACTTGAAGAAAGAATTGCGTGGACGTTAAGATCCTGAATTATACAAAAATGGCCTTTCAGCCTTTAACATATTCCAAAAAAGTGCTTATTGCTGTGGGATGACTTTGTGTCTAGTGTCACTCTAAGTAGGCAAGGCCAGATACTTATTGAACGACCCTCGTATCATTGTCTTTGTTTTACTCAAAACACATACAGTCGAACTTCAATGGCTCGAACACCTTTTGGACCTCGAAAATCTGTTCGAGACAGGCGTAGTTCGAGCCACTGAGATTACTGTCAGGAGACATAACGAGATACTTTTAGACATCTTTTCGGTGTTCTATAATGAATATGTATGCTAAGTGTACTCATTAGAATCGCCTCATTATCTCCCACTATTTCTTATGTAGAGGATTTCGCTAGGGGCTCAAGAATGGGTTCGACTCATCCATGGTAAACGAGCCATCGTAGTTCGAGCCATCGAAGTTCTACTGTAGTTAGAACCGCTTAGTTGAGGCTGTTCTAACAAGCACACACAATCTTTTTTTAAGCCGAAATAAGAAAACTTTCATTGATTTTCATGTTTTGGACCATGAAGAATGCACCATGCATCACGAAAACACGCCTATATAATTCTGACCATCTCATACCCCACTTTTATATAGTTAAACTGGGGTTTAAGGGGTATACATTATTTTTCTTATTTCTGCTCAAAACATAGATTGTGGGTACTCGATAGAACCGTCTCGTTTTTGAGCAGAAATAAGAAAAATATCACAATTTTTCATCTTAAAATTTCTAATGTTTGGCCCAAAAAATGACACTGTATTTGTATAGGCGTGTTTTTGTACTGCCTCACGCGTGTTAAGGCCTATTGGCATATAATACTCGGCACAAAACTTACATACGTTCATGTTTCAGGATAGAATCAAAGCACTGAGAGTGCTGATGGAGCGTAGCTTTGATAATTTGATTTAGCGTCTGATTGGTATTTTAACCAGCGCTTCAGCTGAAGTAACGACCCGCCGGATGCTTTTAGCTTTATGAGTGTTACCATATATGGGTATGGCGGCCATTTTGGTCATGTGACCTGTACCTAAAACGGTTGCCCCAATAAATGCGCCTTATCGACAGGAGCAAAAATGTATCTTATACTTTAGTACTGTATTCTGAATCGTTTGCAGGATAAAATGCATTCTCACTTTTCCAGTACAAAAGCATATATGTTAAAGTTTGACCTAGGCTTAAAGAAGGTCAAGTTCAACCCAGGGTCACCATTTTAGCTATTTATGATGGGCCTACGTCCCAGATGCTATTTATCAAGTTTCGTGGAAATCTGCCCAGTGGTTCTGGAGAAGACTATTTTTGAAGGGTTTTTACTATATATGGCTTGGCGGGCATTTTGGTCATGTGACCTGGACCCCATGAGCAAATTTTGGTTTCCCCCATCCCATAAATGCTCCATTTGAAATTTGACTTCAATCGGCCCAACGGTTTCCGAGGAGAAGCAGTTCCAAAATGTTCACATTTTTCGCCTCGGCGAGGCTATACTAAATGGAATGTAATATTTCGCAAGTTCATTGGTTAAATCTCATTGATATCTATCAGTATGCCAAAAATTGTTTAAATATTCCAACAAACGCATATGTGTCAAAGTTTGACCTAGGCACAAAGAAGGTCAAGGTCGACCCAGGGTCACCATTTTAGCAATTTATGATGGGCCTACGTACCAGATGCTATTTATCAAGTTTCGTGGAAATCTGCCCAGTGGTTCTGGAGAAGACTATTTTTGAAGGGTTTTTACCATATATGGCTTGCCGGACATTTTGGTCATGTGACCTGGACCCCATGAGCAAATTGTGGTTTCCCCCATCCCATAGAGGCTCCATATGAAATTTGACTTCAATCGGCCCAACGGTTTCCGAGGAGAAGCAGTTCGAAAATTTTCACATTTTTCGCCTCGGCGAGGCTATACTAAATGGAATGTAATATTTCGCAAGTTCATTGGTTAGATCTCATTGATATCTATCAGTATGCCGAAAATTGTTTAAATATTCCAACAAACGCATATGTGTCAAAGTTTGACCTAGGCACAAAGAAGGTCAAGGTCGACCCAGGGTCACCATTTTAGCAATTTATGATGGGCCTACGTACCAGATGCTATTTATCAAGTTTCGTGGAAATCTGCCCAGTGGTTCTGGAGAAGACTATTTTTGAAGGGTTTTTACCATATATGGCTTGCCGGACATTTTGGTCATGTGACCTGGACCCCATGAGCAAATTGTGGTTTCCCCCATCCCATAGAGGCTCCATATGAAATTTGACTTCAATCGGCCCAACGGTTTCCGAGGAGAAGCAGTTCGAAAATTTTCACATTTTTCGCCTCGGCGAGGCTATACTAAATGGAATGTAATATTTCGCAAGTTCATTGGTTAGATCTCATTGATATCTATCAGTATGCTAAAAATTGTTTAAATATTCCAAGCGGTTAAGTCACTATCACCAATTTTCACAAACGGGTTACGGACGGCCACACAGACAGACCATATATGGCTTGGCGGCCATTTTGGTCATGTGACCTGGACCCATGAGAAAATTGTGGTTTCCCCAATCCCATAGAGGCTCCATATGAAATTTGACTTCAATAGGCCCAACGGTTTCCGAGGAGAAGCAGTTCGAAAATTTTCACATTTTTCGCCTCGGCGAGGCTATACTAAATGGAATGTAATATTTCGCAAGTTCATTGATTAGATATCATTGATATCCATCAGTATGCCAAAAATTGTTTAAATATTCCAAGCGGTTAAGTCACTATCACCAATTTTCACAGACGGGTTACGGACGGACAGACTGACAGAATGACAGAATGACACGGTGATTTTAGGGCACTCTTTGAAAATCTCAGTCGGTCGCTTTTTCTGCGGGTCGTGGATTCAGGCTCATATTGATCCAATGAACATAGCTGCTTGAAGCTATTCTGGGCCAGAAGTCGTGTTAAAGCAACAAGACCTATATTGAAATTAACTCACGCTAAGGTGTAGACCCTGCAACAACCATCACGAAAACACGCCTGTACAAATACATTGTCAATTTTTTGGCAAAAAAATGGAAATTTTAAGATACAAAATTGTGATACTTTCTTATCTCTGTTCAAAACATTGGTTGCGGGGACTTGATTGAACCGCCTTGACGAGGCAGTTTTTTCAAGAACCCACAATCGATGTTTTTGAGCAATACAGCAACCATGCAGTTCTACAGTTTACTTGAAGATTTCTGCTGAGCTATAGTTCGTGCAATAACTGCGGCTTGCGCAATTGTTTGGCGGCTTTAAAGTTATTTTATCTAATCAGTTTTTGGATCAATAAAGATATTGGGCATTCAATCAATAAAGATATTGGGCATTCAGGAATCGCGTTTGTTAGATCTGTCTCTGGTTGGGCTCATCGGAGTCTAACTGTTGGTTTTCTTTTGCTCCAGCATTTCAGTGGTTTCTTGCTGTCGAGTCCTCACCGTTGTCTCACCTCTGTGGTTCTTCGATTTCTGTGTTCACGGAGATGTTGCACTGATGAGTTAGGAGGCCTTCATGCGGACTGAACAAATTATTTGTCTAAATCGCGACGGAAGTAAGGGCGAGGATTGTGGCCACGTAAAATCGATTTAAGCCCCCCAGTGGAAATCTTCCACTGACCGTTCCAAGGCGGCTCTTCTGTGGCGATTTATTTATGTTGTTGTTTGTTACTTACTGTGTGTATCACTTGTGTCTTTTAATTTTGGATGGCCATATGGCCATTTTGTGGGAAAGTAACTGTCCATATGGCCTTCCTTTGTTTAGGTTTCCATTATGGTCTGGTCGCTTAATGTTTGTATTTCTTTCCCTTTGGTGTCTTTTATGGATGGAGTAAGTTAATTGTATCAATTCCTGATCTTTGTTTTACTTCTACTTTGAAAAATTACCTTGGGGAGGTTATTTATCTTGCATAAGACATTCTACTTGGTTACGTCTTGATGATGTTTATCTTCATGTGAAAAATTATCATACTTTTCCCAGCAGTTTATAAGTTATAAATCCGTAATCAGTCTTTAAAAATGCCTCGGTGAGGCTGTTTATAAAGCTATCTGGCATTAGACAATACCATTAGCTTGATCTTGTCAATTTACATCTGCATGCAAAACATTTTAAAAATATACCCGTCGGGGTGAAAGTTATACGACCGTGTCAGTGGGTGAATTTTTTATCTCGCCGAGGCTAAAATAAAGATATTGGGCATTCAGGAATCGCGTTGGTTAGATCTGTACATTATCTACCTGTATGCTAACAGTTGTTAAAAATATTCCAAGTAGATTAGAAAAGTAGAAGTAAAACAAAGATCAGGAATTGATACAATTAACTTACTCCATCCATAAAAGACGCCAAAGGGAAAGAAATACAAACATTAAGCGACCAGACCATAATGGAAACCTAAACAAAGGAAGGCCATATGGACAGTTACTTTCCCATAAAATGGCCATATGGCCATCCAAAATTAAAAGACACAAGTGATACACACAGTAAGTAACAAACAACAACATAAATAAATCGCCACAGAAGAGCCGCCTTGGAACGGTCAGTGGAAGATTTCCACTGGGGGGCCCAAATCGATTTTACGTGGCCACAATCCTCGCCCTTACTTCCGTCGCGATTTAGACAAATAATATGAAGGCCTCCTAACTCATCAGTGCAACACCCCCGTGAACACAGAAATCAAAGAACCACAGAGGTGAGACAACGGTGAGGACTCGACAGCAAGAAACCACTGAAATGCTGGAGCAAAAGAAAACCAACAGTTACACTTCGAAATAAATGTTCAGTTTGCCTAGGCGAGGCCGTTTGTAAAGTAATTTGGCATAAGACAATTTTGCGGGTTATGTATTGTCAATATCAACCTGTATGCCGAAAATGATCAATGCCGGGTTTAGATGTTATACTCCGTATTCATTTTTGATATTATTTTGCCTCGGCGAGGCCATTCATAAAGTAAACTTGTATAAAAAAGCCCCATGGGTTAGGTATTGTCAATATCAATCCGAATGCCAAAAATGATCGGAATATTCAGAGAGGTTTGAACATTATACTCTGTTAACATTTTTCTAAATATATATTGCATCGGTGAGGCCATTTATGAAGTGATCTTGCATACGACGGTTTCTTTGGTTAGTTATTGTCAATATCAACGCGTAGGAATATTTAAAGAGGTTTAGACATTATACTCCGTTATAATTATATAAAAATAAATTGCCTCGACGAGGCCATTTATGAAATGATCTGGCATTAAGGCAATTTCTTTGGTTAGATATTGTCAATACACCACAGTACACAGTCTTTTACCGGAAACCAACAACTGTCCTTCTTGAATCAGCGAAAGGGATAGAATCACCGTGGAACAGATTTCACGATCAATCTCCTGGAAAGAATGTTGCCGAACCCGGCAGGTATCGAACTTGCGTCTGAGCTGATAATTTGCTTTATTTATGGTCACATGCCTAGGACGCAGACAGGTCGCTTTAAAAAAGTAACATTGCTCCCCCCCCCCCCACCCCCCCCCCCCCCACACACATTACCCCATACTCTGAGTATATGTCTAGCAGCCTTTTTAGGGACAAACATAGCAGACCCGGATCAGACGCTACAATAAGTGGCGTCTCATCTGTGGCTAAACTGCACAGTTTACTCCTTACAATATAAGCCTTGACGAGCACCTGTCCAAACTCATTCCAACTGTCTTGTTTTGGTAATACATTATCAACCCACGCTGCGTACTTTTAACCCATTTTAAACGAATGGAATCCTCAACACCTTATATCAGTAAGGAATGAGTTCATTTTAAAATCAGGGATGCTACTGCAGACATCTGCTACTACAGACATCCACATTCTGTGGAAGGAGTTTGTCACTGAACTCCAGCAAGGTATTGACACTTGTATTCCTACTCGACAAGCCAAAACACGTAATGGCCTCCCATGGATTAATAGAGAAATCCACCGTCTCATGCGCAGGAGAAATAGGCACTACAAGCGTTGGACAAGGTCTGGTCGACCTACTGACCAGAAAAAGTTCCTAGAATATAAACACCTGGTGCGCCGTGTATCTGAAAGGGCCTATGAAAGGTACATCGGTGATATACTCGGAATGAACCAATCAACAGATGACCCTGATAGTCCCATCAAGAAACTATACTCCCTACTAAAACACTTAAAGCAGGACAACAGCGGTATATCATCCCTAAAGGCTAATGGACAGACTCACACATCAGATGTAGACAAAGCAAACACTCTCAACCAGCAGTTTCAATCAGTTTTCAGTCCCAAGTCCCCCATAAGTTTGAAAGCCCTTGCCCAAATGACTCTGCAGGACCTGCATGATTCCGGAGTCGCCCAGCCCTTTCAGCCCAGCCCTTATACGAATATGCCTGACATTCAAATCTCAGCCAATGATATTGAATGCCTTCTTAAAAAGCTCAACCCCCATAAGGCATCAGGTCCAGACCAGCTGAAACCTATAGTACTCCAAAACCTTCACAAAGAGCTAGCCCCAATTCTCCAAATAATTTTTCAAAAGTCTATTGACCAGGGAAAATTGCCCACCATATGGAAAGAGGCCAATGTATCCCCCATATTCAAAAAGGGGGATAAAACTGATCCTGCCAACTATCGCCCTATCTCCCTAACATGTGTTCTATGCAAAGTGCTAGAACACATTGTCGCTTCCAGTATGTCCAAGCACTTCAACAGCCAGAACATTCTTTATGAACTACAGCATGGGTTCCGAGAAAGGCGCTCCTGCGAGACCGAATTAATCATGTTGATAGATGAATTATCTAGAAACATGCAATTAAGAAAACAGACTGATTTAATCTTACTGGATTTCAGCAAAGCTTTTGACAAAGTCGCCCACAAAAAACTTTTACAAAAACTTCACTACTACGGCATCAGGGGCGGCACTCTAAATTGGATCAAAAATTTCTTAGATAACAGGTCACAGTCTGTTGTCACTAACGGCACCAACTCCAGCATTATCCCGTTCTCCTCTGGTGTCCCGCAGGGCTCTGTTCTCGGACCTATACTGTTTCTTGCATACATAAATGACCTCCCAGAGCAGGTTAGGTCAAAAGTCCGACTCTTTGCTGACGACACAGCAATGTACTTATGCATTAGGTCCTTGTCTGAAGCAAATCTCCTTCAAGAAGATCTCTGTAAATTGGAGCTATGGGAAAAGGCCTGGGACATGAACTTCAACCCGACAAAATGTCCGGTTTTACATGTCACCAGGCTGAAGACACCCATTCCCTCCAAATACTTCCTTCATAACAATGAACTTGAAAGTGTGTCTGCTGCAAAGTACCTTGTGGTCACCATATCTGACGACCTCAGCTGGGGAACGCACATAGACAATATCACAAAAAAGGCAAATCAAACCCTCGGCTTTATCAAAAGAAATATCAAAGTACACAACAAAGACCTTAAGTCCATAGCATACAAAACCCTTGTCCCACCGCAATTGGAATATGCTTCCAGTGTCTGGTCACCCCATATAGCTACAGATATCTACAAACTTGAATCTGTCCAACGCAGAGCTGCCAGGTGGGCCACACGAGACTATAGGTACACATCAAGTGTTATAGCTATGCTTGGAAAACTCCAATGGCGTCCACTAGATCAGAGACGCATCGATAATCGCCTTATCATGCTATACAAGGTCACGCATGACCTTGTTGCAATCCCTGTCTCAGATTACCTCACACCAAATCGCAGAGAGTCGAAATTTATCCACCCTTTGGCATTCAAGCAAATCCCCACCCAGACCAACTATCACAAGTATAGCTTCTTCCCAAGATCAGTTATACACTGGAAGGCTCTTCCAGCCTATATTGTCTTGCTACCAACCTTGGCACAGTTCTGTCATGCTGTCTGCCAGGTGGTGCATGTGTCCCCCTAAGCCACCAGATTCTGTTTTATCTTTTAACTATACTAACTTTCTTTTCGCACTGTATAAACTCATTTCACCTACTTTGCTTACCTTTTATTTCAGCTAACCCCCTTTAGCACTTGGTATACCGGATACCCTTCTGTTGTCCTCTTATGAGGTTTAGAAGTATCGGAAGAAAGAAAGATGTCAGGTTGTGGCTTCCACGAAATATTTGGCAAAAATGGCTGAACCTTTTTGTAAGTATGCAGTGAAGGGCATAATGAGACTCCGCGTTCTGTTGTATCTGACCTGGGTTTGTCCTGTTTGCAGGTTGCCAGGTTTGGGATTTTATGGTACAAATGGGCTGTAAACCGGGTTATATGAACTGAACTGCTACACAGTTCATCTATTAAAATATTCATCTATTCCGTTTGAAATAGGTGGTCTGGGAAGCAGTCTATAAGAAGATACCGCATGGCGTAATAATCTACTACGTTAACACGGGGTACTATGTTCTCACTGGTGATTGGGTCATATGCAGTAACAAGTAGTGCCGAAATCACTTCTCATCTCACTGGAGCTACGCTGCAACAGCTACGCTCCAAAAACTACAACAGAACCTTTTATCAACAAACAATCAGTATAAGATTACAGACAATAGCGGCCATGGAGACTTCGGATCGTTTTAACCCATTTTTAACCCAACATTCATCAGGGTAAACAGTCCGTGAAATGAACACCATTTTCAACCCACTTTACATAGAAAAAAGCTTAGGTTTAATGGGTTATAAAATATTTTGCTTATACCGGCTCTAAGACATAGGCTGCGGGTATATGTAAAATCCGTTTCGGTACTAACGAGTACCCACAACCTATTATGTTTCGAGTATCAATTAGAATCACATTTTCATCAGAATTTGCCCGTTTTTAAGAAATGAAAGAGTATACTTTAGACTGCATGCATGGTAGTTAACCCAATCACGGTTGACAACTTTGCTTCCCTCTTTAATTGCACGCCGATGGATCAGGTCTAAGATTCTATGACGTTTTCAGCGTGAAGGCTTCCTGAGAATTAGAGAGAATCTTATTTTATGTAATGTTGGTTGTTGCATGATGCTCTGTCTCTGGTTGCGCCCATTGGAGTCTGACTGTTCTCACGTGTCATCTCTGTGGTTGATTGATTTTTGTGTTCACGGAGATGTTGCACTAATGAGTTAGGAGGCCTTCATGCGGACTGAACAAATTATTTGTCTAAATTGCGGCGGAAGTAAGGGCGAGGGTTGTGGACACATAAACTCGATTTAACCCCCCCCCACCCCTACCCCCACCCCCCCCAAGTGGAATTCGTTTCACTGACCGTTCCTAGGCTATTATTCTGTCGTTGTTTATTTATATTATGGTTTGTCTTTGTTGGGTGCATGTGTCGCTTATTTTATTTTGCTTTGGATAGCCAATAGGCCATTTAGTCGGAAAGTAACTGTCCTTTTGGCTTTCCGATAGTGATGTTTCCTTTTGTGATGTTTCATATTTGTGTTTCTTTCCCTTGGTGTTTCTCATAGGAGCTGTGTATTTTTATCGGTTCATGATCATTGCCTTCTCTTCTATTTTGTCACGTAATGTGGACATCGGTAATCAGTACAGCCCAATATCAGGTCCCTCATTATTTGGAAATCTCACAACCATTTCCTATATAAACCTCAAAAAATGAAACTCATTCTGACACTCCTTCATTTCGAAATGGGCTCCTATTATACATGTATATCAAACAACGGAAAAGTCTAGTCTGGACAAAAGGGGTTAAAATACATGTGTATCACGCAACATTAATTGGGCCCCACCAAGCGATTTTGGTACTTATCGCCTATGCGAGCAGCGAAGGTTCAGGCGAGCCTGCGCATCCGCGCAGTCTCACCAGAACCTTCGCTGCTCGCTCGTACAAGCAGTGAATCAAGAGGAACCTTCAGACAGAAAGCCATATCCCTGGCCCCTCTGAATGGCTGGGCATGCGCAGTTAAAATTTGTCATGACAGAATGCTCGAAGACACAAATTCGCTTGGCGGGGCTCAAATGTTATTTCATTCTCATGTTTCTTTCGACTGGCGATGCAGATAAAGAAAACGCAGTTTAGATCGCTTTTTAATTCATTTCAAGTTTGAAACTGTAATAAGAATATGTATGAAATAAGTACCATTGTCAACCCCTATATGTAGTGATATACCCAAGCTCAATAAACAAGGACTATCTTTAAAAAAGATATACGGCGTAGATTGAATGGGTCTTCGCCGGAAAATGCAAACTTTGTATTCTTTAAAAATTTGGCTTTCAATCTGTTGTCACTCAAAAGCAATCAACACGCCTAGAAATAATTAGAATAAAATACCTTCATGGGTTTTGGAGATAATGGTTTAAAATTGGATATTTCCAAATATGGTCATTTGAGAGAAAATGTTAGTATTTTCATAAACAGCAATAAAAGTGTATATGTAACAGCATCGTTGTATAGGTATATTATCCAGGAACGTGTCTACCAAATATCAACACATTTAGGCAAGAAATTTGAATCTTATGCATTTTTAATACGGGAAACCCATGATAAAATTTTTCATTTGTACCCACCTAGGTACACGCAATGCATTTTGTTATATATTTGATATATGTTTGTGTGGCTGTAATTCTGGAATTCATAGAGATACCAGCTTCAGGTTTTCAATATTTTTTAGTTTTATACAGGTCACAAAATTTATGAAATTTCAGAGGGCTAGGTGAACAATTATTAAAATGTGCATTTTCCGGATAAGCCCTAACAGTGATAGCAACAATTGTCTAGCTATGAACCAGTTTACTGTATTCAAATAATTCAGATGTCACACGAGCTTTGCAGAGGGCGGTGTCCCGTCTGTCTGAGCTGAGGTCAAGGTGAAAGGTCAAAGTCAAAAACATGACTTCATTTCAAGAGCATATGATCTCAAGTATATGCATAACAAATATGAAAACTTTGTCTTTTACTGTTTTTGAACACAAATCCAGGGTCAACATTCTAGGTTGTCGCTATGGTGGACGCAAATGCGCAGACAGACGATCAAACGAACGAACAGACAAACGGACGCAAACTTTATCTAATGTGGACCTAACTAAAACTCAAATGACCCTTCAATCCAATCCAGAAACTCCAATCGACACTCAATTGTCAAAATCTATCCACCATCACATTCCAGCGCGCCCTGTATTCTTTATTATAAAACACAGACTTCCCAATGGCAGAGTCGGTTTTTCATTCCCGGGTAATGAAAAAAATCGTTATGTCTATGGCAAGTGATTATGTTGATGCTTGTTTATTTAACAAGCCATGCATGTTCCTTCTCTGTTTTTCTACTCTTGAACTACTATTATGATAAAACACTTTTTATACAACATTATTTATTTTACTATAACAGACCTGCATCCAAACGTTGTCTTATACTCACCATGGATGTAAATTAATTAAACTCTATCTCACCCAGAACATCATCTATTCATTTCATATCTCAGTTTTACATGTTTTAAACAAACAAGCATACTTGTTCTCAGATATGGCTCGTTATATTTTATATTATTTGTAATGTCGAGGACGACATTTCCTAAACCAGGGAAATATGTCATAGGCTGAATTAAACATAGGAAAATACTCAAAGTGTTTTGTTGTGTTTTATCTCCATCAGTAACATACGGACCGCCCTCGATTATTAGGCTGCATGGTGTGTTTTGGTAAATATTACTAACTTGCGTTATTAACTTGCACTCACGTGTGTTAATCCATCTGCATGGTATTTTGTGTACTACAATGCAGATGCCTTTTTGTGTTCAGTATGAAAGAACCTATGCCTTTCATCTGATGTACATGTATAACATGTATATTTATTGTATCTTTATTATTTTGCAGGTTAGTAAATCATAGTATTATTTTCATAAAATGTAGAACAGTCAGAGCCATGTCTGTGTGATTAAGCCTCGTAAATGGGAGTCGGAGATGGACTTCCGTCGGCTCGTCGGCGGTGGGACTGCTCTAACCCATACAAGGCTTCTCATTTCATTTTCACCTTCTCATCACCCATACAATAGTTTCACTGCTTCTGAGCCATTGAAGTATGTTCATCTTTTGATTGGCTCTTTGACATTTTGTTAGACAGTATTCAATGTATTTTAACTATTTGATTCAGAGAAGTGAAATGTCAATTCACCATATTTGCATTATTTGCTGGCTGCCAGCTTGCACATTGTCAATATTGGAAAAACAGGTAACCAGACCCCCCCTGACCTTAAAAGGTCAGGGGGGTCTGGTTACCTGTTTTTCCAATACTGATAACCTTCAGGCTAGGAACCAGCAGATAATGCAAATAAGGTCAATGTTAATGTGACATTTCCTTAAATAAGTATTTTGCCATTTGTTACTTGTTTGTATGCTGCAGTCTCCCCTTCGATGTTGGGGTGACGTCGCATCAACGTCGATGTATCTAATCGACGTTGATTCGATGTCACTTTGACGTGGAGTGGATTCAAAGTCGATTGTTTTGTCGTTTATGCATACTTACGTGTATTTTTCAATTCACTCCACGGCAGTAGGGTGGCGTTGCGCCGACGTCGGTGTGCTGACGTTGATGCGACGTCACTTGCTGTTCTGTGTCTTCAGAGCAAATTATTTTATTTGCTTGGTATTTTGTGTACTACAATGCAGATGCCTTTTTGTGTTCAGTATGAAAGGACCTATGCCTTTCATCTGATGTACATGTATAACATGTATATTTATTGTATCTTTATTATTTTGCAGTGCAGACTTGCTACCATCTTACAACTTAGATCATCAACATTAAATCATCATCATCATTTGAAGACTTGTTACGTCATTCCTTGAACCCTACCCCGCATCACCCAAGGCAGATACCGGCTGGCTGGTGACAATTACGAAAACACAAATACATTGTAACCTTTATCGCTGAAATAATGAAAAATTGTGATATTTTTCTTATTTCTGCTCAAAATATAGATTGTGGCTACCCATTAGAACCGCCGCGATGAGGCGGATCTAACGAGTAGCCACAATCTATTTAAAGCAGAAATAGAAAAATAAGGTTTACCCCTGCAAACCCCAGTTTTACTATATAAAAGTGGGGTTCAAGGGGGGGGGGTCAAAATTATATAGGCGCGTTTTCGTGATGTTTCCTTTTCAGAATTTATATAACAGTAATGATATTCGAAGATTTTCATTTTGTGTTAAAACATGAAGACAAAAGATACACTGCCACTTTTATTGGGCATATACTGTAAATTAAACATCTGTCAATTTGTAATGCGATTATTACATGTTTTTGTTATGCTGTGTCTATTTATTATAAGTAAAAATACTTCCTTTCGTAGAAAAATCTTCTTAATCTTCCGTCTCCTTTCGCGAAATGGTTCCTTTCGCTATATAGACCAACCACGTATAATTAGGCCAAACACAATTATACATTATGAAATATGGTCATCAAAGGTCAAGACTGTTTAAGAACAAAGGTGAACAAGCTAAAACTGTATATATTTTTCATTCATGTCTCACATAAAAATAAATAAAAAAAAATCCTAAGTTTAAACTTCGGTAAACTGTCGTATTTGTTGAATGGATTTATTGATGCAAATCATTGACTGGTCAACTTCTCGAACATGTAGTTAGCTCCCGTGGTGTAGTGGTTACGCTACTCGCCTTGTAAACCACGGGTCGCAGGATCGATCCCGGGCTTCTCCAGACTTTCGGATGAGTCTTTAAACTGAGGTCCCGTCTCCGTATGACCTTAGCTGTTGGTGAGACGTAAAACTCAAACACTCACTCACTCAAACATGTACTTTTATTGACCAATAGATTAACGAAACATGTAGGAAAGCGGCTACGCAGAAAAAAGGAATTAATAAAATACTTACACAGCTCACACGTGTCCCCGAAGAAGTCTTTCTCGCAGCCTAACAAACACGCGCCATTTTCTCTATCGCAGGTTGAGTTCAGACAATGCTCAGGACACGGTAGAGAACAATTTAGACCATGAAAACCTTCTAGACAACCGTCTACACAGTCTTGTGTCTGGGAACACGTGCTGCTGTCACAAGTATTGTTGCAGTTGTCATCACAACTAAAATTCATCATAAGCATGATATATTTAATTTCACCATCGTATAAGCAGAACTTTTTGATGCATGTTTGTAATATCTTTCTAAGTGTTGTCTTAAACATGGATTGTTTGTTCTCATTAGAACCGCCTCATTTAAATGCCTTGTAAACCCTCTTTGACCTTTATAAGTAGGTTTTACAGGCTATTCATTGCATGGACTTGCTAACGTGATAAACCAGAAAAAAATATAAATATCAATATTAGCCACGAAACGAAAAAATCAAACTGTCTCTGGGGTCTTCAGACCAATGCTTACGCGGACCTTCGTTATGATAAAACACCTATACAAATACATTGTAAACTTAACCGCCGAAAAAACGAAAATTTTACGATGAAAAAATGTAATATTTTTCTTATTTCTAAATATAGAGTGTGGGTACGCGTTAGAACCGGCTCATCGAGGGGGTTCCAACGAGTACCCACACTCTATATTTAAGAGCAGAAATAAGAAAAATAAGGTTTACCCTTGTAAACCCCAGTTTTACTATATAAAATTGGGGTTCAAGTGGGGCAAAATTATACAGGCGTGCTTTCGTGATGATTAATCCCTTTAGAATTAGACTGCATCACGAAAACATGCCTATATGATTTTTACCCCCTTAAACCTGTTTTTTACACAGTAAAATTGGGGTTTGCAGGGTATACATTATTTTTCGTATTTTGCTCAAAAACATAGATTGTTCTAACGAGTTTCTAAAATCTATGTTTTAAGCAGAAATGAGAAAAATATCACGTTTTCATCTGAAAATTTTCATTTTTCGTTGGTAAAATTTACAATGTATTTGTATAGGCGTGTTTTCGTAATGGAATTCTTTATAGATTGCCTGGGGTAACTATTCGTCAGTACCTGATCCGTGTGGATGCAAGGGCTGATCTGAGCCTTTTTTGTTAACCCATGTATTGTAGAGCTTGACTTTTGTTTAGGAGTTTTAAGGCCATGTCAACAATGTTTAGGTCATATCGAGCCGGTCAGTTTACTTAACAATTCTTAGTTGAACCTGCGACGAGTCAGACACGCATCCGACTGAGATACCGAGGCCGGTAGAGCAAGAACTACGGTTGTTTACAAAATGGGTAGACTGTGAGAAATCTTCACTTGGTCAGCGAAGGCTCTGATCAGACCATTTGATTATCTTCCTGGTTAGCCGGCCTCGGTAGCTCAGTCGAATGTGCGTCTGACTGGTGATCAGGAGGACGCGGGTTCGAGACCTGCCGGGGCCTGCAACATTCTTTCGTGAAAATTGATCATGAAATCTTATCTACGGTCATTCTCTCCCGTCTGCTGATACAAGAAGGGCAGTTGTCAGTTTCTGGCGAAAGAATGCGCTCTGTACTGGTGAATTGCTTTCGTATAAGGCTGCCCAGGAAAAGTGTGGATAGGTAAACTGACAGGCTCAAATAGTGTTGAATGTGCCGTTAAACTCCAATACGAGTACAAACAAACAAAACCTTCCTGGTTAAAATAACTGACTGATTATCTATTAGCCGCTTAATGCGAAAAAGCTTTCTTTTATCGAAGAGGGAAAATTTGGGTTTACAGGGGTATACAATAGGTTTTGCATTCTGCTCCAAGACAGAGGTTGTGTGTACTCGTTAGAACCGTCTCAGTTCTAACGAGCACCAACAACCTATATTAGCAGTATTGATAAGTAAACTATCACAAGTTCTCACCAGTTGTGGCTATTATAAGAATACTTTATGTCACACGGGTGTGTTGTCACACGGGTGTGTTATCGTATTTGTTAATATGAGCAGTAAAATTGCCTGATTTGTTTGCATTCTTTAATTTGTGAGCATTACAAGTTTCATGTTTTGAAAAAAAGTTTCAAATCCTCGCAGCCACGCTGATCGTGGGCTCGATGACCGCACTTAACCTCTTTTAGGGTTTGTCAATATAGACGCTGACTCACCCGAACCGTCGCTCGGATGATGACATATAGAGTGCTGCTTTGTTTAAGGGAATGGGAACACCTGGCAGATTTTTCCGCCATTTCCAAAGGGAAACAACTTTCGGGACTTCCTGTTCGTATTTGTTTAAGTCCTGTCCCACGGAAAAATGGGTCTACTCTTAAGGGAAAAAATTTTCTCCTCAGGAGCAAATTCTTTCCTTTAAAAGCTGCCCCCTATTGGCATTGGAGACAAAAATACTTTTGCAAGAGTTGCCTCCCCTGAAGGGGTACCCATTCCCCTTAAACATATTCTTATTTACGCCTTTTATTTATCCCAAACACATAAATGAGGCGTCGGCACCCGCCCATCGGGGCTTGAAGAAATAGTTGGGCTGCATGATGCTTCCACGCAGAGTTAAAACCGACCCCACACGAGTACTGGTAAACTGCTTAGAGAATTTAAGCCTGCTCAGGCAAAGCGGTGCGAGTCGGGCCGTCCATGCTTATAAACCCTATTGGTTTCATTGGGCGACAGGGCTTGAGATGTCATTTCATCTCAATGTCGGGTAAAACTTAGAAGGACCAAAGAATTGGAAGCAACGTCTCCAAAATGACCTATAAAGTGCTGATGGGGACGTTAAACCTCAAATCAAACAAACAAACAAACAAACATAAATGAGCCGGCGCATAAGGAAACCTAAAATAATACCGGTGTGACCAGTACAGACTCACATCAACCTGCGCACTCCTCCACTATGACAAGACCTTATGCTTATGTCTCTTTGCATATAAATTGCCCTATATATAGAAGGTACATGCGATCAGCGAAGACTCTGATCAGACTGTGCGAATGCACAGGCTGATCTGAGTCTTCGCTGGTCGCTCAAGCCTTCTTGTAGATTTTGTCATGCGCTGGCTCATTGTTTGTTTGTTTGATTGATTTGAGTTTAACGTCGCCGTCGACACTGTAAAGGTCATTTTGGAGACGTTGCTTCCAATTTTGTGGGACTTTTACCCGACATTGAGATGAAATGACGTCTCAAGCCCTGTCGCCCAATGAAACCAATAGGGTTTATAAGCATGGACCGACCGACTCGCACCGCATTGCATAGGCAGGCTTAGATCCCCTAAGCGGTTAACCAGTACTCATGTGCGGTCAGTTTCAGCTCTGCGTGGAAGCATCATGCAGTCCACCTATTTCTTCAAGCCCCGATGGGCGGGAGCCTTATGTACTGGCTCGAATATTACAAACAAAGTCATGACAAATAAAGGATTGGAACGGAGTGCTACTGGGTGGAGGAATCGGTAGAGCCACATCGTCCTTTGAAGCAAGCAACCAACTGGGTCGCAGTGGAGAGAGATTCGATCTTATAGCATTAATATTTGAGTTAAGTTGCGAATGTTGCATTAAACCACAAAAGACAAAAATGCTGATTGTTGATTTATTAACTGCGTTGGGGTTAAAAGACATCCCTTGTGGGTCATTCAGTGTCGTCTCCCAGAGACAGGTAGAACTGAGATAAAATAGAAAGTGGAGGAGATGAAAGTGAGGGACACGGAGAAAAGAGGACAACAAATGGAAGTGTAGAAACAGAAGAAATGACAATTTTCCCCATCTATTCCTTGCCTCACTGCATTTAGACGCTCCAGTGACGCAAGATGTTTGAACTTGATTGGTTGTTGATACTGCACTGACTAATATGTTTCTACTTCACCCATGGTTTGAAACAAAAACAAAATTACCAGTCGTATTCTTACAGTATAGATCCCAATGATACCCACTTTGACGAACTGGGATCTGCCCCTGTCCTATTCTCCCTTTTCTGAGCTTTTTTTTTTAAAACAGTTGTCGGACCCTGTCTATTTTTGTATTACCCTTTGCCACCCTCTGGACTAATTCAGCATACGACAATGTGTTAGTATTTATTATATGAAACAGTTTGCATAAATTTCGAATCCTGTTTTTAGGAAAAACTGCAAACGTATTGGCATCCCAACACTTGTCGTCTGCTTTGTCGTCTGATGGTAACTGTAAAAGTCATTTTTGAAACAGTGTGGGCCCAGATCAGACTGCTCCTGTCTGTTCAGGGCCCACACTGTTTGTTTGTTTGTTTGATTGAAGGTTTAACGTCCCCGTCAACACTGTAAAGGTCATTTTGGAGACGTTGCTTCCAATTTTGTGGGACTTTTACCCGACATTGAGATGGAATGACATCTCAAGCCCTGTCGCCCAATGAAACCAATAGAGTTTATTAGCATGGACGATCCGCCTCGCACTGGCAGTCTGCCGTTCCTGGACAGGCCTAGATCCTCTAAGCGGTTTACCAGTACTAGTGTGCAGACCGGATTCAGCTCTGCGTGGAAGCATCATGCAGCCCATATATTTCTTCAAGCCCCTATGGGCGGGGGCTACCCCACACTGTTTACCTATATGAAAAAAACATATGTTTAAAACGTTAGCAAGAAGAGTCAGCAGACGACATAAACAGACGACATTTTAAGATACATTTTTTCTTGGCAGCTTAAGGGTTAAAATCATACGGATTTAAAAGCAAATCAAGTTTACACATAGCATGACTTAATTTTCCATATCGACCCGTTCAAAAGTTTATTCAAAGATAGTGTTCATGGGTTTCAAAAAAAAATGTAAAAAAAAGCTACTTCCTTGTTATAAGGGCAATATCTACATTTTCAGGGGAGACAATCTTTAAACATATCCGCCCCACCCCGTAAAGAGGAGGTCTTACTCATAAAAGAACGGACTGTTCCTTAGTGGCGAATTACTTTAAGGATGAATCCTGTTTTCGTAGAGACTCAAAATATTGCAGGAAAGCAAACAAGAGTCTCAAGGTCTGTCTGTTTGTAAAATCAATAAGAGCACCAGGATGTCCCGGTCGCTCCCCTGAGTTCTCAGCAATATTTGGTGGGTTTGTGACATGTACCCATGAGAGTGACCTTGACCTTTGGTTCTTTTAAAGATTCGTGAACTTATAATAGGGCATGTCAGCCACCTTGGTCGTGTGGCCTTCACCATTTGAAAAAAAAGTTATTTTCCTCTTTTGCCAGGAGGCTGCATGATTATGAAATTTAGTTGAAATCACTCAGTGACCTTGACATTTGGCATTCACAGAGGCTCGTGTAGTACCTACTGTGATATCTTAAACTATAATTGTTTTGGAAAAATATATTGTTTTACCTTTTTACCCATTTAAAAGCCAGAGAAACCCAATCTGACACATTACGGAAACACGCCTATACAAATACATTTACAAATTCTCCATCCCCAGTAAGCCGAGTTAAGGGGATGCCCCCGATTGGCAAAGCTGATCATGACATAGTCCTTGTTGAGTATGACATAAAAGCTAAACGAATCAGACAAGTCCCGCGTAAAGTTTTTCTCTACAAACGTGCGGATATGGATGGTCTGCGAGACCATATGGCGCAATTTAAGGATTCGTTCCTTTCCTCTGACCTCTCACACTTGTCAGTTAATGACCTGTGGGTCAGTTTTAAGTCCGAATTAACCACGGCAATGGAAAGGTTTATACCAACTAAGATGACCAAAACAAAATATAGGGCACCATGGATCGATAACACGATCAAGCATCTCATCAGAAGACGGAATAGAATGTATTTTCGTGCTCGCAAGTCTAGCAGCCCTGACGTTAAGAACCATTACAAACGGTTCAGAGCACATGTGCAAAAGGTTATAAGAGATGCATATTGGAAGCATGTTTCCAGCATCTTTACCTTTGAAGATGACAATATAGATCCCGATAGTCCCCAAAAGAATGGTAAAGTTAAAAAGTTTTGGTCATTCGTAAAGTCCCTGAAAAAGGATGCGTTTGGGATCACTTCGCTAAGGGAAAATGGAATTCTAAAAACAGATGCGCGCGATAAGGCTAATATTTGCAATAAACAGTTTCAATCAGCATTTACGCGTGAAACTGATGGTGAGCTACCATCTAAAGGTGCAAGTCCGTTCCCCTCTATGGGGGACATAACAGTTGACCCCAATGGGGTCGCTAAACTGTTAGGTAAGCTCAAGATACATAAGGCATCTGGGCCCGATGACCTGAATACCAGGGTTCTTAAGGAATGTAGTGCTGAAATATCTCCTGTGTTGGCCTTTATCTTCAATCAATCACTTGCCCAGGGCACTGTACCAGATGACTGGCGACAAGCAAATGTAACCCCGGTCTATAAAAAAGGGGAAAAATATGATGCAGCAAATTATAGACCAGTGTCGCTAACATGCATCTGTTGCAAAACCTTGGAGCATATATTAGTAAGCAACATCAACAAGCACTTAGCCTTTGAGAGCATTCTTGCTGACTGTCAACATGGTTTCCGGAGTCAAAGGTCTTGCGAAACGCAGCTTGTTCAATTTTACCATGACATTGTGAGCAATCTGGATGGGGCCATAAATCGTGGCCACAAACAGACTGACTTGATCATCATGGACTTTGCTAAGGCCTTTGACAAGGTACCTCACAGAAGACTATTACATAAACTGGAGTACTATGGGATAAGAGGATCCACGCATAGGTGGATTAGCTCATGGCTCTCTGGGCGCTCACAACAAGTTGTACTTGATGGCCAAGCGTCTGATCCAGTCCCTGTTTTATCTGGAGTCCCCCAAGGTTCGGTCCTTGGACCGGTCCTTTTCTTGGTTTTCATTAATGATCTCCCCGATAATATCAGGTCATCGGTCCGTTTGTTTGCTGATGATTGTGTCCTGTATAGGAACATATATTCTCCTTCTGACTGTCTTATTTTACAAGATGACCTGGATCAACTTGCACAGTGGGAGGCCGATTGGCTAATGAAGTTCAATGTGGCCAAATGTCATTCAATGAGAGTGTCACGACACCATCCGGACAAGCAAATTAAGTTTGACTATACTCTTCACCAGCAAGTTTTTGAGCATGTTCAATCCGCCAAATATCTTGGTATCACCATCACTGACGATCTTGATTGGGGTCAACATATCTCAGAGATTACATCTAAAGCAACTAGGACTTTGGGATTCCTTAGACGGAACTTGGCTTTTGCACCTAGGCAGACAAAGGATGTTGCATATAAAACATTGGTTCGCCCTCAACTCGAATATGCATCACCCATTTGGCACCCCTATGTTAAAACTCAGACTCAGCAGGTGGAGAAGGTGCAGAGGACAGCTGCTCGATGGACCTGTAGGCGATGGCGAAATAGAAGTAGCGTCGGTGACATGCTTAATAACCTTCTTCTACAAGATACACTCTGATTCAGTGTCTATTGATAAAGATAGGTACTTGACCCCTGTAACACTGTCGACCCAAACAAGGGCATCAAAATTAAACGACTCACAATATCGTAGATACCAGTCCTATAGTGATGCCCTGAAGAACTCGTTTTTTCCTAGAACTATTCCCCAATGGAATAGTCTTCCCTCCTCTGCGGTGAATGCCAAGTCCGCAGAAGAGTTCAAAGCCCGCACAGTGTAAGATTGGGTCTCAGAGGTATGCGTTTTAGGATACCTCTGTTATGCAGATTGTAAATAGTTTTAAGGACGCATCCAGTGCATCTCTTTTTTTTTTTCTTTTTTTTTTTTTCAGCTAAATTCTAAATTTAGCCACCCAATCAACTGAGGTAATGACCAGATATGACCGACTCAGTATAAGAAGATAGATAGATAGATAGATAAATTTAACTCTCTAAAAACATAAATTTTAGACGAAAAATTGTGATATTTTTTTTTATTTCTGCTCAAAATATAGATTGTGGGTACACGTTAGAACCGCCTTATCGAGTACCCACAATCTATATCTATATTTTAGAGCAGATACCCCTTTAAACCCCAGTTTTACTATATAAAAGTGGGGTTCAAACGGTGTCAAAATTATATAGGCGTGATGGTGGGGTAAAATGGGTCAAGCGCACCCTAGGGTCATCATTTAAATAAATTTGATAGTACTCAGACACCTCAATTTAAAGGCAATTGGCCCAGTGGTTCGGGGGAAGATTTTTGTTTTTACCTTATGTAGGCATGGCAGCCTTCTTGGTTATGTGACCCGGATCGTTCAAACCATTGTCGGGGTGCTGCGTGTACAATTTAACTGAATTCAGCCCTGTGGTTTCAGAGAAAACGTCTTTTGAAATGTTGACATCAAATCTTGGTGACCTTGACCTTTGACATTCAAAGATGCTCATGAAGTACCTACATTGATATCATTAACTACAGTTCTCGAAGGGACTATGTCTGACTTTACCGTTTATTAGGTCAAGTTCAATCAAAGGTCATCATTTGAACATAATCGGCCTTGTGGTACTGGAGAAAAAGAGATTTGTTTCAGGCGAACATCATTTATGAGCAAAGCAGTCAATTTTGGTAACATGACCTCTACCATTCAAATACAATTTTCCTCCCCGTTCCCCACAAGCCCACCCGCCCCACCACCCTTATCTTGCGGCTGCAAATAAAGTTTGATTGAAATTGACCATGCGTTCCAGGCGTGAGCATTTAATTCTAGTGACCTGGCCCAAGGTCACTGAACTTGTTCCAAGGTCAATGAATGACCCTGACATTTGACATTCATAGGGATTCATATCAGACCTGCTTTTCATTTAAATAAACTTGTTTATGATTAATGCATTGTTTGACGTTTCTTCCAATTCAAAAGCATAAGGTAACACATTTCACCTTGTCGCTTTCATTTAAATAACCTTCAGTTGCTTTTTTATAAATGCGTTGTTTTACATTTTCCCTTCCAATCTGACTTTGTCGCATCAAAGGTCAAGGTCAACTAAGAGTCATAAATTATATGAAATTGTAGCGCTCAAGACCATTCTGCTGTATGAAAATTTCTAGGGGATCTGAATTATGGTTATAGAAAAACGATTTAGAGGGGTTTTACCATATATGGACATGGCGGCCATGTTGGTTATGTGACCAAGAAGGTAGTCTGAGGACAGCTACATCCTCCGCCGTAGTTTAATAAAATCCTTTCTGGGGTAAAGCAGATATGAAGCGGACACGGAATTCAAGACTCAAATCTTCAAGTGTGAGATTGACGCGACCAAAGTTAAATGAAAATCCAGGTAAAGGAGATATGGAAAGGACCAAACATTAAGGTTCAAACTCGTGAACTTCAGTTGTGACTTTCACCTTGAGTCGAGATGGTTGAGTTATGGGTTCTGCACAGTACGTTACGTGACGTCACTAAATGGATAGACAATTCCGTCCCTTTGGATCACTCGTGATGACGGACAGTGACCATCGGGTTTTTCCATTCACCCTTCACACCCATATAAGATTCTTATATTCTGATCGAGTGCTTGCTTAATTAGGCTAATGTTTTTCTCCACTATATGTCGAAGTCATCACTATATGTCGAAGTCATATTTGAGCCAGCGCATGACAAAACCTACAATAAAACATGTGCGCCCAACGAAGACTCAGATCAGCCTATGCATCCGCGCATGCTGATCAGAGTCTTCGTTGTGCACTCTCAGGATAGCTAAGGGCCCAATGCTCCTTCACGCAGCAAGAGAAGTCTCTGGTTAGACTATATGGATGCGCAGGCTGATCTGAGTCTTCGCTGGGAGCACATGTCTTCTTGTAGGTTTTGTCGTGTGCTGGCTGATTTGTTTCTTGACGTTTGTACCATGACAGATGACCCGAAGTCAGTGGTATATGAACTGGAGTCAAATAGGATTTTGTCACCCAAGGAATGGCTTGCCAATCGGATGATCCTAACTGACTCTAAATCTCATGATATTTGTTTTCGTTTTCGGATCATATCACTTAATATGTTCCGCGTTAATTTAATTTAGTTTCATTTCATGCAAAAACATGTTAACTATGTACCCGCGTTAATTTAACTGTACTTTCAATTTTATTCAAAAATTAATTCCTTACTTATTTTTACTGCTTAGTTTAAACATTTTTTATTTCATTCATCTAAAAGAGGATGTTGACGAATAGTTATCACAAGTATTGTACGTGAGCGACCGCTTAGTGTCCTTGTTACATGCCGATGTCTGGAATGAAACCCGATCTGCCGCATACATTTGCGTAGACTTAAAAAGTCTGTTGAGATGTGACTTCTTTTTATTAAGTAATCATGTAATCCTTAGATGAATAAAAAAGTTCCCCTCACTAAATCTCTCTCTTGAGCTCAATCTCAGATGTTGAGACAGCATAAAATAAAATCTGGCCTTGCATGACGACATAAGATAAAATGTGGCAAGCATGGAAAAAAAAACATTAACATCTAGGACTGATATCAGTCATTTGCGCTACCCAGGCCCAAGTTTCAGTGATGGAATCCATGGGCAGACTTTTAGATGTTGAAGAATCAGGCATTTTCTAGGTGTGTATGATAATACATGAATTTATCAGTTACCCCCTATATATATTGCATTGTAATGCATTGACCTGAAAAATATATGCTATCTCAGGACAAGTGAGCTTTATCACGTCAACGTGACATTGTACTTTTATGAATGAAGCGGTCTACCGGCAAAAAATGGCTAAAAAGTTAATAGTACTCGAAAAATTGGAAAAATTACATTAAAAAGATATCAAAAGAAAAAAAAAACGGGCAGCTGATAGTAAATATACTGACCGATTGTATTCCTCGCCGGAATGTTTGGACTCAGTGAGGACAATCGATAACTGATCGTAAATTGCATATTTGAAGAGTTTACAAGGGGATAAACTGATAAATAATAATACCAGATTCATGTCATTTGATATCAGGTAATCAGGCTCGGCAAGCCTCGCGATTCTACAAGCGTTCTCGAAGCCTTGCCTGATAAACTTGATATCAAAAGACACGAACCTGGTATTCTCTATTTCAAGGTGAATGAGGAAGAGGAGAACAACAACAACAAGAACAACAACAACAATATCAGTAATAATAACGATAATAATAATAATTCTATACTTACTCCTCAACTGTACAATTCGAACAGTTGTTAGCGCACATGAATTGACACCGCTCTCCGCCATAACCTGTTTGACAGCCATACAGGCATTCCAGAGTCGTTTCGTTACACGTCAGTCGGGCTGTCTCATTTGAAGCTGACGTCTCATTTGAAGCTGACGTTGACTCGTTTGAAGCTGACGCTGTCTCATTTGAAGCTGACGTCTCATTTGAAGCTGAAGCTGTCTCGTTTGAAGCTGACGCTGACTCAGTAGGTGGAGCTTCTAGGCAGCTAGGACTGCAGTTAGCATCAGCAGATACTTGAAAAATGATTAGAAATTAAGGGGAATGGGAACATCTGACAGATTTTCCGCCATTTTTCAAAGGGAGATAACTTTCGGTACTTTCTGTTCGCTTTTCTATAAGTTTCGTCCTACTAAAAATGGTCTACTGTTAAAGGAAAGAACTTGCTACTCAGGAGCTAATTCTTTGCTTTAAGAGTTGACCCTTATTGACATGGGAGTTGTAGGAGTTACCCTCCCTGAAGGTGTATGCATTCCCCTTATGATTCATCATAAATGCCTCGTACATCAGAGGCTTCTCCAGACTTTCGGAGGGGTCTTTAAACCCAGGTCCCGTCTCCGTATGACCTTAGCTGTTGATGGGACGTAAAACTCAAAAACTCACTCACTTACTCGTATATCAGGTTAATAGATATATGTAACGAACACTCATGTTAACCTCGCTTTACATAGAGATAAGTGGGGATTACATGGGTGTATATTATTTTCCCTATGTTTGCTTAAGGGGAATGGGAACACCTGACAGATTTTTTTTCCGCCATTTTTCAAAGGGAGACAACTTTCTGGACTTCCTGTACGCTTTCCTGTAAGCCCTGTTCCACTAAAAAAGGGGTCTTCTCTTAAAAGAAAGCAAATTCTTTCCTTTAAAAGGTGACCCTTATTGACATGGGAGACAAAAAAATACTTTTACAGGAGTTGCCTCCCCTGAAGGTGTATCCATTCCCCTTAAAACAACAACAATCTACATGTATGTTTGGAATAGAAATAAGATAAAACATCACATTTTTTACTGAAACATGCCAGTCGTGGCGATATATCATTTATCCCCTATATTAATTGCACTGTAACACCTTGACATTATAAAAATATGCTATCTCAGGACAAGTGAGCTTTATCAGGTCAACGTGGCATTGCATTTTTATGAATGAACCGCTGTCCTATGGAAATGGGCAAGTCTCGCGATTCTACACGCGTTCTCGGCCCCGCCCATCGGGGCTTGAAGAAATAGATGGCGGCATGATGCTTCCACGCAGAGCTAAAACCGACCGCACGCGAGTACTAATAAACCGCTTAGAGGATCTAAGCCTAACCAGCTAGGTGCGAGTCAGTCCGCCCATGCTTAAAATGCCTACAGGTTTCATTGGATGACAGGGCTTGAGATGTCATTTCATCTCAATGTCGGGTAAAAGTCCGACAAAATTGGAAGCAACGTCTCAAAAATGACCTATTCAGTGTTGACAGGGATGATAAACCTCAAATCAAACAAACAAAACACTGTTTGCAAAGGTTTGTGTTGTCGTCAGCAGGATAATGGTTAAGGAATCATGAAGAAGCAATAAAGAGCACCACATTCTTCGTTTGTGGATATAAGAAGAACAGTAAAATTCATGTTTTAAGACCACCCTTGGGACTGTTCAAAAGTGGTCTTAAAGACCACTTTTGAACAGTCCCAAAGGTGGTCCATGACCAGAGGGCATTGAGTGCAGAAAACAGGAAGAAAGAGTAACTGCACCCTTCATAATAAGCTTTTTAAAGCAGATTAGTTTTGATTTTAGGTGGTATTAAAAACGGAATTTTACTGTATTAAAGTTTGCCGAAATTTAAGACAGTCGATCGAATTCGACACTGAACGATTCAACTGTGGAACGTTTTCAGATACGGAGCCAGAGTATAGTGCGCTTAAAATACATAGCGTTATCAAATATTTGTAATGAAAACACCTATTAAAAGTGGTCTTAAAGCCCACTTTTGAACTGTCCCAAAGGTAATCTTAAAAGAGGAATTCACTGTATTGACTGTATTGACTGTCACGCTCACAAGTCCGTGAAATGAACACCACCTTACACCCCACTTTATATAGAGAAAATAGGGGTTTACCGGGGTCTACATTATTTTCCGTATTTCTGCTCCTAGACTTAGGTTGTGGGTACTCGTTAGAACCGCCTCAATGAAGCGGTTCTAACGAGCACCCACAGCATTTGCGTGCTTTATAAATAAGGAAAATATCATCGATTTTCGTCAGAAAAGTAGCCATTTTGGAGATGTAAAAAAAATGCACGGGTTTGTTATCCTAATGGCTACTGTTAAAGCGGAAGAAGGTTATTTCGTCTTACCTGAAATCGTCAATATCATTAAACACAAAACTCCTATCAAACCACAAATACATTTTAGAAATACGTCCATTTTTTTGAAAAGAATTAATTTACATAATATATTGTTTTAGTATCCTAATTTCAAAACATCGTATAATTCTATTGTCTTATTAAATTCTATCCCCGAATAAGAATAATATTTGGCTCAATGATACATTTCAGCCCAAAGTCAGGTATATTAAAGGTGGAAAAAATTACGCAGCCCAAATATCCGTAAAGGGAAGAAGGAAGTAAAATTTATTTAAGTTTTTGTCTGACTTTTGAAAAGATATTTTACATCGCGTTGAAAACTCACAAAACGTTACACAGAGAATCTTTGTTCACAATAAAATAAGTAATCTGATAAGTTCGTGAAATTTGTTCCGCATCTAACGAAAGTTTAACGTTGGACTTGTTCAGCCAGAGAAAACTCAGATCAGCCTGCGCATCAACCTAGTCCGATTAGAGTCTTCGCTATATGCAAAGTTCAAACGCATTGGCGCAGTCTGATCGGAGAATTCGCTGTGCCTTCTCAATCAGGATGTTCGGAAAAGGCTGCAAGTACTAGAACACAGAACTGAAATCAATGAAATGTACTATAAGAATCTTATATGAGGGTGAGGGGGGTGGATGGAAAAATCCGTCCCAAGGGTCACTGTCCGGCATCACGAGGCTTGCCGAGTGATGCCGGACAATGATCCCGAGAGACGGATTTTTCTATCCACCCCTCACACCGAGGGGTGGCTCGGTGTGAATGGAAAAATCCGTGCCAAGGGTCACTGTCCGGCATCACGAGGCTTGCCGAGTGATGCCGGACAGTGATCCCGAGGGACGGATTTTTCTATCCATCCCTCACACCGATATAGGAATCTTTTTCTTGCATACCTTCCATTTCTTAGCACGGATTTTTAATGCTGCAGTCACTTCGGTTACGGACGTCCGCCATATTGTGATGACACTATAGGAATGTTTAGTGACAGCACCTAACGCGCAGTGCCGTCAACCTTAAAGTCGGCGCATATGAGGACGTAACCAACCAGTACAGTTATCAGACACTAAATTATATTCGATTTTGGGTCCAGGGTAAAATCACGGATTTCCTTGTCTGGTGTGCAAGAAACTATTTTTCTGTGCCAGTCTAGCTAGTTTCGACTAATAAGGCCTCATCAGTGACCCTCAAATATTTCTTAAACTCCGCAGTGATATCAATGATTCTTAAGGACTAGAAAACATTACGAAAACACGCCTATACAAATACATTGTAAACTTGACCGCCGAAAAACGAAAATTTTAGGATGAAAAATTGTGATTTTTTTTCTTATTTCTGCTCAAAATATGGATTGGGGTACTCGTTAGAACCGCCTAAACGAGGCGGTTCTAACGAGTACCCACAATCTATATCTTAAAGCAGAAATAAGAAAAATATGGTTTACCCCTATTAACCACAATTTTACTATATAAAAGTGGTGTTCAAGGGGGTCAACATTAAATAGGCGTGTTTTTGTGATGATATAAGCTACCGTATGATGAAGGGCAGAGGAACTTTTTACGGCAGTCACACATTCTCTTAACCCTTGTTCTGCTGAGCCCGGATATGCCTTATTTTTCAACTTGAACAATGAAGATCCAGATCAGATGGCTTCTGAAGAAGCCATCTGATCAGGATCTACATTGTTTGTCATTCAGATCGTGGATTTGTTGCAATAATTTGAATCAAGTAATCTGATTGGTTGTTAATCGGTAGTGGGTGTGGCAGATTAAGATATTCAGCAGGACAAGGGTTAACACCAGAGATTAAAAGAAGGCCGTCTTTAGACATATGAAAACCACAAAGACTCAGATCAGAAGTGCAGTCTGATCTCAGTCTTCGTTGTGCTCTGTATGAATGCGCCTAGACAAAAAAAATTTATATAGACACAGAGAGTTGATTGCTTGTGTTGAGGTTTAACGTCCCCGTCAACACTATTTACATGTAAGTCATTTTGGAGACGTTACTTCCGATTTTGTTAGAATTAGATAAATGACATCTGAAGCCCCACCACCCTAAGTAACCGCTAGGGTTTACCGAGCGGTCCAAATCGCTTTTCCTGGGCAGTCTTAGAGCATCTAAGCGGCTTACAAGTACAATGAAATTACGCTATTAAGACCACCTTAAACCAAAACTAATCTCTCTTCGTGTTTTCTGCACACAATGTCCTCTGGTCAGGTTCATCCTATGGAACTGTTCAAAAAGTGGTCCTAAAGACCACTTTTGAACAGTACAATGGTGGTCTTAATATATAAATTTTATTGTACTCTAATTCGGTCGGATGCAGCCGCCAATCTTTTTCTCCTACCCCCTATTGGCGGGGGCACAACTACCCAGTTGATAAAGAAACAGAAACACAAAGGAAATGGTACGACCTAGCACATTTTCCGCCATTTTACATAGGGAGACATTTTTCGAGACTTCCTGTTCATTTATCTTTAGGCTAGGCCCTACCGAAAAAGGGGTCCACTCTTAAAGGAAAGAATTTTCTCCTCAGGAGCAAATTCTGTTCTTTAAGAGTTGACCCCTATTGACATGGGAGACAAAAACACTTTTGCAGGAGTTGCCTCCCCCCTGAAGGTGTTCCCATTCCCCTTGAATAAATAAACTACAGCCTAGAGAAAGTTCGATAACTCGAACCCTTGATGACTCTTTTACTCTTTGACCATGAGCTCGCTCGTGAGTGCATTACAATAACACACCTATACGAATACATTATAAACTTTACCGCAGCAAAAAATAATAAGTCGTAAAATTGTGATATTTTTCTTATTTCTGCTCAAAATATTGACTGTTGGTACCCGATAGAACTGTCTCACCTAGGCGGTTCTAACGATTACCCACAATCTATATTTTGAAACAGAAATAAGACAAGAATTCCGCCGAAGGCTATGTCGCGCCTGTGGGGGCGCAAAGTCACTGAACCATGACATCTAGGCCAAGATCAAACATAGATGCTTGCATAAAAGGCTTGTACTAAGTATCATTAATGATGTTCAAATAATTCTTGAGAAATGAACTTAACCATTAGGGTGAATGCTAGGGTGGGGGTAATATTTTACAAAGTCAGTGAACCATGAAATGTAGGTCAAGGTCAAATATGGATGCTTGCATTTAAGTTGCAATCCCGAGATATAAGTTTGTACCAAGTATCATTAATGAAGCTCTTATGGTTCTTGAGAAATTAACTTGACCAGTAGGGTGAACGCTAGGGTGGTCGCAATATTTTACAAAGTCAGTTAACCATGAATTTTAGGTCAAGGTCAAATATGGATGCTTGCATTGAAGTTGCCATCCACAGATTCAAGTTTGTACCAAATATCATTAAAGAAGCTCTTATAGTTCTTGAGAAATAAACTTGACCATTAGGGTGAACGCTAGGGTGGTCGCAATATTTTACAAAGTCAGTGAACCATGAAATGTAGGTCAAGGTCAAATATGGATGCTTGCATGTAAGTTGCCATCCCAAGACACAAGTTTGTATGAAGTATCACTAATGAAGCTGTAATAGTTCTTGAGAAATAAACTTGACCATTAGGGTGAACGCTAGGGTGGTCACAATATTTTTACAAAGTCAGTGAACCATGAAATGTAGGTCAAGGTCAAATATGGATGCTTGCGTGTAAGTTGTCATCCCCAGGCACAAGTTTGTACCAAGTATCATTAATGAAGCTCTTATAGTTCTTGAGAAATAAACTTGACCATTAGGGTGAACGCTAGGGTGGTCGCAAATGTTGACGCCTTGACGAACGGACGGACGAACGGACGAACGGACGGACGAACGGACGGAAAACCGGGCGCCTATATCGCGCCATGCTAATAGCAGGCGCGACAAAAAATGAGTTTTACCCCTGTATTCTCCAGTTTTACTATAAAAAAGTGGGTACAGGGGAGGGGTCAATATTATATAGGCTTGTTTTTGTGATGGCCTGGAGAATTATTCCAATAGCACCAGATATCCATACTTTAACCCATTGTATGCTAGTGGACTCTTCCATTGCTATGTGTTGGACACATCCTTTTGTCATAAAAGGGGTGTCAGGCCTATGTTTTCGTTTTTATTCTATTTTTGACAGAACATTCTGTTAGCAAATAGTGCAGACCCTGATCAGACGCCGCGTTCTGTGGCGTCTGACCTGCCCTTGCGCTATTTTCCAAAGTACCTTTTAGGCATTTCCGGCATACAATGGGTTAAGGATAATTTAGGGAGGTTTATTTTTCTGATTTTATCTCGAAACTTATGTTGTGTGTACTTATTAAAATCGCCTCGATGACAAATTCGATGGCCCGCGCCCATCGGGGCTTAAAGAAATAAGATGGGCTGCTTGAAGCTTACACGCAGAGCTGAAACCGACCCGCACACGAGTCAGAATCAGAATTGTTACTGGTGACACGTCAGATTCATACACCACAAGTACTGGTAAACCGCATAGAGGATCTAAACCTGCCCAAGCAAAGCGGTGCGAGTCGGCCCGTCCATGCTTATAAACACTATTGGTTGCATTGGGCGGCAGGGCTTGAAATGTCATTTTATCTCAATGTCGGGTAAAAGTCCCAGAAAATTGTAAGCAACGTCTTCAAAATGACATTTACATTGTTGACGGGGACGTTAAACCTCAAATTAAACAAACAAACAAAAAATTCGAATGAGTATACACAATATAACTATTTTTTGTAGATCGAAAAGACAGCCTGAAGTAAAGTTTAACCCGATTATGTCCCCTATGATTAACCCTCAATAGTACAACCTACTCCTATCTCAAACAAATAGGTATTACAAAAACATGCCTATGCAAACACATTGTAAATTCTACCGCCGAAAAGCGAAAATATTATGATGAAAAATTGTGATAGTTTTCTTATTTCTGCTCAAAATATAGATTGTTGGTACACGTTAGTACCGCCTCATCGAGGCGCCTCTAAAGAGTACCTACAATCTATATTTTAGAGCAGAAATAAGAAAAATAAAGTTTACATCCTGTAAACCCCACTTTTGCTATATAAAAGTGGGGTTCAAGAGAGTCAAAACTATACAGGCGTGTTTGCGTGATATTCCAGTTATTGCGACTGTACATTAAAATTATCAGATAACATTGACTTATTCTTGACAACATATTAAAAGTTATTGCTATACTTTCTTTACGTTTTACTTTCTTTATATTGCACACAATGTCCTCTAATAAATGATCACATTTGGTACTGTTCAAAAGTGGTCTAGAACAGTCCCACATGTGGTCTTAATGAAAAACGTGAATAAGCACTGCTTATTAGATACCCAACCCCCCGCATGACAATGGTCAATAATAAAAAAGAGCAGACATGTTAAAAAGAAGTTGAACTCATAGCCGGCAACTTGGCCCAAAAGTATTGAAACACAAAATATATTTGATGGGTTTTAAGCATCTGTTCAACTTCACGCTAACAAGGTACCCACTCCCTATACACTTTAACATTATAAGACCTCAAAAATGGCTTAATTAAAAAAAGATGAAAAAAGTAAAAGAAATAATTTTAGGAGTATGTAAAAACCACATGCACATCTTCAGACCAATATGAAAACACCTGCAAAGTTTCAAAAGGATCAACCTAAAACTGTGAGAGATTTTGCGCCAAGAAGGTACCCACTCACTATACACTTTAACATTATTAGACCTAAAGCAAATGGCTAAGATAAAAAGGCAAAATATGTGAAAGAAATAATTTTAGTAGTATGAAAAAAAGCTCATGCACATATTCAGACCTATATAAAAACGTCTGCAAAGTTTCAAAACGATCATCCTAAACTGTGAGAGGAGCTGCGCTAACAAGGTACCCACTCCCTGTACACTTTAACATTATAAGACCTAAAAAATGGCTAAGTTAAGAAAGACGAAAAAAGTGAAAGAAATAATTTTAGGAGTAAGAAGAAACCACATGCACATCTTCAGACTTATATAAAAACATCTGCAAAGTTTCAAAACGATCACCCGAAAACTGTGAGAGGAGTTGCGCTAACAAGGTACCCATTCCCTATACACTTTAACATTATTAGATCTAAAAAAATGGCTAAGTTAAAAAAGACGAAAAAAGTAAAAGAAATAATTTTAGGAGTAAGAAAAAAACACATGCATATCTTCAGACTTATATGAAAACACCTGCATAGTTTCAAAATGATCACCCTTAAACTGTAAGAGGAGTTGTGCTAACAAGGTACCTACTCCCTATACACTTTAACATTATTAGACCTCAAAAAATGGATGTGTTAAATGAAAACTTATCTAGGGACATAACTCCAAGAGTTATGGGCCCTTCATAAATATTTTACTACAACAGATTCCTTACCTCTTGCACCAAGTGTGATATAAGTTTCATTAATATAGAACAATACATACAAAAGTTATTAAAATTATTAAGCAAGATATACAGGAAAATCAAAAGTTAGATAGATAGATATTCTTTATTTCCTCCAAGAAGGAGAGTTATACACGTAATAATAATAATGCAATAGAATACATACATGGTAAGAAAGAGAAAGAGAAAAAGAACAAAAATACAACAAAGGAATAAGCAGTAAAGAGCGCATGCATAAAGCGGAAATAATACAATGTTATGACCCATCATGTGGTCTTTATATAATAACCGAGTATTCCCGTTCCACCCATCCTTACCGAAACGAAATATAAGAATGAGGGAATATAAGAATGAGGGAGGTAGAGAAGTATGGTATTATATAAATAATATATTACAGCCGAAAATATCATATAAGGAAAGTGGGGCCTACCTGGAAATACCTTGGCATTGTATTCCCTCGTAGACTATGCATACTCGCCAGAACGATCATAATTAGAAGGCTCCGGCGTACTCCCAAAATCCATATACGATTCTCAGGAATACAAATATTTGTGTGAATCATACAAAACAACATTTTTATGTATGCATATATGAGTATGTTATCCGTATAATATGGTGAAATATAAAATATAAAAGACTCTGTAGAGCGTGTCAAATAACTCAGAATCCAAAACTCGTCCGTTTTTGTTTTTTTTTTTTTTTTTTTTTTTTCGCATTTATGGCCCTTTGAAGACCACCACGACCACCTCGAGCCGATCATCAGTCAAAGGTTGACGAAAACCAGAGTACCCCAAATATTCAACTATAATGCTGCATACTATAGAGAAGCCACATAAAAAGATGGTGAATAACTTGTGTTATGAGATTACACTATAAGAACAATACACCCGCCACAAATTGTGCAAATTACGAATACAAATAACCCTAAACTGTTCGCTTCTCCCAGACAAGGGCTGATTTAATTCTTGGCAGTCTGATCCAAGAAAGATATTGCTCAACGCAGTTTTACTCTGTATACTAAGATACATGTAAACATCAGAACCAAAAGAGTGAATTTCTTGCCAAAACATGAGGCGTTGCCACAATAAACATAAACAGTCATGAATACAATGATCTACTATATTGTCATAATTGCAGTGGCAATAACTGCAAACATCTGTTTGGTTTATTGAACACAATTTTGAAATAAGCTGTATCACTGTGAGACACGGTTTTAAAAACTTTCGATTTTCTAGTGAAAAGGTCCACAACCAGTGCGTTCTGAACTCACTGTGCACCATACTAAATCTTTGAAATTCTGGTGTCAAAATTCTAATATACCATGCTTGTGTGGCAGTCTTGTGTACGTTAACTTTAATGGTATGTTTCCATGTACATTTACTAGGAAATATACCATCTTGAAGATACTTGTCAAGAATGTGATTAAGCTGATACTTTCTTAACAAATGATCTATATCTGGAATGAAGCCCAACTGTTTAGCTGGGGTAATTTTGTATGCCGTTAACCTGTTTAGAAATAAAGACTTTGCCAAAAAGTTGGAGTTCAGTCTACAAAGCTGACCAAAAAGAATTATTTTTTTCAAATCAATTTCTACTTCGATCGGAAAAAAGCTAATAAGCTCAATGCCACGTCTGTTCGGGTCCGCATCCCAAGAGATTGAATTTCCTTGATACAAAAACGATGAGCCCGTTCCAACTTCAGGATTTCAGTTGGTGTTAACGTATTCCGTACAAGGCTTTTGGGAGAACCACTGCATTATAAATCTTCTTGCATGTGAGAGGATGCAATGTATCCTGATAAAATATACCACTTTTTACCAAACTGAAAAATGTACCTTTCAATTTATCAGTTGCGTTTTTAATGTTTGGTTCCAGTTTCAGATACTTGTTATTGTTGACACCAAGATGTTTATAATTCTCTTCTTCTTCTATCTGACTATTTCCTAGCAGCCATAAGCGATCGATCGAATATACTCATATTTAGACTCATTATATACAATAACGGAGCATTTCAGTGGTGCATATTCATAACGCCATCTGCAGGAATATCTATAACAGATCTTTAATAATTTATCTAGACCCTTTTTGGATAACGAAGCCAAAAGCATGTCGTCGGCTACGGCAGGACAGCATATATTATAAACAAACATTTTCAACCCAGCCGTACATTTACTCAACACGCCACCCTGTCGAGTACCTTGCAATATATCAAACCATTCAGACTTATGCCCCTTATACAATACACAGCTCGTCATATCTCTATGCAGTTCAATGACTATTTTTAGTAAACCTGGACTTAAACCCATTTCATAGAGCTTCAAAAAGAGGCCTGAATGCCACACCCTGTCGAATGCCTTCTGTACATCAAGATAGCAGACATAGAGCTTACTGCGATTCTCTCTTGCGTAGAGAATGCATTCACGTAGCATAGCAGATGTCATGTTGCAGCCAATATTTGGTCTGAAGCCTCCTTGAAGCCAATTAAGGGGTTTAGTAATACTATTTCTACCTTTTCCAGCAGTATTCTTTCAAACAATTTTAGAATAGCAGATGACAAAGTAATTGCGCGGTAGTTGTTAGGATCAGTTTTGGTTTTACCACCACCTTTATGGAGGGTAATAATAACACCCTGCTTTAAGGATTTAGGAATGTACCCACATTTATAAATTTCTGTGTAAAAAGCTGCTAACTGATCATACAGAACGGGCCAACCGTTTAACAAATGCTCATTGCAGAATCGGTCATAGCCATGATGATGATGATGATGATGATTTCGTGTTTAACGACGCGTCAACCCTCTTTGTGGGTCATAAGCGTCAAACGGTTAAGGGTTAACGGCATTGAGAATTATGAGGATATTTAAAGTAAAAAAGTTAGTTTGATATGTATAAAAATCTTAAGCAGTTAATCGGTCATAGCCACAAGCCTTTTTTTTTAGTTTCAGTATTTTGATCGCAGTTCTAACCTCATCTACTGATATGCATACCGTGTCCCTCCCCGTGCAGGATGAAACCGTATCGGTTATGGATTTTACCCTCTGCTCAACATGGGCCTGGAAAACAGTGTCGAAATGGTCACGCTGTACATCTGAATACAGTTCTCGAAAATACAGGCCCCAGCCAGAAACTATTTCAGCGGGGTCACGACAAACAACGCCACGAATTTTTATTTCACAACCAGCGCTAGTATTAGACGTTTTCCGCCTATAATTTACCCTTTTCCAGAAAACTGCGCTGTCAAGTTCAGCAGCTTGATCAATTTCTGAATTTAATTCAATCAGATAAGTTTCCGCACATCTTCGGTGATGTGCGCGAAATAAAGCTTTAGCAGATTTGTAGTCTTTGTACGTCTCAAACTGCACCCCCTTGGTCGCCCATGCGCTATCCAATTGCGCCTCTCCCCCCCCCCCCCCCCATGGCTGCATGAAGATCTTTCAAGACCCTATCCCAGTAGGGTTTCAAGTAAGGTTTAAACTTGGTTTTAGGCAATGTTGTATCTGAAGCTTTTATTATTCAATGGACAAGATGTGTATATTTTCTATCAAGGTGTTCTGTTGTTCTTACTTCCTCACTATTATAATTTTCGAACAGCAGATTTTCTAGCTCAGATCTATACAACTGTAATGTTTCATCACTTAGCTTACCCCATTTAATATGTGTTGGAAATGAAAAATTATTGGTATCTAGATTATCTGACGGGACAGAGACACTGCAAACAATCGGCAGATGCCTAGAAACATTCAAAACATTATTGTCCATTATTTCACAAGATAAAACTGTATCTATCCTTTCCATCGGCAAGAAAAAATGGTCAAAATGGTCGATAAGCGATTCATAAAGATCGCCGTACGAAATAAAACTTGAATCAGCACCAATGCAGGTTGGCAATGTATTTATTGCCACCATGTTATGGGTGTGCATCAGATTAAGTAAGCACCTTCCACGAATATCGGTGTTCTTTATGAATCTTTTACCTTGCAGATGAGCGTTGAAGTCACCCATTACAATTACCAAACCTGTACGGCTATACGTGCTGATTATAACATGTAAAGTATCTATAAAATCTCTATATACGATAATAGGGTATCTACTACATGGAGCATAAACCTGTAAAAGATATATAAAAAGGTTTTCAGTCACTCTATATCTTATACCACATATGCGATCGCTGTCTATATCTAAGGGTGTTACCTACTCATTAAGAGCTCTGTGCCACAATACGGCAACCCCACCTTTACCCACTTTTCGCCTGCTCGGTGTGTTCAGACTAGTATCACAAACACCGTATCCGGTATAATCACAGCTGATTGTATCTAAAAAGTGTAAGTTTTGAGGATGTAGCCAATGCTCAGACACGCTTAGAAAGTGTATGTGTTTCTTTTCTAGTAACTCCTCGGCATATGAGGCACTAGACATTATGTCAATTGCGTTCCAGCTGACAGGAACACCCTTAGCTTTAACATAATGACTCAGTTTCGTTTCCGATATACTGGGTTTAAAACCACCTACATAGAAACGCTTGCTTCTACGTCGAATGTACTTTTGAAAATCGTCGTCACAGTCATCGCCATCGGTCTGAAGAGGTTCAGTCCTATGACGTTGAGTGTGGCTACCTTGCCTAGAAGCAGGGCGTTCACCATTTCTGTCTGAAATAAGCACTGGTATATTAGAATTAGAATTGGTAACGCGCTCATTATGCTTGTCATGAATATTTGCTTTAAGCATATTACTGTAAGACCTCTCTTGAGGGGTTTCAAAACGATTTTGTATCGGACATGGATACGAGTATGTGGAACTCATACAGGGTAGTTCTGATACAGGTCGGAAATAAGAATCCATATCACGAACGTTATGTTCTTCAAAACCACATGATGTCGGCGCTTTAGCCAATACTTTTGGACCAATAGGAATCAAATGCGGAAGGGAACAGTCATTTACAGGAGACTGTTTTGATCCAAAGCTTCCATTAATAATGGAAGGCAGAGTTCCTGGCATAGTGTTGCCTTGAAGATTTGTTGTGTCATCACAGTCCTGCACTACACTTTGCTGAGGTATATGTGTTTCGACTGGAATTTTCATGTCATTTCTACAGTCAATAAGTGCCTCATCCATACAATTATGATGCGATACAGGTGAGAAGTCAATCAAGTTTACCAAATTTGCGCTCCCGGGAGGACGAGGAGGTGGAACCAGAAATTCAACTTCGGTGAAGTTGATGTCGCACCTGCTCCCCACCTGCCCCACACAAAAAAATAAAAGTTTATTTAAGGCAGAAGAAATGAATATAGGGCTTTGAGAAGAATCCATAGCCTATATATGTGAGGTAAAAAACTGACTAAGTTCACAATGTGGAAAAAGTGATAAAAATTGATCCCAAGATAAAGTCAAAACCACATGCACATCCTCATACCATAGGTAAAAACACACACAAAGTTTTAAAATGATCAATATAAAACTGTAAGAGAAGTTGCGATGACAAGAGGTACCTATTGTATATCAACTAAAGCTTAAAATTGGCTAAGTTCACAATGTGCAAAAGTGAAAAAAAATATTCTGAGAATTATGTCGAAATCACATGCACAACCTCATACCATGGCGAAAGCACACGCAAAGTTTCAAAATGATCGGTATAAAACTGCAAGAGGAGTTGCGATGCTAAAAAAAGAGGTACCTATCATATATCAATTGAAGGTTAAAAATGACTAAGTTCACAATGTGGAAAAAGTGAAAAACAAATGATCCGACGATAAAGTCAAAACCACATGCGCATCCTCATACCATAGCGAAAGCATACGCAAAGTTTCAAAATGATCGGTATAAAACTGCAAGAGGAGTTGCGATGACAAGAGGTACCTATCATATATCAATCGAAGGTTAAAAATGACTAAGTTCACAATGTGGAAAAAGTGACAAAAATTTATCCGAAGATAAAGTCCAAACCACATGCGCATCCTCATAGCATGGTAAAATCACACACAAAGTTTCAAAATAATCGGTATGAAACTGTAGGAGGAGTTGCGATGACAAGAGGTACCTATCGTATATCAAATGAAGCTTAAAAATGGCTAAGTTCATAATGTGCAAAAAGCGGAAAAAAATATTCTGAAAATTATGTCGAAACCACATGCACATCCTCATACCATGGTGAAAGCACATGCAAAGTTTCAAAATGATCGGTATAAAACTGCAAGAGGAGTTGCGATGACAAGAGGTACGTATCGCATACCTAAAAATGACTAAGTTCACAATATGGAAAAAGTGACAAAAATTGATTCGAAGATTAAGTCCAAACCACATGCGCATCCTCATACCATGGCGAAAGCACATGCAAAGTTTCCAAATGATCGGTCTAAAAGTGTAGGAGGAGTTGCGATGACAAGACATCCAGTGTAAAATGTTGACGGACGGACGGACGGACGGACGGAAACTTGCACGCCTATGTCTTCCTGCTAAAGCAGGTGCGACAATAAATGAAGGCAAGGGTGGTGGAGGCTGAACCACAACGTTATCGCCAAACGTAATGATTTTATTTTGAAGGTGTTTCAGTGGCATCCTCTTTATACGTTGTGAATTGGGAGACCGATATAATGCCGTACCACCAAACACGACGTCCTTGCCAATAGAATCTTTACAGTTGGCGCTCGAAGGCTCGCTCATTGACGACTTTTCCGCAGTGAACGATCGGTTAGTTTCTTCAGTAGAACGGTGATTGATATGATCGCCTACCGGTTCTGATTCATGTCCACTGGAAACAGACATGGATTCATCATTCCTGACAGAAATGACTGGACTCTGAAATACTTTTCTGGCTGATTTTATTTTCCATTTTTGAAACTCTTATTTCGAGTTTTTCAAAATATGAGACATTTTCCTTTATTGACCGATATTTACTTCTACGGTATCGTCAACTGATCTGAGTTCTGTTCGTATTTGTTTAATTTCACTCTTAACATTTGCCACGCCATTTGATTTGTCGTTATTGATTCGGTCAACCAATAGGTGAATTTCAGATATTGTCCCTGAGTTTTTCTTAACACTATTTGCAGCAGATATTAAGTCAGATTTGAGTGTTTTAACTTCATTCTTGATCAATTTTAACTCAGATGTATATTCACTATGATAAGAGCTATTTTCCTGCTTCAGGAGTAGAATATCGGCTTGCATATTGGATATAAGATTCCGTAGCAGGGTCAGTTCTACGTCACAGCTATTGGATTTTGAGTTAATTATGCTTTGAATTTCACCTCCAGTTGTTAAATCTCCACATACACTTTCATTTTGAGAACCGAACTTTGAAACACTGAGAAAGTCTTTCATATCTTCAAACTGAGCTCCGTCTATCACAGAACTCAAGACATAAATGTCATTTCACAATTTATTTCCTATCCCCTCACCAATTTTAGTATTTTTTCGCTTTTTCAATTCTGATGCTGGCGCAAACGGAAATTCTTCTAGACATTTTAACTCACTGAACAAATTATTACGAATGTTATACAGTTCAGCATCGCTGGAGCTATTGTCAGTAAGGAGTTTAGAAAGAAACAGCTCCTTTGGAAGGTCCCTGTACATTTGTACAAGCTTTTCGGAGACACTGGATGACTGAAGAATTTCATTATATACATCTTCAAAGTTATCATTTGTAACGTTGACCAGTTGTCTCGGGGATATGTTAAAATTTGATGTCAGCAGTTTTTGCGCACAATCAATATGACTATCCTCAATGTCATAGAAATTTTCCTGTGGTCGCAAAGTGTTAACCACTATTTCTTCAAAATCATCTTTTTCTAGAGAATATACATGCTTGACATTTGTCTGATCTGTATCATCATCATCATTCGCCCGTATTACGGGCTTCAGATTAGCTAACTGCCTGTCATTCATATTTAGCGCCCTGTAATATCAACCGATAAAAAGCGGGAACCATCCGGTAGCCAGTGAATGAGAATTGCGCGTCATTCATGCGTGACTATTTTCTGGTCATGGAATCTACCACACCGGTTAAGACTGAATAGAGAAAGGCCCCCTGGGCAAGTAATCTGGACACAATAGGTTATAAATATACCACAATAGTATGTAAATAGTTTGAATAACAATGGTGAGATTTCTTTGTTATGATAGACAGAGAGAGGAATTTTTCAAAATTCAAAAGTAAAAAGTTCTTATCTGTTCTGTATCCAGTCACAACTTAATACGTCCTTAATAAACACATCCGCCAAATATTTCCAGAATCATAACAATATTAACAAGACAATGCCAAGTTTCTGTCCGCAACATGAACACAACCATTCATAATCAGGGGACACAATCCAATCAAGATTCTGATAAGATTCTGTAGTTTATTAAGCAAGATATGCAGGGAAAACCAAAGTGTTACGGACAGACTGACGGGCAGACGGAATGGCTAAGTTGAAAAAGAGGAAAAAAGTGAAAGAAATAATTTTAGGAGTAAGAAAAAACCACATGCACATCTTCAGACCTATATGAAAACACCTGCAAAGTTTCAATATGATCACCCTCAAACTGTGAGAGGAGTAGCGCTAACAAGGTACCTACTCCCTATACACTTTAACATTATTAGACCTCAAAAATGGCTATGTTAAATGAAAACCTATCTAGGGACATAACACCAAGAGTTATGGGCCCTTGATTTTTTTTTTTTTTTTTGGTCGGCGCCTCCTCCCCTATCCGACCCCATCTTTTTTTACATACCGTGTAATTTATATACATTATATTCGGTCTCCGTCACTCAGTGCGTATGTATGTATGAATGTATGTATGTATGTATGTATGTATGTATGTGTGTATGTGGTTATAGGTTATAATGAAATTTCAATAGAAGCACGGTATGTTTGAGCTAAATACTGTGTTGAGGTACGCGGTTGTGACAACATTGACCTGCTAGGAGAGGCTAGGACTAAAGGCGACCCTGGAAACCATTTGTCCTAACCCTACAGTTAGCAGTATTTGTAAATGCCAACACAACCGAATCGCCCAAACTTAGTAACTGCTCCCTCGCCTTTATTATTATTATTATTATTTTTTATTATTTTTTTTTTTTTTTTTTATTTATTTTTTTATTTTTTTATTTTTTTTATTTATTTTTTATTTATTTTTTTTATTATCATTTTTTTTTCTTTTTTTATTATAGCATAGTTATATTGCAACGTGAATAAATGAAGACAAAGAGAATATTTACTTTTTAAAGGTTGTCAAGTGTGTTGAGGATACCCGTGAGATCAAATATTTTCGGTATCCGCCGAAAAAAAAGAAATTCCTTTTAAATTATATAACTTATTAGTAGGCCTACACTAACCATGCTCACGGTAATACAGTAACATAGTAGTGCGCAGCAAATTATATCATTTGTTTGTTTCCTGTTATTTTTAATTATCGTTGCCTTTGTATTTTGTCGTTGTCGGCAGTTATAACAGCATCTGAAACGAAAAGAACAGAGCATTGTATCTGGTTCCGGTTTTTACCCATTGCGTTGTTTTTTGAAGTAGTTCGATCGGTTACCGTGGTTAACCAAAGTGTGATCGAACTCAACCCGGCAGTGGTCCGGCAGCATGCAACCAAACACCTACCAGACGGTCCATAGAAATACCAAAACGCACCAAAACACCAAAACGCACCTGTATTTACCAAAACGCACTGCCAATATTGGATTTTTCTATGTACGGTAGGGAGAATTAGAGGATTAGACACTTAGAAAAAAATATATATCTATATATAATATATATTTAGGATATAAATAAATATAGGCGTTTTTACATATCCATTTGAGCCAGGGCTCAGCAGTTCCTACCAAAACGCTACCAAAACGCACTGTCAATATTGGATTTTTCTAAGAACGTCGCTCTGATGCGGAAAAAATATTTCCGAATGCCGCAGTTTTTATTGGTCTCAGTGGGCCCCGACAAGTGTACAAGATCAGGGTCATAGTCCCAGGAATGCAGTCTGATCCATCGTGTTAACAAGTCTGTGTATTAAAGTTCAAGATAAAAGGTAAGCTTACCAATGCACAGCAAATCCCAATAATGGCAGTGCGTTTTGGTAAATACTGATGCTATTCCACTGACATCTTTACACCATTCAAGTAAGAGAACGCAACTCGACAATAAACAATTACCAAAACGCACTAGAAATATCAGTTTATGTGCATTATAGATACATTATCTACAACCCAAAATGAACATCTGAGTATCAAAGTTCAAAATAAAAGGTTCACGTTATTAAAAGAAACCAATAACCCTCTAATATATAATGGCCATTTACGAATAAAAATGAGTCGGGGCACAGCATTACTTACCATTTACATGTGCGCCCAGCGAAAACTCAGAAAAGCCTGCGCATGTGCGCAGTCTGATTAGTCTTTGTTGTGCACGCTAAGCTTGGGTAGCTAAGGGCCAAATGCTCCTTCATGCAGAAGTCTCTGGTCAGACGTTAACATGTATATTAATTTATCAATATATTATTATTATATATATATTTCTAATCCTCTTTTGAAAAACTGCTGAATTTCCCTCTAGCATACATAGAAAAATCCAATATCGACAGTGTGTTTTGATAGCGTTTTTGTAGGAACTGCTGTGCCCTGGCTCAAATGTTAATAATATTATATCAATTTATCTATCTCTCTCTATATATATATATATATATATATATATATATATGTATTATATATAGATATATATATTTGTTTCTAGGTGTCTAATCCTCTTAACAAATGCTCAATTCACCATACCCTACATAGAAAAATCCAATATTCGCAGTGCGTTTTGGTAAATACATGTGCGTTTTGGTGTTTTGGTGCGTTTTGGTATTTCTATGGACCCCCTACCAGACGTCGCTCGATCACACCGGTGAAAAAACATGAATGAACATGAACATGGAAATCATGGGAAGAACGGCGCCGGAAGAATGTCCGCCACCGTGGTCTGGTAGATGATCGAACCCACTCATTGTTATTTTTGAAACTGGGTCAGACCGTGACACGGAAATTAGTTGACCCCGTTGTTTGTCAGTCAGGTATCTTACGGAAAACCGTGACCATCATTTGTCACGGTTTTCCATGACACATAAGTAAAAGCCAAAGTAATGGTTTTCCATGACGTTAACGTTTTCTCTATGTAAATGACCACGTGATAGTTTGGGAGAAATTATTTTCTCGAATACAGGTAACGGAAAACCGTGACCTGTCTTTAAATTGGGCTTTGTCATGGATAACCATGACTATTATGTTTTTAAAGTGTGCATTGTCTACCGTGGTCTGATTCCTATGTTCACAAGCATGACAAGTATGTAGAAATACTCAGGAGAGGTTGGTCGGACCACACAGCCGTATCCTCCACAGCGTTTTCAAAGAAGATTCGGCCAGGAGAGCCTTCCGGCCAGCGACATTGAAGGGGGTGGTGCAGAGCTGAAATGCTCCTATATCATCAAACATACTGTCAAAATGACAAATATGTTACTGTTACTGGGGAAAAATGGAGAAAAAATACTTGAAAAAAAAATATCATAGAAACAATATGGCCTGTTGATACTGAATATATCGACCACAAGAATGCTGGTACGCACTGAGGACCATCAATAACTGATCATAAACCGCTAAGAGTGTACAAGGGGATAAACTGATAAAGAGAATACCAGATTCGTATCATTTGATATCAAGTTTATCAGGCTCGGCTTCAAGAACGCATGTAGATTCGCTCGGCAAGCCTCGAGATTCTACAAGCGTTCTCGAAGCCTTGCCCGATAAACTTGATATCAAAAGACACGAACCTGGTATTCTCTATTTCTCTTCTCTTTGTTTTGACTACATCTGTCGGCTGTTGCAATTCTGTAGCATAATAAATAGTAAATCCCATTAATTGTTTTATCTTTTTTGCAAGAAGTCAATCATGGTCACTCCCTCACAGTCTCAGAACCTTGCTAACGTATGGAACTTGTTTAAACATTTTGGAAGGAGAGTCCCGAGAAGTTCCCATTGTTTACTTTGGGACTACAATTCAGGATCAAAATGGTCACCCCATGTTTCATCCAGGATCACAAATGTCTTATAGAATTTAGCTTGGTCTGCCTGAAAACAATCTTAAAGTTTTCTTGAAAAATCTACAGTATGTAGGGGAACCCATCTTACTGGCAGTTTGATCGTCTCTAGATTGTCAGTAAAAGCAATATTAACAGAGCCAACACCGACACCCATAGTGTCTTCAATATGTTAGGCTGTTTCATGTCGGCATCACGAAAACACACCTATATATTTTGACTGCTTTAAACCCAACTTTTATGTAGTAAAATTGGGGTTTACAACGGAAACGACCGCCTTGCGACGGCCTGTAGCAATACCAGTTGGGTCTGCTATCAGAATTCTAAATTAAGGGATTAGCAGTATTCATGGTAACTACTTCAGCAAAAAGTAGGAGTATTTCTTTAATAAACCCAGAGTCCTAGAGCAAAACGAATAGCACCATATGAGACGCGTCACAAGAAAACCTGTTTTATTGTGCAGCCAGCAAAGGCTCATATTAGCCTGCATGTATGCGCCTTCAGTCTGCATGAGCCATCTTTGGTTCTCAAGAGTGAACATTTATGTTTCTGGTCAGAGTACACAGCGACACAGGCTGGTGAGTCTTTACTTGTCAGACAAGTTACCACCTAAATTGCAGTTATAATTTCTCATGCCATTTCACTGACATTCATAGTCAGATTTTCTTTTAGGGCCACTGATGAGGCTTTGATAGCAGAAACTAGTATTGGCTGATATAAGTTGTCAGCATTACTTCGAGGGTCAGTGATGAGGCCTTGGTGGCTGAAACTAGCTAGTCTGGCCCAAACACCAAATGGCTATGTATATTTTCGTTTTTGGCTGCGTTCATGGTTCTCAAAGGGCACCTTTTTGGACTTGTTCAATGGTACCTGGCAGTTGAAATGCCGTTTTAAAAGAAACTGATCTGCAGTCATCAACTGACATGGCAGTTTAAAATTGCTGCCTATCATTAAGTGCAGCGATCAAAAATTTCCATGGTAGTTGATGAACGCGGATCAATAAGCCTTGTCACACTATGCCGCGTTTTCACTGCGATGGGACGGCGTTGTTTAATTTTTCAGAACGCCGCGAGGTCGGAAGAAATATGGGATATTTTTGTGAACATGGACCTGTCATGGCGTCCCTACAGCGACCAAGACGTTGCTACGGAGCTTACATGGCGATCTATCGCGATCCTGCTGCGTTCTTGATGGCGATTGTATGCGCTCTCACGGCGCTTCCTCCGCGCTTTTACGGCGCTCACAATGCGTGTACTGCGCTTTTACGGCGCTCACAATGCGTGCACTGCGCTTTTACGGCGCTCACATGTTGAAGACGTTCTCAAAGTGTTAACAGACAGCTTCATCAGTCGAACAGTTTTGTTTGATTTGAGGTTTAACGTCCCATCAACACATTATAGGTCATTTTGGAGACGTTGCTTCTAATTTTGTGGGACTTTTACCCGACATTGAGATAAAATGACATCTCAATCCCCGTCACCCAATGAAACCAATAGGGTTAATAAGCATGGTCGGTCCGTCTCGCACCGCCTTGCCTGGGCAAGCTTAGATCCCCTAAGCGGTTTACCAGTACTCCTGTGCCGTCGGAAGCAAGTCCACCGCAATCACCGCAAGCAGGAGCAAGTCCACCGCCATTACCTTACCCGGGATGAGTCACCTCAGAAGTAGGTTTTTCGGGACAGTACACAATCAAACTCTACTCTAGCCACTATTTATACAAGCGGGCGGCCCCCGCCCATCGGGACTGGAAGAAATAGATGGGCTGCATGATGCTTCCACGCAGAGCTGAAACCGACCTCACATGAATACTGGTAAACCGCTTAGAGGATCTAAGCCTGCCCAGGCAAAGCGGTGCGAGAAGGACCTTCCATGCTTATACGTGTAAACTCTATTGGTTTCATTGGGCGACAGGGCTTGAGATGTCATTTCATCTCAATGTCGGGTAAAAGTCCCACAAAATTGGAAGCAACGTCTCCAAAATGACCTATACAGTGTTGACTGGGACGTTAAACATCAAATCAATCAATCAGTTAATCAATTATGCAAGCGGAGCTTATATGGCGTTGTAGGAGACCTCTGTGCGCCCCTGCCGAGCTCCCGTAGCGTTGTAAGAGACCTTACTGTGCTGCTATGGCAACCTTACGGCGACCTCACTGTGCTCTGATCAGAACGCCGAGCGACGGCGTTTGTTTTGAGCATGCTCAAAATGCGCGCCGTCGCTTGGCGTTCTATGCGATCCCATCGCGCTTACTGGCGATGCCACTGCATTGCCACGGCGATGTTTGCGATCGTACAGCGCGCAACTCGGCGTTCTGCATTTTTCTTGGACGCCGTGAGGAAGCAGCCCTGGTGTGACAGGGGTTTTAGAATAACGTTTCGAATGTAACTGACAATCGAAAATGCTGTTTTTCAGTCTCGTTGATCTGCCTGCGTTGACTCTTAGGTTTTGAAGAAAAGACATCGTGTAGCTGCATTGGAAAGTTTAGGACTAAACATTGTGCTTGTATTTCATATTTGAAATACGACATACGGAATAGATACTAGGTTCGTGTCTTTTGATATCAAGTTTATCGGACAAGGCTTCGAGAAAGCTTGTAGAATCGCGAGTCTTGCCGAGCGATTTTTCATGCCTTCTCAAAGCCGAGCCTGTTAAACTTTATATCAAATGACATGAATCTGGTATTCTGCTTATCAGTTAATCTCCTTATACACTCTTTCAGTGTTTTGCCAAGAATGCTAGTAATCAAGTGCATAGAAATGAAATGTCACGCTGACCTGATAAAGCTTACTTGTACTGAGATGGCATATCTTTATCAGATCTTTGTGTTACAATGCAACTGATATAAGGGGTAACTGATGATATGGTATATTATTCTAAGCTAGGCGGGTAGGGTAAGAGTGAGGATGGGATTTGCTTGTCAGCTTGGTAGCGATGTTAATACAATGGTAGCATAGTTAATGGCTCCGGCTGCTCACATGTACATGACTATGACTGACAATGTACAAAATCGAGAACTGGTTATATTTTTAGATGCGCTAGTCTTCTCCCCTACACGACAGAGGGTTGTGTATATAATAAAGTCTCGACCGGGCTGGTGTATTGGGTCATTGGCAAACAGTACAGATCTAAATCAGACGCCATGATATCTTATCAGGGTCTGCTCTGATTGCAAATCTGCATTTAAGTGTTAAACTTAACAGTTAAATATTAAGTTGAGGACTATTTTACCAACTTACACCCAGAGATTATCGACTCTACAGCACTCTCGGTGCTTTGATAAAAGCAGCAGCACAGTATGTGGTGCAAAGGGGTAGCCCCGTTCTAAAGTCTAGTACAATCGCTATAAGTTTGGGTTGTTGACCTAGTATGGAAAGTAGAAGTAAAACAAAGATCAGGAATCGATACATTTAACTTACTCCACCCATCAAAGACACCAAAGGGAAAGAAATACAAACATTAAGCGACCAGACCATAATGGAAACCTAAACAAAGGAAGGTCATACCCACAAAATGGCCATATGGCCATCCAAAATTAAAAGACACAAGTGATACACACAGTAAGTAACAAACAACAACAAAAATAAATCGTTTTGCTAGGTTGAGATTTAGCAAAGAATTCTTATAGCCTATATGACTACATATTTTGGAAGAAAAACACACTTTATCGCTATATGGCTGACCAACAAGCCCCCCCCCCCCCGCCCAGTGCTACTCATGCGACCTTTATTTTACTTTCAAAACCTGGTATGTGTTTTTTCTGTCGCGTCTCATTATTTTCTACATCATAGAAAGGGTTAGGTGCGGATTGTGTTTGTTTGATTTGAGGTTTAACGTCCCCGTCAACACTGTATAGGTCATTTTTGAGACGTTGCTTCCAATTTTGTGGGACTTTTTTCCGACATTGAAATGAAATGACATCTCTGCCCTGTCACCCAATGAACCCAATAGGGTTTATAAGCATGGACTCGCTGACTCGCACTGCTTTGCCTGGACAAGCTTAGATCCTCTAAGCGGTATACCAGTACTCGTATGCGGTCGAATTTCAGCTCCGCGTGGAAGGATCATGCAGCCAATTTATTTCTTCAAGCCCCGATGGGCGGGGCCCTTAATTAGGTGCGTATTGCATCCTTGTTGTGTTTTGGAAAAAATCACCAAGTACACGGTGTCCGACTGTACCCGCTTAAGATTGGGCTTAAAAAAAGAGTTTTTTTAGGGTAACCCGACCCTACCTAGAAATTTGCTGTGATCCTAATTTTTTTCACACTTTCGTCAGAAAAAAAATAACCTTGCATATCACCACAGTACCAGATTTTTTGGTAGTTTTTCAAGAGTATTTTAGCAAAGATTTACATTATTTACATAAACAAGCATCATCTTAGGCTCTTACAGCTCCTTTACATGCTCAGACAGAATAATGAAAAAAAATCTTTTAAAAAAAAAAAAGTTGACCCTACCCTTCCTAACATTTTTGAAGATGTTACCCATAACAAACATTTTTTTTCTAGGCCTTGCCAATAGGCTGATACAGTCGGACACTTTTTTCTAGCGAAATTACAACTACAGTAGAACTTCAATGGCTCGAACACCGATGGCTCGTTTACCATGGCTGGGTCGAACCAGTTCTTGAGTCCCTAGGGAAATCATCTACATAAGAAATAGAGGGGTATAATTTAGGAGATGTTCGTCTTTTATCTTGCAAATGTATGCTGTGTGTACTCATTAGAATCGCCTCGATGAGGCGATGCTAATGAGTACTCACAGCATACATTTTTCATTATAGAACACCGAAAAGATGTCCAAAAGTATCTCGTTATGCCTCCTGGCAGTAACCCTCAGTGGCTCGAACTACCCCTGTCTCGAACAGATTTTCGAGGTCCCAAAGGTGTTCGAGCCATTGAAGTTCGACTGTATAATTCAGATACATGTAGTTATCGCAAAAAGAATATGATATTCACATAAATCAATGTCAAAATAACATAAGGGTACGTTTTAAGCTGCCTTACTCCGAAAATGCCCACAAAGTAGTCAGTGGTAAATCAGTTGTGATCGTTCGGTTTGTTTTGTTTTGTTTTTAAAAACTGGCGGTTTGAGACGTTGTTCTGACGTGAGCATTTTTCAACCGATAAAAATTATGTTTAATAAGGACTGAAGGTAATAGAATTAGACAAGCAACAAATGTTTTAATTGGGTTTTATATTACATGCTCGATTAAGGATGACTATTGTTACACACGGAACCTATACGTGATAAATGAAAGTGTCCGAATGTATCCCATCTGTCCGAACGTACCTACAGTGACCGTACTTGTATACTGCAGTTTTATATACAGTATATGTAGTTTGGTGTCTCTGATGGGAGCTGTGGGTTGATTGTATCGATTCCTGATCATTGCCTCCACTTCTATTTTATATAAATTGTTGACAATAACTGCTCCCCGTTATAAAACACAAGTGACGGAAATCCGTGACCTGACTGGCTTCAGTTTGTCATGGAATACCATGCCAGTCACAATATGGAGAGTCACGGTTATCCGTGACTAACTGTTTTGCAAATAGGACCCCAGGTAGGTTTGCTATCGCATAACTCGGTATTAGCTGCGAATAACTTCGGTTTTGTTATTGAGAAATGGTTATATACTCAGTCAAAAAAGTTCCTATACCTAAAATTGCTTCTGTTACTTTAGCTACTACAGATAAAAACTACACAAAGTTTGTTATGTTTTGATAAGAAGACTCATTTTCGCGTGCAAAAGCACCATTCGTTTTTGTTTTCGTAAACACATCATCGTAGACTGTTGCTTTAAACACCCAAGGGGTCACTGTGTCATTTTCGCAGAGAAAATCATTAAAACATGCTATGATTTAACATCAAAATTTTTCCCTGTACCCTACATTTCTAAAATTTGATACATGTGACGTTTCTTTAGATACCATTTGCGTCTATTCACAAAAGATTTGGAACTTTAGTTGCATCAGCTACGAGAAACAGGCTATCACATATTGACCTCCAACTTAGAAGTTGTGTGCAAATGCTGCTTTCAATGGGAACTCCATAGAAAATCGCAATCGATAGTGCTACATGCTGCATGAATTTTCTGTATTTTTTACCATCGTGATTAAAAGCAATGGTGGACACAAAGCGTTTTTTGAAAAAATGGCAAAAATTGATTGACAGGAATAACAATTACAGCAGTTCGGAAATTGCTATATTTTTAATTGCAAGGGAGATAATTTGAGAATTTCACAAATTAAAACCTCGCTTATAATGCGAGACCATGAGATATTGTAAAAGTAAAGTGTTATCCGATGTTCAGAGAATATTGTTTTCCATCTTAGACAAAAAAGAACTTTCTGCGCATGCGCAATGTCCATTTTCTACCAAAATCTCTCTAGGCACATATTGGAAGACAACTCTTGAGCAGAAAGGTATGGACAAATGCAAGTTTGATCATTCTCTAGCTAAACGTCCGATTTAAATGTCTACAGCCAAAATTTAGCTCAATAGCTGCAGGATATCTAGTGAGTTTCACCCGAAAGTTGTTATAGTTACTTTTTTGACTAAGTATATATACATTTTTCTAGATAACTACGATGGCGATTTTCCTCAATTTGAAGGATTAGAAGTGAAAACTTTCTTAAAATAGTCAACTTCTGCAGCTGTTGCCACCTCTATTCTCCCCTCTTATTGAGTCTTAGAGTACCTGGATGTAAAGTGGCTCTGACGTCATTTTCAAATTGGTTCCCGAGCTATGTGTAAATGTTTACAGGGTCAAAATAACGTGCAGAATAAGCACGATACAACAGAAAAACATGCCGCAATAGGGAAACAGCACAATGTCATGGAAAACCGTGACAAATGATGGTCACGGTTTTCCGTAAGATACCTGACTGTTTGTGGGCCCTTGTTTGTGAGCCAAAACAATGCGTGTTTTTGCAGTAAGTATTTGTGGATAATTCAGATTATATACGTAGAGTATTGACTATTTAGATGCATATCGAGCCAATGATATCTTCTTTGACGTTATTTGAGTTTCAATTTCGCAGAAATAAATTGTGTCCTAAGCTAAAATAACAACTTAAGTAAGTCAGTATCAATAATTAAAATTGACAGTTGTGTTGTTGTATTACAAGTACACAGAATGACAGATTCTTTTGTGTTACACTTCCATGGTCATTTCATAGACACTGCTGAAAGGCTTACCTCATCGTGGCAGGTTACGAAAAGAACGCCGGCGCAACGTCGGGCGGACAGAGACCGGCGGCAACGACGTCGCATCACCGTCGACCCGAACCATAAGACTATTAGCTAAGCTAGGTAATGGCTAAATGTGACTGAGTTTGAATTCTCTGATAGGTATGTGTGGATAAATGAATGGATAATAATAAATTAAATTGGTCTTATCATGTTTGTTGTCTCTTGAAGAATGTTGATGGCTTTCTGGTTCATAGCTTCTGCTGGCCTTTGCTGATTCTGTGAAAGAGAAATACAAAAAATTGGTTAGTAAATAATATTGTTTATTAGAGCTCGATCAGACATCTCTCACACAGCTAGGTTCCATTGAACCAGTGTTGAGCTATTGCTGCAACACCTTTTTCAAAAGATCCACACCAGTGACAATTGCCTGATCGATTCCATAGAGGGACCATTTCCTTTTCCTGTTACATGTGTAATTCAGATTCTGTAATAGTTTGGTGAATGAATATCCTTTGACATAGTTATTGGGCTAGTAAGCAATACTATCATCTATTTATATTTATTTCAACCCTTTCTGTACCGAATTAATAAACTTATGAGTCTTCTAAATTTATTATGGAATTAAATGCTGAGCTTTTTTTGCAAACACTGCAGGCCCCGACCAGACGCCACATCCTACAGCACCCGATCCGGGCCCACACGGTTTGCCTGCTTTGGGGTCTTTGACACAAAATGGGTTTATGTTGAAAGGATATAAATAATTGTGATAATAACAGGGCTTTAGATAATTTTTTTTTCAAAAGAGTACAGTACTCGTCCTTTTTTTAAAAAAAGGAGTAACGATAAATTTTTAAAGAGTACTGAAAAATAAACCAAAAAAACTTTATTTTGCAGCCTCGACACAATGTTTTTATGGACTGATTTATGGCCAGGTGTACTGTTTGTTTTCTTATAGATACACATATTCAATATCTGTGTCTATTAGAAAACAAGCAGTATTCCTGGCCACAAATCAGACAAAACAATACCATATTGAAATCCCTTCTGAGCAGTTTGTTGACGGAGAAATCTAACTTTTGGGGTTCAGTTCTCTTGGCGGATAGCAGGACTTCAATGGCCAAAGAGTTTCTAAAAATTTAGAATATCAGCTTCACTTTATTGTCCAAGATATGGAGTGAAACTCATATTCTTTAAAACTTTTATAATTCCTTTTCAAAACCATATTCTCAATTTCATCAAATATTGTCCATGTACATTTATTTTCTTCCACCCTTCGATCGTGGGACCCATCGTGTTTCCTTACAGGCAATGTTATAAGCGGAACCTGTTACTGGGTCAAAAATCTGTCAGGACTTTTTTCACAAAAAGTGCGGCAGAGACAGACTCCTGGCCAGCTGATAAGAACTTAAGTGTTGCAATGCTTCAGCTAGGATTTTAGGGCAGAGGGGCGCTAGGCTGGGCAAGGCAATTTTGCATGACAAAAACTGGGCACCATTTTATGGTTTATGAAATGCCATCAAAATCGTTATGATCAATGGCTTCTCACACGTTAGTGAAGCTAATGGTACTGATGTCACTACTGGAATTATATACATATTTATATTTACATGCATTTCACAAGTATGTGGTGTACTGGGTCGAAGCAATAGCAACGTTTATTATTTACAAAAAACATTTGAACATTTAACTTCTATGTATCTTTTAATATAGAATTATAATATTTAAATAAAAATTAATTTGTTTGATTCATCTGAAAAGTAGAAGTAAAACAAAGATCAGGAATTGATACAATTAACTTACTCCATCCATAAAAGACACCAAAGGGAAAGAAATACAAACATTAAGCGACCAGACCATAATGGAAACCTAAACAAAGGAAGGCCATATGGACAGTTACTTTCCCACAAAATGGCCATATGGCCATCCAAAATTAAAAGACACAAGTGATACACACAGTAAGTAACAAACAACAACATAAATAAATCGCCACAGAAGAGCCGCCTTGGAACTGTCAGTGGAAGATTTCCACTGGGGGGCTTAAATCGATTTTACGTGGCCACAATCCTCGCCCTTACTTCCGTCGCGATTTAGACAAAAAATTTGTTCAGTGTTATTAAAGCAATACAAAAAAATAACCGATGACTGAATAAGTAATCTGTTCAAGGGAGACTACTCAATAATTATCAATGTCATTTGACGTTTCAGAACTCGGGCTGAACGTGCGTCTTCACTGGTTGCCAATGATCTGCAAAGACTCTGATCAAAATGCAAAGCTAGTGTTTGCAATATCCCCGCGGCTTGATCAGTCTGGGATAGTATTACAAGTAAACAGTGTGTATACCGAGCTGCGTCGCACAACACCTTGCACGTGCGTTCCAAATACGCTCTCAAAAAATATTAAATGCGTAATGCTAATTTGTTTTTCGTACATGATACGCAGCAGATTTGGAAAAAAGGAGTATCCTCCCAATTATTTTCGTAATTTACGCGGTACGCAGCCTTATCTAAAGCCCTGTAATAATAGTAATTCCAAGACTGTATTATTATTTGTTTTGAATTAGCACTTTATGTGAATATTTATTGTTGTTATTTGTTTCTTCTTATTATTGTTACTATTACTGTTTTTTTATTTGATTTTAATATGGAAGTGATATAAATTATTGTAGTAATAATAATATAAAAAAGCACTATTATTTATTTAGAATGGGCAACATTAGTCGAATTTCTGATCAGCACCTACATGATTTGACCTTACAGAAACAGATGGAAAAAAAAACAACAGTGCTTTGTGGATTGAGAAAAGAAAAAAAAGAAAAAAAAAGAAAACAAACAGAATCAATGCTTTGCAGATTGAGAGAAAAAAAAAAAGAGACATTGTGAGATCAATCATTAATTCCTATATTGCTTATTTCAGTGAGAAGGAAGTAGAGACATACATTGACAATAACAACACAAACACTTACAGAAGATTGATTTGTCAGATGGGCTATATCACAGTGTGGGATATCTTCACTCCAGTTGCCGACCACTGAAGACTTAAAATGGTAGACACACAAATGGGGCATGTTAGTATCATGAAAATAGTATGGAGGAAGAACGATTACTAAAGTAAGTAGGTTATACTTGTAGATGATTACACATAAAAGATGGTATTAAATGATGGTTAAGAATATAAGTGTTAAAAAAGCGAGATGAAAAAAAAAAAGAAATTTCTGCTTACACATGTATGTATATGTATGCATATATGCATGGTACAATATCTATGTAAAATTTATCATATTAATCACTTTTTTGATATGATTGTTGGTGTTCGAGATGGCCTCGTCAAGTTCATCTTGACGAAACGAAATACAAGTCCAACTTCGAGGCCCTCAAACGTCAAAAATACGATGGCTTTTCTGACAGCCTTGTATTTAAGACTGTCAAGAACCATTTTGTGGGTTTGGATTAGATTGGAGTTGTGGTAAAATTTATTGGGTCCTGTTACATAAACTCAGGCCTTATTTATTTTATCATTTGCTCTGTCTTACTTCAGCATTTACTAGTTCTGAATACATAGGACATCTAATGCGTATACATATTATCAGCACTATAAAAAAAAAAAAAAAAAAAACTTATTGATTCCAATCAGAGGTGTAAAATTTCCCTCAAACTTACTCGCCCTTATCGTCTAAACTTTTCATTTAGGTGCTAAAAATGAAGAAAAAGTAAGGTCAGTTTTGAAAACCTTACTCGCCCTGCCTTAAAACTTACTCGCAAATGCGAGCTGGCGAGAGGAATTTTACACCCCTGCCAATTTTCTAAAACTTTTCCCAACAATTTGTAGGTTTCCATATCCTGTATTTCTTTACAGACTTTCCTTCTAAGTATCAGGTTGCTGTGTAAATATACTAGGATGTCTACTGCAGCATTGTCGTATAGCCAGTGTTTGTAAATAACATAAAAGATCTGAGAGAGTAGACTATTGAAGGAGATGTATGCTGGATGTATTGCTTTATAACCAAACAAAAGTATTTTATAAGTGATCTTTGTGCTTATTCCTATAATTTGAAATATCTTTTCAAGTTTTTGGTGAACAGGTTGAAGTCTTGGGCATGTTATAAACATATGATTGTATGTTTCTGTAGCTGTACATCCGAATCTACAAAGATTGTTGTTTGAAATCTTCCATTTGTATAAATTTTCTTGGCTTGGAAGAATTCTATGAATAATTCCAAAATGGAAGTCTGCTATTATTTTATTTTTTTGCGATTTAACTCTGGTTGACCATATATCAAACCAGGATGGTTTAGTTGGAAATATATTATCCCAATATTTTTGTACAAATGATCTTTCTTTTAGTTTGTCTAATAAAAATTTATAATAGCTTTTTGTGTCCTTTGGTAAATCAAATATGTGTTTATTGCCGGTAAAGATAAAAGGCTTCAATTCTTTTTTAACCTTTATTCCCATATGGATGTCTTTCATTCTATCTTTCCAATTGCGCGGTATTGATTTGATAATGGTATTATATTCAATGATCCAGTTAGATCTACAAGTTGTTCGCAGCTGGGAAAATATTTCTTGTCCACTCTTGATATTTCCTGTGTTGTCCAAAAGGTCATCAATAAAATTTATATCACTTTTGTGCCAGTTGTGATAAAAGAGTGTCTTATTTTTGGATTGTATAAATTTGTTACCCCATATGATTTGCTGTCTAATTTCAGATTCACTCTGCGGTGCTTTTAGCCCTCCACCACATGAGTGCCAGCTGAAAATTACCTCTTCATAAAACTTTGATAATTTAATAGGTATACATTTTTCTGTTTCAATATTCATTGCTAATAATAAATTTATATTGCATTTTTCCATGTATTTCTTCGGAAGTATTGCCCATGTTTCATCTTTGCTATTATGTAGTCTTTGAGCCCAAACGGCTTTTGCTGCAAGACAGAATGATCTCAAATCGAGCATTTTCATCCCCCCATTTTCAATTTCATTTATTAGCACTTTTCTTCTTATTTTGTCCCTCTTGTATTTCCATACAAAGCTGTAAAATTCTTTATTTATTTCATTTATAAACCATTCTGGTACACATAAAGATGAGATTAGATATACTATTTGTGATAAGGCTAGTGTTTTGATAATTAATATTCTTCCTTGCATAGTTAATTCTCTGTATTTCCATTTCTCTAAGATCTTTTTTATTGTATTAATTTTACTGCGCCAGTTCTTTTCTTCATTATCTTTTTTATTGTATCCAAAATTTACACCTAAAGCTTTGATTGAGTCTTTTTGCCAATTAACGCCTTCAAAATTATCCCCCCTATTACTACCCCTACCTAACCATAAGCCTTCTGTTTTGTCTAAGTTTAATTTTAAGCCTGAAACATTACCAAATTCTTTAATTATTTTTAGACAATTTTTGACTGATTGTTCATTCTTTAAAAAAACTGTCGTATCATCGGCTAACTGTGCTACATGTATATACTTCTTTTCATTTTCTATACTTACTTCGAGTCCATTCCCTGTAAATTTTCGAATTTGGTCACCTAAAATTTCAACCACCAACAAAAATAGAAGTGCACTTAAAGGGCATCCTTGTCTTATACCTCTTTGAATTTCAATAGGTTTTGAGGTCCAGCCATTATTTGAAAAACAAGATTCGACTTTATTGTAAATTGTTTTTACCCACTTTATAAATGAATTCCCAAATTTGAATTTCTCTAGAACTGAAAATAAGAAGTCATGATTAACGGTGTCAAAGGCTTTTTGAAAGTCAAGAAATAGTATAGCTCCTTCAGTCTTGTCATTTTCAAAATACTCAATTACATCTTGAATTAGCCTGATGTTATATGCTATGTTTCTCCCTTTTATATACCCATTCTGGTCAGTATTAATCAGTTTTTCAATGACTAATTTTAATCTGTTTGCCAACACATGTGTTAGTATTTTATAATCTGTATTAAGTAAGCTAATAGGCCTCCAATTTTTCAACATATGCTTATCATTTTTCTTATAGAGTAAGGACAGGATGCTTCTCCTCTGTGATGGGGACAATTCCCCTACCTCATAGGAGCAGTTCAACGAGTCCAATAACACAGAATTCAATTGATTCCAAAAGGTTTTGTAAAATTCTACTGGAATACCATCAGAACCTGGGGATTTATTAATTTTCATATTATTTAGTGCAAGTTTACACTCTGTTATAGTGATTTTGCCCTCAAGACATTTAGCTTCGGTTTCACTTAGATGCTTCAAATTGTTAGCCTTCTTTAGATACTCTTTTGTTTCATCTTTAACTCCAGTTGCTTTTTTATACAAATCTTTGTAAAACGAATAACCTTCTTCAATTACTTCTGTCTCAGATTTTGTGTAAGAACCATCTTCCTTTATAAGTGTTTTAATCGAATTTTTTGCAATATTTTGTTTTTCTAGATTAAAAAAATATTTCGTGCTTTTCTCTCCTTCCTCAATCCATTTTGCTCGACTTCTGACCTGTGCTCCTAAACATCTGTCCTGTACCAGTTTCTGTAACTCAGTTGCAAGTGCGTCTCTTTCGGCGGCAACTGCTGGAGAATAATTTGAATTGACTAGCTCGGTTTCTTTATTCTGGACTTTACTTTCTAAATCTCTCATGATATATTTTCTTATTTTTTGCTTGTACTTACAGTATGCAATAGTGAACTCTTTGATTTTAATCTTACAGATTTCCCATAAGAGTTGTTTTGAAATGTTTTTGTAACCATCTTGAGTTTTATTAAGAAGATCTACTATTTTTTCCTTATAGATTTTATCCTTTAACACACTGGTATTCATTTTCCACCTGCCAGGGCCTTTTTCTGTATCATTGAAGTCTAAACATAATGTTATGCATTTATGATCTGTTTTTATGCCTGGTATTAGAATATTTGATTTTTGTGTAATATCCAAAAGTTCTGTGGAAATGAGAAATTTATCTAATCGGCTTATATCTTTATATGTGAATTGTTTTTTGTTTGGATGCATGTGTCTCCAGACATCTAGCATATTCTTTAGATTAATAAGGTTTTTATATGATGCAGCACTTACATCTTTTGCTCCATTATTGTTTTTTCTATCTAGTTCATTTACTTCTGTAAAGTTAAAGTCTCCCCCTACTATGAGAGCTTGCTCATTTTGCGCATATTTATCAATCCATTTCTTAATTTTAAGAAAAAAAGTTTTTCTTTCATTTGGGATATTTGGTGCATAGATATTTAATAAAGTTACTATTTTATCGTTTACTTTTATATTTGATAATATTACCCTACTGTCCTCAGATTTATGAGTATCATATCATATATCATATTTTCCTTTGAATAATATTGCTGTTCCTTTACTATATTCTGAGCCAAAATTTAGTATAATATCCCCTTCCCATTCCTTTTGCAGTTTTGTAAGCATTTCAGATGTCCAGTAGGTTTCTTGTAAAAAAGTAATGTTAAATTTTTTCTGATGAAGCCAGTAAAACAGGTTAAGTCTCTTTTTTGTATCTCTTAATCCCCTGACATTTAATGAAATGATATTTACATTATTTACATGATCTGGGCCCATGTTTTAAGGTCATTACTTATTTTTTCTTGTGTTTGCTAGATTTTTGTGCTTTCTTTGGGTCTTCAGGTGTCCTGTCAGCCATTTTTCTTCTACCAGCAGGGCTTCCAGATCTACCTGCAGAGTGACCAGTATGGGTGTCACTTGAAACAAAGCCAGTAATGAGGCTCTGTTTTTCAATTTTAGAAGTTTTGGTAGAATCTGCTGGATTGCTACCTGTTTTCTCTGTAGGTTTAGGGGATAGGGCATCTTGTAACATTTCACTAACATTTCTCTCTTCACCCTCACTCTTTTCATTATTATCAATCTCTCCCTTTGCTTCATCTTCACTCTCACTCTCACTGCTTGTATCCCCATCTTCACCCTTAAAGGATGGACATTCAGGGTCTCCCTTTTTGTGCCCAGGATTTTTACATTGGTAGCAGACTACTTCATTTGGACAATCTTTTCTTAAATGGCCTTTTAACATGCAGTTTCCACATTCAATATCCCCTTTTAAAGTTTTTTGTTCTTTGCTGTAAAAATTCCTACAGAAAGTTTTTTGGGCAATGGTTCTTCTGGCACTACTATATCTATGAACCTATCACCTGTTTTAAAATTTGTGAGTTTACCATCTGGATCTCTGGCTCTAGAATATTTCATTGAGTTTACCTTTTCAACTCCCAGGTTGTCTAATGAGTTCTCAATTTCTGCAGTGTCAAATGACAATGGAATATTTCTAATGAACAGCCTTGTTGTGTTATCATCTTCATATCCTATTCTAAGAAAAGGATTTTTATCTTTAAGATCAACCTGCTGTCCCCTTAGGTTTATACCTTGACTGAGCAATGTGACCCTGGCAGTGTCATCACTCAGATATACACGCCATAAATCACCTATCTTTTGGGCTGCCTCCACGTGATCTTTCTTAACTACAGCAGAACATGCCATACATATCTCATATGTACCCAGCCATCTGTTGTTTGCCTGGGGAACATCTGAGTTCTTGAAGAAAACAGGTTCAACCCGAACACTTGCACCTGCCGAATCCATATCACACGTCTTTGTGGTTGAATTTCTAACTCTGATATTACACCTTTCTGTGTCCCCACTCAACTCTCTAACACCTCATCCACTCTCACATACACTTCCTCCGAAACACACCACACTACTTACCTTGAACAGAATCTGCTCATCAGGCAAAAACGAAAAAAACCGCGGTCAAAAAAGCGCGACTAAAAAATAGCATCCGCCATTAACGCGCGCCACGAACCGTTCCTTGATAAATATTTTACTACAACAGATTCCTTACCTCATGCACCAAGTGTGATATAAGTTTCATTAATCTGGAACAATAAATACAAAAGTTATTAAAATTATTAAGCAAGATAAACAGGAAAATCAAAAGTGTCACGGACAAGTTTTCAAGAATTACAAAGGGGAATAACTTTAACAGTATTGATCGCAGGACCTTTATTTTCATGTAGCAGCAGCATCTCATCAATATCAACATTTATGCAAAAATGATAAGATTCTGTAAACTATTAAGCATGATATGCAGGGAAAACCAAAGTGTTACGGACAGACGGACGGACAGACGGAGACGGACGGACAGACGGACAACGTGAAAACAGTATAACCCCCTTAAACTTCGTTTGCGGGGGTATTATAAGCGAAATTTACTGTGTTATTTATTTTACACTTGATTCCTGCATTTTTGAAAACAGACAAGCTATAATTGTTGAAAATAGAATGTTATGTTGGGGATCTGTAAAAAAAAAAAAAACTCATATTCTCAAACTGGTAAAATGTGTACATCCCGATAAAGCGGTTCATTTAAGTGGGATCTTGAGTTTTGCTCAGTTTTGTTATCGATAACAGACAGCGATTATAGCATACAGAATCATTTAAAACTTCTTATTTTTAAAATTAAGTGTGAATCTTTTTATTGTCCCATTTATTGGGCGCCAGGCATATTTCATCCTGTCAATGGGGTTCTACCGGGCGCGTTATGAATCCCATTCACATTGCGTAGCCGTCAACCCTTCGAAGTATTCTCCCTTGATGGAAGCTCAATTTTCAAGTCTCGAAATCTATTCGGTAAAGGCAGAGAAGAAGCACCTTTAGGCATAACCTGAAGACACTGGTAAATTGTACTAACATGTGCACGTCGGGAGCAACATTACATTTTGTAGCAGCCTTTCCTGGCCGGCCGGGACGGGGATCATCTTTCAGGTCAGTTTTACTACCTTTAAATTTTTATGCCACCTGAAAATTCTATATATCTTCTTATACTGAGTCGGTCAAATTTGGCCATTACCTCAGTTTCGTGCGTAGCTATAGCTGAAAAAAAAAGAAGAGAAGTCATAGGCCATAAGCTAGGATATGGTGACCCTGCACCATGCGTGGGAGTTTTGCAGACATATATAGTTTGAAAGTACATATACGTGTACTAAGGTACCAAATGCAAACTGTGAGCACTCTGGTCATTGAGGCTTTATCATATGCCGGGCTGTAGAATATGTTACCAATAGGTAAACTATAGTCGCCCCCGCCCACAGGGGCTTGAAGAAATATATGGGCTGCATGATGCTTCCACGCAGAGCTGAATCCGGCCCGCACACTAGTACTGGTAAACCGCTTAGAGGATCTCAGCCTGTCCAGGAACCGCGGTGCGAGGCGGACCGTCCATGCTAATAAACCCTATTGGTTTCATTGGGCGACATGGCTTGAGATGTCATTTCATCTCAATGTCGGGTTAAAGTCCCACAAAATTGGAAGCAACGTCTCCAAAATGACCTTTACAGTGTTGACGGGGACGTTTAACCTCAAATCAAACAAACAAACGTAATCTATAAATGTACCATGCAAATAAAAGAACAAAAGAAATAGATGATTAAGACAAGAACTGACAAAAATTTGGACATAAATGTTGAAAGGAAATGAAGGGCTTTCTAAATAGACAAATTTGAAGACATTCAGAACATAAGTGTCCCTGTTATTGAACGGGTAACGTAGATTACACACGAAATTTGGCAATTGTTCCGCCTGTTGTTTCCAAAACCACAGTTCTATTCAGGAATATCGCTGTTACTTATCTACAAAACTAAACTGCAGTTATTAGCCTGCATTGTGGTGCATATTTGAGCTTTCTAGGAGCTTTATCTCTCTCATAAAGTGCAATATTGTAAGCATACCCCCCATTTTCAAGTACTGTAATAATGACAGTTCACTAGCAATCGAAACTGAGTAATTGTCCTCTGAAAACATGAACTTGATTGTCAGCTATCTTTTTAGTCTGGACATAGAGTAAGCAACATAAATGCACTGAAAAAATGTTGCGGATCACGAGGGTATAGTTATATTATGGTAATGTTCACTACACTGAGAAATAGTAACGTATATTACATGGACAATTTACTTGGACCAGCATTTCCTGCTTTTAATGCGACCTTTATATTTTAAAAAAAATCTTAATAGTAACAATTTAAAAGAAGTAGGACAAATATGTTGGTTTAGTGGGAAGAGGTTTGACTTCCCAGACACCAGATAGGGTAACTATATTGAGACATTCAGTAATTCAACTGACACTGTCCACGGGCACGCTTACACGGTCTAAGCCGACAATAGGTTTTATGCAGGAAAAAGCACACCAGCAGTGAACTGACAACTATTGTTTGATTAATCAAAACAGTTTACACTCCATCAGTAGTCATTGACGATATAGATAGTGATTAATATTGTAGTCTATCTACCTTCATAATCTGTTCCATTTTCATAAACTTCATTGACTTGCTATCAACTTCAATGTATGCTCGGTACTATCCTCATCATAAATCATAAGCTAGCACATAGTTACACTGCATGTGTGCGGGAGCTTTGCAGACATATTATTTTTTAAAGGGCATATTATAAGGAAACAAATGCAACATGTAAGCACTCTGGTCGTTGGGGGTTTATCTTGTGACGGCCTGTATAATAGGTTACAAAACAAAGATCAGGAATCGATACAATTAACTTACTCGACCCATCAAAGACACCAAAGGGAAAGAAATACAAACATTAAGCGACCAGACCATAATGGAAACCTAAACAAAGGAAGGCCATAAGGACAGTTACTTTCCCACAAAATGGCCACATGGCCATCCAAAATTAAAAGACACAAGTGATACACACAGTAAGTAACAAACAACAACATAAATAAATCGCCACAGAAGAACCGCCTTGGAACGGTCAGTGGAAAGATTTCTACGGGGGGGGGGGAGGCTTAAATCGATTTTACGTGGCCACAATCCTCGCCCCTTACTTCTACCGCGATTTAGACAAATAATTTGTTCAGTCCGCATGAAGGCCTCCTAACTCATCAGTGCAACATCTCCGTGAACACAAATAATCAAAGAACCACAGAGGTGAGACAACGGTGAGGAACACCGACTTCCAAAAACGCAGTATCAAGAGATACACAAAATATTTTGAAAAAAAAAAAGACAAGAAGATCTGAAGTTCATATAGATTATTAGAAGAAGTTTGTATCTATTTAATTTGACTAATACAGCGAATTTCAGAATTTTTGTAACTTTCACCCCATGACAATACAATTTATAATACCACCTATACTTTAGAAGCCTCCGTCGTGTAGTGGTTATGCTACTCGCCTTGTAAACCAGGGATCGCAGGATCGATTCCGGACTTCTCCAGACTTTCAGATGAGTCATTAAACCGAGGCCCCGTCTTCGTATGACTTTAGCTGTTGGTGAGACGTAAAACTCAAACAACCACACACCCCACCTATACTTATTATAGTCTTTGAGTATCTTTTGGGATTACCTAAAAACACCAACCACAACAACAGATTTTATAAGTCGAATACATGCACTTAATTTTGAAGTCTATAATCTATATATAGTGACTACAAAAAAGCTGAAATAGTCCACAATATGTTCCGAAATACACTAGAAATATAGAATATAAAATCTGTTTTCTTTTTTATCATGATACCCGTATTCACAAAACGGCCCTCACAGAAACTGTGACTCATTTTCTTTCAACATAAAGATTGTAAATATGTAACGTACAGTACATAACAGTAATGCATGAGTCATTATAGTATTGTGGTAATATAAATAGGTTAGGAAACATGTTTTTAGTAAATATTTTAATGACCTGAAAATGAATATTGTTTGTGTGTACTTCTAGATTTTGTTTTCAGCTTTTAAAATATAAATGCGGCCCCGCCCATCGGTTCTTGAATAAATAGATGGACTGCATGATGTTTCCATGCAGAGCTGAATCCGACCGCACACCAGTACTGGTAAACAACTTCGAGGATCTAAGCCTGTCCAGGCAAAGCGGTAGGATGCTTATAAACCCTATTGGTTTCATTGGGTGGCAGGGCTTGAGAAGTAGAAGTAAAACAAAGATCAGGAATTGATACAATTAACTTACTCCATCCATAAAAGACACCAAAGTCATTTCATCTCAATGCCGGGTAAAAGTCCCACAAAATTGGAAGCAACGTCTCCAAAATGACCTATACACTGTTGACGGATGTTAAACCTTAAATCAAACAAACAAAAAACAATTTAAATGAATTATAGCTGTAAAAGAAGAAACGCTGTGATAGCTAGATATGTATTTATGCATCTGTTCCAAAAGATGAAAGACAGGGTATGAGAATGTGTGGACAGGGGATGAATTTTGTAGACTAAGATAGAGTTTATATACCCATGTACATATGAATGCATATGTAAGACCCGCAACGAAAGTCTAAAAATATTGTTCTTTGCCTACCCTCTGCTCCCTATCCTTCCCAAGCTTTCCTATCCAAGCACTCATCCTTTCTCATAATGTAACCTACCATAATATAAGCATGCTTTAACCTGATGCTCTGACTCTGGTCGGGCTCATCGGAGTCTAACTGTTGGTTTTCTTTTGCTCCAGCATTTCAGTGGTTTCTTGCTGTCGAGTCCTCACCGTTGTCTCACCTCTGTGGTTCTTTGATTTTTGTGTTCACGGAGATGTTGCACTGATGAGTTAGGAGGCCTTCATGCGGACTGAACAAATTATTTGTCTAAATCGCGACGGAAGTAAGGGCGAGGATTGTGGCCACGTAAAATCGATTTAAGCCCCCCAGTGGAAATCTTCCACTGACCGTTCCAAGGCGGCTCTTCTGTGGCGATTTATTTTTGTTGTTGTTTGTTACTTACTGTGTGTATCACTTGTGTCTTTTGGTTTTGGATGGCCATATGGCCATTTTGTGGGAAAGTAACTGTCCTTATGGCCTTCCTTTGTTTAGGTTTCTATTATGGTCTGGTCGCTTAATGTTTGTATTTCTTTCCCTTTGGTGTCTTTTATGGGTGGAGTAAGTTAATTGTATCAATTCCTGATCTTTGTTTTACTGCTACTTTATCATACACCAATTCAACCAAGAGCATTGGCAGGCTTTGGTTTTAAATTGTCAAGTCAACTAATAACATAACATAATGCCACCTGTGTAGGGTCAGCAAGGACTGGATGACACTTTGGTTAAGGACATTAAATATATGCAAATCATACAAAAAGAGATTCTGAAGAAAGTCAGAGACTTGTGTGAATCTGTGTCTCTAAACATTTGTGATAAGACCATTGAATTGAATCTGTATAGATGTCGATGCAAAACAGTAACTGTTGTAAGTACAGTATTAGCGACAATGTTCGGAAACTATTTTGTAGCATTATTGCATACGAAAAGTAGAAAGGGTAAAGGTAGCGGGGGTGGGGTGTGCTTCTGTCGCTCTCATGTTAAATTATGAGATTATTACATCGCCTAATTATGGTTGGTTTTGGAATCTTTTAGTTTTTTAAATAAAGTTATGGACAAAGAGGACGATTTGTTTGTTCTCATTGTAATTTAGTGTTTGATCGCCATAAATTAGTGTATCGAGAGAGTTGGTTGACAAAACTGAGAAACTGATCTTAACATTTCTTCTCTAAAGTTTGCATAGTGAGGACAGTGAAGAAGAAAATGTTCTGTGTCTTCGACGCGACCACATACACATGAAGCACTTGGGACAATGTTTCTTGAGAAGTGGTGTTCGTTTAAGGAGCTGCATTTGGTTCTAAGCCGGCTGTGATAAATTTGTCCGAGACCTTTCACTACGTTGGAATGACGAGGCGGGGGGATTAAATAAGTATTGAGTTGACGATTAAATGATGATAAACTAGAGCTGTTTCTGATCTCCTCAGACAGAGAGTTCCATCTTCTTACTGCACTTGGAAGAAAAGAGTTAAAGTAGAGCTGTGAGTGACTGTGAATAGTTCGAATATTGGTAGAAATAGAAGGTTATATGAAACGTTTTCTCCCACTGTAGGTGGTAAGAGTGAAGATAGGTATGCTGGAGAAAGACCATGATACATTTTGTAAAACATAGCAATTTTATGTTTATTTCTTCTGGAGGCCAACGTCTATTCAATTCACACTGTACGGTACTCACTTTATCCAACTATCCATCTAGTGGTACCATACTCTAACAGTTAAAGTACTGACACTACTACTAATCATATACTGTAACCTATTACTGCTCATACTAGGGTAGGTTTGGGTAGTAAATGATAAACTTTGGTTACGAACGTTGCATGTGTTCACACAGGCTTATAAAAATTATCCTATCCCATCGTACCCTAAGTTCAGCTGTCCTACCTTTCTATAGCCATGTCCTACTTTTCTTCTATTCATGAAGTGTAGGAGGCTATTTGATATCGCTATGGTAAAGCAATGTTAGCCGTTGGTTACAAAAGTTAAATATGGGCTAATAACAATGTATAAAAGTTAAATGCCCTGCACCTGTCTTACAAAATTGTTAATTGTTTGTTTGCACTTAATAAATCATTTAAACCTTGTCCTGCTGAATATTTTAATATACCACATCCACTACTGATTATCAACCAATTAGATTACTTGATTCAAATTATTGTAACAAATTCACAATCCGAATGACAAACAATATAGATCCTGATCAGATGGCTTCTACAATGTAGATCCCGATCAGATGGCTTCTTCAGAAGCCATCTGATCTGGATCTACATTGTTTCAAAGATAAGGCATATCCGGGCTCAGTATGGCAAGGGTTAATGAATGCAAGGAGGATATTGTCTTATAAAGAACAATTTTCACTTCCAAATGTAGTCTGTTTGTGTTAGCCATAGTCTCAAAGGTAACCTGTTTAGCATACAGAGACATACGTTACATTAAGATAAGTTCCTGATAAGTACTTTTTATTCATTTTTTGGTAAATCCTTCCATTGACCCATTTGTAAAAAGAACTGTAAGCCACATGATAATATTTGTATACATGATACTATTTGTATAAATAATTTAATATTTTTGGCATTAATTAAACGTTTTAAGTGTAACATATGTTACCTATTTGTTGCAGGATAATGCTGCCATTGTAAAATACCGAACATGTGTTCTTGTGAAGCTTATATTATGTAGTTTGAGAGTGAGACGCCAAGTTCTGCAACGGAAGGTCAGGTGGTTTTTCTCCGGGTACTCCGGTTGTCGCCCACCTCTGATTAACGATCGGCTCGATATGAGTGAAATAATCTTGAAAGGGCCGTAAAAACCAAAACTAAAAAAAAAAAAAAAAAAAAAAAGCTAATGTAGTTTGAGATCATTAGAGTACAAAATACTCTTAAGGTTTGGGTTGTATATGGCAAGCCCAAGGACTGGCTTGAAGAAAAATCTGTCCTGCAGATATATGTATATCATAAGCATCATTCATGCCTAATTAAAACTCATCTCATTCTCGTTTTGCTTGACGTTGAACAGCATATGTTACCAGGTAATTGCTTGATATAGGTCACTCACCACAGATACAAATCACCTTTGTAGTGATGTTTGAATGAACGAGCTCCTAATTATACATACTGAAATTCAATAGTATGAAGCGATACAGTCCTAGATTCCATATACTCGAATCCTTGTAAGCTACGTTACCCAAACTACATACAACACAGATTCAACAAGGGGTTATTCTTAAGACATAGTTTCCATTCAGCTTTGCTGGTAAATAAGCTAACACATTTCCTATACACATGTACTTATTTCAAGTTCTGTGAAAGATTTCATTCGGATATATTTCTTATCTCTTTTATCGCAAACAAAAGTGGTGTATAATTCACTGTTGGAATAGAGATTACACGGAAAACTAACTGCTAAATCAGCTACAAATATGTTTTCAGCAAATGGCCACCTAAATCACAAATATGACACAGACAAAGCGAATAGATTGGAAATGATGGCATTGCAGCTGAGAATCTCATATTTGTATCACATAGTGTCTATTTACAAATGCTTATACATGTAATATACGTTACCTTTGTTGTCACCACAATAATGATCACTGCACAGATCCTTCTGTGGACTACTGTCATCATGAAATCTTATAAAGGGCTATATGCAATGCATCTTCAAACTAGCTTCTTTGAGCTAATTGGAAGCTAATTCATTTAATATTGTCAAGTGCCTTATAGGTGACGTATTCTTCAGGCCGCCACAGGGTTACGCCCTTACCATCCAGAGTGCTAACATGTCTCAATCTTTATGGTTTAGAATAGGCTTTCAGAATATTATACCCTCCAAAACTCCCACATATGGTGCAGAGGGGTCTACTGACACCTGAATGGATATCACTGGATGCGTCTTTAAAACCATTTACAATCTGAATAACAGAGGTATACTAAAACGCATACCTCTGAATCTCAATCTTACACTGTACGGGCTTTGAACTCCTCTGCGATCTTAACATTCACCACAGAAGAGGGAAGACTATTCCACTGGGGAATAGTTCTAGGGAAAAAAGGCATTTTTCAGGGTATCACTATAGGACTGGTACCTATGGTATTGCCAGTTGTTTACTTTTGATGCCCTTGTTCGGGTTGAAACTGTCGCAGGGGTCAAGTATTTGTCTTTATTAATGGCCACTGTACCTGAATGTATCTTATAGAAGACGGATAAAGAGGACTGCTCACGACGGGCCTCTAGGGACGGCCATTTTAGCTCGTAAAGCATGTCACCAACGCTACTTCTACTGCGTCATCGTCGGCAGGTCCATCGAGCAGCTGTCCTCTGCACCTTCTCCACCTGCTGAATCTGAGTTCTAAAATAGGGATACCAAATGGGTGATTCATATTCAAGTTGAGGGCGAACCAATGTTTTATATGCAACATCCTTTGTCTGCCTAGGTGCAAAAGCCAGGTTACGTCTAAGAAATCCTAAAGTCCCAGTTGCTTTTGATGTTATTTCTGAAATGTGTTGGCTCCAATCAAGATCATCAGTGATTGTGATACCAAGGTATTTGGCGGATTGAACCTGCTCCAAAATTAGCTGGTGTAGTGTATAGTCAAACTTAATTTGTTTGTCTGGAAGGTGTTGTGACACCCTCATTGAATGATATTTGGCCACATTGAACTTCATCTGCCAATCGGCCTCCCACTGTGCTAGTTAATTCAGGTCATCTTGTAAAATAAGACAGTCAGAAGGAGAATATATATATTCCTATAAAGAACACAATCGTCAGCAAACAAACGGACAGATGACCTGATACTATCAGAGAGACCATTAATGAATACCAAGAAAAGGACCGATCCAAGGACCGAACCTTGGGGTACACCAGATTAAACAGGGACTGGATCAGACGCTTGGCCATCAAGTACAACTTGTTGTGAGCGACCTGAGAGCCATGAGCTAATCTACCTATGTGTGGATCGTCTTATCCCATAGTGATCCAATTTGTACAATAGCCTTCTGTGAGGTACCTTGTCAAAGGCCTTAGCGAAATCCATGATAATCAAGTCAGTCTGTTTGTGGCCACGGGCTATGGCCCCATCCAGATTGCTCACAATGTCATGGAAGAATTGAACTAGTTGAGTTTCGCAAAACCTTTGACTTCGGAAACCGTTTTGACAGTCAGTAAGAATGCTCTCAAAGGCTAGATGCTTGTTGATGTTGCTAACTATTATATGCTCCAGGGTTTTGCAACAGATGCATGTTAGCGACACTAGTCTATAATTTGCAGCGTCATATTTTTTCGGCTTTTTTTTTTAAACCGGGGTAACATTTGCTTGTCGCCAGTCATCTGGTGCAGTGCCCTGGGCAAGAGATTCATTGAAGATAAAGGCCAGCACGGGTGAAATTTTCAGCACCACATTCATAAGCGCCCTGTCATTCAGGTCATCCGGCCGAGATGCCTTATGTATCATGAGCTTACCTAACAGTTTAGCGACCCCATTTGGGTCAACTGTTATGTCACAAAGTGATTCCCAACGCTTCCTTTTTCAGGGACTTTACGAATGACCAAAACATTTTAACTTTGCCATTCTTCTGGGGACTATGGGGACCTGTATTATCATCCTCAAAGGTAAAGATGCTTGAAACATGCTTCCAATATGCATCTCTTAATATCTTTTGTACGTGTGCTCTGAACCGTTTGTAATTGCTCTTAACGTCAGGGCTGCTAGACTAACGAGCACGAAAGTACATTCGATTGCGTCTTCTGATTAAATGGCAAGGCGCATTATGCTTTTCCTTGGAATAAACCTTTCCATAGCCGCAGTTAATTCGGTCTTAAAATTGACCCACATATCATTAACTGACATATGCGAAAGGTCAGAGGAAAGGAACGAATCCCCAATCGCGACATATAGTCTCGCAAACCATCCATATCTGCACGTTTATATTGATATATTTTACGCGGGACCTGTCTGATTCGCTTTGCTTTAATGTCATATTCCATAAGGACTATGTCGTGATTAGCTTTGCCGATCGGGGGCATCCCCTTAACTCGACTTACTGGGGATGGGTAATTTGTAAATAATAGGTCAAGGGTATTTTCAATGGGTTAACTTTATTGGTCAGCGATACATGTAGTCACGTGGACAGAAGCAATATAACAAAGATTCCATAGTAACTCTAGATTGATTGACAAACGATCGACTCAAGACTCTGCACTCAGAAGTGAAAATATGCAAAAAAGAGGATCAGTCACATTCCCGAATTCCGACATCACTTGGCAAGCCCAATGATGCTGAAAAGTTATCACCGGGACGGATTTATTTGACCACCAGTCACACTTGTGTTATACCCTCCACCCTACCTTACAATATTGTGGACCCCCGCCCAACGGGGCTTGGAGAAATAATATTTGCTTCCACGCAGTGCTGACCGGACATGAGTACTAATAAACCGCTCAGAAGGACTAAACCTGTCCAGGCACTGTGGTGCGAGTCGGACCGTCCAACGCATATAAGCTCTATTGGTTTCACTCGGCGACAGAGCTTGAGATATCATTTTATCTCAATGTCAAAGGAAAAGTCCCACAAAAATGCCAACAGCGTCTCCAAAATGACTTAACTTGAATACTGTCGATGGCGCGCCATCGCAAATCCCCACGCTTTCTACAGAGGGGCCAAGTACCGAAAACCCCTCACCCTAGGCCCTAATTTGACCCCAGGGTCAAAATATTACCTGTATTATATTTTACTAATCATGCCCTTCAATTTGATATGCCACATGACTATGCTCCAAAAAACTTAAATTTTGACCCGTTGACCCCTCCCACAGGGCCCCAATCTGACCCCAGGGTCAAAATTTTACTTGTATTAAATTCTACTAATCACCCCTTCAATTTGGTGTTCCATATGACTATCTTCGGTAAAATTTGAATATTGACCCCCTGACCCCCCCCCCCCCCTTCCCCGTCTGACCCCTTGGGCATGACCCAGGGGTCGCAGCCAAAATCCCGTTCAATATGTGTTACATATATTAAATCATTAATCATTACTTATGCAAAGTTTGGTTTCAAAATCTATAAAATTGACTTTGAAATTGAATTTAATTGATATTTGACCTTTTGACCCCTCCCCAAGGCCCCTGGGGACGGGGCGAAAAATAAATGTGACGTTGCACGCCCTCATCATGTAAGGAAGCTGTGTATCAAATTTGGTTACATTCCGACCAGTGGTTAAGGAGGAGATATCGTGACGGACAGACGGACGGTCGGAGGCGTTCACAATATCCCCGAACGCTTTTTTTAAAAACGTGGGGATAAATAGTATTGAAGGAGACGATAAACCTCAAATCAAACAAACAATTGCAATGCTATGTAACAATACTTGAATTTTCATGTATATATAACATGAAGAAGTCTTTGACATACATATTTTGGGGGACTTACCAACAATGATAATTATTGGGCGTTCATTTGATTGTGTCAAAAATGGCCCACCCTACCGCGTAAGCAAGTGGAAACTATGTGGACGTGATTTTCTGTAATTTAATAAAATTTCGATCTAATCGGTGCAGTCATTCGCAAGTTATAGAAATTCAAGTTGGTTCAGTCTTAAACACTCAACCCTGTATGCAAAATGAAAAATAAAACAAGCTTTGAAATTACGGCCTACAGTAAAGGTCGCATTGGTCTGAAGGTTTTAGTTTCACAGATATATAGTGAACTATGTCAGATACATGTGACATCTGTTGTCTCTAAAACGTCAATTTTGCAACAGATACATGTTAGCGACACTGGTCTATAATGGAGCAACATGCAGGTGTCCCATGGATCATCTAAAAGGCAGACACAGCAACAACTTTTAGATATAATTAAAGAACACTGCCTGGCCCAAGTGATAAATTTACCCACTCAACAAGAAAAGACCCTTGACCTATTATTTACAAATTCCCCATCCCCAGTAAGTCGAGTTAAGAGGATGCCCCCGATCGGCAAAGCTGATCACGACAAAGTCCTTATTGAATATGACATTAAAGCAAAGCGAATCGGACATGTCCCGCGTAAAATATATCAATATAAACGTGCAGATATGGATGGTCTTCGAGACAATATGGCACGATTTCGGGATTCGTTCCTTTCCTCTGACCTTTCGCACATGTCAGGTAATGATATGTGGGTCCATTTTAAGAGCTATGGAAAGGTTTATTCCAATGAAAATGACCAAAACAAAGCATAGTGCGCCTTGGCTTGACAATACGATCAAGCATCTAATCAGAAGACGCAATCGAATGTACTTTCCTGCTCGAAAGTCTAGCAGCCCTGACGTTAAGAGCCATTTCAAATGGTTCAGAGCACAAGTTCAAAAGGTAATTAGAGATGTATATTGGAAGCATGTTTCCAGCATCTTTACCTTTGAGGATGATAATACAGATTCCGATAGTACCCAGAAGAATGGTAAAGTTAAAATGTTTTGGTCATTCGTAAAGTCCCTGAAAAAGGAAGCGTTTGGGATTACTTCGTTGAGGGAAAACGGAATTCTAAAAACAGATTCGCGCGATAAGGCCATCATATGTAACCGAAACAGTTTCAACCTGCATTTACGCGTGAAACTGATGGCGAGCTACCATCCAAAGGTAATAGTCAGTTCCCTTCAATTGGGGACATAACAGTTGACCCAAATGGGATCGCTTAACTGTTATGTAAGCTCAAGATACATCAGGCATTTGGACCGGATGACCTGAATGCCAGGGTGCTTAAGGAATGTGGTGCTGAAACTTTCACCCGTGCTGGCCTTTATCTTCAAAGAATCACTTACCCAGGGCACTGTACCAGATGACTGGCGACAAGCAAATGTTACCCCGATCTATAAAAAGGGAGAAAAATATGACGCTGCAAATTATAGACCAGTGCCGCTAACATGCATCTGTTGCAAAACCCTGGAGCATATAATAGTTAGCAACATCAACAAGCATCTAGCCTTTGAGAGCATTCTTGCTGACTGTCAACACGGTTTCCGAAGTCAACGGTCTTGCGAAACTCAACTACACACTGGTAAAGGCAAGCGCGCAGGATAAGGAACAAACACACCGGATAAGGAAATTTTTCCGCAAAGGGTAAAAAAGAAAATGGCGGAAAGGGTATCACATGTGCAGGTTTGTTGTTGTTCTAGATCTCGTGTAATGGTTACTAATCAATACGGCTGCTCATATTAGCTTCACGGAAGACACATATTATTCACAATTTATCTTCGATGGTCCGAATTCGACAGTTACATCCAGTCAAACGGAGAACCGGACACAGTGGAGCTACTCCACCGCGAAATCTCATTATTTTACATGAAACGCTCTTCTGAGAAGATGGCATGCACTTTTTTGTTGGTTGTAGACAGACGCATGATAAATCGGACTGTTGCAAATACGATTTAAGGAAAATTTGAAATTAGAAGGCACACAGTGAGAAATCCTAGTTCAATTTTCAATACAACGCCCACGGGCAAGGAAATGGGTACAACGCATATGATAAGACACACAATTTTCCGGGGAAAATGGTTGTTGTACGGTCGTAGCACTAGGAAATGTCCATCTCAGATTAGGTTTTCCGATATTAATAATTAGTCCTACATAGTTTAAAGCATCAATTGTGATCTTTAGGAAACGTTAAAAGTTTTTGTGCATTGTCTTGGCATCTATCTCTCTTCCAATACATCTTAACCTCCTTGGAGGACTTCAGATGGTGATTCCGGTAAAACCAAGAGCTAAAGGGGGTTAGTCGAACAAAAAAGGGGGGATAGAAAAGTGGGTGAAATGAGTTTGTACAGTGCGAGTGAGAGTGTTAGTATAGTTAAAAGATAAAAACAGTAACTGGCGTTTAAGGTGACGAGTGGAATACCTGGCAAACAGCTGTACTAAACTGTGCCACAGTAGGGAGAACTGGTATGTGGGCTGGTAGGGCGTTCCAGTGATGATTGTGCGGGGGAAAAATGTGTACTTATAGTAGTCCTTTAGAGTCGTGATCTGTCTGTATGCTAGAGAATGATTTCTGTGCATTGCTCTGGTTCTAGCAATGTACTCCACCCCCCCCCGCACACACACACACACACACATACACTATGAATCTATGGCCGATTTTGCCCTGACGATTTGACCTAGGAGAATGTGGTCCGTAAAAATATTGGGTAGGACAACTTGGCAAGGCTAATATAATGTCCTGTGCAAATTGACATTTACATTTTTGGGGTTTGTTTTCAGTAATGCTTCTTGGTTTGTTTGTTTGCTTGATTTAGAGTTTAACGGCACTGTCAACACTATTTTAGGTCATTTTTGAGCCGATCAGTTTACCTATCCACACTTTTCCTGGGCCGGCTTATACGTAAGCGGTTAACTAGTACACTGTACATTATTTCGCCAGAAACTGACAACTGCCTTTCTTGAATCAGCGGAAGGGAGAGAATGACCGTAGAAAAGGTCTCATGATCAATCTCCACGAAAGAATGCTGCCGACCCCGGCAGTTGTCGAACCCGTGCAGACCAGCAGACGCGAATCTGACTTAGCTACCGAGGCCGGCATAATCATTCAGTTACCAATACATGCACATACTTGAATAGTTGCCTTGCCCATCGGGGTTTAAGAAATAGATGGGCTGCACGATGCTTCCACGCAGAGCTGAAACCGACCCACACACGAGTACTGGTAAACTGCTTGGAGGATCTAAGCCTGCCCAAGCAAAGCGATGCGAGTCGAACCGCCCATGCTTATAAACCCTACTGGTTTCATTGGGCGGCAGGGCTTGCGATGTCGTTTCGTCTCAGTGTCGGGTAAAAGTCCCACCAAATTGGAAGGAACGTCTCCAAAATGACATTCCCAGTGTTGACGGGGACGTTAAACCTCAAATCAAACAAACAATATTTGTCTTATATCCGACGACGAACTGCGTACAAAGGGCCTGTTAAGATATCCAATTATATCTGCACCCCCCCCCCCCCCCACACACACACACACACAAACACAAACACACACACACCGGAATATTTGTTTCATATATGTTGTATGGTGACTGATAGCCAAAGGAAGTTATATGAAAAGATACAGCTTCAAAGAAAAACAAATCAATAAAATGTTTGGTCATTCACAAATAAGGTATGTATTTACCATGGCTTTACCCCTACCCCCAGCTGATTTTGACCAAAATTGCAAAATTTGTCACCTTTATGGCTTTCAAAATATAACAGCCAAGCCTTGTCTGTACATATTTTATATTTTGTATACAGATAAAGGTTTGATTTGTTAACATGTGGTGAAAATAAAAAAAAAAATGAAAGGTGGCCTCTGTGGTTATTTTTTCATAAATAAAATTTTGGTCATTGTCAGAAATGTCAACATAAAATTGCCATAACGGAGTTCATAGTAAAGCTAAATATGTTGTTATTACTCATTTTCTTAGTTAGAAACCAAGGAATAATTTGATACCTGTTTCATTTTGATCCTGTAATTTTTCATTTTTCGTATATCTCCATGATAACGCAAGTGGGTGGGGTAACAAGATACGACTCACTTAGTGTACAAACGATGAGCAGTGCTACCTGATATATTAATGCGCCAATTGAAACCGGGTTTCTAAGGGCACTTTCTATTGTCTTTTTCTTTCGAAGGAGTATATTTTTATCACACTTTTCTTACTATTTTCGTCATAATTTATTAACTCAATACAGACACATCAAACGTCAGGTTATTCTGAAAATACTTGAAGACGAAACAACTCGTTTCTGTGTTTGTTTCCATTAACGAAGCCTGTTAGCAAGTGAAACGTCGCATACAAGAACAAGCATACAATTTTCTACCAGAAATACTGCATGGACAAATACATCATTTCTCTAATTCATGATCGCGATGAACCCAATCCATCTATCTCCATAGCAGATGATTATATTGCTAGAACCACAGCAATGCGCATGCCAAGACAATTCACACAAACTTTGGATGATTCCTAAAGGTCACAATTGGTGCTTTAAACTATGTAGAACTATTTATTAATATCGGAAAACCTAATCTGAGATGGAAATTTACTAGTGCTACGACCATACAACAACCATTTCCCCCGGAAAATTTTGTGTCTTATCATACGCGTTGTACCCATTTTCTTGCCCGTGGGCGTTGTATTGGAAATTGAACTAGGATTTTTCACTGTGAGCCTTCTTATTTCAAATTTTCCTTAAATCGTATTGCAACAATCCGAGTTGTCATGTGTATGTCTACAACCAACAAAACAGTGCATGCCATCTTCCCAGAAGAGCGTTTCATGTAAAATAATGAGATTTCGCGGTGGAGTAGCTCTACTGTGTCCGGTTCTCCATTTGACTGAATGTAACTGTCGAATTCGGACCATCGAATATAAATTTGTGAATAATATGTGTCTTCCGTGAAGCTAATATGAGCTGCCGTATTGATTAGCAACCATAACACGAGATCTAGAACAACAACAAACCTGCACATGTGATACCCATTCCGCCATTTTATTTTTTATTCTGAGCGGAAAAATTTCCTTATCCGGTGTGTTTGTTCCTTATCCTGCGCGCTTGCCTTTACCAGTGTGAACTAGTTCAATTCTTCCATGACATTGTGAGCAATATGGATGGGACCATAAACCGTGGCCACAAACAGACTGACTTGATTATCATGGATTTCGCTCAGGCCTTTGACAAGGTACCTCGCAGAAGGCTATTGTATAAATTTGATTACTATGGGATAAGAGGATCCACACATAGGTGGATTAGCTCATGGCTCTCAGGGCGCTCACAACAAGTTGTACTTGATGGCCAAGCGTCTGATCCAGTCCCTGTTTTATCTGGTGTACCCCAAGGTTCGGTCCTTGGACCGGTCCTTTTCTTGGTATTCATTAATGATCTCCCGGATAATACCAGGTCATCTGTCCGTTTGTTTGCTGACGATTGTGTTCTTTATAGGGGTATATATTCTCCTTCTGACTGTCTTATTTTACAAGATGACCTGAATCTACTAGCACAGCGGGAGGTCGATTGGCAGATGAAGTTCAATGTGGCCAAATGTCATTCAATGAGGGTGTCACAACACCCTCCAGACAAACAAATTAAGTTTGACTATTCACTACACCAGCAAATTTTGGAGCAGGTTCAATCCGCCAAATACCTTGGTATCACAATCACTGATGATCTTGATTGGGGTCAACACATTTCAGAAATAACATCAAAAGCAACTAGGACTTTAGGATTTCTTAGACGTAACTTGGCTTTTGCACCTAGGCAGACAAAGGATGTTGCATATAAAACATTGGTTCGCCCTCAAATTGAATATGCATCACCCATTTGGCATCCCTATGTTAAAACTCAGATTCAGCAGGTCGAAAAGGTGCAGATGACAGCTGCTTGATGGACCTGCCGACGATGGCGCAATAGAAGTAGCGTTGGTGACATGCTTAACCAGCTAGAATGGCCGTCCCTAGAGGCCCGTCGTGAGCAGTCCTCTTAAATCTTCTTCTATAAGATACAGTCAGGTACAGTGGCCATTAATAAAGACAAATACTTGACCCCTGCGACAGTTTCAACCCGAACAAGGGCATCAAAAGTAAACAATTCACAATTCCATAGGTACCAGTCCTATAGTGATGCCCTGAAAAATTCCTTTTTCGCTAGAACTATTCCCCAGTGGAATAGTCTTCCCTCTTCTGTGGTGAATGCTAAAACCGCAGAGGAGTTCAAAGCCCGTACAGTGTAAGATTAAGATTCAGAGGTATGGATCGTTGACTGTTTACTGAACACTACGTCATACGGACCATTCCATCGGAAGCCGTTATGTGGGGGTTACCAACTTTTTCCTCGCTTAATTCACAGAATCCTTGCTGTATATTATTCTGATATGAAAGCGTTGCAGGAATACGATGTGGCGGTATTGGTTAGATGCATAAACTTTAACGACCTAGTTACCCAATGGTTTTAGGTTCGAATCTCAAATTTTGAATAAGATTTTTATTTTTCGTTCTTTTTGTTTCCTTAAATATATAGTTTTATGCAGCCTCTGGCAAGAAATGTTCAAGCCTGAGCTTTTGGAACTTTGCAAACGAAATAAACCAGCTCCTCCTTATCGAGTTGACCAGCTTTGAAGAGACAAGGGCACAAAGTTCTGCGGCTTTCACCATACTATCCTGATCTGAATGCCAAAATGATGATATGGGGAATTTTTATATTGGCCAAGGAAATTGTCAGCTTCGCATGACAGATATATAGATGTATAAATAAAGGCTCTGATCGAAGAAGACATTGGAAGCATTGTTGAAAAAGAATGGCCTGTGTGCTTAACACATGTCGAAAAGACTGAACAGGACTATTATTTTGTTTGATTTGACGTTTAACCTCCCCGTCAACACTGTATTGGTCATTTTGGAGACGTTTCCTCCAATTTTGTGGAACTTTTACCCGACATTGAGATGAAATGACATCTCAAGCCCTGTCGCCCAATGAAACCAATAGGGTTTATAAGCATGGACGGGCCGACTCGCACCGCTTTGACTGGGAAGGCTTAGATCCTCTAAGCGGTTTACCAGTACTCGTGTACGGTCGGTTTTAGCTCGACGCGGAAGCATCATGCCCTATTTCTTCAAGCCCAAATGTGCGGGGGTCTGAACAGGACAACTGTAAAACTGACATCGCTGTTGAGCCTGAAATGGAGTGAATCATTAAACACATGGACTCTGTTAGTGACGTTAGAGAGAAGGTACAGGGTAATGAATCTACCGATTGTATAGGCGTGTTTTCGTGATGATGTACATTGTTTCGACCTTGTCTGCTTGCTTGAAAGATACAAACTGTATATGCAAGTGTGTATATTCTGTATATCATTAAGAAAAGCTTATTGTTAAAATACGCCCTTGATATGTGTATTCTATATTTGTTCAGAGTATTCTTTTCATTGTTTTTGTGTCATGATTTTCTACATGATGCTGTTTGTGTATGCATGGTAAATGTGCATCGAATCTAGCGTTTTGCGATGTCGGTCACCGGCCTGCGAAAAGTCGATATGGAAGGGCGGGTGGCCAGTCTTTCAAACCTTTCAAAGTCGTGGGACTGGTCACCTGGCTTCCGTCGTCGACCGTCGTCGGCCTGGACCCGGTGGATGATAGCGAAAAAACTTAATTGACATTGGCACGTACAACCCTTCGCCGACTCTTGCATTTCGTTTTCGGCAAGAGCCGTGAAACGAGGGGAGATAAGTAAGTGCCATACTTACTATCGTATATTAATCGACTTACGTCCCATCAGCCTAAGTCCGTATTCTTGCTAAAAAGCAAGAATGCGCACAGGGTTCGATGGCTGTCTGTCGATTCTTGCCATAGATCGTAAAGCTCAGAAACTTAAGATCATTTAAAAGTAATTTCATGTTAAAGAACAAGTTACTTATAACAGTACCATGATTGATCATGCATGCATATAATGTGTTTATTAAGCTCCGTATCGCCTCGGACTGTAGTTTCTGGGGGCGATGTTTGGTTTCTAGGGTTTTAGAATAGACTCTTTTATTTTAGCGTTCAGTTGCTGAAAGTTTGATATAGTTCCATTGCAAGACTTTTGTCTGCACAACTCTGTGAGAAACTGTCACTGTGTTACGAACCGTTTTCTACTAAATCCGAGCAGTTCACTTAGATCAATCAGATGCTAGATGTGTACAAATTAGTAACCACTGAAAGTGCTGTGAGGTGTCTTGCGAGTTGAGATTGGCGTGCACTGCCGGGTGGCGACTTGCCCGGACCTTCCCGGCTATCTGTCTATTATAACCAGACAATTTTATAACTAGACTTATTCGAAGGACTGGAGTGACTGGGCGGAGTACTGCCTGGCTTGTATGCCGTCCCACTCCCGGGAGACCTCAATGCACTTCAGTAAATACCGACATTGTTATTATAATTCATCCATCGTCATGTTTTCAAATCCATTTGATATTTGATGTGTTTACGTATATATATTTTTTATGTATTCTTTCTATTATTCTTAATTCTATACCACTCTGGAAACTTCCCTTTTCTTCCTTACACGGCATTATCCCAGATTCCTATTGACAGTTATTGTAATAATATGATGACTTTATTGCATTTTATTACTTCCTGCTGCAAACCAGTCCTTTGTGCACATTCTATAAATATTGCTTTTATAATTAACGATGACTGGGGTTGATATTGTAGTTCATAGGCAAAGGATTAGCTTGCACTACAGTAGGCATCAAAAGCTAAAACGTTTAAGCTGTCTGAACACTTTCGAATATTACACATTCCTAAGAATGCTGCTTTTCCGTGCCGGTGACATTGAATTAAACCCTGGGCCAGATTCTGACTCTGATACTGAATGTTCTAGCTTAACAGACGAGACCTGACCTAATTAGAAACAATTTCTCAGTCGTTCATTATAATGTTCAAAGTGCACTACATAAACTCGACCTCATAGAATGTGAATTGCCAAATTTTGACCTAATCTCTATAACTGAAAGCTGGTACACCATAAATATGAATAATTCTGATGTAAGTATAGCGGGTTTCCGTCCACCTTTCCGGAAGGATCGTACTGGTGACGGACACGGTGGTGTGGCAGTATACGTCAAAAATGATATACCATGCATACGTAGGAATGACCTTGAAATTTTAAATATAGAATGTGTCTGGATAGAAGTTCGACTCCATAATAAACGATTACTTGTAGGAACATTTTACCGACCCCCTAATTCTGATCAAACTGTCTTATCAAATATAGAAACTCAATTGACATGGCCATAGATACTGGAATTCCAGATTTAATTATTCTGGGAGATTTTAATTAAGATGTAAACAAACCTAATTCTAATATAAAATACTGTATCTAATCTTTGTCGCCAGTTTAACCTACATCAAATGATTAGTGAACCTACGCATTTTACCGAACGATCATCTTCTCTGATTGACTTGTTTCTGGTCTCTAATTCACAAAATGTTATTTTAAGTGGCGTAGGCGATCCTTTTTTAAATCAGGAAATTCTATACCACTGTCCCGTATTTGGCGTTTTCAAATTTATTAAACCTCACTCGAAAGGTCTAAAAAGACATATTTGGAAATATAAAAACGGTGACCACGAGACTCTAAAACAAAAATTTCGCGATTCTGACTGGGACTCTCTTGTAAATGATGACATAGACATATATTCAGAAAATTTAGCCCAACATATCTTACAATTATCAAGCGAATGCATACCGAATAAATTTGTTAACATACGCCAATCTGATGCGCCATGGATGCATAACGAACTAAGAAAAATGATGAGGAAACGAAAACGGGCATATGACAAAGCAAAACGAACCAAAACAAACGAACACTGGGCGAAATATAAAAAGATCAGAAATGAAACTATTAATTTATTGAGAACTTCTAAGAAAACATACTTTGAAAATCTGGCAAATAAACTTAAATTTAACAACAACCTTAGCAGTAAAGATTGGTGGAAAACATTGAAAACATTTATTGCCACTCAGACTAAATCCTCAATACCCCCTTGAAAGAAAATCATATCATGTATTCTGAAGATCAGGAGAAGGCTAACTTATTAAATTCATTTTTTAAAACACAATCCGACCTTGATGATTCTGGAGCACCTCTACAACACATACCTACAACGAACCAACATTGTATGCCGACGTTGGCAACTACTCAGAGTGAATTCAAGTCTGTGCTCGAAACATTAAAGACCGGAAAAGCAGCTGGACCAGACGATATTAATAATCTTTTTCTAAAAACATGTGCTGCAGAGCTTTCATATCCGTTGTCGTGAATCTATAATATGTCATTTTCAACTAGCAAGGTTCCTAGATCATGGAAAGGGGCTAATGTGACTCCAGTTTTCAAAAAAGATGATCCTGCTGATTGTAAAAACTACAGACCCATTTCATTACTCAGTACGGTAGGAAAGGTAATGGAAAGAATAGTTCATAAACATGTCTCTAATTTCTTTAATGATAATAATGTCATAACTTCCCTACAGTCAGGCTTTGTTCCTGGAGACTCTACGGTAAATCAATTAGTAGATATCTCTGATACCTTTTGCAAACCTCTAGATAATGGTTTGGAAGTAAGGGCAATTTTCTGTGATATTAGCAAGGCATTTGATCGCGTTTGGCACAAAGGTTTACTCCTAAAACTGATGGCTGAAGGTATAACTGATTCCCTTTTAGACTGGTTCAAACACTATTTGAGTGATCGCAAGCAAAGAGTTGTTCTGCCGGGTGGCTTATCCGACTGGGTCATCATAACAGCTGGCGTGCCCCAAGGCTCGATTTTAGGGCCATTATTATTTCTCGTTTATATAAACGATAATGTTCAGGACATAAATTCTGAAATTCGCCTTTTCGCCGATGACACAAGTCTTTATATTATAGTGGATACTCCAGATAATGCATCGCAACAGCTCAATCAAGACCTAGCTAAAATATCGTCATGGGCTGAAAAATGGCTAGTATCATTTAATGCCAGAAAAACCGAATCTATGATATTATCTCGAAAAACTAACCCTTCAATACACCCACCTGTATTTATGAATAATGAACCCATAATAGAGGTTGATAACCATCAACACTTAGGCGTAACAATAGAAACAAATGGTAGTTGGCAAAAACATATTGAACTGATTTCTTCGAAAGCGTGGCAACGTATTTATATTATGAGAAAACTTAAGTTCTTATTAGATAGGAAAGCATTTGAAACTATTTACACAGCATTCTTTAGACCTATTTTAGAATACGCCGATATTGTATGGAGCAATCTTAAAAAATACGACGAAGATGAACTGGAGAAAATACAACTGGAAGCCGCAAGAATTACCACAGGAACAAACAAATTAGTCTCTATCGAAAATCTTTACAAGGAAACGGGATGGGAAACACTTAAGTCAAGACGAAGGCAACATAGATTGATCTTGTTCTATAAAATGGTTAATAACATAAGCCCTCCTTACTTGTCCTCGCTACTCCCCCCTCTTGTTGGTGAAATCTCAAGATATCCATTAAGAAATAGTGGCCAATACCAATTAATTGATGCCAAATCTCAGCTGTATTATAATTCCTTTTTACCGTCAGTAATACATGATTGGAATTCTCTTGACGTCTCTGTCCATTCCTCCCAATCAGTGACAAGTTTTATAAGATGAATTTCAGAACTGAAAATCATTCCTAAATACCATTCACACGGAACTCGTAGGGGCCAAATACTACACACAAGAATTAGAACAAACTGTAGCAGTCTCAATTTTGTCCTATTTCGCAAAAACATAATACACAATAAATTTTGCTCACGTGGTGAAATCGAAAACCCCTGCCACTTCTTTTTTTACTGTCCTAGATACCTAGCACAGAGACAAGTAATGACAGAAAAGATTGCCCAACACTGTCCACTGACTCTTGACACCCTGCTTTACGGTGATCATAGACTAACAAACCAAACCAATACTTTAATATTTGAAGCTGGGCAGCATTACATCTTACATACTAAAAGATTCTAAATACCTCAATCTGGTATATGTGTTCAGAACGAAAAGTATCTCCACCTTAATCAGCAATAATTAAAGCTAAATTTGTCATACACTCTCACTGGTATTCATGCCGTGTGACAAACTGTCTTTCCTGCATTTTGCTTTCGTCTATCTTTTATTATTCTCCGTGTTGATCAACAATAGTCTTTCACATCTTACAACACATATAATCTTTGAATTCATAGGTTATACTAATTGATAGAGAAACTTCGTTTGCACAATTATCACTGCTTTTTCGCATATAAATTGTTTGTACGATCCGTAAGGGAGACAGATTAAAAAAAAAGTCTAAGACTTACTTCTGTATCCCTTTCAAATGTAAGCATTGTAAACAGACATTGTATGTGGTATTATGTGTACCTTATATTTGAATAAAATATTGTTTAAACTTAAACTAATCTACCGAAACCGCCGAAGAATCAAAACTGTTTTTGTAATGCAATTTCGAAATATGTAATTCTGAAATTATAAAATTCAAGTTAATGTGAATCGCCGAAATTTGAAAATAATGGATTACATACTAATATTAAAAAAAAAAACAACGGAAATATATAATACAGAAAAAAAAAAGAAAAAAAGTATAAAAAAAATTACACTTTGCCTTGTCTCTTCCATCCCTCGTCCTTATTACACCGAGGAGTTCAATGATTCTGACCTGTAACTGTAACCACTCGGCTATTTGTTATTCAAGAGCATTTTTGCGTACAGTAAACCTACATTCAAAACCATGCCTACCATCAAATTATTACGTAAGGTTTTTGTTTTTAAGTTTTTAGTTCTTCTCGTCAATTTTTGTCGTATTTTTATTTTACTATCTTTTATAATTCAAACAATGTGTTCTATTGTTGCGCATGGGAATGAGTTTCAGATTTTATTTAAGAAGTTTGCATTCACTGATGACATTGTTATCCCTAGATAACGGTGTCAGATGGACAGGTCCGTGTGACGTAATGTTCAGTTAAACATTCATCGACCTGTACTGTTGCCGGAGGATAAGTTGAAAGTGACGTCAGCGAATGTTTTTGTTGTTAAGCACTGTCCACTGTTACCAATTGGTAACGACGCTTCGGTTACGATAATTATAACGGTACCATATGTCTTGACAACCAATGAAGGGTGTGATAATGATAACGGTACAACCTGTCAAACCATCATGTGATGGTTTACTCTATTACGTCACTGTCAACTTATCTTCCGACAGCAATATGTGTTTTAGTATACCTCTGTTATTGTTATTCAGATTGTGAATAGTTTTAAGGACTCATCTAGTGACTTCTCTTCTTCTTTTTTTTAAAGCCAAATTCATTCTAAATTTAGCTACGCACCCAAATGAGGTTATGGCCAAATTTGACCGACTCAGTATAAGAAGATAGAGATAGATAGAATTTTCAGGTGGCATAAAAATTTAAAGGTAGTAAAACTGACCTGAAAGATGATCCCCGTCCCGGCCGGCCAGGAAAGGCTGCTACAAAATGTAATGTTGCTCCCGACGTGCACATGTTAGTGCAATTTACCAGTGTCTTCAGGTTATACCTAATAGTGCTTCTTCTCTGCCTTTACCGAATAGATTTCGAGACTTGAAAATTGAGCTTCCGTCAAGGGAGAATACTTCGAAGGGTTGACGGCTACGCAATGTGAATGGGATTCATAACGCGCCCGGTAGAACCCCATTGACAGGATTAAATATGCCTTGCGCCCAATAAATCGGACAATAAAAAGATTCACACTTAATTTAAAAAATAAGAAATTTTAAATGATTCTGTATGCTGTAATCGCTGTCTGTTATAGATAACAAAACTGAGCAAAACTCAAGATCCCACTTACATGAACCGCTTTATCGGGATGTACACATTTTACCAGTTTGAGAATATGAGATTTTTTTTCTTTCTCTCTATCTATCTTTCTTTCTTTTTTTTTTTTTACAGATCCCCAACATAACATTCTATTTTCAACAATTATAGCTTGTCTGTTTTCAAAAATGGAGGAATCAAGTGTAAAATAACTAACACAGTAAATTTCGCTTATTATACCACCCCACGCAAACGAGGTTTAAGTGGGGTATACTGTTTTCACGTTGTCCGTCTGTCCGTCCATCCGTCCGTCTACGTTTGTCCGTTCGTCAGAACGTCCGTCCCTCTGTCCGTAACACTTTGGTTTTCCCTGCATATCTTGCTAAATAGTTTACAGATTCTTATCATTTTTGCATAAATGTTGATATTGATGAGATGCTACTGCTACATGAAAATAAAGGTCCTGCGATCAATACTGTTAAAGTTATTCCCCTTTGCAATTTTTGAAAACTTGTCCGTGACACTTTTGATTTTCCTGTATATCTTGCATAATAATTTTAATAACTTTTGGAGTTATGTCCCTAGATAGGTTTTCATTTAACATAGCCATTTTTGAGGTCAAATAATGTTAAAGTTTATAGGGAGTAGGTACCTTGTTACCGCAACTCCTCTCACAGTTTAAGGATGATCATTTTGAAACTTTGTAGGTGTTTTCATATAGGTCTGAAGATGTGCATGTGGTTTTTTTACTCCTAAAATTATTTATTTCACTTTTTTCGTCTTTTTTAACTTAGCCATTCCGTCTGCCCGTCCGTCTGTCCGTAACACTTTGATTTTCCCTGCATATCTTGCTTAATAGTTTACAGAATCTTATCATTTTTGCATAAATGTTGATATTGATGAGATCTGCTGCAACATGAAAATAAAGGTCCTGCGATGAATACTGTTAAAGTTATTCCCCTTTGTAATTCATGAAAACTTGTCCGTAACACTTTTTATTTTCCTGTATATCTTGCTTAGTAATTTTTCATAACTTTTGTATTAATTGTTCTAGATTAATGAAACTTATATCACACTTGGTGCCTGAGGTGAGGAATATGTTGAAGTAAAATATCTATCAAGGACCCATAACTCTTGGAGTTATGTCCCTAGAAAGGTTTTCATTTAACATAGCCATTTTTGAGATCTAATAATGTTAAAGTGTATAGGGAGTAGGTACCTTGTTAGCGCAACTTCTCTCACAGTTTAAGGGTGATCATTTTGAAACTTTGCATGTGTTTTCATATAAGTCTGCAGATGTGCATGTGGTTTTTTCATACTCCTAAAATTATTTCTTTCACTTTTTTTCGTCGTTTTTAACTTAGCCATTTTGTTTAGGTCTAATAATGTTAAAGTGTATAGGGAGTGGGTACCTTGTTAGCGCAACTCCTCTCAGAGTTTTAGGGTGATCGTTTTGAAACTTTGTAGGTGTTTTCATCTAGGTCTGAAGATATGCACGTGGTTTTTTCATACTCCTAAAATAATTTCTTTCACTTTTTTATCTTTTTAACTTAGCCATTTTTTAGTTCTAATATTGTTAAAGTGTATAGGGAATGGGTGCCTTGTTAGCGCAACTCCTCTCACAGTTTTAGGTTGACCCTTTTTAAACGTTGCAGGTGTTTTTTAATCGGTCTGAAGATGTGCATGTGTTTTTTTATACTACTAAAATTGTTTCTTTCACCTTTTCATCTTTTTATAACTTAGCCATTTTTGAGGTCTAATAATGTTAAAGTGTATAGTGAGTGGGTACCTTGTTAGCGTGAAGTTGAACAGATCCTTAAAGCTCATCAAATAGATTTTGTGTTTCAATAATTTTTGGGCCAAGTTGGCGGCTATGAGTTCAAATTCTTTTTAACATGTCTGCTCTTTTTATTATTGACCATTGTCATGCGGGGGTATCTAATAAGCAGTGCTTATTCACGTTTTTCATTAAGACCACATGTGGGACTGTTCTAGACCACTTTTGAACAGTACCAAATGTGATCATTAATTAGAGGACATTGTGTGCAATATAAAGAAAGTAAAACGTAAAGAAAGTATAGCAATAACTTTTAATATGTTGTCAAGAATAAGTCAATGTTATCTGATAATTTTAATGTACAGTCGCAATAACTGGAATATCACGCAAACACGCCTGTATAGTTTTGACTCTCTTGAACCCCACTTTTATATAGCAAAAGTGGGGCTTACAGGCTGTAAACCTTATTTTTCTTATTTCTGCTCTAAAATATAGATTGTGAGTACTCTTTAGAGCCGCCTCGATGAGGCGGTACTAACGTGTACCAACAATCTATATTTTGAGCAGAAATAAGAAAACTATCACAATTTTTCATCTTAAAATTTTCGCTTTTCGGCGGTAGAATTTACAATGTGTTTGTATAGGCGTGTTTTTGTAATATCTATTTGTTTGAGACAGGAGTAGTTCGTACTATTGAGGTTTAATCTTAGTGTCAGGCCAGGGGACATAATCGGGTTAAACTTTACTTCAGGGTGTCTTTTCGATCTATAAAATAGTTATATTGTGTATACTCATTCGAATTGTTTGTTTGTTTGATTTGAGGTTTAACGTCCCCGTCAATACTGCAAAGGTCATTTTGGAGACGTTACTTTCAATTTTATGGGACTTTTACCCGATATTGATATAAAATGACATTTCAAGCCCTGCCGCCCAATGAAACCAATAGTGTTTATAAGCATGGACGGGCCGACTCGCACTGCTTTGCCTGTGCAGGCTTAGATCCTCTAAGCGGTTTACCAGTACTCCTGGTGTATGAATGACAGTTGACGTGTCACCAGTAACAATTCTGATTCTGACTCGTGTGCGGGTCGGTGACAGCTCTACGTGTAAGCATCATGCAGCCCATCTATTTCTTTAAGCCTCGATGGGCGGGGGCCATCGAATTTTTCATCGATGCGATTTTAATAAGTACACACAACATATTTTTCGAGATAAAATCAGAAAAAAACCTCCCTAAATTATCCTTAACCCATTGTATGCTGGAAATCCCTAAAGGGGTACTTTGGCAAATAGTGCAAGGCCAGCTCAGACGCCACAGAACGCGGCGTCTGATCAGGGCCTGCACTATTTGCTAACAGAATGTTCTGTCAAAATAGAATAAAACGGAAAAAATAGGCCTGACACCCTTTTTATGACAAAAGGATGTGTCCAACACGTAGCAATGGAAGAGTCTACTAGCATACAATGGGTTAAAGTATGGATTTCTGATGCTATTGGAATAATTATCCAGGCCATCACAAAAACAAGCCTATATATAATTTTGACCCCACCCCCTGTACCCACTTTTATATAGTAAAACTGGAGTTTACAGTGGTAAAACTCATTTTTCTTAGTTCTGTTTCAAAATATAGATTGTGGGTAATCATTAGAACCGCCTCGGTGTGTCAGTTCTATCGAGTACCAACAATCAATATTTTGAGCAGAAATACGAAGAACAAAAAGCCCATGGGCCACTATGCCCACCAGAGCTCAGGGAGCACTGCCCACTGGCAGCCATGTATTTAATTAACCATGGAAGCCCTGCGCCCAAAGACGCTGCAGATAAAATTTGGAGCCAATCAGCCAAGTGGCTTCAGAGGTCTGATGTCTCTTGAATGTGTTGTGCAAGACAACAGACGACAATTGAAAACCATCTGTGGCAACCAATTAGCCTTAAAATCATACGGCAAGTAGAACATTGTTTAAGGAACATTTCTATGAAAGTTTTTAAAATATCTTTAAAGGTATTAAAGTCATTTTTCAATGTTCTCCTTTATAAGTCTATGGAAACTCTTAATTTCCCAAGGAGCAAAATTTCATAAAAAAAAAAAAAAAAGGTTAAGGCAAAATTGGTGAATATTTCCATAAAGCCTCAGCCTCATAGAGCATATGGTTTATGAGGAGTTGATTGTTTAAAAAAAAAATCTTTTTTTTTTCTATTATTTTTTATTTTTGTTTCCAATGGCAACCAATAAAAATGAGCAGTAGGCCTAAAATCATATGATAGAAACAAGAATATAATATTTATATGAACGGTTTGCCAAAATATCTACTAAGGCTTGGCAGTAAATGCAAATTTTCAATTTTCCCCATTACAAATCTATAGAAACTCAAAGACGACATAGCAACCAAACTAAAGAGCCGAATTTCATAAAAAAAAACAAACAAACAAAAAAACATAAAACCTGTTCAGGCAAATATGGTGAATATTTGCATAAAGTCTCATCCTCATCGAGCATATGGATTTTCGAGAAGACTATTTTATGTGTTGTTTTTATTCTATTTTAGGGCGCATTTTGGTTTCCATGGCAACCAATAAAAGTGACCACTTGGCCTAAAATCATACGGCAGAGAGATGATTACTTAAAATATTTCTAGGAAAATTTTGTCAAAAAATATGTGGAAAGGCGTAGCAGTAAACTCCATTTTTCAATTTTCCCAACTATAAGTCAATGGCAACTCAAAGTTGCCATAGCAACCCAACTAAAGAGCCGAATTCCATAAAAAAAAATCATAAAACCTGTAAAGGCAAATATGGTGAATATTTCTATAAAGACTCAGCCTCATAGAGCATACGGTTTCTGAGGAGATATTTTTTCAAGTTTTTTTTTATTTTATTTTTTTATTTTTGCTTTCATGGCAACCGGTGAAAATGAGCAATATGCCTAAAATCATATGACAGGTGGTAGATTGCTTGAGGAACATTCCCACGAAAGTTGTGTAAAAATATCTGCAAAGGTTTGGCAGTTAATGCCATTTTTCAATTTTCCCCACTATAAGTCTATTATGAAAAATCTAAGTTGCCATAGCAACGAAACTAAAGAGCCGAATTTCATAAAAAAAAATACTTGAAAGCCAGATATGATGAATTTTTCATTAGGTCTCTGCCTCCTAGAGCATATTGTTTCTGAAGAGATGATATTTTTAAGTATTTTTTTCTATTTTTTTTTTTTTTCATTTTGGTTTCCATCGCAACTAATAAAATTGAGCAGTAGGTCTAAAATCATATGGCAGATAGTAGATTGCCTAAGGGACATTTTCTATGAAAGTTTTGTCAAAATGCCTGCAGAGGCTTGGCAGTAAATGCCATTTTTTTAATTTTCCCCATTATAAGTATATGGTGAATCTCAGTTTCCATAGCAACAAAACTAATGAGCCGATATATATATATATATATATATATATATATATATATATATATATATATATATATATATATATATATATATATATATATATATATATATATATATATATGAAAACTAACAAAAATGTCCCGAAACAAGATAATTATATGTAAAAAGTAAACAACATTAGCACATGGACTGTTTAATAGTATCTTTATTATTGCCAACCGGTTTCAGATCTTCAGGACAATAATGGCGTCAAACTATGCGCTGTTTCTAAGCTTAGAAACAGCGCATAGTTTGACGCCATTATTGTCCTGAAGATCTGAAACCGGTTGGCAATAATAAAGATACTATTAAACAGTCCATGTGCTAATGTTGTTTACTTTTTACATATATATATATATATATATATATATATATATATATATATATATATATATATATATATATATATATATAGTTTTCTTAGACATTGTGTATGGGTCATTTAGTCTGATATACACCCGCACTGTGGGCATCCGGGACGGTTTATGGGACATTTGTATATGTCCCACAAACCATGTCCAAAAAATGCCTGGAAACCAGTCGTAAATCATGAGAAAATACTTATTTGAGAAAATGTCCCATAGTGTGGAACAGCCCAATATCCCACAGTGTCGTTGCTATTTTTAGAATAACCAACTTGACACCGTTAATTTTTTCTCTTCTGCTCGTTCTACAAATGACCCACAAAGCGTTAGTTTCTACATGGATGATGCATTATGGGCAAGTAAAATGGCGGAACTTACGGCCGAACTTACCCGCAGGGGAAACGCAGTAAGTTTCTTTTTTATTGAAAAGCACAACAACAAAATTACAACCTCATAGACATAGAAAATGCATTTGCAGAGTGTTTTTTATGCCTGTGTGATATGAACAGCCGTGTCACGTTTTTGTTTTCAATCTTACTCTGGATACATTGAGTGCGGCGAACAGGTCTGAGAGTGAGAAAGTACTGGATTTGCAGACAGTCTTTAACCAAGTGTCATACTGCAATAGATTACTCGTAGGTGTACATTACATAACTCCATATTTTGCGTGATGAAAGCATACAGTAGGCCTAATAATGAATTTTTATTTCCGACCATTAAAACTGGAAACGGGTCAACTCGGCACCAGGTCCAGTTGACCCAGGCCGACTTGACTCAGGTACAATGGCCAAATACTGAGGTAGTGGCCAAATGTAGCCGACTCAGTAGATAGGTAGATGAATCCGGGTCGTTTCAGCCTAAATTTGGACCTGGGTTGTTTCGGCGGTAAAAAGACGTTTCGCCCCCAAGACGTTTCCCCCCTGGTCGTTTCGCCTCCTTTTTTGGACCCTAGTCGTTTCGCCCCCAAACCCTAGTCGTTTCGCCCCCATTTTTTTTCCTATTTTTATATATAAAAGATTGATATATGAGACTGAGAGAAAGAAAGAGAGATAGAAGAACATGTTCTTATAATGGGAATGATAATTAGGAATTATGATAAGTATTGGCTGTTTTGTTCACTGTCGTTAATCACATTGTTTATTTGGTTTGTAATATTAATCACGCAATTAATGCGATTAATGATGAGATGTGAAAACACGCGCTCTGTGCAAAGTTAAATGTCTTTAATTATCGCTTAAGCAACTATACCAGTTTTGTTTTAAATTGGTCGGTTGGTTCATTAACAGAGTATGCAAACAAAGATTAATGGCGAGTTGTTAAAAAATTATTTGTCTTTAATTATCTCATTTTTCAATTTAAATTGGTCGGCTGTTTCTTGAAGAGTGTCGACAAGCAACGGTTGAAAAGGTAAATTTTTCATAATTGGTGTATCTTTTATTTAAAGAAAATCTTTCATAGGCCGCCGATAGGGATATATAAGCTTCGCCAAAACATCCAAACATCATTCATCTTCGTCAAAACTATCTGGGTAATTTTGATTTGACGATTCGCACACATTGTGGGCTCACTTGAATATTGTCGCAAATGTCGTCTACGCAACGGCGCATCAACGAGTTGCATAAAATAGACGTTGTGTGCTCACTACGTCTATTTCATGCAACTCGTTGATGCGACGTTGCGTAGACGATGCATTATCGACAATGCAATGTTGAATATTGCCGCACCTGCAGCTTCAACGACTGGTCAGCTACATTGACAGACAGTGGATGCGCCACACGATCTTTGATGTCCCGTTCTGGTGTATCTTCGGAAGTAACATCCGTACAAACGACGTAGACGGTAAATAAAATTGCATCCAGTCTTTCACAATGTTTTCTTTCATACCATTTCACTCGTAGAACAGGAAAACAAATGTATATAAAAAAAAAATCCTATATTAAGACCACCTTTGGGACTGTTCAAAAGTGGTCTTTAAGACCACCTTTGAACTGTCAAAATTGGTCTTTAAGACCACTTTTTAACAGTCCAAAGGTGGTCTCAGACCAGAGGACACTAAATGCAGTAAACACAGGGAAAGAATAACTGCAACCTCCTGTAGACAGTAAAATTCCTATATTAAGACCAACTTTGGGACTGCTTTCGTGCGAAACACTTTAAGACTTTTAAACAGTCCCAAAGATGGTCTCTGACCAGAGGACACCAAATGCAGAAAACACGGGGAAAGAATAACTACAAGCTCCTAAATAAGTTTTATTTAACCCTTTACCACTCCGATACGTGTTTTTACGTGTCTGCACCCCCCCCCCCCCCCCCCATTTTAAGCCCTAGAAGCACCTAAAATCTGCATTTCTACCCCTGGATAGTTATGTTTGCTTTAGGATTTGTTGGGCAAAAAAGTGACCTGTTTTTTCGCGCGCCTCCCCACTAAAAATATTCCGGGGGGATTGAAGGGGGGCGTTGCCCCCCTCACATCCCGAAAAATTTTGGGTGTATGGCCCAACCGGCCGCTAAAATTTATATCTGAGGGTGTCTGGGGTCAAATATGCCTGAAAATTGATGCTGATAAAACATGCTGCAAACAGTGAAAATGGCCAGTGCAAAACACCTTAATTGTTGCCTTGACAGCTGTGTGAAGATTAAAATGTGGTCTAAAATTCATGTGAAAACACACTTTTGGCCAACTTTGAGATGCCCCCTTTTTACCATGACAACAATGATCAAGTCATGAAATGTTGCATTTGAAAGGCTACTGCCCAATAAACATTCATACCGAGTTTGGTGTAAAACAGATCATCCATTATGAAACAATGGCTAGTTGAAGTTGCTGTCAGGTGCAACACTGTGAAAATCAGCGAAATTCACAAAATCCCTGAGTGGTAAAGGGTTAAAGCAGAAATAGACTTAATTTTAGGTGGTCTTAAAAGCCGAATTTTATTGTTTGTATCTATAATCCAATGAATGCTTAAAAACAAGTTTAACATACTATGTACAGAATGAAATTTAGACATGTATAATAAATATATCATATATGAGGCTTGTCCGGGAATGCTTCAGCTATCCAATTTTTGTGTTACTAATGTATCAGGTTGGCATCATCGTTTGAATAACAGGGCGGGCCACAAAGGACTGTCATTTTATAAGTTGGTGCCTTTGCTGAGGAAAGAAGCTGAACAAGTGACAGTTGAAGTTCGTCTCGTGGCCAATGGACAGGGCGGGAGAGACACGCATCCAACATACCGCATACTGGATGAAACAATCAATGAGCTGCGGAACAACTATTCTGCGGGAGAGATTTCAACAGCAAGGCTACTTATCTATCTATCTATCTCTATATAATCCTCAACCCTCTTCCGAGTGTTATTAGGATGGCTGCGCATGGTGTGTTAGTAAGAGAAGTAAAAGTGTGATAGTGCAGAGTTAAAAGAATAAAAGAAAGGTGAGCATAGATGAAAGATTTTGGGTGTTAGTAAGGAGAGTTTAAAAGCAGGATAAAAACAGTATTACCTTAAGGGAGCCTGTGGTTTATCGAACTGACCCTTAACTTGAAAGAGTCAAGATCAGAAACCAGGACGAGATCAGCTGGTAGCCTGTTCCAAAGAACAACCAACATAGGGAAAAATGAATAATAATAATACGAGACAGAGGTGTGTATCTGCCTGTAAGCCAGAGAGTGGTGACGCGTGTTTGTCGTTAGGCGTTCGAACTGTGACGGAACTGGTATAGCGACCAAACAGTAAACGATTTTATAAAACATTGTAAGGCGCGTATCATAGCGTCTGAGCTCAAGTGACCGCCATCCAAGCTCACCCATCATGTCTGTAACACTGCTGTAGGGGGAGAAATCATTTGTGACCCAACGGGCTGCCCTACGCTGCAACATTTCAATCTTGTTGATATTTTCTTTTGTATAGGGGCTCCAAACGGTCGAGGCATATTCTACCTGTGGCCTAACCAAGGTGTTATATGCCAACGTTTTTATTTCCTGACTTTTTGTTTTAACATTTCTTTTGACGAAGCCGAGGGTCCTGTTTGCACTGGCTGTAATATTTGATATGTGTGAACCAGTGCTTCAGCTGAAGTGCACGACCCGCCGGATGCTTTAGCTTTATGAGTGTTACCATATATGGGTATGGCGGCCCTTTTGGTCATGTGACCTGGACCTAAAACGGTTCCCCAAATAAATGCGCCTTATGGTAAGGAGCAAAAATATATCTTATACTTTAGTACTGTATTCTGAATCGTTTGCAGGATAAAATGCATTCTCACTTTTCCAATACAAAAGCATATGTGTCAAAGTTTGACCTAGGCACAAAGAAGGTCAAGGTCAAACCAGGGTCACCATTTTACAATTTATGATGGGCCTACGTCCCAGATGCTATTTATCAAGTTTCGTGGAAATCTGCCCAGTGGTTCTGGAGAAGACTATTTTTGAAGGGTTTTTACCATATATGGCTTGGCGGCCATTTTGGTCATGTGACCTGGACCCCATGAGCAAATTTTGGTTTCCCCCATCCCATAGAGGCTCCATATGAAATTTGACTTCAATCGGCCCAACGGTTTCCGAGGAGAAGCAGTTCGAAAATTTTCACATTTTTCGCCTCGGCGAGGCTATACTAAATGGAATGTAAGATTTCGCAAGTTCATTGGTTAGATCTCTGATATCTATCAGTATGCCAAAAATTGTTTAAATATTCCAAGCGGTTCAGTCACTATCACCAAATTTCACAAAAGGGTTACGGACGGACAGACAGACAGACCATATATGGCTTGGCGGCCATTTTGGTCATGTGACCTTGACCTCATGAGCAAATTTTGGTTTCCCCCATCCCATAGAGGCTACTTATGAAATTTGACTTCAATCGGCCCAACGATTTCCGAGGAGAAGCAGTTCGAAAATTTTCACATTTTTCGCCTCGGCGAAGCTATACTAAATGGAATGTAAGATTTCGCAAGTTCATTGGTTAGATCTCATTGATATCTATCAGTATGCCAAAAATTGTTTAAATATTTCAAGCGGTTAAGTCACTATCACCAATTTTCACAAACGGGTTACGGACGGACAGACAGACTGACAGAATGACACGGTGATTTTAGGGCACTCTTAGAAATCAACCGACTTCAGTCGGTCGCTTTTTCTGCGGGTCGTGCAATTCCAGCTAAGGTCTTTGCTGATGGTCACCCCAAGGTACTTGGCTGAGTCCACATTTTCCAGTTCCTGACCATGCATGAAGTATTGGGTCTTAATTGGCGTTTTAGATCTGGAGACATGGAGTACCTGACACTTGCTGGGATTAAACTCCATGTCCCAGGTTCGCTCCCAATGCTGAAGTTTTTCAAGGTCAGACTGTAGAACTTGTGCATCTGCTGGGCTGGACACAGCCAAGTAAGCCGCGGTATCATCAGCAAAGAGCCTAACTTGTGACTGAATATTATCCGGTAGGTCATTTATGTACAGTAGAAAGAGGAGCGGGCCCAGCACTGACCCCTGGGGCACCCCAGAGGTGACCGGTACCTCATTTGAAAACTCCCCAGCTAGTACAACAGTTTGGGAACGTCCAGTTAAGAAGGATTCAATCCATTTTAATGTTTTTCCGGTTATGCCAAAATTTAAAAGTTTATACAATAATTTTAGATGGTTAACTTTGTCAAAGGCTTTACTGAAGTCCAAAAGTACTAAGTCGGTTTGTTTGCCCAAAGTCAGCTGCCTTGCAAGATCTTCCACAAGCTGAATAAGCTGAGTTTCGCAGGAGCGTTTTTCACGAAACCCATGTTGCAATTCGTAAAGAACATTGTGCTGAGCCAAATGTTTGGAAATATTGGAAGCAATTATATGCTCCATCCCTTGCATACTATGCATGTCAAGGAGATTGGCCTATAATTGGCAGGGTCAGTTTTATCACCCTTTTTAAAAAGGGGACAAACTTGAGCTTTTGTCCAATCTGCAGGTAGTTGACCAGTTTCTAGAGATTTTTCAAACAGCAGGCAGATAACAGGAGCAATTTCTACCCTCAGTTCTTTTAAAACAAGTGGTTTGATTGAATCAGGCCCTGCAGCCTTATCCGGTTTAAGGTTAGCCAAAAGTTTCAGAACACCATTTAGATCAATATTGATTTCCGGCATGGAAGGGCACTGAGGTTGTAAATTTTCTGGTAAATTTTCTTGAAACAGATTTAGAATTGTCTGTGTACATAACTGCCCTAGCCTGAGTGGGGATAAGCGAGTAAAAACAGATTGGAACTGGCGATTCAAAAGGTTTGCCTTCACAGTATTCTCACTATGGAGTGTTCCATCTGTATTGTCTTTCAGTGTAGATATGCCCCTTAGAGGATGCAGCCGACTGTATGGACCGACAAACGAAACCAGAGATGTTCCTGTGACCAGTCATGATGCAGTGTGAAATAAATGTACAACTAATGAAACGAATGAATGAAAGAAATAAAAAAAGGAAAAATGTAAAAAAAAAAGATAATAGAACAAAAAAAAAATAAGAATTAAAAAAAATAAATAAAATAAAGAATTAAAAAAAGTGGCCGGTAAATGGTTACACTAAAATTTTGAAGCAACAGGAACATGCCTCAATAATTTCGTGTAACAAGACCTAGTCACACCGCCCCGAGTGGCCACTTTTAAGGCCCGGTGCCGGCCGGTAACTAAGGATAAGTTATCCTTAGGCTGACGCGACAGAATCAGATGATGCTACTTAAATATTTGCCTCTTAACAATGCTAATAAAAGTGAAAATTAGTCTATTACATTGAGAAGTGGGCGAAATGACTAGGTGGGCGAAACGACTAGGGGGGAAACGACCAGTGGGGAAACGTCTTGGGGGCGAAACGACTAGGGGAGGAACTGGTTTGGGGGCGAAACGTCCCGGATTCGTTTCGGCCCGTTTCGGTGTGAACCTGGGTTGTTTCGGCCCTGGGTTGTTTCGACCCAATTTTATTAGCATTTTTTCTGTATAAAATATTATTAGTTAAATTTGGAATATTATTTAAAGGCCCTGTCACATTAGCCATGGTTATGATAGCCCAAATAAATTGTTTTAATTATTTTAATTTATTCAGCAGGATAACGGTTTAAGGACTAAAACTATATACTTTTCTTTCAACAATGATTGAATTTGATAACAGCTAGAATCAACAGGCAAAATCACAAACAAACATGCCTTTATCGCCCCCCGCCCATCTGGGCTTGAAGAAATAGATGGGCTGCATGATGCTTTCATGCAGAGCTGAAACAGACCACACACGAATACTAGTAAACCGCTTAGAGGATCTAAGCCTGCCCAGGCAGAGCGTTGCGAGTTGGCCAGCCTATGTTTATAAATCCTATTGGTTTCAATGGGCGACAGGGCTTGAGATGTCATTTCATCTCAATTGCGGGTAAAAGTCTGGCAAAATTGGAAGCAATGTCTCCAAAATGACCTATATACAGTGTTGACGGGGACGGTAAACCTCAAATCAAACAAACAAATCACCCTCGCCCATCAGGGCCTGGAGAATAGATTGGGCTGCATGATGCTTCCACGCAGGGTTGAAACCGATTGCACATGAGTACACATAAATAAAGAATCCAAAAAATGAATAAATAAAAATTATATTAAATAATGATTAAAATACCTGTTCCACAAAAGCAATGCTGCCACCGGTCACATACGTCACACGTAATGGCCTGGCATCGGCTATTTACTTCCTTGTCACATGAGATGCACAATTCAGTCATTTTGAAATTTACTTCAACAATCGTTAAAAGCGATTCCAAAGATAAGTCATTAAGTGATGAGGTGGTGTCTTGGAGCACCTTATATACATTGGTTGCCGACATTTAATCAAATTTTAAAGCATATCAGTCCTAACATATTTGTTTTTTTTATTATTTTTTTTATTTATTTATTTATTTTGTTTGTAAATTTACAAAACCGCTATTTCCCGACAAACTCAAAAGGCTACTAATTAAGGAAGCTTGCATTTAACATGTGTTTTCAAACTTGTTATGTTAACGCCACATAGTTGATCACTTATAAATTAAAATAAGGGGATTAGCTAACTCCATCAAAAGTGATTCACGGGTGATTGATTAACGGACCATTTAAAGCATCGCAAAAAAAAACTAATTGCATTTGAGTGCTTTAAAAACCTCCAACGTCTCCAGCGGAATGACAGGGCATTATGATCAGACAGATCTGCAATGTCAATTTAAGCCACAGGACACTGTCACCATCAGGTCCAGTGAGTTACTTGAGTGTCTTGGCATTGAGGACCTGGACCTCATCCTGAAAGAGAGAAGGCTCCACTGGTATGGACATGTGGAGTGCTGTCAAGACTGCCTGTGACATACAGGTAGGTGGAAAGCGGCAGCCTGGAAGGCCCAAGATGACCTGGAAGCAGCTGACAGAAAGAGATTGAAGAGAAAGGAAGCTCCCTGCTATCGATCCTTATTATAGACAGGCCTGGAGATCTGGTGTAAGATCTGCAAGCGTGCAAAGCCAGCTACCTGGAAGGGGGCCACTAAATGTGGACGTTGCCCCTGTACCTGCACGTTAATCAAAAATCCGTTGATGATGATGAAAAATCCTAAAAACAATACGGATCTTGATGACTTGCAGTTGTACTCCTAAGATTTTAACAAATTTGTTTTGCAATCCAGCAATGAGTCCAAAAGGTGCAGATGGAATAGCAAACAGTGTAGGCCCTGTGTCAGAAGCAGTCTGATCTGGGACTGCATTGTTTGCTGAAGCCTATCTCTCCCAATACATAGGATCATTACGGTAACTGCTCGTCTCATCATGTTTCGGATACATTGAAAGAGTCATTCCCTATATGTGTGCCCTGCTAACAAGATAATTTCCCCCAATTAATATTTCTTTGTATCTGTTGAACTGATTGGTTAAATAAATACATGTATGCTTGACAACAAATTTAATTTGAACATGTTGAATGATCTATCACTATTTAATAACAAGGTCAACATCGCACATACATTTTCAGATTTTAATAATGAAAATTATGATATACAGATAGAAATAATAACATTGACAATTAAAGAATAAAATAATAATAATAATTTCAACTGTGACACCGTGCCTGGACAAAGCTTTTGTACAACAAACTACTGCATCAGGGTCAATTATAGTTATGTCCTTGACAGAAATTAAGTGAAAAAAAAATGGCGACAAACTGGTAGGTGATAAGAATACAGTTAGATTAAATTAGAAAATATTTTCATTACATCATAAAGGGGTAATATAATTTGGAATGCAATTTCACTGCATACCCTATGGAATATGAGAGACATAAATTCACTACCGGACGGCGAGCCATTCCTACATGGGTTGGCTAGCCCTCTGGTACCGGAAGAGCAGGTTCCTTGACTGGTCGTCCAGTCTTCGACGGGCAGACTCATTCTAAGACTGGTCGTCCAGTACCGGACGGCTAGCCACTGCCATCTATCTGTCTATGTTTGTTTTGTTTGAATAAATGTTAAGCTTTCCCATTGACACTATTTCGGTTATTTTGGAGACGTTACTTCCAATTTTGTGGGACTTTTACCCGACACTGAGATGAAATTACATCTCTAGCCCAGTGGCATCATGAAACCAAGAAGGAATTACCCATTGGAGGGTCTGACTCGCACCACTTTGCCTGGGCAGGCTTAGTCCTAAACGAATGTTTTTTTTTTGGTACTCACGTGTTATTTTTTTGTTTGTTTGGTTTTACAGTCCTTTCAAGATTGTTGCACTCATATCAAGCTGATCATTAATCAGAGTTTTCACTGAGTTGTTTGGTAAATATTGCAATATCTGCTGACGAAACACATATCTTGAAGCAGTTTGACGATACGATTACAATACAGCAAACATAGTAATTTGATGGCGATGAGGTGAAAACTTTTGCTGGTTTTGCTTAAATTTGTGACTTAAAAATAAGTTTCTATTTTCACTTTTATCAGCTTACCTGTCACATAGTGACGGGGTGAGCTTTTGGAATCACTTTTCGTCCGCCGTGCGTCCGTCCGTGTGTCCGTCCCTGCGTGCGTGCGTAAACTTCTTCTTCAAGTGACATCTCTTCCTAAACCACTGATCAGATTTTGACCAAATTTCACAAGAATGATGCTTAGGTTGTCCCCTTTCAAAGTTGTTCAAATGGTTCCGGTCCATTGCACATCTACATTAGGTCACAGGAGCCAAAAATAGATTTTTTTCACCGGAAACCTAAAAAATTTTCTTCTCTGAAACCGCAAGGCCCAGGTCTTTGATATTTGGTATGAAGCTTCATCTAGTGGACCCCTACCAAGATTGTTCAAATTATAGTGCTGCGGCCAAAAATGCGCCCGCCCCAGGGCCCTTTGGTTTTTACATGGGCTTATATAGGGAAAATCTTTAAAAATCTTCTTCTCTGAAACCGCAAGGCCCAGGTCTTTGATATTTGGTATGAAGCTGCATCTGGTGGACCCCTACCAAGATTGTTCAAATTATAGTGCTGGGGCCACAAATGCCCCAGCCCCCGGGCCCTTTGGTTTTACAAAGGATAATATAGGGACAACCTTTAAAAATCTTCTTCTCTGAAACTGCAAGGCCCAGGTCTTTGATATTTGGTATGAAGCTTCATCTAGTGGACCCCTACCAAGATTGTTCAAATTATAGTCCTGGGCCAAAAATGCCCCAGCCCCGGGACCCTTTGGCTTTACATCGGCTTATATAGGGAAAATCTTTAAAAAATCTTCTTCTGAAACCACAAGGCGTCTTTGATATTTGGTATGAAGCTTCATCTAGTGGACCCCTACCAAGATTGTTCAAATTGTAGTGCTGGGGCAAAAATGCCCCCGCTCAAGGGCCCTTTAGTTTTACATAGACTTATAAAGGGAAATCTTTAAAAATCATCTTCTCTGAAACCACAAGGCCTAGGTCTTTGATATTTGGTGTGAAGCTACATCTAGTGGACCTTTACAGGGCTTTAGATAATTTTTTTTCAAAAGAGTACAGTACTCGTCCTTTTTAAAAAAAAGGAGTAACAAGAAATTTTTAAAGAGTACTGAAAAATAAATCAAAAAACTTTATTTTGCAGCCTCGACACAATGTTTTTATGGACTGATTTGTGGCCAGGTGTACTGTTTGTTTTCTTATATATACACATATTCAATATCTGTGTCTATTAGAAAACAAGCAGTATGCCTGGCCACAAATCAGACTAAACAATGCCATATTGAAATCTCTTCTGAGCAGTTTGTTGACGGAGAAATCTAACTTTTGGGGTTCAGTTCTCTTGGCGGATAGCAGGACTTCAATGGCTGATTATTGTGGCCAAAGAGTTTCTAAAAAATTAGAATATCAGCTTCACTTTATTGTCCTAGATATGGAATGAAACTCATATTCTTTAAAACTTTTATAATCCCTTTTCAAAACCATATTCTCAATTTCATCATAAATTGTCCATGGATATTTATTTTCTTCCACCCTTCGATCGTGGGACCCATCGTGTTTCCTTACAGGCAATGTTATAATCGGAACCAGTTACTGGGTCAAAAATCTGTCAGGACCTTTTTCACAAAAAGAGACGGACTCCTGGTCGGCTGTAAAGAACTTAAGGATTGCAGTGCTCCAGCTAGGATTTTAGGGCAGAGGGGCGCTGGGCTGGGTAGGGCAGGAGTTAAATGGGCACCATTTTTTGGTTTATGAGATGCCATCAAAATCATTATGATCAAGTGGCTTCTCACACGTTAGTGAAGCTAATGGTACTGAAGTCTCTATTGGAATTATATACTTTTTTATTATATACCTACAAGAAATACTGCTGTCTACTATCAGTTTTCCGACACAAAAATACAGAATCCCGTATCACGCACTCGCGTTTTCCGATTCCGTATCACACTCCTGCAAACCCTGAGTCCCGGCATTTGTTGCGACGTTAGAAAACAGCCATCGATAACGCGGAACCAAACGTTCGAAATGATGACGTCACTTACACACAGAATGTAACGTCAAAGTTTCCCGCCAATTTACGTTGACAAAAGACTTTATTAAAAGCGAAAAAGGTATATAATAAACGTATTATCACTAAAATAACTTGATCTGTCGCACAGTATCACGTCTCTTGGATGTTTCCAGATCTTACGCATCACACTCGACGCTGCGCGTCTCGTGTGATACGCTGATCTGGAAACATCCACTCGACGTGATACAATGCGTCAGATCAAGTTACTGTAGTAATAATATGTATATATTTACATGCATTTCACAAGTGAGTGGTGTACTGGGTCTAAGCAATAGCCACGTTTATTATTTAAAAAAACATTTGAAAATTTAACTTATAGGTATCTTTTAATATAGAATTATAATATTTGAATAAAAAATAATTTGTTTGATTCATCTGAAAGCGTGTTATTAAAGCAATACAAAAAATAACCGATGACTGAATAAGTAATCTGTTCAAGGGAGACTACTCAATGATTATCCATGTCATTAAATTTTGACGTTTCAGAACTCAGGCTGAACGTGCGTCTTCACTGGTTGCCAATGATCTGCAAAGACTCTGATCAGCTTGATCAGTCTGCCACAGTATTACAAGTAAACAGTGTGTATACCGAGCTGCGTCGCACAACACCTTGCAAAGACCCAGATCAACATGCGCAACCCGGGAAACATTTTTTCTCACCTATCTCTGAGTAGCACTGCAAAAGGCTCTTGGGGTCAACGAAGACTGAGCAGTTTGCAATGATGCGCAGGCTACTCAGAGTCTTCACTGGTCGCACGATACTCGAAGACTTAGACCAGCACGCGCAACCACTATGTAAGTCAGAACAACATGCGCAACAACTACGCAAGTCCGTTTGGATAACCCAGCTTGTAAAATCAGCGATGCGCAGACTGATGCGCGTCGATACTGTTGAGCAATGGCCTGCTCATCCAATCAATACGGCTAATGAAGGCTTGCGCGAATGCGCTGACTGATCCGAGACTTTACTGCTCGCTCGTCTTACTGTAGTTCAGATTACTTCGGTTTACGCCCACCTGATTAACGATCGGATCGGCTCTATATGGGTTATAATCTTGAAAGGACCGTAACCCCAACCCCAATAAAACTTGATTCCCTTGAAATAATTTATGAATGCATAATTTTCCCGTGTGAGAATTTCCGGCCTTTTATTACCCACATCATTTATTTCACGTGCGTTCCAAATACGCTCTCAAAAAATATTAAATGCGTAATGCTAATTTGTTTTTCGTACCTGATACGCAGCAGATTTGAAAAAAAGCAGTATCCTCCCAATTATTTTCGTAATTTACGCGGTACGCAGCCTTATCTAAAGCCCTGGGCCCTTCACCAAGATTGTTCAAATTATAGCCTGAGAACAAATATGCCTCGTCTCAGGCCCTTTGGTTTTACACAGACTTATATTGGGAAAATATTTAAAAATCTTCTTCTCTGAAACCGCAAGGCCCAGGTCTTTGAAATTTGGTATGACTCTTCATCTAGTGGATCCCTACCAAGATTGTCCAAATTATAGTGCTGGTGCCAAAAATGCCCCCTCTCAGGGGCCCTTTGCTTTTACATAGACTTATATAGGGAAATCTTTAAAAATCATCTTCTCTGAAAACACAAGGCCTAGGTCTTTGATATTTGGTGTGAAGCTACATCTAGTCGACCTTTACCAAGATTGTTCAAATTATAGCCCTGAGACCAAATATGTCCCCGCCTTGGGCCCCCTGGTTTTAAATAGACTTATATAGTGAAAATCTTAAAAAAAATCTTCTTCTGTAAAACCACAAGGCGTAGGTCTTTGATATTTGGTGTGAAATTTCATCTAGTGGATCTCTATCAAGATTGTTCAAATTATAGCCCTGGGGCCACAAATGCCCCACCCCGAGACCCTTAGGTTTTACATAGACTTATAAAGGGAAATCTTTAAAAATCATCTTCTCTGAAACCACAAGGCCTACTAGGTCTTTGATATTTGGTGTGAAGCTACATCTAGTTGACCTTTACCAAGATTGTTCAAATTAAAACCCTGAGACCAAATATGCCCCCACCTCGGTGCCCTTTGGTTTTACATAGACTTATATAGGGGAAATCTTTAAAAATCTTCTTCTCTGAGACTGCAAGGCCCATGTCTTTGATATTTGGTATGGAGCTTTATCTACTGGACCTTTACCAAGATTGTTCAAATTATAGCCCTTGGGCCACAAATGCCCCCACCCGAGGGCCCTTTGGTTTTACATAGACTTTTATAATCTTTGAAAATCTTTTTCTCAGAAGATTGTCCAAGTTATAGCCCTGAGGCCTAAAATGGCCCAGCCCGGGGGCCATTTGGTTTTACATAGGCTTATGTAGGGAATATCTTTAAAAACATCATCTTCTCTAATACCGCAAGGCCCAGGGCTTTGATATTTGGTGTATAGCTTCATCTAAAGGGCCTTTGCCAAGATTGTTAATTATAGTCTTTGTTGATATTTGGTATGAAGCTTCTCCTTTTTAGACCCCCTCAACATTATGCACATTATAGCCCTGGGGTCAATAATGACCCTGCCCTGGGGCCCATTTGTTATTCTATGGATCAGGTGAGCGATCCAGGGCCATCATGGCCCTCTTGTTTCCATTGTTCATGTATATTACAGTTAATTTCTACAAAAGAATTAAATTTATAAGTATTGCTTAAAGCTGATTTTAAGGAATTTCTTTGCTTAAAGTTTCTTTTTCATGCCGGAAAGTGTATCGCAATATGTATCGTATCGTGACACAAATATCCCAATATGTATTGTATCGTGAGGTAACTATATCGTTGCAGCCCTATCAGAATTGGGTGAAAACTTGAGTATCTGGAGAAAAACCCTCTGACCTTCCATTGCAGAACTTAGCATCTCACATGTGACCTGAGCCAGGCTCAAACCACTGCAAAGAGGGGGAGCTATTGTGATTGGTCACTGCCCATCGTTGTGATCGTCCATCCAAGTGTCAGTCCATTCACAATTTCTTTAAAGTTAAACAACATGATCGCCTCCTAAACTAGATTTTGACAAAACTCTGCAGAAATAATCCTTGGGTGATCCTCTCAAATTTGTTCAAAGTATTCAATATTCCATGCAGAATTCTGGTTGCCATGACCACAAATAGGGGAAAATCAGAGAAAACTTTAAAAGATCTTCTTATGAAACCAGAAGGCCCAGGATGAGGTATTTCATATTTGGCATGAAGCTTCTTCTAGTGGACCTCTACCCAGATTGTTCAAATTGTAGCACTGGGGCCAAAAATGGCCCGAGGCAGGGCCAACTGCGTTAACATAGAAGTATTTAGGGAAAACCTTTAAATATCTTCTTGTTTGAAACAATAAGGCCCTGGAGGTCTTTGATATTTGGTGTGAAGCTTAAATATATGTCTAGTGGACGGCTAGTGGGGCCCAATGGGTTTACATAGCCTAATACATGTATAGACAAAATGTTTATAAATCTAAAAGATCTTCTTGACTGAAACCAGATGGCCCAGTGGTATTCGATATTTTAGTTACATAGGGAAAACCTTTAAAAATCATCTTGTCTGAAACCAGAAGGCCCAGGTCTTTGATATTTGTCATGAAGCTAGTACAGGGATTCGGCTGGCCCAAAATGCAGTTCAGACAAATTGTCCAGACAGCTCAACATTTATCGGACATACTGAATTTCATTTGGACAAGTTTGAAAAGATGAAATTTTCTTACACTAAAATAGTCAATGTTACCACTTTTTTAACAGTATTGATTCTTACAAACAATATTGATATAAAGAAGAGTCCAAAATCATTTCAGGACATTTTGTCCAGACTGGCCTGAAATCTTTTTGACAATCATAATTTTTTTAAGGACTATGACCGATGTCCGGCCCCAAACAAAATCCCTGTAGTAGTCTTCTACCAAGATTGTTCAAACTATAGCCCTAGTGCCAAAAATGGCCCAGGGGCCGGAGCTCACTGTGTTTACATATAGGTATACAGTCGACGCTCGATATCTGGAACCTTACGGGACCGGATAAAAAGTCCGAGCTATCCATAGTACGAGATAACCAAAGTGTGAAGTCACATGTATATCAGAGCCCGTTATTTGCCGTGACATGCTTGGTATTCTTGTATCTAGTGTAATAGCACTTACATGCACAGCTTATGAGTTTTTAAAAATTGATTATGAAAGTAATGGTCTAGCGATCTTAAAAGATTTCTGCATACATACATATTTGGGCATCCAAATAAGCTAAAAATAGATATGTACTTAAATGGACTGGTTCCCTGCTTGTGCATGCAATGCTTATATATCACTTTGGTGAGCAGTACATGCTATACGTCATGCGGTAGTCCCTCGTATTGATAAAAGCAGTTTAGGCCCTGCCGAGAAAGCTGGTCATGAGCCTTCGGACAAGGGACAGTACTGAGTTTTGACACTAATGTCAGAGGAGTACGTAAAATATATATTCTTGTTCCTTATGATAAGACACATTTAGTGACACCAAGCTGGGGTTCCCCTGGGATGCACTGTGGCTATGGCTGGCTAATCGGAGCTGAAAAGACAATTGATTATCAGTCCTTACATTGTGATCGATAATCGATTAGTTTTCACTGAAGATAATTAGATTTGATCATAATTTTACCTGTCTGGCTTTGTCTGAGCACGACTCTCAGCATATGTTGTATTTTACCATAAGAATATATTTGAACAGACAGGCCTGGGCAAACAGTGTAAACCCAGATGAGACGCCGCAAAATGCGGCGTCTCATCAGGGCCTGCACTGTTTGCCACTGATCCAGCGATTTTAGGCGCAGCTTTGAGTAGTAAATTGTACTTATCAAATAATAGATTACAAACAAATCAGTACTGATAATCATTCTTGTGGAATTTATTGATCAATTAATAAATTATCTGATTAATCGTGCCAGCCTTAACTGTGGCCCTGCCCCACCCCCTCGACTTCATAAAAGGCCATATATCTCAGAAACCATTCAGATCCCCACCCCTAAACCATACGTATTCTTGTTCCTTATGATAAGACGCATTCATTGACAACAACCTGGGGGCCAAGGGATGCGTCTGGGCCTTGCCATACCCCCTTCACTTCATAAAAGTCCTGATATCTCGGAAACCTTATAGGTCCCCACCCCATAACCATATATATTCTTGTTAAAATACATGACTACCAGCGGCCAGTGCCTCCCCTGAGCTCTGGTGAGCGTAGTGGCCCATGGGCCTCTTGTTTATTCATGGATTTAAAAAAATGGCACAGTTGTTTTCCTTGAGGAGTATACTGGCAGTGCCATTTGAAACAGTTGAGCGGGTACATGTAGGTTGAAGGTCAAGGTCACAAATGATGAAATGGTCATGAACTGAGGTTTTCAGGTCATAACTTCTACATTTATGCATGGATTTCAAAATAGTTTGGTGCATTTGCTTTCCTTGAGGATTAGAATGTCATTTGAAACATCTGTTTTGGTAGGTTGAATGTCAAGGTCACACTTGAAGGTCAAATGATAAAATAGTCATAAATTGAGCTTGTGTCCGGGCCATACACTGAGCTACATTTATTCATAGATTTATTTCAAAATACATGTAATTGTGCACAGTTGCTCTCCTTGACAAGTATAATTTGTTCAAGTACATATATGTTGATGGTCAAGGTCACACTTGAAATTCAGTTGATCAAATGGTCAGAACTTCTACATTAATTTAATGCATGGCGAGTGGATTGTGAAACTGGTCCAAGGGATGTACGCAAATGCTCGGAGCCGTGTCCGCGTTGGTGATGGTTACAGTGAAGAATTCGAGGTGAAGGTGGGTCACCCGGTGTTCATCAAGGCTCTGTTCTCAGCCCACTGCTTTTCATCATTGTGCTTGAAGCATTGTCATGCGAGTTCTGCTCTGGAGTCCCCTGGGAGGACCTGTATGCTGATGACCTTGTCATCATAGCTGAATCCCTTGAGGAATGTGTCAGGAGGCTCTTAACTTGGAAAGACGCAATGGAGGCGAAAGGGCTGAGAGTGAATGCAGGAAAGACAAAGATCATGATCTGTGGTACAGGTCTGGACCTCTTGCAGAGTACAGGCCAGTTCCCATGCGCTGTATGTCGCACTGGAGTGGGCAGCAACAGTATCTTTTGTAATGGCTGCAAGTTCTGGGTGCACAAGAAATGCAGTGGGCTCAAACGCTTGATAGAGGACCCTGAGTACAGGTGTACACGGTGCCAAGGAACTGCACACCCCTTAGATGGCAGACCACAGAGGGAAGTTCAAGTCGGATCAGACAAGCTGGAGGTTGTAGCTTCCTTCTGCTACCTAGGTGATATGCTCTCTGCAGGGGGTGGCTGCGACCTTTCAACTACATCACGTGTGAAAACAGCCTGGAAGAAATTCAAGGAGTTGCTACCAGTTCTCTCTTCCCACCACCTCTCGTTCAAGACACGTGGCCGTGTGTATAGCTCATGTGTGCGGAGCGCAATGCTCCATGCCAGTGAGACATGGCCATTGACAAAGCCAAACCTCCAACGTCTACAGCGAAATGACAGGGCAATGATCAGACAGATCTGCAATGTCAAGCCACAGGACACTGTCACCATCAGGTCCAGTGAGTTACTTGAGCGTCTTGGCATTGAGGACCTGGACCTCATCCTGAAAGAGAGAAGACTTCGCTGGTATGGACATGTGGAACGCTCCAACGGTGCAATCAAGACTGCCTGTGACATACAGGTAAGTGGAAAGTGGGGGCCAGGAAGGCCCAAGATGACCTGGAAGCAACTAACTGAAAGAGATTGCAGAGAATGGAAGCTCTCTGCTATCGATCCTCATGATTGACAAGCCTGGAGATCTGGTGTAAGATCTGCCATGCGTGCAGCAAGCCAGCTACCTGGAAGGGGGCCCACTTATGTGGACGTTGCCCCTGTACCTGCACGTTAATCAAAAATCCGTTGATGATGATGATGATGATGATGATGATGGATTTCAAAATAATCTGGCAAAATTGTTTATTTTAAACGTTTGTTCAGGTAAGTAGAAGGTCAAGGTCACACATGAAGGTCAGGCAATAAAATGGTCATTTGCTTGTGTAAATTGAAATTTTTGGCTCATAAATATTAAAAAAGTTTGCTGTCTGTAAGCATGATGTTGTTTGCAAGGCTTCTGTATAATAGATGGATGGATGACTCGTGATTTTATGTCCTTTTCAACAGTCATATGATGATGGGAGATTGATAGTGAAAGGCTGTGTCCAGTGGAACTCCGTTTACAGTTTAGAAGATTTTGCCTGGAGTGTGGATCAAACTCTGGACCATTAGATGAGTAGGCCCGGGCTTAACCCACTGAGTTACCGGGGCTCCTCTTCTGTCTAATAAATGAGTGAATCAGTTCTTCACATGTCTATAGGTTCTAAAGCAGACAGCGGGCTTGACAAGTTGTCCCTGGGCAACCAATCTAGTTTTGGAAATAGGGATTGAATGAAATACTATACACATTGTTGATGGTTTCCAGAATGGTTCTTTTTTTTAGATTTTATCTCTTTTGGTCTGCTCCTACATGTAACTGCACCCACCTTCCTCAGACAAAGCCCAGAGGGCAGGACCCAGATCATAACTAAGCTTTAAACAACCCTTGCTTTGCCGGCCTTGTTGGCTCAGTCAGATGCGCGTCTGACTGGTGATCAGGAGGACACGGGTTCGACTCCCGCCGGGGTCGGCAACATTCTTTCGTGGAGATTGATCATGAAATCTTTTCTACGGTCATTCTCTCCCTTCCGCTGATTCAAGAAGGGCAGTTGTCAGTTTCTGGCGAAAGAATGTGCACTGTACTGGTTAACAGCTTACGTATAAGCCTGCCCAGGAAAGTGTGGATAGGTAAACTGACCGGCTCAAAAATGACCTAAATAGTGTTGACTGGGCTGTTAAACTCCAATACAAACAAACAAAACATCATAAAAGGGAGGGGAGGTCACGGGTTCAATCCCGGGCCGCGACATACCAAAGTTGTTAAGAATGGTACTAGCTGCTCCTCGCTTGGCACTCAGTTTTACGGGGTAGAGCTAGGACTGGTAGTCTGGTAGACCCAGTGTCAGGATAATGTGACTGGGTGTGGTATCATGTAATGTGTCTAGGACATGATACTTCAGTGAGGCAGCACTATAAAAGTGAGCATTGAGCTCCCTGTCGCAACCAGACACCGTCGTGATATGACTGAAAAATTGTTGAAAGCGACGTTAAACCCGAATTCACACACACACACACATCCTACTGCACATCTTCGGGAAGCATCCTTCGGTTTCACTGAATTTCTTGTTAAATTTTAAGTACGTTAAGAGCTCATATTTTCCAAACCATATTAAATGGATTTGCTTCATATTTGGTATGGTGATAGTTACTGGTCCAAAGTTTTATTCAGCCATACGACAGCCCCCTGATATCAAGGTCAAGGTCACAGACTCAAAAATTTTTGATGTTAAAGATTTTTAGAGCTCATTCTTTTCCAACCATATAATGGATTTGCTTCATATTTGGAATGATGGTAGATACAGGTTAAAAGTGTCTTTCAGCCATTACCCTGCCCTTGCCCCATGACTTGAAGGTCAAGTTCACGGACTTAGAAATTTTTTTATGTTAAAGTTTTAATTGCTCATGAATATTTTTCAAAGGCTGAATCGGCAATACCTGCCCACCTATGCCAATGACCTAAAGCACACATTTCCAGCTGAGTTATGCTGTCCAATGACAGCTGTTATCGCAACATGATTTTTTCAGGTTGAAGCGGGCACCTAGGCAGGGGCATCTGTGTCGTATTGACACATTTTCTATTTTTGTCCTTATTCTATTTTCTATGAAAAATTCTGTTAGCTAATATTGAGGCGCTGATCAGATGCTGTGTTCTGCGGCCGTGTTCTGCGGCATCTGATCTGGGCCTGCACTGTTTGCCGAGGTACCCATTTAGGGGTTGCCCCCCCAAAATGGGTTAAAAAAATTGTTCATCGTACATTTTTTATGCTTCTTACTCACCAGAGCCAAAGGCTTTAGGAAAGCTTAGAGGAAAGCTTATACGAGACTCAGTTGTCCATCATTGTTTGTTGTCTATGTAATATTTCAAATAACACCTCCTTCAAACTTAAATTAAAGCCACTGGCCTAGTTGGGCTCAAATTTGATTTGTAGCAACTAGCATTCATGGTTTGGGAAATTGATAGTTCATGGTTTGTATAAAAATGTCAACAAATTGGGTAACTTTAAATCTAGGCGATCGCTATTGACAGCCGGCTGTCGATAGCGAATTCGCTATTGACAGCCAGCAAACTAAATTGATGAGAATGGGTTATTGCAAATTTATTGTATGTTTTACTTTATAAACATTTATGGACATGTTATTTAATATATTTTATTATATAATGGCTTCAGGTACTGTGATTATCCCATCAGTTGGTCTTTACCATGGAACCTGCTAAAGTAGTGATATTACCAGCTGTTCTAATGAGTTGGTGACTGTCTATCTTCTGATACATATCATTTCTATGACTAAGAATATTGTAAGCCTTATTAATCTTCTTAATGCAAACAAATATTTACTGTTTTGCCTGTGACCGAGGCCATTGTTGGCGGAAATTCCTGAGTTTTTAGCTCAGCTTATACTTTGGTAAGGTTCCGTTGTCCGTCTGTCGTCTGTTGTCTGTCAACATTTTCAAACATCTTCTCCTCTGAAACCCCAAGGCCGATTGGAGTCATATTTCATGTGGAGCATCCATGGGATGGGGAACAAAAATTTGTTCAAAGGGTCCAGGTCACTTGACCAAGATGGCCACCATGCCCATATACAATGTAAGTTAAAAATTCTTCAAAAATCATCTTCTCCGGAGCCAGTGGGCCAGTTGGCCTGAAACTTGGTATGTAGCATTAGGGACTCGGGTCCATGATATTTTGTTCAAATGATGACCGTTGGATGACCTTGACCAATTTTAGGCCACAGTCAAATTTGGTCACATACATGTAGACTCTTGTATGGGGAAAGGTCAAAACCGTGTATTTTTTGGAAACTATTGCAGCCCGTGATTTGAAAATTAGTAGATGCAGTAAGCTGAATGGGTGGATGAAACTACATGAGTTTTCAAGGTCAAGGTCATTCTTTGACCTTTTTACAAGGTCATTCAGATATGAGAATTAAAGCTTATTTTTCTCAGAAACCACAAAGCCATTTGTAACGAAATTTCATATGAAAGTTTTTAAGAACAAGGAAATGACAATTAATCAATATGAATTTGGTCACATGACCAATATGGCCGTCATGCCCATATAAGGTAAAAACCCTTCAGAAATCTTCTTCTCTGGAACCAGTGGGCCGATTATCATGTACATGTAACTTGGTATGTGGCATTGGGGGCTAGGGGCCCATCAAAATTTGTTCAGATGATGACTCCTGAATGACCTTGACCTATTTTAGGCCAAGGTCAAATTTGGTCGCATAGACTTTTGTATGGGGAAAAAGTCAAAACCGTGTATTTTTAGCTCACCTGTCACGTAGTGACGAGGTGAGCTTTTAGGATCACTTATTGTCTGTTGTGCATCCGTGAGTGCCTGCATCCATCCGTCCATCCCTAAACAATTTCTTCAAACAGCATCTCCTAAACCACTGATCATATTTTGACCAAACTTCACAGGAATGATCCTTAGGTGGTCCCCTTTCAAAGTTGTTCAAATCATTCTGGTCTGTTGCACATCTAGGTCACAGAAGCTAAAAATAGAATTTTTTACTGAAAACTTTGAAAATCTTCTCTGAAACCGCATGGTCTAGGTCTTTGATATTTGGTATGAAGCTTCACCTAGTGGACCTCTATCAAGATTGTTCACATTATAGCCCTGAGGCCAAAAATGCCCCCGCTTTGGGGCCCACCAGTTTTACATAGACTTATATAGGGAAAACCTTTAAAAATCTTCTTGTAGGCCCAGGTCGTTGATATTTGGTATGAAGCTTCTTCAAGTGAACCTCTACCAAGATTGTTCAAAATATAGTCCTGGGGCCAAAAATGCCTCCGTGCCAGGGCCCACTGGTTTCACATAGGGAAAACCTTTAAAAATCTTCTTGTCTGAAACAAGAAGGCCCAGGTCTCTGATATTGGTTTTCGTTTTTTTTTTATATTACGGCCCTTTCAAGATTATTTCACTCATATCGAGCCAATCGTTAATTAGAGGTGGGCAAAAACTGGAGTACCTGGAGAAAACACCTGACCTTCCGTTGCAGAACTTGGCGTCTCACATGTAACCCAAGCGAGGCTCGAACCACAGGGGTGAGAGACCTAATGATCAAGAGTCAGCGCTCTTAACCACTAGGCCATGGAGGCCCGTTAGGTCTTTGATATTTGGAATGAAGCTTCAGCTAGTGGACCTCTACTAAGATTGTTCAAATTATAGCCCAAGGGCCATAAATGCCCCGGCACTGGGGCCCACCAGTTTTACATAGACTTATTTATATCTGGAAAACCTGTAAAAATCATCTTGTCTGAAACCAGAAATCCCAGGTCTTTGATATTTGGTATGAAACTTCATCTAGTGGACCTCTACCAAGATTGTTCAAAATATAGTCCTGGGGCCAAAAATGTCCCCGTTCAAGGGCCCACTGGTTTCACATTGGTGTATATAGGGAAAACCTTTAAAAATCTTCTTGTCTGATACAAGAAGGCCCAGGTCTTTGATATTTAATATGAAGCTTCATCTAGTGGACCTATACCAAGATTGTTCAAAATATAGTCCTGGGGCCAAAAATGCCCAAGCGCGGGGGCCCACTGGTTTCACATAGGCGTATATAGGGAAAACCTTTAAAAATCTTTTTGTCTGAAACAAGAAGGCCCAGGTCTTTGATATTTGGCATGAAGCTTCATCTAGTGGACCTCTACCAAGATTGTTCAAAATATAGTTCTGGGGCCAAAAATGCCCCCGCGCCGGGGCCCACTGATTTCACATAGGCGTATACAGGGATAACCTTTAAAATCTTCTTGTCTGAAACCAGAAGGTCCATGTCTTTGATATTTGGTATGAACCTTCATCTAATGGACCTCTACCAAGATTGTTCAAATAGTAGCCTTGGAGCCAAAAATTTCCCTGCGCCAGGACCCACTAATTTTACACAGGATTATAAAGGAATAAAAAATAACTTTTAAAAATCTTCTTGACTGAAACCAGAAGGCCAAAGTCTTTGATGTTTGGCCGGAGCTTTCATCTAGTGGACTTCTACTGAGATTGTCCAAATTATAGCCCTGGCACCAAAAAATTCCCACTCCCAGAATCAAATTGTGTCTGAAATATAAGGCAAAATCATTGAACAATGAAAATAGGTCACACTGACCTAGATATATTTCTATGTCAATCATCTGGGCCGTTTCATGTGGCCAGAATAATTCTGGTCACATGAAACTTATAATTCAGGATTGAAGTTTCTCCAAAAGATAGTATTCAAAATATTTGGCAGACTCATTGAATCATGAAATATAGGTCACATTGACCTGTATATATTTTGTGGTCAGTCATCTGGTTACATTGAAGTAATATCCCAGGTTTAACATTTCTCCATCAAAAAAGTATTCAAGATAATAAGCAAAATCACTGAACCATGAAATATAGGTCACAATGACCTAGATATACTTGGAGGTAAATCATTGGATCACACAGAACTCATAATCCAGGTGAGACATTTCTCCATCAAATAGTATTCAAGATAACAGGCCAAATCAATCACTGAACCATGAAATATAGGTCACAGTGACCTAGATTTAATTCAACGTCAATCATGGGGTCACATGGAATAAGTAATCCAGGTATGACGTTTCTTCATCAAATTGTATTCGAGATAATAGGCAAAATCACTGAACCATGAAATATAGGTAACAATGACCTGGATATATTTTGAGGTCAATTATCAGATCACATGAAAGTAATAATCCAGGTGAGACATTTCTACATCAAATAGCATTCAAGATAGTAGGCAAAATCACTGAACCATGAAATCTAGGTCACAGTGACCTAGATATATTTTGAGGTCAATCATGGGGTCACATGGAACTAATAATCCAGGTATGACACTTCTCCATCAAAAAGTATTCAAGATAGAAGATAATAGGCAAAATCACTGAACCATGAAATATAGGTCACACAGACCTAGATATATTTTATGGTCAATTATCGGGTCACATGGAACTAATAATCCAGGTATGACATTTCTCCATCAAATAGTATTCGAGATAATAGGCAAAATCACTGAACAATGAAATATAGGTCACAGTGGCCTAGATATATTTTGACATCATCAGAAGAACCTCCCAGGTACTTAAGTTCCAAATATGAGAACTCTGTGATGAGTGACTCTTGAGATATAAGCACAAAACACAGTGTGACGGGAACGCAAACGTGCACGCAGACGATCGAGGTGACAACAATAGCTTGCCATGTACTTTGTACATGCAAGCTAAAAGTATTTTAAATTACATATTATACATTATTTAGACTCCTTTATTTATTTATTGAGAGTCTTAATAATCTATAAAACAAAATATTTTTTTATTTATTTATTTTAGCCACAGCATGGAGTTACATCTTGTAGAGTTCCAACCATTATGCCTTAGCCTGCCCAGGCAATCCGGTGCGAGTCGGCCCTTCCATACTCATAAACCCTATTGGTTTCATTGGGCGGCAGGGCTTGAGATGTCATGTCATCTCAATGTTGGGTAAAAGTCCCACAAAATTGGAAGCAATGTCTCCAAAATGACCTTTACAGTGTTGGCAGGGACGTTAAACTTTAAATCAAACAAACAAAGTCTGATGTAAAATTTTCATTTGTATGAAAAAGCTTAATAGTTCACTTTAATATTCTATAATTATTTCATTTTTATTTATGCATTCATGTTTTTTTATCAGATTATATTCATTTATATATAAGTATATATAACCAATATCTTAGCCGGCTGTCAATAGCTATTTCGCTATCGACAGCCGGCTGTCAATAGCGAATTCGCTATCGACAGCCGGCTGTCAATAGCCACTTCCTTAAAATCTAACATGCATGAATCACCATGCCAGTCCAAAAAACAAGTGGTGGTAATTAGGAACTGGACTCTGGTGAGCCTGTGTGCAGGGTTTTCCATCAGATTTTTCTTAAGAGGCCATTCACCAGTTTGAGGTGGCAAATTTCTAAAATTTCTTAAGACTTAAATTAAAAAAAAAAACAACAAAACATTTGACTTGACCAGAAAATAAATTGAGGCGGTCATTTTGGCATCCTACCGCCTCTTAATGAAAACCCTGTAGGTGTTGCAATTATTTTCTGCTCTAGAACCATCAGTTTAGTATGTTAGATCATAGCAGATCATAGTTGCTAGAAATGCAAAGTATCGCTATGTGCATAACACTGTATACATGTATTGAATTATTTTAGAACTCTGGACCAGTTATGAGCTACCTAGAGACAGTTAGTGAGACTTCTGACAGAATCTGTGTTGCCAAGTCAGACAAGAAGCATTGCTGACTGCAGATGACAGTTGAAGCGTTGCTTGCTGGCCTTTCAAAGGAAATAGAAGAGGTACTGTAGCATAACATACCATTGGGACACCTAGAACCCTTAATTTTCAATTTATTCCAAATAAAAAATAATGGATTATAGTGTTCCAGTATTTAAACACAATAGGTAATTCAACTGATGGCTGACTGACAATTGGTACAGACCCTAATGCCATGCACAACTCTGATGTGCTTGAACGGTGTTTATGTACCTGTACTTCTGTTCTGAAAAAAAGAAGGGTCTTACATGAGTGGGCATTTCATACGAAATTTAAGAGACAAAACCTTTGGAAAGTTTCATAAATTTCAAATGAAGTGACTTCAAGAGAAATATGCAGTTGTCATATATGACTATTTGTAGTAAGATTTTATTGCCATAAAAGTTCACACTTTTGTCGAGCCTGCTTGTGATGAGCAAGACATAGTTTTTACAGTTTGAGTTTGGTGTATGTGCATGTGTGCATTGTGCATGAATTGTGTGTCTGTCTGGATTTTCTACATAATGTATGGATTTCAAAATAATTATAGCCCTGCTTTAAAAAAGTGGGGGCTATATTGGATTTGCCTTGTCCTTCTTTGATTCAGTAATTCCGTTATTCATCATAACTCAAAAACCATTTGAGGTATTTTCATGAAACTTCACACTTATGTAAAGCACTATGAGATGATGTGCAGAGTGCATGAAACATAACTCTGGATTGCCTACTTTTGGAGTTATTGCCCTTTGAACAGTGAAAAATGGCAATTTTAACCATGTCATCAAAAACCGTTCGAGGTATTTTCATGAAACTTCACACAAATGTAAAGCGCTATAAGACGATGTGCAGAGTGTAAAACCATAATATGTTCTATAAAAGGGTTATCCTTTGGATGCATAACTCCGGATTGCCTACTTTTGGAGTTATTGTCCTTTGAACATTGAAAAATGCCAACTGTAATGCCGTTATTCATGATAACTCAAAAACCGTTTGAGGTATTTTCATGAAACTTCACACAAATGTAAAGCACTTTGAGACAACGTGCAGAGCGCATGAACCATAACTTTTGGAGTTATTGCCCTTTGAACATTGAAAAATGGCAATTTTAACCTTGTCATCAAAAACCTTTTGAGGTATTTTCATGAAACTTCACACAAATGTAAAGCACTATGAGATGATTTGCATAGTGCATGAACCATAACTCTGGATTGCCTACTTTAGGAATTATTGCCCTTTGAACATTGAAAAATGGCACTCCGAATAAACCCAGTACAGTAATATTAAAATTTGTGTCCGTTCCATAACTCTGAAAATATTTCAGATATTTTCACGCATCTGTAAAGCAAATGTAAAGAACGATGAGTCGAGGTGCAGAGCAGAAGAACCGTTACTCTGGTTTGCTTACTTTTGGAGTTATTGCCCTTTGAACTTGGAATAAACTCAGTACAGTAATAATTTGTTTCCACTCCATAACTAAGAAACCGTTTCCGATATTTTCACAAACCTTTACACAAATGTAAAGCAAGTTATGAGGCGAGATGTCATAATAATTTGTGTCACTTTATATAGAACTCTTGGCAATATTTATTAAAGTGTGTATTGTCAATGCAACTCCTTATACAGTTTGCTGCTGTTCCTTCATTATCACTGTTGCTATTTGATGTAAGTATGGTTGATTATTTTTCATATCATATTCTTGATCATAAAAAAGTGCTTCTCGTATATCATATTCTTGATCATAAAAAAGCGCTATAGTCAGTTATAGTTTGGGTTTTGTTCTCCTCGATGAGTAGAAGTGCCATTTGAAACATTTATTTAGGTAGGTTGTAGGTCAAGGTCTTAACTTGAAGGTCAAAGGATAAATAGTCATAAATGGAGCTTGCGGACAATAGCTTCTGCATTCATGAATGGATTTCAAAATAATTTGGAGCAGTTGTTCTCCTTGAGGTGTAACAGTGCCATATGTTTGTTTGTTTGTTTGAATTGAGTTTTAACATCCCCATTAACACTTTTGTCTTTAGGTCATTTTGGAGATGTTGGGACTTTTTTCCAACATTGAGATGAAATGACATCTCGAGCCCTTCTGCTCAATGAAACCAGAAGGCCTATATGCACTGGACAGTCTGACTCACTCAGAGCAGTGCCATTTGAAACATTTGTTCAGGTACGTGTAGGTTGAACCTCAAGGTCAGACTTGAAGTTCAAATGATGAAATGGCTGTAAATGGTAAAATAAATAATAATTTGAGCATGTCCAGGCCATAAGTTGTACATTCATGCATGGATTTCCAAATTATTTGTCACAGTTGTTCTCCTTGAGGAGTAGCAGAGCCGTTTGAAACATTTAATCAGCAGGTTGAAGGTTAAGGCCACAGTTGAAGGTCAAATAATAAAATGATTGTTTAATATGAATAATGAAATAATATTTAGAGTTTGTCCCGGCCATAAGATCTACATTTGTGTATGGAATTCAAAATAATTTGGCACAGTTGTTCTCCTTGAGAAGTAGCAGTGCCATTTAAAACATTTAATCAGGTAGGCTGAAGGTCAAGGTCACAGTTATGAGTCAGATTATATAATGGTAATTAGTTGAGCTTGTCTAGGCCATAACTTCTACATTTATGCTTGGATTTAAAAATAATTTGGCACACATGTTCATTTGAAACATTTCTTCAGGGTTGATGAAGGCCAAGGTCACACGGAAGGTCAGCTGATAAAATTGTCATTTAAAATTTAGCTTGACCAGGCCAGAACCTCTACATTTATGCATTGATTTCAAAATAATCTGGCACAGTTGTTTACTTTTTAGAAACATTTGTTCATGTAGGTTATAGGTCAAGGTCACCTGAAGGTCAACTGATAAAATGGTCGTAAATTGAGCTTGTCGAGCCATAACTTCTACATTTATGCATGGATTTAAAAACAATTTGGCACGGTTGTTCATTTGAAACATATGCTCAGGTAAGTTGAAGTCAAGTTCACACTTGAAGGTCAGACAATAAAATGATCATTGACTCAAGAGTAAATATTGTTAATTGAAATTTTTGGTTCATAAATATTACAAAAAAGAAATTGCTGTTTAAGCATGGTTTTGTTTGAGTGTTGTTTGTATAATAATTGAGTGAATCAGTTCTTCACATGCCTATAGGTCATTTAAGCAAACAGTGGGCTTGACAAGTTGTCCCCAGACAACCATTCTAGATTTAATAGAAATTGATGACATCATAACTTTACTTACTAATAACAAAGTGTTATTAAACTTATCCTCATTCGATTTTTGGACATTATGTATGAAGTATTAAGTAACTGAATAACAATAAAAAGTTTTTCTCTGCCAAAGGACAAAGTTAAGAGAAAGTACTGAACATTGTTTTTTTTTCATGTTACTAACCAGTTTTCATAAATTTGTTACCTGAAAAATTGCATCAGTACCTTATACACTTAAAATTGAATAATAGACTAGGAAATACACAAGTTTGCAAGAACTCTAGGAGAAAGCAAGAGATTTAATCTGTTTAATATTTTTCTTCAAGGGTAAAGTAACAATGGTTCAAGATGCCAAACTCTTGTAGAAGAATACCAATTTGATGTGGGCAACACAAATGAGATGCAGTGTTTCAGCCCTAATTGCTCTGCACTAACAAGCTGATAGAGCCGATTCCAGTGGGCATCACAGGAGGTTAGTATGTTAATCAAAGCGCCAAAGGCACTGAAATGACAGATTCTATGACAAAATCAACACACTGTGAAAACTTACAGACAACCTTTCTAAAAGATCTTAAAATTTAGAAAAGTAGTTCTGCAAATTCCATTGTATGATATGTTTGCAGATGTCTATACACCGATGGTATTATGAAATGCCATTCGATGTTTCAAATTTTGGAAAGAAACTATTTACATTTTCAAAACCAAACATTAAAATTCAAGTTTTAACAATGCTACTGTCAATAAGTAACATTTTTGTCTGGTCGGTTGTGGATACCTCCCCCAAAAAGATCCTCTATGGGAAAGAGATCGGAGGAGAAGGGCTGGTCAGTCCAGTACATGAATTCCATTGGCTTGAAGACATTTTTGAATAAGAACAGCACTATAATCCCGCCCGCAATCCTGCTGGATTAGATATCCTGGATTTTGAGCTTAAACAAATAAATGGAGCCACGCGAGGCCGACGCATTTGATTGATGTAACGTCTCGCTGTTCAGTTAACGTCTCAGCCATGATCTTAAATGTTCTTGATGTCGCTAGCTACATGCAATAGCTCGACATACAATTTCGCTTATTCCATCCGATATACCATGCTATTTTACGCACGCGTCGCCTTGGCATACCTTACACATATGTCGAAACATCCCGAAACGACAATCGATCTGATTCACGCTGAAGTGCGATGTGTCACTGAAACGCATATCAAGCGAGTCGCTTAGGCGCCAATATACATGTACCTATTTCAGGCACCAGCGTAAGTGTTCCCTACTGTGTCGACATATTAATTTTGGTCACGACAGGGATGTCTAGCTCTCAAAAGTGCATCGCATAAGGGCGACGTTCAGTGTCAGTGCTTATTAGTTGGTAGTTGAAACCCTTTGTTTATCTACAGGTACAGTGTAGCATATGCCGGCGGAAATCTGCTTCGCATATGTGTCTGTCGGATGACGTCGGTCTTCCGCTACGTCGACGTTTAGCGTCTGTTGATAGTAAGATGTCACTCCAACAGGCATTTAGATAACACACATGTGGCGCCCAAAATCAGAGTCAACGCCATCCGCTTTACGACCAGCATCTAACTGTCCATTAGAAGCCTCCGTGATGTAGTGGTTATGCTACTCGCCTTGTAAACCAGGGATCGCAAGATCGATCCCGAACTTCTCCAGGCTTTCGTATGAGTTTTTAAACCGAGGTTTCGTCTCCGTATGACCTTAGCTGTTGGTGGGACGTAAAACACAAACACTCACTCACTCACTCACTCTAACTGTCCAGGGTTTAATGAAAAATGTTGCAATACATTCTCACGTGATGCTTTTTGAGAACAAAATACAATTTCTTTTCTAGGCACGACCTTACATCACACATCAAAAGTTTGATCCTGAACATGTGGTTTCTATCAGCGCTGGTGTGAAGGTGATACACAGGATCGTTGGCCCCCGCTCATCGGGGCTTAAAGAAACAGATGGACTGCATGATGCTTCCACGCAGAGCTGAAACCGACCCGCACACGAGTACTGGTAATCTGCTTAGAGGATCTAAGCCTGCCCAGGCAAAGCGGTGCAAAGCCTCCATGCATATAAACCCTATTGGTTTCATTGGGGGCAGGGCTTGAGATGTCATTTCATCTCAGTGTCGGGTAAAAGTCCCAAAAATTGGAAGCAACGTCTCCAAAATGACCTATACAGTGTTGACGGGGACATTAAACCTCAAATCAAACAAAACAAAACACAGAATCGTGGCCAGGCTGGTAACCATACGTCACGGTTGATTTATTTAACCTTTTTAGCTTAAGGGCATGGTGCATAAGCGTATTGTAATCATGCAATCGTTTGGTTTCAGAATCATAGCACCGAAAGTGTTGGTGGGATTTAGGTTGGGGTAAAAGTCCTGGGCTGAGATTTAAACTGTTTAATTTAACTCTGCAATTCCAAACAAATAGTGAAGATTTTGATAAGAAGCGCATTCTGCAGCGTTCGAACTTGGTCTACACTGTTTGCCAAGCTCACCCTATGATTTCAGGATGACCCTCTTCAGTCTTATGGAATACCCTGATCTCACTGCAGCTGTTTTCTGCAAGAAAAAGGTTATTCCGAGATAGTCAGTAGACGTTAGCTCTGAATCGCTTTTCTTATTAGTAACTTTGGGTCGAATGCCAAACAAACAACCCAAACATAGCCGGGTCGTTTGTCAGTGTTGGGTACACTGCACTTGAATCAAATGTTCGATCTGGCAAACAATGAAGACTAAGATCAAACGCCACAGAACACGGTGCTGATCTTGTTCTACATTTTTTGCATCAGTTCCTAACATCTTAAGTTTAAACGGATCAGTCCAAGTCCTGGTTCATGACCAGCCTGCATTTAGAGACAATCGGCATGATTGGTGTCAGTGCTTTGATTTATTCACTGCCTTGAGTTTCTGGAGTGTACTCTTCCATCACTGAAGTTGGGCTCGTCCATTCTGCTAAATATGGCACCTATAATTATATCGCAGGACCTACACTGTTTGCATAGGTATCTGTACCATATTCCAGGGTTGAAAGGGACAGCCTTTCTCGCAAAGTCTGATATACACCTAGTTGTTACTGACCTAGATTTGACCTCGAATGTCGGAAAATCCATTAATATTCTGGTCTGCAGCTGACCGGCTGGTCTATAAGGATTAAATATTGACAGCACTGTTAGAAAACAGTGTAAAACCTGAGCAGACGTCCGAGCAGACGCCGCTTTGATCTGGGTATACAGTCTCGCATGATGCAGCTGATTCATATGAAATGCTGAATCTATTCTCTTGAAGGTAAGATAAAATCATCAAGTCATTTGCTTCAAAAGTTTGTAATGCGATTAAAGGATGTACAATTTTGATAACTGCGCCAAACCGGACTACAGTTTGTGCGGACTCATATTTCTTTGGCGGTCAAAGCCGGAAGAAAGTCGTAAGAAAGCCGGTACTACTTTACAACACGCAGGATAGCTAGAAATGACAGATTGAATCTGCCATTAAAAATTGATTTGATAAGGGAATAAAGTAAGAATTTACTCATCTTCGCAAGCCAAGATTATATATTATGTTCACTTTGTCTCTCTGTACTTTCGGCGCGCAGAAAAAAGTCACGGAAATAGTCACAGAAAAAGGTCACAGGAAAAAAATCACAATAAGAAAATAAAGAACTATTCCAATAAAAAGATGTTGCTAATAAATTAAAATAATGACATCACCTACTCTTCCGACTTTTACCTATGTAAAGTGGGGTTTAAAAGGGTGTTCATTCTACAGATCACTGCCTTTGCTTCTGATTTGTTATTGTGATGCATTAATGCATTCATGTACTTGATATTTAATGTATTCATTCAAACTGTCAAACAGAATCACACACAGTGTAGATCCTTAGCAGATGGCTTCTATCTGGATCCACACTGTTTAAAAAGGCGGAGTATATCCTGGTTCAGCAAGACATGGGTTAAACACAAAAATATGGCATAAATGGTAGGTTAAACAATGAACTAATATACATGCTTGCATAGAAGTTAACATGTTTGATGTCAAAGGCTGCTATCTCATTGAGTTCCAGCGGAACATACAGATAAACCTGCTGTGAGTTAAAATATTGGACTGATTTTAGCTGATATACTTTCACTGGGAGGTTTTAATTGCTAACCAGATTTTTTAAACAAATAGTGTGGTCCTGAGCAGCCGGCTGAGCGGAAACCGCATTCCCCGGCACCTGATCTGTGTATTCAGTGTTTTGCAAACCCAACCAGATTCCATAGATAGCTCTCTAACACAACTCTCTGACATAACAGGTTTTTTGTTTGTTTGATATAAGGTTTAACATCCCGGTAAACAATGTAAAGGTCATTTTGGAGACGTTGCTTCCAATTTTGTGGGACTTTACCCGACATTGAGATGAAATGACATCTCAAGCCCTGCTGCCCAATGAAACCAATAGGGTTTATAAGCATGGACGGGCCGACTCGCACCACTTTGCCTGGGCAGGCTTAGATCCTCTAAGCGCTTTACCAGTACTTGTGTGCGGGTCGGTTTAAGCTCTGCGTGGAAGCATCGTGCAGCCTATCTATATCTTCAACCTGATGGGCGGGGCCCGACATAACGGGTACCATCGATAAAAGTAGTCTGACTATTTTCTATTTATAACCATTAGTTACATGAACAACAGCATTAATACAGATTTGTCCTTTAGTAACTTAAGGTCGATTGTTAGAGTTGTGTTCAGTTTTTAATCACTCAGTGTTTTTTTTTTTTTTTACATTTAAGTTGTGGGACAACTTTACATAGCAATGTATCTTCTGATTGGCAAACAAATAACAAGCACTAAGGAAAACAATTTGCTGCTGCAAATAGATGGCATTGCAGGAAATCTGATTTGTGAATAGGCCATCAGCTACCTAAGAGTATGTATTGTTAAGCCCTTCACTGCCATAGGGGACTCTCGTCAACAGCCTGGCTGACGGCCATAGGTGCCTTTTGTCGGCAATGTATGATACCAGCTTTTACCTTGTTAAGTAAGTTTCACAAGCTGTTAAATCTTATGGAACACGGCATTCTATTTTTAGACTTGCTCTTTGTTGTTTACCGGGTGATTTCCATAGACTTATAATGGGGAATAATAAAAAATGGCAGGGTCCCCCAATTTGTGCCCGGGCCATGCCCCACCCACTCCACTTCATAAAGGGCCCTATTTCTCAGAAACCATTCAGATCCACATTCATAAACCATATATATTCTTATTCCATGTGATGACACACATTTAGGGACCCAACCAATTTTATCTGGTAGATAGACTCTTTATTATTACTCCCCCGCATAGGATGATGCCTGGAGGATATAGTTTTCTGTGCATTCGAACCTCCATCTGTACTAGTATGTGTACATATTTACACACAAATCATGTTTGTTTGTTTGTTTTTTTGATTTGAAGTTTAACATCGCAGTCAACACTGTAAAGGTCATTTTGGAGACGTTGCTTCCAATTTTGTGGGACTTTGACCAGACTTTATGATGAAATGGCATCTCAAGCCCTACCGCCCAATGAAACGACTAGGGTTTATAACCATGGAAGGTCTGACCTGGACAGGCTTAGATCCTCTAAGAAAACACGATAGAATGTCTTTAGAAGGCGAAACCAGGTCTGGTTGCCCGTCAGACGCCACCGATGAAGAAACGGGGCCTGGTGTACTCTGATAGGCGAATTAAGGTGGAAAAAATAACGATTGCATTACACATTTCACACGGTAGCCGCCCAATGAAACCAACAGGATTAATAAGCATGGATGGGCCGACTCGCATGGCTTTGCCTGGGCAGGCTTAGTTCCTCTAAGCGGTTTACCAGTACTCGTGTGCGGGCCAGTTTTAGCTCTGCGTGGAAGCATCATGCAGCCCATCTATTTCTTCAAGCCCCGATGGGTGGGGGCTGACAAGTCATGTTAAACTCAGGTTAAGGCCAGATAGAACATGAACTCATATTTTCCAACCCATGAGTTGGATTTGGTTCATATTTGGTATGACGACAGATATAGGTCCAAAGTTTTATTCAGCAGTACTCCCACCCATGCCCATGACCTCAAGGTCAAGGTCAGTGACTTAGAATTTGTTTATGTTAAAGACTCTGGTAAAGGTATGTGTACCAGATAGAACCTTATTACAGGCCTCCTAGCAAAACCTATAATAACCTATAATTTTGTGTCAAACCTATAAAACCTTTATTTTGTTCATAAAACTTATAAAAAGCCTTTATTTTCATGAAAAAAACCTATATTTTCACTTTTTGAACCTTCTTGCGACTCAACCCTAACTTTTCTTCAAAATGCACTACTAATTTTTACTTTTTAGTCCCATAAAAAGTGATGAAAACTGTCAAGAAATTGTTGTTTTTTTTCCTCGCTCGCTTCGCTCGCTCGGACTTTGTAGATTTGGATCAACTTTATCTCACTAATTCTGGCACAAAAATTCCTCAAATATTTTTTCTTCAGTTTTAAATCTTTATGTAAGTTTGGAAGACTCTTTTTTTAACCTGTGTTTTTATTGAAAAACCTGTAAATAACCTATATTTTGAGTAAGTAGAACCTATATATAAAAACCTATATTTTCAAAGTGGGCCACTAGGAGGCCTGTTATTATTTACCTTACTATTCAAATAACATCTAAACTATAAGTCAGAAGTTGGATTGAACTTAATGAGAGGCATCAGGGTGACATGGAAATCTACAATTGCTAAAATTGTTTTGTTGTGATATGCAGGATGGCCTGCAAGGAGGCCATTTTGAAATTCTTCAAACCAAATCTACTGCCAAAAGCAGCTGCAAACGATAGCTCTGCCCTTACAAACTATACACCCCCACTCTGCACCAACATCATCTCTTCATAAATCCTAAATCAGACTTAGCTGTTCAGAAACTTAATTAGAAGTTGTTGTTGGTTTGGAGTTTAACAGCCCAGTCAACACTGTTTTAGGTCATTTTTGAGCCGGTCAGTTTACCTATCCACACTTTCCTGGATAGGCTTATATGTAAGCGGTTAACCAGTACAGTGCACATTCTTTTGCCAGAAACTGACAACTGCCCTTCTTGAATCAGCGGAAGGGGGAAAATGGCCGTATAAAAGATTTCATGATCAATCTCCACGAAAGAATGTTGCCGACCCCGGCAGGAATCGAACCTGCGTCCTCCTGATCACCAGTCAGACGTGCATCAAACTGAGCTACCGAGGCTGGCAACTTAATAAGAAGCATCAAGGCAGCATGCAGATTCAGAACTGATAAATTTTAAATTAAAGCAATGTGATCTGATAAGACAAGATGGCAACCAAGGTACAATGTAATATATATGATCATCCTCATCCAGATGAGTGATTCTGGCACACTTGGGCCTCTAGTCATTACAGTTCAACTGTACTCTTATACTACTGGTATCTCAAATGGACCAGAAAATGTACTTGTGAAATCAGTAGTTTGAGCTATACTTTGGTTTTGAGACATCCATAATTGACTGTATAAACTATAATGAATCCACATATCAAGACAAAGTGTGCTTGACTCTGAATCTGAATCATGCTCCTTTACTAGTTGAGACTATTTCTCTAGAAGCATTCTATTAAAGTGAATTCTGAAGGAAAAGTTAAATACGTTTTATAAAAGGGTTATGCTTTGGAAGCAAGGAATACACCACAGAACTAGAGAATATGAAGTGTGCATGTTTTCTGGGCTAGACTAGCTAGTTTCGGCCAATCATCAGTGACCCTCGAGTATTTTCAAATTTCCACAATGAAATCAATGATCATAAAGTATAAGAAAATACAAATTACACTATAATGTAGGGCAGGGAGACTTTTTTACAGCCGCCACACATTCTTAGACATCAGCTGCAGTGACGTTAAATATGTTCTCAGTGTTCAATCTAGGATTTCGGGTTTGGGGGCCCTCTGGGCCCACAGGCCTTGGAAAAGGGGGCCATTCGGAAATTTAGGGGGCCCTTAAATTATACTACATAAAGTTGCCATATTTATCTTTAGGTTTTCGCTGCATGATAAAAATGGCCACAAAACAAGTTAAACATCACAGACAAAATCTATTCTGTTAGTCTATCTATCCATCGTCTAATACTGAGTTGGCCACATATGCTCATTACCTCTGTTAACCAGTACAAAGCCATTTGGATAAAGTGTCTTGCTCAAGGGTTAAATACATGTTTTATTTAGAATGAATGCCATTAAATTTATTTCTGGAATAAAAGAACTCCATAATAAATAGCGCCGGCCTCGGTATTTTGCGGTGTTTCGGTCCGGTATTTAGCGTAAGCCGCACGGCGCACACGAGTACGGCGTAAAACGCCCGGCGCATACAAGTCGAACATGGCCGCATCCCCGGTAAACAAAACATCGATTTGGGTTTGAAAAATAAGAATTGTTACTTGTTAAACAGATAAAACAAAACGTTTTTTCAGTTATTTTGATTGGGCAACATGCGGTTTGTGATAAAACTCAATAATACGCACCAGGCAGCCGAAAAATCACGAGAAAATCGCAAAAATGAACTCTAGGAGAAATAGTCACAAATTCTACAGTTGCGCCCGACGGGCCCATTGAATGATCTCTAGTGCGCCCCTCATGTAAAAAGCGGGCCCAGGGCGCAATGGCGCAGCCTAGATTGAACACTGTGTTCTATAATAGGGTTATCCTTTGGAAGCAAGGAATACACTGCAGAACTGAAAAATATGAAGTGTGCATGTTTTCTGGGCCAGACTAGCTAGTTTCAGCCAATTAGGCCTCATCATTGTCCCTAAAGTATTATCAAACTTCCACAATGGCATCAATGATCCCAAAGGACAAGAAAATACAAATTACACTATGATGTAGGACAGGAAGACTGTTTACTGTGACCACACATTCCCAGACATCAACTGTAGTGAAGTTAAATATGTTCTATAAAAGGGTTATCCTTTGGAAGCAAGGGATACACCACAGAACTGGAAAATATGAAGTGTGCATGTTTTCTGGGCCAGACAAGCTAGTTTCGGCCAATTAGGCCTCATCAGTGACCCTCAAGTATTTTCAAACTTCCACAATGGAAGTTGAAGTAATGGATTAAAGCTTCCCAGTGTCGAGGCAGAACCATGGTAGCTCAGTGGGTTAAGTGCTGGCCTACTGATCTAGCAGTCCTGAGTTCACCCCACTTGATGCAAAATCTTCTTAAACGTCAACTGGATTCCATTGCACACAACATTTCATTATCAGCCTATGATCGTCTTGGTATGACGAAAATACTGTTGAAAAGAATGTAAAATAACAAGTCATCCATACATCCCAATAATGAGGGCAATTAACGTATTCAGTCTTTCATTTGAACATAACCCATAATATGATATCAACATTTCAGTGCCCGACAGTCCAGTGGCTCAAAATTCGACCTACCACATAAGTGAGGAAGTGCACCATGAAGGAACACTGATCTGCACCTTGAACGCACATCTGTCTGTGATCAAGTCTTTTAGTAAGTCTTTAAATAGTCAAGAACAAATACAGAAAGTTCTATTTTGTTTGTTTGATTTGCGGTTTAACTTCCCCGTCAACACTGTAAAGGTCATTTTGGAGATGTTGCTTCCAATTTTATAGGACTTTGACATGACATTGAGATGAAATGACATCTCAAGCCCTGCCACCCAATGAAACCAATAGGGTTTATAAGCATGGACGGTCCGGCTTTAAGCTGTTTACCAGTACTCATGTGTGGGGCGGTTTCAGCTCTGCGTGGAGGCATCATGCAGCCCATCTATTTCTTCAAGCCCCGATGGGCGGGGGCTGAGAAAGTTCTATACTTTCTTAAAAATTCTTAAGACTTGGACACATACAATAATAACTATTAATTATGATTATTGTCTTGGAAATGGAAGAGTGTGGTTTTATAATCCAGGTATTTGCCAAAAGATGGGGATCAAATGACAGATAGTGTAACCTCTGATAAGACTGTTCTAAGGATCTGGGACTGCACTGTTTGCTCATTTATGTCTGTCTCAATATATATTCACTATTAGGCTACAAGTAGAAAGAATTCCTACAGGGGTGAGATAGTTGTTTTACATGAACTTTGCGATAGTGAGTTAGATATTGTCAAAAAGAATTTCCCTTATTTTCAGTGAGAACTACTTTAGTACTGTATTTAAAAAACAACTTGGTTAAACTCAGGATTTCTAAATGCATGCATGCATGCATGCATGCAAAGAACATGGATATAAATGAGAGTACTTTCAGGGATGATTAATGTTATCAAGAATTTGCCTCCCATTACATTGGCATTTGTTCTAAAAGACCATGTTCCCTTGAGGCCTCTTAAGTCTTTAAGGGAGCAAGTTTTTTAGCTCACCTGACCGAAGGTCATGGTGAGCTTTTGTGACAGTAAGATGTCCGGCGTCGTCGTGCGTCGTGCGTCGTCCGTCGTCCGTCGTGCGTCGTCCGTGCGTAAACTTTTTCTTGTGAACACACTAGAGGCCACAGTTTTGGTCCAATTATCATCAAACTTGCTCAGAATGATAATCATGACAATATCTCGGTCAAGTTCGAATTTGGGTCATGTCGGGTAAAAAAGTAGGTCAGTAGGTCAAATCATAGAAAAACCTTGTGAACACTCGAGAGGCCACAATTTTGGTCCAATCATCATCAAACTTGCTCAGAATGATCATTGTGACAATATTTTAGTGAAGTTTGAATATGGATCATGTCGGCTTAAAAAGTAGGTCAGCGGGTCAAATCATAGAAAAACCTTGTGAACACCCTAGAGGCCACAATTTTGGTCCAATCATAATCAAACTTGCTCAGAATGATCATCATGACAATATCTTGGTCAAGTTCGAATATGGGTCATGTCCGGTCAAAAAGTAGGTCAGTAGGTCAAATCATAGAAAAACCTTGTGAACACTCTGAAGGCCACTGTTTTGGTCCAATTATCATGAAACTTGCTCAGAATGACCATTGTGACAATATTTCAGTCCAGTTCGAATATGGGTCATATCGGGTTAAAAAGTAGGTCAGCGGGTCAAATCATATAAAAACCTTGTGAACACCCTAGGGGCCACAATTTTGGTCCAATCTTAATCAAACTTGCTCAGAATGATCATCATGACAATATCTCGGTCAAGTTTGAATATGGGTCAAATGGTTCCGGTCCGTTGCACATCTAGGTCACAGGAGCCAAAAACAGATTTTTTTCACCAAAAACTTAAAAAATCTTCTTCTCTGAAACCACAAGGCCCAGGTCTTTGTTATTTGGTATGAAGCTTCATCTAGTGGACCCCTACCAAGATTGTTCAAATTATAGTGCTGGGGCCAAAAATGCCCCCGCACGGGGGCCCTTTGGTTTTACATAGGCTTATATAGGGAAAATCTTTAAAAATCTTCTTCTCTGAAACCACAAGGCCCAGGACTTTGATATTTGGTATGAAGCTTCATCTAGTGGACCCCTACCAAGATTGTTCAAATTTGAGTGCTGGGACGAAAAATGCCCCCGCCACGGGGCCCTTTGGTTTTACATTGGCTTATATAGGGAAAATCTTTAAAAATCTTCTTCTCTGAAACCACAAGGCCCAGGTCTTTGATATTTGGTATGAAGCTTCATCTAGTGGACCCCTACCAAGATTGTTCAAATTATAGTGCTGGGGCCAAAAATGCCCCCGCCCCAGGGCCCTTTGGTTTTACATAGGCTTATATAGGGAAAATCTTCAAAACTCTTCTACTCTGAAACCACAAGGCCCAGGACTTTGATATTTGGTATGAAGCTTCATCTAGTGGACCCCTACCAAGATTGTTCAAATTATAGTGCTGGGACAAAAAATGCCCCCGCCACGGGGCCCTTTGGTTTTACATTGGCTTATATAGGGAAAATCTTTAAAAATCTTCTTCTCTGAAACCACAAGGCCCAGGTCTTTGATATTTGGTATGAAGCTTCATCTAGTTGACCCCTACCAAGATTGTTCAAATTACAGTGCTGGGGCCAAAAATGCCCCCGCCCCGGGGCCCTTTGGTTTTACATAGGCTTATATAGGGAAAATCTTAAAAAATCTTCTTCTCTGAAACCACAAGGCCCAGGTCTTTGATATTTGGTATGAAGCTTCATCTAGTGGACCCCTACCAAGATTGTTCAAATTTTAGTGCTGGGACAAAAAATGCCCCCGCCACGGGGCCCTTTGGTTTTACATGGGCTTATATAGGGAAAATCTTTAAAAATTTTCTTTTCTGAAACCACAAGGCCCAGGACTTTGATATTTGGTATGAAGCTTCATCTAGTGGACCCCTACCAAGATTGTTCAAATTTTAGTGCTGGGACAAAAATGCCCCCGCCACGGGGCCCTTTGCTTTTACATTGGCTTATATAGGGAAAATTTTTAAAAATCTTCTTCTCTGAAACCACAAGGCCCAGGTCTTATATATTTGGTATGAAGCTTCATCTAGTGGACCCCTACCAAGATTGTTCAAATTATAGTGCTGGGGCCAAAAATGCCCCCGCCACGGGGCCCTTTGGTTTTACATAGGCTTATATAGGGAAAATCTTTAAAAATTTTCTTCTCTAAAACCACAAGGCCCAGGACTTTGATATTTGGTATGAAGCTTCATCTAGTGGACCCCTACCAAGATTGTTCCAATTTTAGTGCTGGGGCCAAAAATGCCCTGCCCCGGGGCCCTTTGGTTTTACATAGGCTTATATAGGGAAAATCTTTAAAAATCTTCTTCTCTGAAACCACAAGGCCCAGGACTTTGATATTTGGTATGAAGCTTCGTCTAGTGGACCCCTACCAAGATTGTTCAAATTATAGTGCTGGGACAAAAAATCCCCCCCTGCCACGGGGCCCTTTGGTTTTACATAGGCTTATATAGGGAAAATCTTTAAAAATCTTCTTCTCTGAAACCGCTAGGCCCAGGTCTTTGATATTTGATGTGTAGCTTCATCTAGTGGACCTTTGACAAGATTGTTCAAATTTTAGCCTTTGTTGATGTTTGGTATGAAGCTTCACCTTTACGACCTCCCTCAACATTATGTACATTAAAGCCCTGGGGCCAATAATGGCCCTCTCTGGGGCCCACTTGTTACACTATGGATCAGGTGAGCGATCCAGGGCCATCATGGCCCTCTTGTTTATTTAATTAAGTGTTGCCACCATTTGGAAGCATTTCTTTGTTAGGATGGCAAACAGGAAATCTCAAAACTTGTGTCGCATTTATATTTAGAAGCAAAATAACATAAAGGTATATGTGTGTGTGTGAATTCGTGTTTAACGTTCTTTCAAAAATTTTTCAGTCATATCACGACGGTGTCTGGTTGCGACAGGGAGCTCAATGCTCACTTTTATAGTGCTGCTTCACTGAAGTATCATGTCCCAGACACATTACATGATACCACACCCAGTCACATTATCCTGACACTGGGTCGACCAGGCCTAGCTCTACCCCGTAAATCTGAGTGCCAAGCGAGGAGCAGCTAGTACCATTTCTAACAGCTTTGGTATATCGCGGCCCGGGATCGAACCCGTGACCTCCTGTTCCCGGGAGCTGACACTCTACCAACTAAGCTATCGGGGCCGGTACATAAAGGTATATCCATACTCATTAATAATACATTTAACATTTTTTATAGGTTTTCATGGAGAACTATGACACTGGCAGCTGTTGGCTGGTAACCAGAGAATCCAACTCCAAGACAGACAGAGAAAGGGGCTGACAACTACCATACCTGTCTTAGAAACGAAACCTTGACATACTCTTGAGAGTTCAACCCTTCAAGCACAAAAAGTTGATAACAAAATCTGCTTCTGCAACATTAAAACGTTTCATCAAAGCAATATCCTATTAAAAATTCAAAGACTAGAGGGCAAACAGTTCAGATCTAGATGGGGCAACTCATTATGAACCGCCATTTCAGGCTCTATGTTGTTTTCAAATTCAGCTATTTTCATCTGTATTAATTTTTCTATAAAAATTTGTCATTGTTGAAGTTTGCTCCTGTAGCAAACCTTTTTTTATCCCCCCACCATTCAAAAAATGGTGGAAGGACATATAGTGTTGCCCCTGTCCGTTTTTGTCTGTCCATTCGTTTGTCAGTCCAAAACTTAAACAGGGTCAATAACTTGCTTATTTCTGGATTGATTTTGAAATTACCAGGACAGTACATCCAAGGTCAAGGTCGTATAAAAGGTTAAAGGTCAAAATGTTGATCCCATCACGAAAACCTGCCAATACAAATACAGTGCAAATTTTACCACAGAAAAAAGAAAATTTTAAGATGAAAAATTGTGCTAGTTTTAGCTTGCCAGTATGAAGTACATGGAGAGCTATTGTTGTCACCTCGGCATGCACGTTTGTGTGTGCGTTCCCATCACACTGCGTTAAAAGTTTTTCAAATGCTTATATCTCAACAGTCACTCATCACAGACCACTCATATTTGGAACTAAAGTATATGGGAGTGTCTTCTGATGTTCAAAGAGAACAGACCCCTGGGTTCATGCCCCGCGGTGGGGCTAGGGGTCAAAATCTAGAACACTTCTGTAAAACTGTTAAAAGTTTTTGAAATGCTTATATCTCAACAGCCACTCCTCACAAAGCATTAATATTTACAACTTGGGTACCTGGGAGTGTCTTCTGAGATTCCAAGACAACACACCCTTGGGTTCATGCCTGGGAGTGGGGATGGGGTGCAGCTAGGGGTCAAAATCTTTGACATCTTTGTAATTTGTTGCTAACAAGCTATAATGTCATGAGACAGCTCTTGTTCTGCTCAAAACATAGATTGTGGGTACTCATTAGAACCACCTCTTCAAGGTGATTCTAACGAGTACCCACAATATATGTTTTGGGTACTCATTAGAACTGCCTCTAGAGGCGGTTCTAATGAGTACCCTCAATATATGTTTTAGAGCAGAAATAAGAAAATTGATTACCCCTGTAAACCCCAGTTTTACTATATAAAAGAGGGGTTCAAGGGGGTAAAAATTATATAGGTGTGTTTTTGGTTATGCGAAACTTAAAAACGGCCAATAACTTCCTTATTTCCAGATGGCTTTGGAAATTGCTTGGTCAATATGTTAAAATCATGAGACAATGTATTGCCTCCAAAATCCAGGTATGTACCTCCAAGGTCAAGGTTGTATTTAGAGGTCAAAGGTAAAAATTGGGTCCGAAACTTAAACATGGTCAATAACTTTCTTATTTCTGGATGGATTTTGAAATTGCTTGGCAGAAATGTTAACCAGCATGAGACTATCTATTTCGCACAAAACCCAGGTCCACACCTCCATGTCAAGGTTTTATTAGAGGTCAAAGGTTCATAATAGGGTCAGAAACTTAAACACATCAATTACTTCCTTATTTCTGGATGGATTTTTGAAATTATTCGGCAGAAAGGTTAACCTTCATGAGAGGATATGTCATGTACAATATCCAGGTTGGTACCTTTATGGTCAAGGTCATACTTAGCAGTCAAATGTAAAGATAATGTCTTTTTCTTGTGTTTGGTTATTCTGAATAGATTCGGAAATTACTTGGTAGAAATATTAATCATCCTGAGTTGATGTATCATGCGCAAGACCCAGGTTGGTGCCTCCAAAATCAAGGTCATACTTAGAGGTCAAAGGTAAAGAAATGTGTCTGTTGTGTCTGCTCAATACCTTTGTTGTTCCTGGATGGACTTGGAAATTACTTGGCAGCAATGTTAACCATCTTGAGACAATTTGTTGCACGCGAGACCCAGGTCTGTACCTGTAAGGTCAAGGTCAGACTTATCAGTCAAAGGTCAACTACTAACATCAACATATTTTCAGGCGGGGACATAGAAGCCCCCTTGGTGCAGTGGTTATACTACTCGCATTGTAAATCAGGGGTCACAGGATCGATCCCGGGCTTCTCCAGACTTTCAGATGAGTCTTTAAACCAAAGTCCCGTCTCCATATGACCTTAGCTGTTAGTGAGATGTAAAACTCAAACACCCACTCACTCAGGTGGGGACATCTGTGTCCTGTAGTCACATTTCAAGTTATATGAACCTGTTTTTGCATATAAGCTTGTCTATAAAAATATAGGGAGCTATTTTTGTCACCATGGCAAGGGTGTCACTTTAAAGTTTTATACCCAAGTTTTTATATGCTGCCTCTCATTAGTGGCAGGGTATTATGTTTTCATTTTGGCAGTTTGTGTTTCTGCTTGCTCATTCATCTTTCTGTCCATCTGTAGTACGTACTTCCTGAATTTTGTTTCAGTTCGATAGTGACAAGGTGAGCTTTTGTGCTCACATTTCGTCCGTCGTGCGTGCGTCCGTGCGTCAGCAAACAATTTCAAGTAGTTATATCTCTAATACCCCATAGCCAATATTGATGAAATTTCATAAGAAGCATCATCAGGTATGGGGGAAGGCTGCATGAGGTTTTTGGGCTGATCCGATTGGAATTCTTGTTGCCATGGCAACATAAAGCTCCCACAGACTTACAATGGGAAATATTAAAATCCTCTTCTCTGAAACCAAAGGACCCAGAGGTTGGATATTTAGCTTGTAACAATGTCAAGTGGTCACCTTAAAAAATCCGGCCAATCATGCCCCTGGGGTCCAAATTAGCCACACCCCGGGGCCCCTTAGACAAAGTTTGTTGGCCTGAACCCCATAGGGGCTAGAAGAAATATATGGGCTGCATGATGCTTCCACACACAGCCGAACCCAGCCCACACACTAGTACTGGTAAACTGCTTAGAGGAACTAAGCCTTCCAGGAACCGCGGTGCGAGGCGGACCGTCCATGCTAATAAACCCTATTGGTTTCATTGGGCTACAGGGCTTGAGAAGTCATTTCATCTCAATGTCGGGTAAAAGTCCCACAAAATTGGAAGCAACGTCTCAAAAATGACCTTTACAGTGTTGACGGGGACGTTAAACCTCAAATCAAACAAACAAAACATAACGTTTGTGTTTTGAGTTATGTCCTATGTTAGGTTTTCCAATAGTGCCTTTCACAAGAACTTTTGTGACAGATACCTCAGGAACTATTAAAGCTAGAAAGCTGAAAGTTTGTATAAACATGAACAATGATTGAATGTTTTGAGTATATAAGGGTAGGGGTTAAAGGTCCATAACTCATTGAGTTATATCCCTTGATAGGTTCTCAAAGTTTGCCATTCTTGAATTTTTTTCTAATAAGATATCTCAGGAAATATGAATGCTGAAAGTTTGTATAAACAGACATTAACTAGCTGTTTCCTTTGTACCTTTATAGGGACCAAGGGCCTGCGACACTTGGAGTTATATCCCTCAGTAGGTTCCAGAAAAATAAAATACATTTTGTTTGATACCTTTTTATCTTTGTGGTCCTGCCTCAATGAAACTTTTACCACACTTGGTCTCTCAAATAAGAAAGTTGTAATGGCAGAACAGTTGCCAAGGGCCCATGACCCATGGAGTTACCTATTTATGTAATTTCTCAAATTTTGCTATTCTTGAAAATTTTCTTGACAGGAACTATGAAAGCTGGAATAAGAATCAATGGTCCATCTCTCCTGGAGTTTTGTCCCTTAGTAGGTTTTCAACTATTTGAAGTACATTTTGCTTAACTTTTTACGTTTGTTGTCCTTTTTGATGAAGCTTTTACCTATTCTCAAGAACTGTAAGGGTTACACAAAGTTGAAACCTGGTACACATATGAACAGTGGTTTGATGAATTGTGTATACCGTAATTAGGTCTAATGGCCCAGAAATTATGGAGTAAAAGCCCTTGTAAAGTTTTTATGTTGCCATGTACCATGCTCGAGCTCTTCAGTGATGTTTTCTGGTATAAAGCTGGAATTGAAAATATTTCAACACTGCCTAATTGTGCTGCAGTGGGGCTATAGTAAGATCCTCTGACAGCTTTAGGTTGTTTTCACTATCAATATTTAAGGTGTGTGATGCATCTCATTTTTCACCATTTGTCAAAGCAAAACAGCTCTTGCAAAAGGGCCTACTCTGACTCATAATGAAAAGAAATGTTCTCCTATGGGAGCCAATTGTTAGCTCATATAAGCACTAAGTGCTCAAGGTGTGTTACTATGATCGCCTTTTGTCTGTCTTCTGTCCGTCCCTGTTGAAATGTCCGGCCCTCCGTCTGTTTATCAACAATTACTTCAAAAATAATGGCATCTCCAAAACCACAATGGCAATTTTAAAATAGTTTCACAGGAATATCCTTGGGTGACCCTCCACCCAAACTGCTAAAATGGTTCTGCTCTGCTGAACAAAATGTAGAAAATAGAAGTGGAGGCAATGAGCAGGTATCGATACAATCAACCCACAGCTCCCGTCAGAGACACCAAGGGAAAGAAACACAAACATGAAACATCAGACCCTAATAGAAACATCAACAGAGCGGAAAGCCAAAAGGACAGTCACTTTCCCACAAAATGGCCAACTGGCTATCCAAAATAAATAACATAAGCCACACAAACACCCAAGATACTCAGACAAACTATAACAAAATTAAACCGCGACAGAAGAACCTCCTTGGAACGGTCAGTGAAAGATTTTACGTGGCCACAATCCTCTCCCTTACTTCCGTTGCGATTTAGACAAATTATTTGTTCAGTCCGCATGATGGCCTCCTAACTCATCAGTGCAACATCTCTGTGAACACAAAGAACCACAGAGACGAAACAACGATAAGGACTCGACAGCAAGAAACCACTGAAATGCTTGAGCAAAAGAAAACCAGCTATTAGACTCCGATGGGCCCGACCAGAGACAGAGACAAAGAATAATTTTAATGCTTTTCAGTCTTTAGTCTTTGAGTTATTGAACATTGAACATAGAAGTTTCTATCAGTTTCGTAGCAGCACCATAACTCTGAAACTGTCTGAGATATTTTCATGAAATTTCACAGGTATGTAGAGCACCATGAGCCGACGTGCTCAATATATGAAACATACCACTGATTTTATTACTACTTTTGTAGTTATTGCCCTTTGAACATTTAACACAGTTCGTTCTCCAATGTACTTTTGTCCACTCCATAACTCTGGCAATGTAAGGCATATTTTCATGAAATTCATAGAAATGCAAAGTACTATGAGAGGGAATGCAAAGCATTTGAACCATAACTCTGTTTTGCCTGCAGATGAAGTTATTCACTTGTGAACATTGAACATGGCTATTTCCGCCATGCACATGTCCGCTCTGTAAGTTGAAAAGATTATAATATAGCTTCTCTTTGACTTCATATTGAGAGAGCTACATAACTTGCTTGATGTATGTCCAGTGGCTGGGCATCATGCAGTGTTTGCAGCACTTTTAGTTTGTTCCCATTTCCAGTTGCATTTTTAATGGCATCTTCAGGGTTCACCTCCTGTACTATAACTCTGATTAGCCAATGCATTCTGCAGCACCTGATTTGTATCTGCACTGTTTGCAGGTGGTCTACATGGTTTGCCATTCCAGGCCAGATTTTATGCAACACTGACATTTTTGACCTTAGAATAGCTCATATATATAAATTAAGTTCTTATGCCTGGGGTGCCATACAGATGGACTTTAGCATGAAGGAGCTACTTAATCTTAATGAGGAATTATTAGGAACTCTACATGCTAGGCGCTTCAGGGCAGCAATAATTGTCATGATTGTTGCTTAAATTGCTGAAATGGGTTTGCTCTGCTGAACAAAATGTCCATAAGACTACAGAGGTAAAAATAGAAAAATCTTCAAAGAACATTTCCATGGCCAATGGCTCAATTTAAAAAAATGAATAGAAAAATAACTTCACAGAGATCTTCCTTGGGTGATCTCTCTACTGTAAGTGTTTAAGTGGTTCTGCTCGCTGTACAAAATGGCTGCAAACCTGCAGTACATCATAACTCAGGTGAGCAAATTAGGCCCATCATTGACCGCTCGTTTCCTTCAAGAGTTGACCCCAACTGAAAGAGGCAGAAATGAAAATGACAGAACTGCTTCCTTTTATATGCTAAAAACTAAAGTTTCTTGCAGGGGAAATCCAAGCTGGTTCCAGCAGAAATTAGGACATTTTTCAACTTTTAGAATGATTCAGTTAGATGGACTACACCTTAGACTATACTTAACCACCTTGTTCAGCCTTTCACTGTAACAAATCAACTTGATCAGCATTTCATTGTATAAGAAACACACTCAGCTTTGTTTGATCTGAGGTTTAATGTCCCTATCAACACTGTATACATCATTTGTATATGTTGATTTCAATTTTTGTTGGACTTCTACCTAACATTGAGATGAAATGACATCTCAAGCCCTGTCGCCCAATAAAGTCAATAGGGTTTAATAAGCATGGATGGTCAGACTCCAACCGCTTTGCCTGGGCAGCCTTAGATCCTCTAAGTGGTTTACCAGTACTCTTGTGCGTCGGTTTCAGCTCTGCATGGAAGCATCATGCAGCCCATCTGTTTCTTCAAGCCCCGATGTTGGGGGAATGGAAGGGAGGGGGGGGGGGGGGGGTGTTTTTAGGAAATTTACATTATGTGCAATTTAAATGATGAAAATAAAAACAAACTTTATTAGTAAATGGTTGTTTATTGTTTTGAAGACCTGACTGACTGAACTGGTTTTTACGGTAACCGGACGCTATAAGAACATAGGGGCTGCCCCTTGAAGACCTTACTCAGATTCAAGCTAAGGCAATTGCACTTCTGTACATGCAGGTTTGATGATTTTTATAAGGTCTTGCATCCGTTCCAACATGATAATGAAGGGTCTAGTGCAATGAAGACATGTTTAGATATGAACGAAAACTCATGTCAAGCGGAACTCTTGCCTGTAACCCAGTGAGCAATCCGGTGTGCGGGCCGGATTCAGCTCTGCGTTGAAGCATCATGCAGCCCATATATTTCTTCAAGCCCCTATGGGCGGGGGCCTATAATTATTTGGTTATAAGACTGCTAAACTCGCCCAAAATTACTGCAGATATATGTCAGTCTTGTGTAATTCTGTTATAAAATGGATTATTCTCTTCCAAAACAATCCTTAAGATCTATATCCTTCTAATAAGATGGATCTAGATCTTTGGGACTGTTGTGGAAGGAAAATTCTCTGTCTTGCAACCATAGAAATACATACAGGACTTTCAGTGGAATCCTTACCTCTGTAGAGTAATCACTTATACCAGCCACAGTGATTCTCTTCTAGAAGCTAATTTCCATAGGACATACATATTCCTCCATTTAATCTTGTCTATCCCATGAACTTGTTAGGTCATTAGAGCACCACACGCCATGATACAACAATCCCTTTCAAGTTAAGTCTAACCCTAATGTCAAGGTTACTGACTGAACTATTAATGTTTATTGATTTTTCTTTTATTTTAAAGTTTTACATTGAAATTTTCACCCGACCATATTATGGATTTGGTTTATTTTTTCTATGATGACAGATTTGGGTCCAAATTTATATTTAACCAAACCCCCATCCATGCCAATGAACTTAAGGTCGATGTCATGGACTTGTACCTTCCTTAAGTGTTAAAGTTTTGCCTTAAATTTTCAAACAGCTCACATATTCCAAACTGTTTGATGGATTTGGTTTATAATTGGTATGATCAGAAATACCCTACCTCAAATGCAAGGTCATGGACTTAGAAATTTTATATCAACATTTTAGTCGAATCTATCCCTAATGTCAAGGTCACTGACTGAACTATTGATGTTTATTGATGTTACTTTTATTTTAAAGTTTTACATTGAAATTTTCACCCGACCATATTATGGATTTGGTTTATTTTTTCTATGATGACAGATTTGGGTCCAAATTTATATTTAACCAAACCCCCATCCATGCCAATGAACTTAAGGTCGATGTCATGGACTTGTACCTTAAGTGTTAAAGTTTTGGCCTTAAATTTTCAAACAGCTCACATATTCCAAACTGTTTGATGGATTTGGTTTATAACTGGTATGATCAGCAATACCCTACCTCAAATGCAAGGTCATGGACATAGAAATTTTATATCAACATTTTAGTTGAATCTATCCCTAATGTCAAGGTCACTGACTGAACTATTGATGTTACTTTTATTTTAAAGTTTTACATTGAAATTTTCACCCGACCATATTATGGATTTGGTTTATTTTTTCTATGATGACAGATTTGGGTCCAAATTTATATTTAACCAAACCCCCATCCATGCCAATGAACTTAAGGTCGAGGTCATGGACTTATACCTTAAGTGTTAAAGTTTTGCCTTAAATTTTCAAACAGCTCACATATTCCAAAATGTTTGATGGATTTGGTTTATAACTGGTATTATCAGCAATTACCTACCTCAAATGCAAGGTCATGGACTTAGAAATTTTATATCAACATTTGTATTATAAGTTTTAATATCTCATATGATGGATCTGGAATGATGCTAGTGATAGGACAAATTTTCGTTCAGCAATAACCCCACTCTTGCCTATGACCTTAAGGTCAAGGTTATGGACTTGGACCTGTTATGTTAAATGTTTTATGGTAGTGATTTGTAGTGAATACAAAAATCTGAATAAAAGTAACATATCTCCCTGAAAATAGCATACTTTTCTTAGGTGTATTCCTTACTTCCAAAGGATAACTCTTTTATAGAACATACTTTAAGTCACAACAGCTGATGTGAAGGGAATGTTTCATGGCAGTTAAAAGTCTCCCTGCCCTTCATCATAGAATAGTTTATATTTTCTTGTCCTTTGTGATCATTGATTCCATTGTGGAATTTTGAAAATATTTGAGGGTCACTAATGAGGCCTAATTGGCCGAAACTAGCTAGTCTGACTCAGAAAACAAGTGCACTCCATACTTTTCAGTTCTGTGGTGTATTCCTTGCTTCGAAAGGATAACCCTTTTAAAGAAAGTCACGACAGCTGATGTTAAGGGAATGTGTGGTGGCCGTAAAATGTCTTCCTGCCCTTCATCATAGTGCAGTTTATATTTTCTTGTCTTTCTGGATCATTTATTCCATTGTGGAGTTTTGAAAATACTTGAGGGTCACTGATGAGGCCTAATTGGCCAAAACTAGCCAGTCGGGCACAGAAAACATGTAGACTCCATGCTTTTCAGTTCTGTGGTGTATTGGATAACCCTTTATTTATATTTTGGTTGTTCTCTACAGTTTAGAATATAAAAAAGATAGACATGCTGTTTAAAAAGTGTTTTTAGCTCACTTGAGCACAAAGTGCACAAGGAGAGCTATTGTGATCATCCTAAGTGAGCTGTGCGTCAGTCGTGCGTCGAAGTCGTCAACATTTACTTTGTGCAACCTCTAGAGGCCACAGTTTTAATCTTGTCTTTATGAAACTTTACCAATTTGTTTGTCTTGATGATATCTCAGTCAAGTACGAATATAGGTCATGTTGGATCAAAAACTAGGTCACTAGGTCAAAGTTTGTTAAAACCTGTGCACCCTAGAAACCGCAGTTTTGTTTCAATCTTCATGAAACTTCACCTGAATGTTTGTCTTGAGATTTCTCGGTCAAGTTCGAATATGGGTCATGTCGGATCAAAAATGAGATTGCTGGGTCAAATTTCGTTAAAGAATTGTGTGTACCTTAGAAACTGCAGTTTTTCTTCAATCTTGAAACTTCACGAGAGTGTTTGACTTGATATCTGGATCAATTTCGAATATTGGTCTTGTGAGGTGAAAATCTAGGTGACTAGGTCATATTTAAAAGCTTGTGTGCACCGTAGAGGCCACAGTTTGGCTTCAATCTTCATGAAACTTAAGCTGAACGTTTGTTTGATTTGTGGTTTGACGTCTCCTCAACACTGTGTAGGTTATTTTGGAGGTGTTGCTTCCAGTTTGGCGGGTCTTTTACCCGACACTGAGATGAAATGACATCTCAAGCCCTGCCACCCAATGAAACCAATATGGCTTATAAACATGGGCGGCCGACTAGCACTGCTTTGCCTGGGCAGGCTTAGATCCTGTAAGTGGTTTACCCAAGTACTGGTAAACCACTTACAGGATCTAAGCCTGCCCAGGCAAAACTTTGGTAAACCACTTACAGGATCTAAACCTGCCCAGGCAAAGCAGTGCTAGTCGGGCCGCCCATGTCTATAAGCCCTGTTGGTTTCATTGGGTGGCAGGGCTTGAGATGTCATTTCATCTCAGTGTCGGGTAAAAGTCCCACCAAATTGGAAGCAACACCTCCAAAATGACCTACACAGTGTTGAGGAGACGTTAAACCACAAATCAAACAAACAAAACAAACGTTCAGCTTAAGTAACGGCCCAGTCAACACTATTTAGGTAATTTTTGAGCCGGTCAGTTTTTTATCCACAATTTTTCTTGTCAGGCATATACGTAAGCGGTTAACCAGTAGAGTGCACATTCTTTTGCTTCAGTCTTAATGAATCTCCACCTGAATATTGGATTAAGATGTCTTAAATCTTAATCAGAGTGTTTGTCCTGAACAGACAGAATTTAAGTTAGAATATGGGTTAAGTTGGAATTATGGGTTAAATCGGGTTAAAGACTAAGTCATCAGGTCGTATTGCTTTAAATGACTCGGGTGAACGATTAAAAGGCCATCGTGGAAAGATCAAAAGGTAATTTTCTGTGCAGAAAAAAAAATAACATGGTCATTGAAAATAAACCGAACTCTGAAGGTCATTTTATTCACTAAAAAGGACATCCTAGCAGTTAATTTGTTCACTTTTCCCTCAAATTTTAAGATAGTCAAGATGAAAACAGTAGCTGTTTCTCACGTGGTCAATCATGTACCTTTTTGTCTAAAATGTTCAACCTTGTATAAGGAACATGTAAACTGGATGCATTAATTAAATTTAGGACTGGCAGGTACACCAATATCAACACATAGAGTATAAATGCTGCATTACTGTGACCAAAACGGGCGTGTAAATGGAATTCTTCAACCTTGTAACATACACCCAATTGTGTTTTATGGACTACAGTTTGGGCACAGCCGGCCTCGGTAGCTTAGTCAGATGCACGTCTGCCTGGTGATCAGGTGGACTCGGGTTCGATACCTGTCGCGGTCGGCAATATTATTTCATGGAGATTGATCATGAAATCTTTTCTTCGACGATTCTCTCCCTTTCACTGTTTCAAGAAGGGCAGTTGTCAGTTTCTGGTGAAATATTGTGCACTGTAGTGGTAAACAGATTTCGTATAAGCCGTCCCAGCACAAGTATGGATAGGAAAACTGACTTGCTCAACAATGACCTAAATAGTGTTGACTGGACAGTTAAACTCTTAATACAAACAAACAAAACAATATGGACACAGTTTTACTTCTGGTTTTATCTGCTTAGCCAGATAATGTGTGAAAGATTGTAAAAAAAATAATTGCTAGGAAGCTCTGCTATATTATGTTGAAATGCCCCACAGCGACGGGATCCCATTGTGCTTTTAAACATTTTTTGGTGGAAGGTTATGGGAATTTATATGACAATGGCTGACAATGACGGTATCTACAATGTTTATGGGATGTTACATGAAACAGTATCCCAGAGTGCTTATATATAGTTTTTGTTAATGGAAGATTTATCATAAATCATTTATGGGATATTATATGAAATGTCCCACAGTGACGGTATCCCACAGTGCTTATATATAGATTTTGTTTTTGGAAAGTTAATGGGATATTATATATGAAATGTCCCATAGTGACGGTATCCCACAGTGCTTATATATAGATTTTGTTTTTGGAAAGTTTATGGGATATTATATATGAAATGTCCCATAGTGACGGTATCCCACAGTGCTATATACAGTTTTTCTATGTTTAAAGGTTAAGCAATAAACTCTTTTTATATTTACAATCTGTGCATCAAACTACTTCCGAATACAAAATTTCATTTTGTTAGGCCTATTAGAAAGGCGATGTCCCATAAAACATCTCACGGACAGAGTACCCATATACCACCTCATAGCTGTATATATATATATATATATATATATATATATATATATATATATATATATAGACAAATGAATTAGCGCAAAAAAATCGGTCGCACCGCAACCGGGACTCGAACCACATGCATTCTCCTGCATTCCGGGCAGACGGAGATCCGTGGTTCGAGTCCCGGTTGCGGTGCGACCGATTTTTGTGCGCTAATTCATTTGTCTATTTAATTGCCTGTATCGTGCTTTACTTTGATTTTCATATACTTACTCCGATACAGTAGAACATTTGTAAATCTAATAAATAAATAAATAAATAGAATAAAATGGCCGCCGTCCGTAGGTTAAAAAAAGAACCGAAAATGATAGGGTCGCCTATGGCGGTAAATGAAAGGTCTCTAAATAGCGCTAATGACGTTAAAGGTTTATAAATGTTAAAATTGGCGTACAATGTCGGAAGGCCGCGTTGGTGTAATGGTTAGCACGTCTGCCCGGAATGCAGGAGATCCGTGGTTCGAGTCCCGGTTGCGGTGCGACCGATTTTTGTGCGCTAATTCATTTGTCTATTTAATTGCCTGTATCGTGCTTTACTTTGATTTTCATATATATATATATATATATATATATATATATATAAAACATAAACTTCCAATCCCCAAGCCCAAGGATGCTACAGATAAAATTTGGACCCAATAGGCCCAGTGGCTTCAGAGGAGATGTCATTTGAAAGTGTTGACGACGGACATACGACGCAGACGCAGACAACGCAGACGACGATGGACAACTGCCTGTCCTATAAGCTCCCCAGGAGCCAGCTAAAAAATATCACATTTATTCATCTTAAAATTTTCGTAGTTTCTGCGGAAAAGTTTATAATGTATTCGTTTAGCTGTGTTTTCGAAATGCACAACAGAGCAAGTTCGAAAAAGTCATGACCAAAGAGTAAAACGGTGTTCGAGTTTGTGAACTTTCCCTAGGCTGTTGTTTATTTATTTAAGGGGAATGGGAACACCTTCAGGGGAGGCAACTCCTGCAAAAGTTTTTTTGTCGCCCATGTCAATAAGGGTCAACCCTTAAAGGAAAGAATTTGCTCCTGAGGATCAAATTCTTTCCTTTAAGAGTAGGCCCCTTTTTCGGTGGGACTGAGGACAGAAAGTGCCGAAATTTGTCCCCCTTTCAACAATGGCGGATATGTGCTAGGTGTTCCCAGTTCCCTTAAGTTTCTGTTTGTTTATCAACTGGTTAGTTGAGCCCCCGCCCGTCGGGAAATAAATTGGCGGCTGCATCCGACCGAATTAGAGTACAGTAAAATTCCTATATTAAGACCACGCTTGTGACTGTTCAAAATTGGTCTTTAGGACCACTTTTTGAACAGTCCCAAAGGTGGTCCCTGATCAGAGGACATTGTGTGTGCAGAAAAGCGATTTGGACCGCTCGGTAAAACCCTAGCGGTTACTTAGGGTAGTGGGGCTTCAGATGTCATTTATCTAAATTTCAAGTAAAGTTCTAACAAAATCGGAAGTGACGTCTCCAAAATGACTTAAAAAGTGTTGACGGGAACGTTAAACTTCAACACAAGCAATCAACCCTCTGTGTCTATATAAAAATATTTTTGTCTAGGCGCATTCATACAGAGCACAACGAAGACCCAGATCAGACTGCACTTCTGATCTGAGTGTTTGTTGTTTTCATATGTCTAAAGACGGTCTTCTTTCAACTTCTGGTGTTAAGAGAATGTGTGACTGCCGTAAAAAGTTCCTCTGCCCTTCATCATACGGTAGCTTATATCATCACGAAAATACGCCTATATAATGTTGACCCCCTTGAACCCCACTTTTATATAGTAAAACTGGGGTTAATAGGGGTAAACCTTATTTTTCTTATTTCTGCTCTAAGGTACTCGTTAGAACCGCCTCGTTTAGGCGGTTCTAACGAATACCATCAATCCATATTTTGAGCAGAAATAAGTAAAAAATCACAATTTTTCATCTTAAATTTTTCGTTTTTCGGCGGTAAAGTTTACAATGTATTTGTATAGGTGTGTTTTCGTAATGTTTTCTAATCCTTTGAAATCATTGATATCACTGCGGAATTTAAGAAATATTTGAGGGTCACTGATGAGGCCTAGCTAGAATGGCATAGAAAAATAGTGTACACTCCATAGATTTCCGTTCAGTGTTGTAGTACTCGCATCCAAAGGATTACAGTCTTTTCAGAACATTCTGATTGAGAAAGCACGGCGAATTCTACGACCAGACAGCGCTAATGCGTATGAACTTTGCGTATAGCGAAGACTCTAATCGGACTGTGTTGATGCGCAGGCTGATCTGATTTTTCTCTGGCTGAACATGTCCAAAGTTAAACTTTCGTTAGATGCGGAACAAATTTCACGAACTTATCAGATTACTTATTTTATTGTTAACAAAGATCTTCTGTGTAACGGTTTGTGAGTTTTCAACGCAATGTAAAAAGTCTTTTCCAAAGTTAGACAAAAACTTAAATAACTTTTACTTCCTTCTTCCCTTTACGGATATTAGGGTTGCATAATTTCAACCCTTTTTGTACCAAATGGAATCTTCCTCCTTATATATAGCAGGAATCCATTTCAAAATTTAGGGGTGTTATGTTGTGTTTTCTTTAAAATTGATTAGAAAAATGGCTAAACTTTTAGCAAACAGTGGAGGCCCTGATCAGACGCCGCGTTCTGATTAGTAGTGATTCCTTCAGATAAACAAACACAATTACATTTACATTTAAACATACGACGTATTTTGGATTGCATAATACCCTAATGTCTGGCAGTTTAGAGATAATACACACTCAGGGTACTCTGAGGAATGTCAAACAGGTAGGGGACCAAGAGAGGGTAATCATTTACGCTGGGATATGTGTTTGACAAGTCACGTCTATTTACTTGTTTGTGGGCACTCATCAAAACCGCATTGTCATGTGTGTTTTGGGTGTTTCTAACACATCTCGAAAACACACCTATATAATTTTGTTCCCGCTAAGCCCCACTTTTATACAGTAAATCTGGGGTTAAAGTGGGGTACATATTATTCTTCTTATTTCTGCACAAAATATAGATTAGAGTATGGGTACTCGTCAGAACTGCCTCGCCGAGTCGGTTCTTACGAGTAGCCACAATCTATGTTTTATGCAGACTTATTAAAATCATCGGAAATGCTCAGTTTTGGTGGTAACAAATTCAAAAGATTTGTATAGGCGTATTTTCGTTATAAAATATACCCACAATCTCTGTTTGGATCAAAGAGAAATAAATAAATAAAGGTAAGGAAAATGTGGTAGACGCCTGAAAAACACATTTTTTCATTACGATAACACATCCGTGTGATATAGTGCATTTTTCAAACCTCAAAAATGTATTTTTTTTCTGATGAAAATTTGTGATTTTTTCCTTATTTCTGCTCCAAACATAGGTTTTGGGTGCTCGTTAGAACCGCCTCATTGAGGCAGTTCTAACGAGTACCCACAACCTATGTCTTGGAGCAGAAATAAGGAAAATAATGTTTGCATCCTTAAACCCCAGTTTTCTCTATATAAAGTGGGGTTTAGGGGGGTCTTTATTTCACGGACTTGTTCACGTGATGTAAAGTTTATAAAGTGTAGCGCCAGTTGGCAAACAGTGTAGACCCAGTTCACACGCACAAAACAACAGGGCCTACATCGTTTCCAAAAGCTTCAGACATTTTCAAAATAAATTTTGAAGAAAACACAACCTCACAATCTTAAATTTTGAAAGGGTCTTGTGCTATTTTCAAGGTGGAAGATTCCATTTGGCCCCAATTTGCAAAAGGTGAAGACCCAGATCAAACGTAACAGAACTAGGCGTCTGATCAGGACCTGCATTGTTTGCAAAAAGTTCAGGCATTTTTTTTCCAAATTATAATTTTTTCGAAGAAACACACTCTCACCCTATTAAATTTTGAAATGGACTTGTTCTATTTACAAGGTGGAAGATTCCTTTTGTCGCCAAATGGAACAAAAAGAAACGGACCCAGATCAGTCGCAGCAAACAGGGCCTACACTATATGCAAAAAGTTCAGGCATTGCTCAAATGATTTCGATGAAAACACAAACTGATTCTACTGCACTTTGAAATGGGTTAGTGTTATGTATAAGCTGGAAGATTCCATTTGGTAAAAATGGGTTAATCAAACAAAATAAATGAAAATTACAAAAATAAATAATTAAACAATGGACCGCTTTCTGTGCGTGTTTGAACATGAAATATTTCGGAAAATTTTGAAGAAAAGACAACCTCGCACTCTTAAATTTTGAAATTGTCTTGTGCGATGTTCAAGGTGGAAATGCCATTTGGCACCAGATAGCAAAAAGTGCAGACCAAGATCATACGCAAAAGCAATAGGCGCCTGATCAGGGCCTACATTGTTATTCAAAGGTTCAGACATTAGCTATTTACAAGTGGTAGACCCCATTTGGCGCCAGAAGGCGAAAATTGCACATCCAGATCCGACCTAGCAGAAGTAGGCGTCTGATCAGGACCCACTTTGTTGGCAAAAAGTTCAGGCCTTTCCCAAAGCATACATTTTGAAGAAACCACAACCTTTGAAACGGACTTGTTCTATTACCAAGGTGAAAGATGTCATTTGGAGACATTTTTAATTTAAAAAGTGGACCGTTTCTGTGAGTGAATGAACATGAACATGAATTATTTCGGACATCTAGGATAAGTGGCGATAAGTGGCGATAATGGGGTGTTGTTTTAAACAGCTATCTTTATAGCTCCAAGTTGCACCTGGGTGTCATAAAACGTTTGGTCAATAAACAGCCTGTATTTTGACAGTCAACTTCAATCACTGTGCAATGTACCTATATTGTACCCTTTACCAGACAAATGTAAATGAATAATTGACTTGTCCTCTTTTTCGGAAAAAATCAGATATGTTCAAACTGAAAAAAAAATCTGAAACAAGAAAAATTTCAAGAAATTAAAAAAGGAAATAAAAAGAACGATAAGTGCAAAATATTTACGGAATATTGATTGGTTGCTTTTGAAACGCGAAGCAGTCTGTGAATGCGCGTTTTCGACACTCAGGTTTGATTGGCTGATCAACAATCGCGATTTATGCGCAATATCGCGTTATTCATAAAAGCAATTGACTGGCTAAAATGTCATTCGCAAATGAAACGCGTGAATCGCGAGTGCGATTAACAAATGCGCGTGCGATGTAAACTTTCACTCGAGCGTACCTGTAACTGAATAGGGCTGAACTGAATCGTTGAGCCAAACATTATTATTATTATTAAGGGATAACATTTAATAGGACAATAGAATTATATGATGTTTTGAAATTATGATACTAAAACAATATATGTAAATTAATTCTTTTCAAAAATGGACGTATTTCAAAAATGTTTTTGCGGTTTGATAGGAATTTTGTGTTTAATGATATTGACGATTTCAGGTAAGAACAAATTACTTTCTTCCGCTTTAACAGTGCCAATACGGTCAATACAGTAAACTTCCTTTGGGACTGTTCAAATGTGGTCTTTAAGGTGCGCAGACATTTGCTCACAAGACAATTGCTCACAAGACATTTGCTCACAAGACAATTGCTCACAAGACAGTTGCCCACAACTTTAATGGAAAACAGGACAATTGCTCACAATACATTTTTTTCATGATTTTTTTAATTATACATGTGTTATCTGTAGATAATTTGGGAACTATTTCTTCAAAGTATTATGTAACAGTAACAGTTGGTCGGTCAGCTGGATTTCAATTAATTATTGGTAATTAAAACATCAGTAGTTGGATGAAATGATAGCCATGTTAAAGTCTCAGACTTAATTGATTAGGAGATCAAATGTTATCATTAGGAAAACATGTCCGTGTGAAATAATGGCGTCCCACATGGTGTCAGAAGTGACAAATATTAGGTAAAATTTTTAACATCTTTCTTATTTCTGCTTTTAACATAGGTTGTGGGTACTCGTTAGAACCGCCTCAATGAGGCGGTTCTAACTAGTACCCACAATCCATGTTTTTGAGCTAAAATAAGGCAGATAATGTTTACCCCCTTACACCCCACTTTTCTCTATATAAAGTGGGGTTTAGGTGGGTCTTCGTTTCACGGACTTGTTATCGTGATGTGAATTCTTATGAAGTTTTGGAAACAAAACATAAGAATTAATTATTGGTTAATTATAAATGATAATCACAGTTATCAAGCAGGTGTGCTTAACGGGCCTCCGTGGTCTTGTTGGTAAGAGCGCCGACTCTTAATCATTAGATCTCTCACAGACCCAAAGGTGGTACCTGACTAGAGGACATTGTGTGCAGAAATTACGAACACAGAGTAACTGCATCCTTCTTAAAAACGCTTTTTTATAGCAGAATTAGTCTTAATTTTAGGTGGTCTTAATAGCGGATTTTGCTGTATTAATGTTTGTCGAATTCAAGACTGTCGATCGAATTCGAAACTGAACGATTCAACTGTGAAACTTTGTCAGATACGGAGCCAGAGTAGTGTGCTTGAAATACATAGCGTTATCAAATAGTTGAAAGGAAAACACCTTTTATCAGTTACCCCGTATTTTACTGTATTAAATTTGTCCGAAATTGAGACTGTCGATCGAATTTGACACTCAACGATTCAACTGTGGAATTTTTTCAGATACGGAGCCGGAGTAGTGCCCTTGAAATACATAGCGTTATCAAATCTTTGTAATGAGAACACATTTTATCAGTTACCCCGTATATTAATTGCAATGTAGCACATTGGCCTGATAAAGATATGCTAACTCTGGACAAGTGAGCTTTATCAGGTCAACGTAACATTGTATTTTTATGAATGAACCGGACTACTGGAAAAAATGACAAACATGTTATTGGTACTGGAACGAAATAAAATAAATACTTGAAAAAAAAAATACTTGAGAAAAAAAAATCATAAGAAAATATATGGTGAGCTGATACAAAATATATCGACCGTCGGAATGTTGGGACGCACTGACGACCATCGGAAACTGATCGTAAATTGCCAATTTAAGAGTGAGTGAGTGTTTGAATTTTACGTCTCACCAACATCCAAGGTCATACGGAGACGGGACCTCGGTTTAAAGCCTCATCCGAAAGTCTGGATACATAGACTACCAGATTCGTGTCATTTGATATCAAGTTTATCAGGCAAGGCTTCGAGAACGCATGTAGAATCGCTCGGCAAGCCTCGTGATTCTACAAGCGTTCTCGAAGCCTTGCCTGATAAACTTGATATCAAAAGAAAATCATTTGGTATTCTCTGTTTATCGTATGACGTCGTTGATAGGCAGTGGATACCACTGTCGTGTCATAAAAATCGTATAGCCACCAGTGAAATAACACTTTGGCAGGATTAAGTGGCGTCAGGCTCGGCTTCAAAAACGCATGTAGAATCGCTCGGCAAGCCTCGCGATTCTACAAGCGTTCTCGAAGCCTTGCCTGATAAACTTGATATCAAAAGACACTCGCCCGGTATTCTCTCTTTATCATAATATTATGACGTCGTTGATAGGCAGTGGATACCACTGTCGTGTCATAAAAATAGCATGGCCACCAGTGTAATAACACTTTGGCGGGATTAAGTAACAACATGGCGACGTCCATGTCAGCCATGCATTTTTTGTGGAACGATTGTCAAATTAAAAGGCGATTAAATCCATTTTATTGTGGTCATATGACAAACAGAATCTTACACTCGTGGTCATTGCGTATGAAATTCATGAAACTCGCCGTAGGCATGTTTAATCCATTAAATTTCATACATGTATAAAATGACCATGCATGTAAGATCCTCTATTTATCATATAATACCGATGTTATTTAGTGGATAGCATCATGTAATAAAAATTACATGACGTGTAATAACACGGGGTTCTGGCGCATGACGTCATGACGCCGTCAATTGCATCACTTTGTTTTCAGTTTCGTTTCTTAGGCAAAAAAATCCGGTTTAAAATCGTTGTCTTACACTCGTGGTCATTTTATGAGAAATTAATCACACCGGTTACCGCAGTACAACGAACGCGACAGAGTACAACGAACGCTACAGAAATCATGACGTCACAGCAGTATTTTCGGTAAGAAAAAGGTTTATTTTTTAGCCCAGATCCTAATCTTTTTGGGTGGTTATTTTGCATAGCTGCAGAGTAATGGTATTACCATTTACTGATACAGTTGCAGAGAATTCTGTTCATTATTAAAGAAAACACAAACAATTTTATTTCGTCTAGTGTGTTTTCACCAACCCCAGCATACTTCGGTAAATGTTTTTAGACAGTAACACATCTTTTGTGCACATGATTTTGTGATTTATATGTACTTGCGATTTCAGAGCATCCATTGATGCATTTGCTTGAACCCCAAGTCATGTCAATAGCCACTGAATCCGTGGATGGTTCAATGGTTGATTTTTTGTTAGGGTACACCTTTCCACGGGTAATGATACACCATTACGCGGTTAGTCAGGACAAATTGGGTACAACAAACACGGATTATATTCTTCATAAATTGAAATGTTTGAATTGGGATTTAACGTCCCCGTAAACACTATTTAGGTCATTTTGGAGACGTTGCTCACAATTCTGTGGGACTTTTAACCGACATTGAGATGAAATGACATCTCAAGCCCTGCCGCGCAATGAAACCAGAAGGCTTATATGCATTGGACGATCTGGCTCACACCGCTTTGCCTGAGCAGGCTTAGTCCTTCTAAGAGGTTTACAAGTACTCGTTTGTGGTCAGACTCAGCTCTGCGTGGAAGCACCTTGCAGCCCAATTTATTTCTCAAGCCCCGATGGGCGGGGGCGGAATAAATTGAAATAAAACTCTTTAATCCGCCAGCGAAGGCATGATACATGATGCTGTTTTGAAATCATAACGATCCATTTTGCTGTTACATACTCATAAATGCCTGTTTGATATCATTATTATGTCCGAAATTATACACGTGCGAATTTAAAGGGTTGGGTAAAAATCTTGGACAAATGGGACGGGTGAACACATTTATTCTGGCTTTCCAGAACGTTTTTACCACATCCCCCACTTATGAACAACTGAAACCCAAGTTATTTAGTTTCGGCATTGTTGGGGAGGGGAGACTCTTGAATTTATAGATTCTTTTCTTTGCTACTGAAAATAGTAAGTTTTTATGCCATCCCCCACCCCGAGAATCTGTGATTCGGGGTGGGGGGGGCATATAGTATTTTCCCATTCTTGTCAAGGGCCGTAACTCTGTTTCATTTTTGGCTGAATTATCTCCCCTTGAAATTTTGCAAAAACTCAGAAATTGGCTCCCACGGGGGGCATTGGTCACCTATAGTTTCAGCTCTTGTTGTAAATGATATGGACCCAATATGAGTTAATGGCGAGTATATGGAGTGTGTTCCAGTTTTGTCTGGGTCCCGAATGGGACTGTTCTTAGTCCTCTGTTATACTCCCTGTATATTAATCATATTTCCACCGACATTGACTCAGAAATAAGACTGTTCGCAGGCGACTGGGTATACTGCCGGGAGTTACAGAGGACTAACGTAAACTTCGGAACCAAATGGATAGACTAGGATGTTGGGCATGAAAATGTGGCATGACATCATGCGAACAAGTCCGTGAAATGAACACTCTTTACTTTATATAGAGAAAACTGTGGTTTAAGGGGATATACATACTTTTTTATAATATCTACTATAAGACATAGGTTGTGGGTACACGTTAGAACCGCCTCCTTGAAGCGATTCTAACGAGCACCCACAACCTATGTTTGCAGTGTAAATAAGAAACATATCACGGATTTTCATCAGAGAAGTAGCCATTTAGGAGATGTGAAAAAATACACTATGTCGCACGGGTGTGTTACCGGAGTGAGTTTTCAGGCCGTTTAATGCAATACATTAAGCAGATAACTAGGCAGAGAACAAAAAAAATTGAGGGTTCGTGCATTAGAACTCCTTGAGTATCATTTCACATGATTCTCGGACTCCCAGAAATTCGAGGGCGAATTTCAATTTGGAGGGGGAGAATGTCATAGCTTATAGGTATATAGCACAGTTGTACAAGCCGGCTTTTACAGCAACGTGGTAGATTTGCTTATCAATCCGGCGGCCCGGATTCGAACCCTAGCCGGGCCAAAGGTGTGTAGCATTTTTGTCACCTGTTACACAATGTCAATAAAAATGTCATTAATGTCCACGAAGATCAAAACTGGACCGAAAACCGCACCTTGTGAGACACCAGACAAAACTTGAGCCCAATCCTAAGTTTCGCTGTTAGGTTCGGCAATAGTATACATGGTAATGGGGTCATCTGGATGACCAGCATCGCTAAACTCAAACTCAGCCATAATGTATCTTTCTGAAATAAAGAATATAATACTCTTACTTGGGTATTCTTACGACATGAATGTCGTAACAATGGAGAGAAGCATAGTTGTAAAAAGGGAAAAAAAAACGCTTATGGTGAGATTCGAACCTGGGACAATCGGATAAAATCAGCTGCTCTTAGCACTAAGCCAAAGAGTCAACTGTCTTCCTCAGTTGTCTTCCGCATAATCAACCAAGGCAGGTATAATGTAGGTTAGGTGCTGCGGGCCGTAACACCTCAACCCTTTTCTTCAAGTCCGTCACTCTGTGCGAAAGAGTCGTATCCATGACGCAGTTGTCATTGGTTATAAACCTGTAGGCCAAGGAAGATAATTCAGGATTAGAAGTTGTGGGTCGTAACTGTATCAGGGGCGTAGCTCGAAGAAAATCTTTTGTACGCAAACCAAAGAAAATACTAAAAATAATAATTCCGTTTACCAAATGGGAACCACTCTTACAGGAAAGAATTTGCTCCCATCAGGGAGCAAATTCTTTCCTGTAAGTGCGGTCCCCGTGGCAGAGGAGGAAACTATGCTAGCTAATAAATAGTGTTGCGTATATCCTAGACAAATACAGTTTATCTTCTTCTTCTTCTTCTTCTTCTTCTTCTCCTTCTTCTTCTTCTTCTTCTTCTTCTTCTTCTTCTTCTTCTTCTTCTTCTTCATCATCTTCTCTCTGCTACTTTTTTTTCTTCCTCTTCTTCTTTTTTCTACTTCTTTTTCATCTTCTGCTTCTCCTTCTTCTTCTTCTTCTTTTTCTTCTTTTTTCGTTTTCTTCTTATTTTTCTTCTTCTTCTCCTTCCTCTTCTTTTTCTTCTTATTTTTCTTCTACGTCTATTTTTTTACGTTTGTAATGTGTGCGCAAGTGCGTATCTGCGTACAGGTAGCTACGCCCCTGAGTATGATGGACAAACTTTCCTATCTATCCCTCACACTGATTTCTTTGGCTGGCTTGTTTCTTCGTTTGGTTGGGAGTTTAACAGCCCAGCAAGCACTATTTAGGTCACATCGAGCCAGTTAGTTTACCTTGAAAGCTTATAAAACCAGCACAGTGCATATTCTTACGCCAGAATTTGACAACCACCCTTCTTGAGTCAGTGAAAGGGAGAGAATGACCGTGTGTATTTTGAGTTATACGTCTCAGCAAACCCGCTTAAGTTATACAGAGAGGGGGCCTCATTTAACGACTCGTCAGAAAGTTTGGAGAAGCCAAAAATCGAACCCAGGACCCCTGGTTTATGAGGTCAGTAGAACAGAATGATTACCGAAGAGAACATTTCATGGCACACCCATTTCGGATTCTTTTTCTTGCATTACTTAAATCTTAAAACATAGATTTTGAATATGCGGTCACTTCGACTGCTAACGTCCATTGTGACGTTTAGTGACGTCGCATTACGGGCAGCGTTCACGACTTTCAATAAAAATAGCGCACATCAGACACCCTTTGAGTTAAACACCTCAGAATTCTCGACTTCAGTGCCAGCCCTTCGTAGAAAACCCGGGTAGGATAAAAGTTTCTATCCCAGGGTAAAATCTAGAATTTCCTCGTCTGGTGTGCTAGAACTTGTAAAACGGGGCTAGTCTTTCGTTGCTCGCAGAATTTGATCGCTTTCAGCGATCAGACTATGTGCATGCGCAACTTCTGTACTAACAAATTATTTTGCAGATTCTTGTGGTTGCACTGTAAGTGTTGTCTCATTGAAGTTGGTTTTGCTCAGTATAGCTCATTGCTGGCTATTTGAACGGTCCCTCTGTAGTTTTATATTGTTTGCAAGTTTATGTACAAGTTATTCTTGGGCCCCATCTACCGCTGCTTGTGGAAATAAATGGACTGCATGATACTTCCACACAGGGCTGAATCCCGTCGCACAGGACTATTGGTTAACCACTTAGACTGTCTTAGTCTTCCCAGGCAAAGTGGTGCGAGTCCGACCGTTCCTTCATATACATGTGTACCCTATTATTCTCCTTGGGCGGTAGATTTGAGATGTCGTTAAATCTCAATGACGGATAAAAAGACTTGCAAAATTGGAAACAATTCCAAAATGACCTTAATAGTGTCGACGGGGACGTTAAAGCTCAGTTCAAACAAACAACAGGTTATTTTGTGTTATTTTTGATGGATTATAGCGACGGTTTATTGTGCATCTATGTATCGTTCCTCTTGGCTGTTTCTTGAAAAATGGCGCTTTTAATGGGTAAAAACGTCCAGATTCGGTTTTTAATATTCGTGTTTGTTGTTCCATTTGTTCCGTGTTTAGTGTACTCAGACTCAACACATGATCCGTGGTAAGGCGTACCCGTGTTTCAAGGTAGTGAGCCAAGAAAAATCGGTACGATTCTTATTCTAATTTTTTATGAATTATTCAAAATAGTATACTTACTTCGATGCCTAGAGGCATGAAAAACCCAAGAATGCTCGTGTATATGTTATTTATTTCTGATTGATAGACCTTAAAACTTGAAGTTTTGTTTTTCTACCTATTTTGGCCTAATTTATGGCTTTGATTTCCCTTCTCTGACCGTGTCATAACTTAAAATTTGGACAAAACAACAAAAACACAATCTGTTGTCATCGCGAAACCAACAGAAAAACGTAAATCGTGATATGTTCGACATAATAAAGGAAACATTGAACTCAACCTTCTCCTGTCAAAAAAAGACGGTAGCGTTTGTTGTACTCAGTCGCGTCACGTTGTACCGCGGTAACCGGTGTGTTAATGAAACTCGCTCTGGGCTCACTTCATAAATTCCATATGTAATGACCACCCCTGTAAGAAACTACGCCTATAAAAATACACTGTAAAATTTTACCGCCGAAAAACGAAAATTTTTAGATGTAGAAAATTGTGATATTTTTCTTATTTCTCCTTAAAATACAGATTGAGAGAACTCGTTAGAACCGCCCCAGCGAGGTGGTTCTAACGAGTACCCACAATCTATGTTTTTGAGCAGAAATAAGAAACATTATGTATAAACATAATGTATACCCCGGTAAACCCCATTTGTACTATATAAATGTGGGGTTTAATGAGGTCAGAAATTATATAGGCCTGTTTTCGTGATGCATATATAATAGAGAAAAGTAGCATTTGCAAAGGTGTTCATTATTTTCTTCTTTTCTTGCGCAAGACCATGGATTGTGAATATTCGTTCGAACCACCTCACCTACAATCTATGTTTGAAAAGTAATATCACAGATTCTCATCAGAACAAAATATATATTTTTACTGTTACAGTAAAACCTGACATAGTGGCCACCTCTATTAAGCAAGCAACCTGTCTTTGGTTCCCACAAAAGGGAAATGCATTACAATGTGTCTATAGGTGCCAGCACCTGTCTTATGTTAGCACATTTTAGTTATCCCTTAGGCGCTTGCTTAATACTGACTGGACTGTATGTAAAGAGTGAGTGAGTGTTTGAGTTTTACGTCCCACCAACAGCTAAGGTCATACGGAGACGGGACCTCGGTTTAAAGACTCATTCGAAAGTCTGAAGAAGCCCGGGATCGATCCTGCGACCCCTGGTTTACAAGGCGAGTAGCGTAACCACTACACCACTGAGGCTTCTCTGTATGTAAAGAAAAATATACATGTGTATATCACATGACTGCTATACAATATATCTTTAGAATGATATGTTTTCTAAAGATTTATACATTGCAATTCCGCTATCAAGACCACCTAAAATCAAGACTAATTCTGCTTTACAAAGCTTATTAAGAAGTGCCCTCGTTTTATCCGCACACAATGTCCTCTGGTCATGGACCACCTTTCGGACTGTTCAAAAGTGGTCTTAAAGACCACTTTTGAACAGTACCAATGTTGGTTTTAATATAGGCATTTTACTGTATTTCTAACATCCACAAACGTAGAATGTGGTGCTTTTTATTGCTACTTCAAGATTTCTTAACCATTATTTATTTGTTTATTTATTTATTTATTTATTTATTTATTTATTTATTTATTTATTTATTTATTTATTATTTATTTATTTTAAGAGGGTAGCATTATCCCGCTGAAGATGACAATTCCTACCTTTGCAAACAGTGTAGATCTATGGCGTCTAAAGCAGCAGGATCTACACTGTTTGTCATGTTTGTTTGATTTTGTTTGATTTGTGGTTTAACGTCCCCGTCAACACAGTATAGGTCATTTTGGAGACGTTGTTTCCAATTTTGTGGGACTTTTACCCGACATTGAGATGAAATGACATCTCAAGCCCTGTTGCCCAATGAAACCAATAGGGTTTATAAGCATGGACTCGCACCGCTTTGCCTGGACAGGCTTAGATCCTCTAAGCGGTTTACCAGTACTTGTGTGCGGTCAATTTCAGCTTTGCGTGGAAGCATCGTGTAGCCCATCTATTTCTTCAAGCCCCGATGGGCGGGGGTCGCCTATTTGTCATGCAGTTTGTGAACTATCAAGTAATCTGATTGGTTGATAATATAGGGATCAACCATGGTTTTTCATGCATTAACATTTGCCGGATCCCGAGGAAGCTGTTTGAACATGAGGCCGCTAGGCCGAATGTTCAAATATTTTCCGAGGGATCCGGCAAATGTTAATGCAATGAAATAACCATGGATGATCGTTATTCTTGCATAACTCACGAATCCGACAGCAAAGTTTGACGAAAACGCCCAAAAGCTACATATAAATTCCATATAAACTCTTCAAATGCGACAGGCAAACCAAAATGGCGGCCAGTTCAGAATGTTATTTACAATGACGTTGTCATGCAGTGACGTCATCATAGAACCCTAAAACGCTACGTTCAGGGCGATAATGTTACGTCGCTCAATGTAACGTAAACAAAGCAAGGCCCGTCTTGTGATATTAAAAGCTCAACATCCATGTTCAAACATCACGCGAATTTCATGATTTGAACATGGTTTTTGCTGTTTGACCACGGCTTTCGGTCCATTTGACAATAGCTTCAAACAGCCATGCGCATAGGTTTTTATGCAAGAATCGATAATCATCACGTGAACAAGTCCGTGAAATGAATACCCCCTAAACCCCACTTTCTATAGAGAAATCTTGGGTTTACGCGGGAATACATTGTTTTTTTTTCTCATTTCTGCCCCAATACATAGGTTATGGGTACTCGTTAGAACCGCCTCAATGAGGCGGTTCTAACGAACACTCATAACCTATGTTTGCAGTATAAATAAAAAACAATCACGAATTTCCCTCAGAAGAGTAGACATTTGGAAATGTGAAAAAATGCACTATGTCGCACGGGTGTGTTATCTAAATGGGGTGTGGTTTAATTAATTTATTCAGCAGGATAATTCCTGCGATCAGTCTGACTTATGCGTAGGCTCGACTGAGCCTTTGCTGGTAGCATATGTGTCACATTCCACTTTCTCAAGAGCTGGCACATATAACCCTTGTAGCCCCCAGTTTTCTCCTCATTACGATAACACACTTAGGCCCCCACCCACCAGGGCTTAAAGAAATACACGGGCTTCATGATGCTTCCACCCAGAACTGAAACTGACCGCACACGTATACTGGTTTTGTTTTGTTTGATTTGAGGTTTAACGTCCCCGTCAACACTATAAAGGTCCTTTTTGAGACGTTGCTTCCAATTTTGTGGGACTTTTACCCGACATTGAGATGAAATGACATCTCAAGCCCTGCCACTCAATGAAACCAATGGGTTTTATAAGCATGGACGGTCCGACACTCGCACCGGTTGGCCTGGGCAGGCTTAGATCCTCTAAGCGGTTTACCAGTATTCGTGTGCGGGTCGGTTTCAGCTCTGCGTGGAAGCACCATGCAGCCCATATATTTCTTTAGGCACGTGTACTGGTAAATCGCTTAGGGGATCTACGACTTCTTTAGAGCAGAAATGAGAAAAATAAGGTTTACCCCTGTAAATCACAGTTTTACTGTATAAAATTGGGGTTCAAAGGGGTCAAATTTATATCTATTATTAGGTGTGTTTTCGTGATGAGGAAATACAAATTATGTTTGCTGCTTGTTTGTTTTGGAGTTTAGCGGCCCAGTCAAGACTATTTTAGGTCATTTTGAACCAGTCAGTTTACCTATCCACGTTTTTCCTGGGCAGGCTTTATACATAAGCGGTTAACCCGTACAGTGCACATTCCTTCATCAGAAACTGACAACTGGCTTTCTAGAATCAGCGGAAGGAAGATAATGACCGTAAGAAAGATTTCGCGATCAATCTCCACGAAAGAATATTGCCGGCCCCGGCAGGTATCAAACCCGGTTCCCCTTGATCACCAGTCAGTCGCACATCCGACTGAGCTACCGAGGCCGGCCTAAGTTTGCTGCACAAAGAAAGAAAGGAAAAAGTACAATAATCTTCCATCAAAAATATAAAATTTTGAGCCATGAAAGCATTACGAAAACACGCCTATTCAAACTAATTGAAAATTTTACCACCAAAAAAAAAAAATGAAAACCTTCAGATAAAAAATTGAAATGTTTTTCATATTTATGCTCAACACATAGATTGTGGGAGCTTGTTAGGACCGCCCCGGCCAGCATAGATTGTGGAAACTCATCAATGAGTACCCATAACCTATGTTTTTGAGCAGAAATAAAAAATAATAATTATACCCCTGTTAACCCTAGTTTTACTGTACAAAAAGTGGGATTTAAGGGGGTCATAATAATATGGGCGTGTTTTCATGATGGAATACACGAAGTCACAAGAATGTTTTATACTGATGAATGGTTTTTAACCCAGTATTGATACTGATCTCGCGCTTCATCTGCACTGTGTTTTTGTTTTCAACGACAAAATATTTTGCAATGCATCAAGATAACTCGCCAATGTGCTAAAATGGCGTTTGACATTTAGAGAATACCAGATTCGTGTCTTTTGATATCAAGTTTATCAGGTGAGGCTTCGAGAACGCGTGTAGGCTTGTTTGTTTGTTTGATTTAAGGTTTAACGTACCTGTCAACACTGTATAGGTCATTTTGGAGACGTTGCTTCCAATTTTGTGACAATGAGATGAAATGACATCTCAAGCCCTGTCGTCCAATAAAACCAATAGGGTTTATGAGCATGGACGGAGCGACTCGCACCGCTTTGCCTGGGCAGGCTTAGACCCACTAAGCTGTTTACCAGTACTCGTGTGCGGTCGGTTTCAGCTCTGCGTGGAAGCATCATGCAGCCAATCAGTATTTCTTCAAGCCCCGATGGGCGGGGGCCGAGAACGCGTGTAGAATCGCGAGACTTGCAAATTTTTCCAGGAGAGCGGTTCATCGATAAAATTGCAATGCCAAGTTAACCTGATAAAAGCTCACTTGTCCTGCAATAGCATATCTTTATCAGGTCATGGTTTTACAATGCAATTGGTATAGGGGATAACTGATAAATCGCCACGACTGGCATGTTTCAGATAAATAATGTGATGTTTCATCTTTTTTTCTGTTCCATGCATACAATGTCATGTAGATTGTGTCCGAACACGCTCCATTGGCGTCATTTGCAGGGATGAATGTAATAAAGTGCAACATCCTTCGAACCATCCCGCGTGCAGGTTAAAGATCCCTACCGTAATTACATGATTACTGTGTAGGCTTTGATCCTGCAAAACACGAGTGTATGAAATGTACACCTGCGGTAATGGTCAAATGTGACCGACGCAGTATTAGTAGAAAGAAAGAAAGAAAGAAAGAAAGAAAGAAAGGAAATGATATACACCATGTAAACTCCACTTATCTCTATGTAAAGCGAGGTTAACATGAGTGTTCGTTACATAGATCTGTTAACCTGATGTACAAGGAAGTGAATGAGTTTTTTAGTTTTACGTCCCATCAACAGCTAAGGTCATACGGAGACGGGACCTGGGTTTAAAGACTCATCCGAAAGTCTGGATAAGCCCCTGGTGTACATGTACGAGGCATTTATGATGAATCATAAGGGGAATGTTTACACCTTCAGGGAGGGCAACTCCTGCAACTCCCATGTCAATAAAGGTCAACTCTTAAAGGAAAGAATTAGCTTCAGAGTAGCAAATTCTTTCCTTTAACAGTAGACCATTTTTAGTGGGACGGGGCTTATAGCATTAGGAAAACATGCTCGGAAGAAATAATGGCGCCCAACATGGTGTCAGAAAATGATAAATATTAGGTAAAAATGATAACATCTTTATTATTTCTGCTTTCAACATAAATTGTGGGTGCTCGTTAGAACCGCCTCAATGAGGCGCAACATAGATTGTGGGTGCTCGTTAGAACTGTCTAAATGAGGCGGTTCTAACGAGTACCCAGAATCTATGTTTTTGAGCAAAAATAAGACAGATACTGTTTACCCCTGAAAACCCCATTTTTCTCTATATAAAGTGGGGTTTAGGGGGTCTTCGTTTCACGGACTTGTTATCGTAATGGAAAAGCGAACAGAAAGTCTCGAAATTTGTCTCTCTTTGGAAAATGGTGGAAAAATCTGCCAGATGTTCCCACTCCCCTTAATTTCTAATCATTTTTCAAGTATCTGCGGATGCTAACTGCAGTCCCAGCTGCCTAGAAGCTCCACCTACTGAGTCAGCGTCAGCTTCAAACGAGACAACTTCAGCTTCAAATGAGACATCAGCTTCAAATGAGACAGCGTCAGCTTCGAACGAGACGGCGGCAGCTTGTAATGGAACCGATGTGTCTTGCAATGAAACAAGTCTGACATGTGACGAAACGACTCTGGAATGCCTGTATGGCTGTCAAACAGGTTATGGCGGGGAGCGGTGTCAATTCATGTGTGCTAACAACTGTTCGAATTGTACAGTTGAGGAGTAAGTATATAATTAATATTATTATTATTATCGTTGTTATTACTATTATTGTTGTCGATGTTCTTGTTGTAGTTGTCCTACTCTTCCTCATTCACCTTGAAATAGAGAATACCAGGTTCGTGTCTTATGATATCAAGTTTATCAGCCAAGGCTTCGAGAACGCTTGTAGAATCGCGAGGCTTGCCGAGCGATTCTACATGCGTTCTCGAAGCCGAGCCTGATAAACCTGATATCAAATGACACGAATCTGGTATTATTATTTATCAGTTTATCCCCTTGTGATCTCTTCAAATATGCAATTTACGATCAGTTATCGATTGTCCTCACTCAGTCCCACAATACCGGTGAGGAATACAATCGGTCAGTATATTTACTCGATGAGGCGGTTCTAACGTGTACCCACAATCTATATTTTGAGCAGAAATAAGAAAAAAATATCACAATTTTTCGTCTAAAATTTATGTTTTTAGAGGGTTAAATTTACAATGTATTTGTATAGGCGTGTTTGCGTAATGTGTAAGATTGGGTTTCTCTGGCTTTTAAATGGGTAAAAAGGTAAATCAATGTATTTTCCCAAAACAATTCTAGTTTAAGATATGACAGTAGGTACTACACGAGCCTCTGTGAGTGCCATATGTCAAGGTCACTGAGTGATTTCAACTAAATTTCATAATTATGCAGCCTCCTGGCAAAAGAGGAAAATAACTTTTTTTTTTCAAATGGTCAAGGTCACACGACCAAGGTGACTGACATGCCCTAATATAAGTTCACGAATCTTTAAAAGAACCGAAGTTCAAGGTCACTCACATAGGTACATGTAACAAACCCACCAAATAATGCTGAGAACTCAGGGGAGCAATCAGGACATCCTGGTGCTATTATTGATTTTACAAACAGACTCTTGTTTGCTTTCCTGCAATAGTTTGAGTCTCTACGAAAACAGGATCCATCCTTAAAGAAATTCGCCACTAAGGAGCAGTCCGTTCTTTTATGAGTAAGACCTATTCTTTACGGGGTGTAGCCGATGTTTAAAGATTGTCTCCCCTGAAAATGTAGATATGTATCTTACGACATGAAAGCCGTAACAAAGGAAAAAAGCATAGCCTGAAAAAATCCCCGCCTATGGTGTGATTCGAACCCGGGCCGCTCGGGTGCTCTAAGCGCTGAGCCAAAGAGTCGACTCCCTGACGCAGTTGTCAGAGAGTGGTTATAAACCTAGAAGCTATGCATATAATCTACCAAGGTAGATAATGGAAGGGAGGTAATGCTGTCCGTAACACACCCCCTCTTCAAGGAGGTCATCATCTATGATGAAGTGAAGCCAACTTCGGCACGAAGCCATATTCGGACGAGCCCCCATCTTACGACATGAAAGCCGTAACAAAGGAAAGAAGCATAGCCTGAGAAAAATCCCCGCCTATGGTGGGATTCGAACGCGGGCCGCTCGGATGATAGGCCAGTGCTCTAATCGCTGAGCCAAAGAGTCGACTCCCTGACGCAGTGTTGTCAGAGAGTGGTTATAAACCTAGAAGCTATGTATATAATCTACCAAGGTAGATAATGGAAGGGAGGTAATGCTGTCCGTAACAATGTAGTAAACTTAATTTTCTTTTAAATCCGTACATTCCTGAACTTTTGAGTTTAACCCTTAAGCTGCCAAGAAAAATGCATCTTAAAATGTCGTCTGTTTATGTCGTCTGCTGATTCTTCTTGCAAACGTTTTAAACATATTTTTGCATATAGGCAAACAGTGTGGACCCTGATCAGACTGCTCCTACAGGAGCAGTCTAATCTGGGCCCACCCTGTTTTCAAAAATGACTTTATAGAAACAGCCATGACAATACGATATAGGCATGGGTGCTGTGAAGCTCTGTTTGGCGATAAACAATTAACACCGATTAATGATTTTTGAAAAAACATTGAAAACGGACAATAAAGCAGCCATCTGCATGATCGACTCTCAAAAAGTGCACTTCTACCCGAACGCGTGATCACAAGGTCACTAAGAACATCGCATTCTGATTGGCTGCGGAAAACAAACCGAAAAAAATGCCAGAGTCTCCAAAAACTATAACCGACGTGTGTGAGTAGTCTCAATTAACTAACTGGTATGGCATGAGCGCTGACCGGCACAATAAGATGGCTTTCTATAAATATTTTTATGTAAACATAAAATTCACTAATGTTACCATCAGACGACAAAGCAGACGACAATTGTTGTGATTGGCATCTTATGGGATGACCCATTACAGACGGAAAGCCCACATAAAGGAACACTGGGAAACGGTGCGGGCCCAGATCAGATGCCACAGAATGCTTGCAAAAAACAATGTTTGCCAGCTTGCGAAATACATGTAACTGCAAAAACACATGACTTGATCTACACCTCGAATTTAGAAAAGGACAGTTTGCATAGAGTTAATTGACTATCCTGTACTGTTGGAGGTGATCCGTATTGACACGGAGGTCAAAATTGAATAATCGTGTTTTTAAAGCTGTCAGTTGATAAAATTGTCATTAATCCAGTAATTTCGTATTGCCCAGTTACAGGTCCTCGGCAAGCTGTATTGGCCTCGGTCTTCGGCTTCGGGCTAATACAGCAGACCTTGGACCTGTAACTAGGCCAATACGACATTACTTGATTAATAATATTATATAATAATCTACGCTCTGCATGCTGGTCTTTTTTTCAGGCAGACGACATTTTGAAATACCTTTGTAATTTTTCCTTAAACAGGATACGACATTTATGCAAATTGTTTCATTTGAAAAAAATACTAACACCTTGTCGTCTGCTAAATAAGTCCAGAGGGTGGCAAAGGGTGATACAAAAATAGACAGTGTCCGACAACTGTTTTAAGAAAAACTCAGAAAAGGGAGGATAGGACAGGGACAGATCCCAGAATTACGCAAAAAACGCCTATACAAATACATTGCCACCTTTATCGCCGAAAAAATTGTGATAGTTTTCTTATTTCTGCTCCAAATATAGATTGTGGGGACTCGTTAGAACCGCCTCATCGAGGCGGTTCTAACGAGTACCCACAATCTATATTTTAAAACAGAAATAAGAAAAATAAGGTATACCCCCGTAAACCCCAGTTTTACAATATAAAAGTCGGGTTCAAGGGGGTCAAAATTATATAGGCGTGTTTTCGTGATGGTTCGTCGAAGTGGGTATCATTGGGATCTATACTGTCAGAATACGACTGGTAATATTGTTTTTGTTTCAAACCATGGGTGAAGAAGAAACATATTATCAGTGCAGTATCAACAACCATTCAGAATCAAACATCTTGCGTCACTGGAGCGTCTAAATGCAGTGAGGCAAGGAGTAGATAGGCAAAATTGTCATTTCTTCTGTTTCTGCACTTCCATTTGTTTGTTTTATCTCATTTCTACCTGTCTCTGGGAGACGACATTGAATGACCCACAAGAGATGTCTTTAAACCCCAACACAGTTAATAAATCAACAATCAGCATTTTTGTCTTTTGTAGTGTAATGCAACACTCGCAACTTTACTCAAATATTAATGCTGTAAGATCGAATCTCTCGCCACTGCGACCCAGTTGGTTGCTCGCTTCCAAGGACGATGTAGCTCTACCGATTCTTAAAATGTCGTTTGTTTATGTCGTCTGCTGACTCTTCTTGCAAACTTTTTAAACATATATTTGCATATAGGCAAACAGTGCGGACCCCGATCAGACTGCTCCTACAGTCTGATCTGGGCCCACACTGTTTCATAAATTACTTTTAAAGTTACCATCAGACGACAAAGCAGACGACAATTGTTGTGATGCCAATACGTTTGTAATTTTTCCTAAAAACAGGATTCGACATTTATGCAAATTGTCTCCTGTGAAAAGTACTGTTTAACCGCTGAGAGGATCTAAGCCTGCCCAGGTAATGCGGTGCGAGTCGTATAAACCCTATTGGTTTCATTGGGCGACAGGGCTTGATATGTCATTTCATCTCAATGTCGGTTAAAAGTCCCACAAAATTGGAAGTAACATCTCCAAAATGACCATGACAGTGTCGACGGGGACGTTAAACCTTAAATCAAACAAACACACGATGAGCCGGCGCATTACAAAATCTACAAGAAGGCTTAAGCGACCAGCGAAAACTCAGATCAGCCTGCGCATTCGCGCAGTCTGATCAGAGTCTTCGCTGATCGCATGTACCTTCCATATATAGGGTAATATATATGCAAAGAGACATAAGCATAAGGTCTAGTCATAGTGGAGGAGTGCGCATGTTGATGTGAGTCTGTGCTGGTCACACCGGTCTTGTTTTAGGTTTTCTTATGCGCCGGCTCATTTATGTTTGTTTGTTTGATTGATTTGAGGTTTAACGTCCCCATCAGCACTGTATAGGTCATTTTGGAGACATTGCTTCCAATTTTGTGGGACTTCTAAGTTTTACCCGACAATGAAATGAAATGACATCCCAAGCCCTGTCGCCTAATGAAACCAATAGGTTTATAAGCATGAACGGTCCGACTCGCACAGATTTGCCTGAACAGGCTTAAATCCTCTAAGCAGTTTACCAGTACTCGTGTGCGGTCGGTTTCAACTCTGCGTGGAAGCATCATGCAGCCCAACTATTTCTTCAAGCCCCGATGGGCGGGTGCCGACCGGCTCATTTATGTGTTTGAGGTAATTAAAAAATGTTTTAGGGGAATGGGTACCCCTTCAGGGGAGGCAACTCTTGCAAAAGTATGTTTGTCTCCCATGTCAATAGGGGTCAACTCTTAAAGGAAAAAAAATTTTCCGTGGGACAGGACTTACACAAAAGCGAACAGGAAGTCCCGAAAGTTGTCTCCCTTTGAAAACTGGCGGAAAAATCTGCCAGGTGTTCCCATTCCCCTTAAACAAAGCAGCACTCTTTATGTCATCATCCGCGCGACGTTTCGGGTGAGTCAGCGTCTATTGAAAAACCCTAAAAGAAGTTAAGTGCGGTCATCGAGTCAACGATCAGCCTGGCCGCGAGGATTTAAAACTTTTTTCAATATTAACTTAAATGAACCTGAAACTTTAATGCTCAAAAATTAAACAATGCAAACAAATCAGGCAATTTTACTACTCATATTAGCAAATACGATAACACACCCGTGTAACATAGTGTATTCTTCATTTCTCGCACACCAGACAAGGAAATCTGTGATTTTACCCTGGGATAGAAATTTATGTTCTGATCTGGTGTTCCGACCCAGGCAACTAACATAAATGCGCTTCAATTCTATTCAACTGCCCGGACTACTTCCGCACTACATTTATTTTGTAAACAATATTTATTTTTTTTTTTTTTTTTTTGGTTTTGGTTTTACGGCCCTTTCAAGATTGTTTCACTCATATCGAGCCGATCGTTAATCAGAAGTGGGCGAAAACCGGAGTACCCGGAGAAAAACCACCTGACCTTCCGTTGCAGAACTTGGCGTCTCGCATGTCACTTTTGTAAACAATATAAATGTGTGAGCTGTCAAAACTAACCGGAGGTGTTGCGCAAGAAACAGAATCCAATATGTTCTGACCCTGGTGTTCCGACCCAGGCAACTATCATAAATGCGCTTCAATTCCATTCAACTGTCCGAACTACTGTCAAAACTAACCGGAGGTGTTGCGCAAGAAAAAGAATCCAATATGGTGTTCTATTGTAGATGGGCGTTTCCAACCGTCGGGATGACCATGCTGAGCGGAACCTCGGCGTAGCCTCGGTTCCGCTCAGCACGGTCATCCCTCGGGTTGGAACGCTCATCTACAACAGAACCCCATATCGGATTTGTGATAGTTTCCTTATTAATACTGCTAATATAGTTTGTTGGTGCTCGTTAGAACTGAGACGGTTCTAACGAGTACACACAAACTCTGTCTTGGAGCAGAATGCGAAACCTATTGTATACCCCTGTAAACCCAAATTTTCCCTCTTCGATAGAAGAAAGCTTTTTTCACATTAAGCGGCTAATAGATAATCAGTCAGTTATTTTAACCAGGAAGGTTTTGTTTGTTTGTATTGGAGTTTAACGGCACATTCAACGCTATTTTAGGTCATTTTTGAGCCGGTCAGTTTACCTACCCACACTTTTCCTGGGCAGCCTTATACGAAAGCGGTTCACCAGTACAGAGCGCATTCTTTCGCCAGAAACTGACAACTGCCCTTCTTGTATTAGCAGAAGGGAGAGAATGACCATAGAAAAGATTTCATGATCAATCTCCACGAAAGAATCTTGCCGGCCCCGGCAGGTCTCTAACCCGCGTCCTCCTGATCACCGACTGAGCTACCGAGGCCGGCTAATCAGGAAGATAATCAAACGGTCTGATCAGAGCCTTCGCTGACCAAGTGAAGATTTCTCACAGTCTACCCATTTTGTAACCCACCGTAGTTCTTGCTCTACCGGCCTCGGTATCTCAGTCGAATGCGTGTCTGACTCGTCGCGGGTTCAACTAGGAATTGTTAAGTAAACTGACCGGCTCGATATGACCTAAACATTGTTGACTGGGCCTTAAAACTCCAAAACAAAAGTCAAGCACTACATTACATGGGTAAACAAAAAAGGCTGAGATCAGCCCTTGCATCCACACGGATCAGATACTGACGGATAGTTACCCCAGGCAATCTATAAAGAATTCCATTACGTAAACACGCCTATACAAATACATTGTAAATTTTACCAACTAAAAATGAAAATTTTCAGATGAAAGCTTGTGATATTTTTCTCATTTCTGCTGAAAACATAGATTGTAGAAACTCGTTAGAACCGCCTCGATGAGGCGGTTCTAACGCGTACCTACAATACATGTTTTTGAGCAAAATACATAAATAATGTATACCCCCGCAAACCCAAATTTTACTGTGTGAAAGTCGGGTTTAAGGGGGTAAAATCATATTGGCATGTTTTCGTGATGCCGTCTAATTCTAAAGGGGTTAATCAACTCGAAAACACACTTGTATAATTTTGCTCCCCCCCCCCACCCTTGAACCCCAATTTTATATAGTAAAACTGGGGTTTACAAGAGTAAACCTTATTTTTCTTATTTCTGCTCTTAAATATAGAGTGTGGGTACTCGTTGGAACTCCCTCGATGAGGCGGTTCTAACGCGTACCCACACTCTATATTTAGAAATAAGAAAAATATTACATTTTTCATCGTAAAATTTTCGTTTTTTCGGCGGTTAAGTTTGCAATGTATTTGTATAGGTGTGTTATCATAACGAAGGTCCGCGTAAGCGTTGGTCTGAAGACCCCAAATAATACACTTGTTGTTTTTTCGTGTCGTTGCTAAAATTACTTCTTTCTTGTTTATCACGTTAGCAAGTCCATGCAAAACCTACTTATAAAGGTCAAAGAGGGTTTACAAGGCATTTAAATGAGGCGGTTCTAATGAGAACAAACAATCCATGTTTAAGACAGGACTTAGAAATATATTAAAAATACAGTAAAACCTGTCATAGTGGCCACCCCTATTAAGCAAGCAACCTGTCTTAAGCAAGCATGCCTTCAGTTCCCGAAAAAGGAAAATGCATTAAAATGCATCAATATTAAGCAAGCACCTGTCTTAAGCAAGCACAGTTTGATCATCCCTTAGGTGCTTGCTTAATACAGGTGTTACTGTATTCATCAAAAAGTTCTGCTTATTCGATGGTGAAATTAAATATATCATGCAGCCATATTCATTCTTATGATGAATTTCAGTTGTGATGGCAACTGCAACAATACTTGTGACAGCAGCACGTGTACCCAAACACAAGACTGTGTAGACGGTTGTCTCGAAGGTTTTCATGGACTAAATTGTTCTCTACCGTGTCCTGAGCATTGTCTGAACTCAACCTGCGAAAGAGAAAATGGCGCGTGTTTATTAGGCTGCGAGAAAGACTTCTTCGGGGACACGTGTGAGCTATGTAAGTACATTATTAACTTTTTTCTGCGTAGCCGCTTTCCTACATTTTTCGTTATTCTATTGGTTAATAAAACTACATGTTCGAGAAGTTGACCATTTCATTGGTCAATCATTTGCATAAATAAATCCATTCAACAAATACGACAGTTTACCGAAGTTTAAACCTAGGATTTTTTTTTATGCGAGACATGAATGAAAAATATATACAGTTTTAGCTTGCTCACCTTTGTTCTTAAACAGTCTTGACCTTTGATGACCATATTTCATTATGTATAATTGTGTTTCTAATCAATTCTGTAACAGCTAATTTGGCCTAATTATACGTGGTTGGTCTATATAGCGAAAGGAACCATTTCGTGAAAGGGAAAGGAAGCTTAGGAAGATTTTTCTACGAAAGGAAGTATTTTTACTTATTTTTACTTATAATAAATAGATATAGCATAACAAAAACATGTAATAATCGCATTACAGAGTGATAGATGTTTAATTTACAGTATATGCCCAATAAAAGTTGCAGTGTATCATGTGTCTTCATGTTTTAACACAAAATGAAAATCTTCGAATATCATTACGGTTATATAAATTCTGAAAAGGAATAATTGTCATTTGAGTTTTAGTTAGGTCCACATAAAATCAAGTGTCGATCCGTTTGTCTGTTCGTCCGTTTGTTCGTCCGTCTGCGCATTTACGTCCACCATAGCGACAACCTTAACTGTTGACCCTGGATTTGTGTTCAATTACAGTAAAAGATAAAGTTTTCATATTTGTTATGCATATACTTGAGATCATATGCTCTTGAAATGAGGCCATGTTTTTGACTTTGACCTTTCACCTTGACCTTAGCTCAGACAGACGGGACACCGCCCTCTGCAAAGCTCGTGTGACATCTGAATTATTTGAATACAGTAAACCAGTTCATAGCTAGACAACTGTTGTTATCACTGTTAGGTCTTATCCGGAAAATGCACATTTTAATAATTGTTCACCTAGCCCTCTGAAATTTCATAAATTTTGTGACCTCTATAAAACTAAAATATATTGAAAACCTGAAGCTGATATCTTTATGAATTCGGGAGTTACAACCACTCAAATAGATATTGAATATATAACAAAATGCATTGCTTGTACCTAGGTAGGTACAAATGGGCAATTCTATCATGGGTTCCCCGTATTAAAAATGCATAACATTCAAATTTCTTGCCTAAATGTGTAAATATTTGGTAGACACGTGCCTGGAAAATATACCTATACAATGATGCAATTTTATTGCTGTTTATGAAAATACTAACATTTTCTCTCAAATGACCATATTTGGAAATATCCAATTTTAAACCATTATCTCCAAAACCCATGAAGGTATTTTATTCTAATTTGCAGGGTTCTCTAGGCGTGTTGATTGCTTTTGAGTGACAACAGATTGAAAGCCAAATTTGTAAAGGATACAAAGTTTGCATTTTCCGGAGAAGGCCCATTCAATCTGCGCCGTATATCTTTTTTTAAGATATTTCTTGTTTTAACGAGCATGGGTATATCACCACATATATGGGGTTGACAATGGTACTTATTTCATGCATATTCTTATTATAGTAGTTTGAAATAAATTAAAAATCGATCTAAACTGTGTTTTCTTTATCTGCATCGCCAGTCGAAAGAAACGTGAGATTTAAATAACAATTGAGCCCCGCCAAGCGAACTTTTGTGTCTTCGAGCATTCCGCCATGACAATTTTTAACTGCGCATGCCCAGCCATTCAGAAGGGACAGGGATATGGCTTTCTGTCTGAAGGTTCCTCTTAATTCACTGCTTGTACGAGCGAGCAGCGAAGGTTCTGGCGAGACGGCGCAGATGCGCAGGCTCGCCTGAACCTTCGCAGCTCGCATAGGCGATAAGTACCATAATCGCTTGGCGGGGCCAAATTAATGTTGCGTGATACACGCTTATTTTAACCCCTTTTGTCCAGACTAGAATTTTCCGTTTGATATACATGTATAATAGGAGTCCATTTCGAAATGAAGGGGTGCCAGAATGAGTTTCATTTTTTGAGGTTTATATAGAAAATGGTTGTAAGATTTCCAAATAATGAGGGACCTGATATGGGGCTGTACTGATTACCGATGTCCACATTACGTGACAAAATATACCGGCCCCGATAGCTCAGTTGGTAGAGTGTCCGCTCCGGGGAACGGGAGGTCTCGGGTTCGATCCCGGGCCGCGACATACCAAAGTCGTTAAAAATGGTACTAGCTGCTCCTCGTTTGGCACTCAGATTTACGGGGAAGAGCTAGGACTGGTCGATCCAGTGTCAGGATAATGTGACTGGGTGTGGTATCATGTAATGTGTCTGGGACATGATACTTCAGTGAGGCAGCACTATAAACGTGAGCATTGAGCTCCCTGTCGCAACCAGACACCGTCGTGATATGACTGAAAAATTGTTGAAAGCGACGTTAAACCCGAATTCACACACACACACACACGTGACAAAATAGAAGTGAAGGCAATGATCATGAATCGATAAAAATACACAGCTCCTATGAGAGACACCGAGGGAAAGAAACACAAACACGATACATCACTAAAGGAAACATCACTAGCCGAAAGCCAAAAGGACAGATACTTTCCGACTAAATGGCCTATTGGCTATCCAAAACAAAATAAAATAAGCGACACATACATCCAAAGACAAGGCATAACATAAATAAACCACGGCAGAATAAGAGCCTTGGATCGTCAGTGAAACGAAGTCCACTGTGTGTGTGTGGGTGGGGGGGTGGGGCTTAAATCGATTTTACGTGGCCACAATCCTCGCCTTTACTTCCGCCGCGATTTAGACAAACAATTTGTTCTGTCCGCATGAAGGCCTTCTAACACATCAGTGCAACATCTCCGTGAACACAAAAATCAATCAACCACAGAGATGAAACGTGAGGACTCGACAACAAGAAAACACTGGAGCAAAAGAAAACCAACAGTTAGACTCCGATGGGCGCAACCAGAGACAGAGCATCAGGCAGCAACCAACATTACATAAAATTAGATTCCCTCTAATCCTCAGGAAGCCTTTACGCTGAAACCGCCATAGAATCTTAGGCCTGATTCACCGGGGTGCAATAAAAGAGGGAGGCAAAGTTGTCAAGCGTGATTGGGTTAACTACCATGCATGCAGTCTAAAGTACACTCTTTCATTTCTTCAAAACGGTCACATTATGATGAAAATGTGATTCTAATTGATACTCGAAACATCATAGGTTGTTGGTACTCGTTAGTACCGTAACGGGTTTTTACGAATACCCGCAGCCTATGTCTTAGAGCCGGTATAAGCAAAATATTGTATAACCCAGTAAACTTAAGCTTTTTTCTATGTAAAGTGGGTTGAAAGTGTTGTTCATTTCACGGACTTTTTACCCTGATGAATTTTGGGTTAAAATGGATTTAAACGGTCCGAAGTCTCCATGGCCGCTATTGTCTGTAATCGAATACTGATTGTTGATAAAGGGTTCTGCAGTAGTTTTTCTATCCTGAAACATGAAAGTATGTAAGTTTTGTACGGATTATTATATGCCGATATGCTGGAACGCGCTTGAGGCATGGTGCATTCTTCATGGTCCAAAACATGAAAATCTATGATAGTTTTCTTATTTCGGCTTAAAAAAGATTGTTTGTGCTTGTTAAAACAGCCTCAACTAAGCGGTTCTAACTATGTGTTTTGAGCAAAACAAAGACAATGATACGAGGGTCGTTCAATAAGTATCTGGCCTTACCTATTTAGAGTGACACTTGACTTCTTTTTCCACATAGTCATCCCGCAGCAATAAGCACTTCCTCCATATATGTTAAAGGCTGAAAGGCCATTGTTGTATAATTCAGGATCTTAAAGTTCACGCAGTTCTTTCTTCAAGTTCGGTAACAAAAAGTAATCACTGGGTGCCTGGGGAATAGGGTTCGGGTTTGAAACCGTTTCGCTTCATTGCGTGCACAGAAACTTTGCAAGAATGAGCTCTAGCATTGTTATGTTGCAACAGCACACCTTTTGTAATTTCTCCACGCCTTTTCTGTACTATAGCTGCACGCAATAAGTCTAAAATATTGGCGTAATATTCCTCATTAATAGTCAGGCCATGAGGTAAATAGTCCACAAACAGAACCCCCTTGCTATCCCAAAACACAGTTGCCATGACCTTGCCAACTGAAGATTGAGTCTTGAATTTCTTTCGACGCGGTGAACCGTGACCAGCCCATTGTCTACCCTGTCGTTTAGTCTCGACATTGATACTCGGACAGCTCGGTGTTCTTTACTAAGACATTTTGGCACCCTAGGCGTTGTAAGCTTCCTCATGCCCAGCCGTTCATGTAGAATGGTAAAAACGCTACCCGCTCAGAAATCGCCAATCGTCTAGCCATTTCTGAAACTTTCATTCGTCTGTACTGTTTTACTAGTTCCCTTTGCCGGCCTCGTTGGCTCAGTCGGATGCGCGTCTGACTGGTGATCAGGAGGACGCGGGTTCGACTCCCCGCCGGGGTCGGCAACATTCTTTCGTGGAGATTGATCATGAAATCTTTTCTACGGTCATTCTCTCCCTTCCGCTGATTCAAGAAGGGCAGTTGTCAGTTTCTGGCGAAAGAATGTGCACTGTACTGGTTAACCGCTTACGTATAAGCCTGCCCAGGAAAGTGTGGATAGGTAAACTGACCGGCTCAAAAATGACCTTAATAGTGTTGACTGGGCCGTTAAACTCCAAAACAAACAAAAACAAAACTAGTTCCCTTTGATTTTCACTAATGACGTCATCAGTAGAGCTCACATGTTTCCACAGCCGTGCTCGTCTTCTCACGTTTAAAATCAGCCACAAAGTTGTTAATAGTTGAATATGAAGGAGCAGTCTTTTCGTAAATTTCACACAATTCCTGGGGCCAGTTTCGTCAAAGCATTTGCGACGTATTTTCGTCTTAAAAAGATCGTACGAAGTTCTTACGACAAAAATCCTGTTTCATCAAATGTTAAAGATCTGCGATGTTCGCACATTTTGTCGTAATTCTGAGATGAATATTTAGACATCGCACATTGAATTTTTCGTCTTAAACTTTGGACATGTCACGACCATACGGGCAGCATAGGTTAAAGCTCTTGAGTAACTTTGTAAAAAGGGTGGTACGTAATATACCATTTCGCTTACCTCCGCAGATCACGCCCATTAGTTATAAAAGCTCATGCAATGAAGACCCTCGAAACTGACCCTTTTGTTATAATCTTTAGTTTGGGTTTGGGGTGGGGGTTTTCTTAGACCGAGGGTACTCGTTAGAAGCGCCTCTTGATTACTGGTTAACCGGTTAGAATGAAAAAGCCTGCCCAAGAAAACTGGTGCGAGTGGGACCGCTCCTTAAACCCTAGCGGGTTCTTTGGTCAGTAGCGCTTATAATGTCACTTCATCTCAATGCCGGGTAAAAGCCCCACCAAATCGGAAGCAGCGTCTCCAACATGGCCTAAAATATATGTACATTGACGGGGACTTAAGAACCAACGCGTTCAGATAGTTTCTAACGATTACCCACAATCTGCGATTAGACTTTTGATTAAAATGAAGACACAGTGTACCTCAAATTAACACATCAAACTAGAATTGTCAATACGACACATATGCCCCCGCCCAGGGACCATCCTCACCAAGAAAAAAAGTATGTTGCCAAAAAAAAAAAAAAAAAAGACAGTATTGCTCGGCTGGAAAACTGTCGGCGTAGGTGTGGGTAATGGCGTTTAAATATTGGAAAAAAAGTATGTATCATCATACCAGATATGAACAAAATACATAAAAATATAAATTACCAAATATGACATTGACCTTGAATTTTGGTTTTCCTGCCCTTTCAAGATTATTTCGTTTATTTCGAGCCGATCATTAATCAGATTCGGGCGATAACTAAACGGAGTAGCCGGAGAAACGACCTGTATCTTTCGTCATATCAAATACGAACTAAATCCATTAAATGGGTTGGGAAATGTGAGTTCTTATTAAAAAAACATTGACACTAAAATTCTGAGTCTGACCTTGACCTTGAGGTCATGGGCATTGGCGCGATAAAGCTGAAAATTATGAGTCTGTGACCTTGATCTTGAGGCCATGGGCACTTGCGCGGGTATGCTGAATAAAACTTGTATATCTATCATCGTACCTTTTTTTTTTTTTTTTGGTTTGGGTTTTACGGCCCTTTCAAGATTATTTCACTCATATCGAGCCGATCGTTAATCATAGGTGGGCGAAAACCGGAGTACCCGGAGAAAAACCACCTGACCTTCCGTTGCAGAACTTGGCGTCTCACACGTGACCCAAGCGAGGCTCGAACCCACGGCGGTGAGAGACCTAATGACTAAGAGTCAGCGCTCTTATCCATTAGGCCACGGAGGCCCGTATCATCGTACCATATATGAACCAAATCCATTATATGATTTTAAAAATAATGTCAACATTTAAAGTTTTCTAAGTCCATATCTTGACCTAGAGGTCATAGGTTAGGGCCAGTGTATTGCTGAATAAACCTTTTGACCTTTACAAACCATCACCATTCTACCATATAGTCTGGAAAATATGAGCTCTTAAAATTTAAGGTTCTTCCTGGTACAATGCCTTAACCTGAGGTTACAGGATCACATATGTACACTCCGTGCGGAAGGACGTACGTACATGGGCGTACGTTCGTATGTACGAAAACCTTGACCGGCCCCGATAGCTCAGTTGGATGAGTGTCCGCTCCGGGGAACGGGAGGTCTCGGGTTCGAACCCGGGCCGCGACATACCAAAGTCGTTAAAAATGGTACTAGCTGCTCCTCGCTTGGCACTCAGATTTATGGGGTAGAGCTAGGACTGGTCGATCCAGTGTCAGGATAATGTGACTGGGTGTGGTATCATGTAATGTGTCTGGGACATGATACTTCAGTGAGGCAGCACTATAAACGTGAGCATTGAGCTCCCTGTCGCAACCAGACACCGTCGTGATATGACTGAAAAATTGTTGAAAGCGACGTTAAACCCGAATTCACACTCACACACACACACGAAAACCTTGAATGTCGACGGCGTGGGGATGGGGATCGTGGTCTTGCGTACTGTCATTTCGTCTATGTGCAGGCAATTGTATAATTGTGTATACATGTAGCTATAGAATTTAAAATCAGTCATGCTGTAGTATCTAAGTTGCAAATGAACTGAATTTATTTTTCATTGAAAGGCTGGACGGTTGGTTGATTTAAGGTTTAACGTCCCCTTCAACACTGTATAGGTCATTTTGGAGACGTTGCTTCCAATTTTGTGGGACTTTTACCCGACACTGAGATGAAATGACATCTCAAGCCCTGTCGCCCAATGAAACCAATAGGGTTTATTAAACGTCACTACAGCTGGTATCTGGGAATGCGTGGCGGCCTGCCCTACATCATAGTGTAGTTTATATTTTCTTGTCCTTTGGGATCATTGATTCCATTGTGGACTTCTGAAAATATTTAAGGGTCACTGATTATTCCTAATTGGCCGAAACAAGCTTGTCTGGCCCAGAAAACATGTACACTTCATATTTTCAAGTTCAGTGGTGTATTCCTTGCTTCCAAAGAATATCCCTTTTATAGAACATACTTAGAAGCATGGACGGACCGACTCGCACCACTTTGCCTGGGCAGGCTCGTGTGCGGTCGGTTTCAGCTCTGCGTTAAAGCATCATGCAGCCCATCTATTTCTTCAAGCCCCGATGGGCGGGGGCCGAAAGAAAGGCTGGACGGCATGACAGACGAACAATCAATAAAAAAATATTTGTTTTGACCTGTCACCATTGCCAACAACAAACCGGAACTGAAAACTGATATACGTAAAATACGAACACTTACAGAGGCTACGTCAGGTAACGTTATATGCGGCATCCTTATTAAACAACGTCATCGATTGACGTTTTGTGTTAAAATCGTGCATTAACTGTGTTTTAAGTTCATACGATAAATTGAATCTTGTATTCATGCTCTTGCATTTCTGAATTTATTAAAATGAGCGTGAAAAAGTAATAAAATGCTCTGCGAAGTCTCACGTTATCTAATATTATAAACAACTCAACAATACACGTACACTCATGCTGAAGAACCGCCCATCCACACCTCCACCCAACCTCGCCGCCCCGCATTTACTGACAAACGCGCTCGTAAAAGGTTCATTATGACAACGTTAAATCAACGCTTGTCTGACGTCACGACGTCCACAAAACATACCAACTCACCAGTGTTACAGTGGGAAATGGGTCCAGATAATTAATATCTGTATCTTACGACAATGAAAGGGAAACACAAGTTTGAAACAACGTAGAATCAACGTTGAATCACGTTGATTAAGCGTTGCTTGTGCTGAATATACATCTAGGTCCACCTGAACCAATAATCTTAAAACGTGTTATCTACTTTACACGGCTATTTCAAGACGGCACGTGATCACGCATGTGACAAATAGTAGCCCTGTTTAAGCGCATATTCAAAATTGCGACATATTTTAGTGAAACGCAAATTTAGCTCGTGCGAACACTTTGCGATGTTTTGATGAAACTGACGTTTTTTGGCCCACCGTTGTACCTCTTTGAGTGCCAACGGGCCCGCTTTGGGCCCTTTTTGTAAGGAAGATTTCTCGTAGATTTCAAGGAGAGAGATGACTATATTTGGTGGATTTCTGAAGATAAAATATTCTAATATAAAGTTCGTGTGTTCGTTTTATAGCACATACACCGAGATGATTGATATTTACGAGGAATGACACATACCCTATGCTATATTTTTCTTCTGTTTTCCCGCTTGTTGTCAAGTAACGTCATCGTTTGACGTTAGGCGGCAAAGTGAACGCTAACGTCGCGTCATTTAGCGGGTGGTTGTTCCAAAAGTGCATAAAGAAAAAGCGAACAAGTAATTTGGCAATAGTATGTATTTTCTATCGGCTAGATGCGTTTTCAGGGAGACAAATTGAAGATTTTATTAGTACCTACATATTTTCAAGTTCATTATTCGCTTCGTTCCTAATTAGTCCGTAATAAAGCCAAACTGGCTGTAGAAATATTGAGATATTTTTATATTCTTTCGCGCTTTTGAGCTTAGTGCTTTTTTTTTATTATTAAACTTTATTTTTATAGTCAATGCTTCTCATATTAAACTTTACTTTGATAGTCAATGCTTCTCATATCGTTCACTGTCGAGCGGTTATTTCTCCAATCTTTGAATCATGCTGTCCGAACCGAAACGGAGTTTCTTTGTTCTGAGCCTTCATATTTATCTTCGGCACAACTAACAAACATATATATATATATACACAAGCACAATTTTGGCACAAATCATTATGAATTCCATACATGTATATGATATTTTAAATAAATGTAATGAAAATAAATTAAAAATTGAAAGACAAGCAAATCAAAATACTACAAAATACAGATGAAACAAGGAAGGTTGAGCCACTGCATAACAAAGCCCGCAAAATGACATTGTGCGACCAGCGAGCAGTCTTTGCTACCCGCAATAAGAAACCATAAGTTCTAAGCTACCAACTGAGTGCATAATGAAGACGAAGAGACTGCCAAGGCTGAACTGAATAATCATTACGAAAACACGCCTATATAATTTTGACCCCCTTGAACCCCACTTTCATATAGTAAAACTGGGGTTTCCGGGGGTATACCTTATTTTTCTTATTTCTGCTCTAAAATAAAGATTGTGGGTACTCGTTAGAACCGTCTCGATGAGGCAGTTCTAACCGCCTCGATGAGGCGGTTCTAACGAGTGCCCACAATCTATATTTTGAGCAGAAATTAGTAAAATATCACAATTTTTCATCATACAATTTTCATTTTTTTCGGCGATAAAGGTGGCAATGTATTTGTATAGGCGTGTTTTCGTAATGTTCACCTGACGTACTGGAGATTGTGTTGTTTTTGTCAGCTGCGGCTCAATCTTCATCAAACTTTTCACAGGTACTCTGAAAACAGAACAGAGAGAGAGAGAGAGAGAGAGAGAGAGAGAGAGAGAGAGAGAGAGAGAGAGAGAGAGAGCATTAAAGGTATATGTACGCATTAGTGGCACATCAATAAGGCAGTTCGAACGAGCATCAATAATCTATGTTATCTTGTATAAACTTCTTGGGCGAGATATACAGTGTCATCATGAATTTAATCATATATTTGTTTGAGGTTTAACGTCCCCGTCAACACTATACAGGTCATTTTTTGGAGGCGTTGCTTCCAATGTTATGGGACTTATACTCGACATTGGGATGAAATGACATCTCAAGCCCTGCAAACCAATGAAACCAAAAGGACTACTTCACCAGGACAGGCTTTGACTCCAGTATTCATGAGCGGTCGGTTTCAGATGGGCGTGGAAGCATCATGCAGCCCAATCTATTTCTTCGAGCCCCAATGACACGGAAGACAAACAAAATGTGTGTGAGAACGTCCCAAATAGCAATATTTGTTTGAGGTTTAACGTCCCCGTCAACACTATACAGGTCATTTTTTGGAGGCGTTGCTTCCAATGTTATGGGACTTATACTCGACATTGGGATGAAATGACATCTCAAGCCCTGCAAACCAATGAAACCAAAAGGACTACTTCACCAGGACAGGCTTTGACTCCAGTATTCATGAGCGGTCGGTTTCAGATGGGCGTGGAAGCATCATGCAGCCCAATCTATTTCTTCGAGCCCCAATGACACGGAAGACAAACAAAATGTGTGTGAGAACGTCCCAAATAGCAGTAGTAAATGGTTCCGTTCATTGATAATATGTATTCGTTTTGTGTGCAGTGAGAAAATTATTGAAATAAATAGGCTCTAACTTTAGTATTATTCGACTCATGTTTATCCGTGTGAAATGGTATTTCGTGCACACGATGCATCCTTATATTGTTTCATTTTCTTATTTTATTTTGTGTGTGCTATTGCCGCTATTTAGGATAACCTCTGCTCACATTTTATGCCTAGAGAGTTTGGCTAGAGATTTTGGCGAGTGAGTAAGTGTGTTTGTATTAGGTCCCACCAACAGCTAAGGTCATACGGGGAGGGGACCGCGGTTTAAAGACTCGTCAGAAAGTCTGGAGAGGTCCTTGATCGAACCCACAACCTCTGGTTTATGAGGCGAGTAGCATATCCACTTCTAGTAAAGATTTTGTTGAATCCTAATTTCACTCAACATTTCTGAAACTCAGAAAAAGACGAAGTTTCCTGTAATCTGCGGGTTTCAAATTCAAATCGATATAAACAAATAAGATCTCAAAATAAACAGCTAAAAGGTTGCCTTTGGAAAAACAACAAACAGCGAAAATCGGAGATCGGTTTTATTGAGTCTCTTCATATACAGCAATGTAGTTTGCAAGGCTGCATACACCCCTAGCGCCGGCTTGAGTGGTGTTCGATTTTTAATGTAACCAGGATGGGCTCATTGATCACAAAGGAAGAAAATATAATATGCACTACTGAACCTTCGCTGCCCTTCTTTTCACGTTAACAGTAACATTTTTCTATACCACCTTCAAATTGTCCAACAGAAAGATGAGGCGTGCTTCATTTTCACACCATCATTTGAGCTAACGCACGAAAAACTGGCCTGTGCACCCAACAATGACGCAGGTCTTATAGGCCAAATCATGGATGTCCGCCACATAGAATTTTTCTATACAACGCACAGGCTGATCAGAGTCTCTGCTGATCGTACGGACAATTCGGTTTTGTTATATGGTGACAAAGTGGTGAAATCCGACAGTCACTTCGAACTCGATTCGATTTTTCAGAGGAATGCAAGGTCTGAATAAATTTCAGATTTCTCACCATTGTGGCTAGGAACTGATTCCGTAGATGCCAATGGGAAATTCCGTTGCTACGAAGATGGTGTATATAATATTCTGTGGTCCTCTGTTTCGAATAGAAGTCGGTCAAGAGTGCACTTCATTTGCTTATTTCAGAAATTTTCTCTAATACCTAGTAATTTGAACATTCGATTGACCAAGCCAAGGGGAAAATACATTCATCTATATGAGCCTGTGAGGCCAACATAAAGAATACAAATAATGCGACGAACAATGAATGAGACAAACAACTCAGCAAAAAGCTAATGTCTCAAGTGCAGCAGTTTTATTTCTTTATTCCTTTCTTTCTTACTCCATTATGAATAGTCTATTTTCTTATTTTCCATTTTTTTTTCACAATAGCAAACATTGTTTTGTCGTGTTCAAATCCTAAGAAAAATAAGCATTTCTGCGTCTTCGATAACTGCATTTGCATTTATATTTGTTTGTCCGCCTCGCACCGCAGTTCCTGGACAGGCTTAGATCCTCTAAACAGTTTACCAGTACTAGTGTGCGGGCCGGATTCACCTCTGCGTGGAATCATCATGCAGCCCATATATTTCTTCAAGCCCTTATGGGCGGGGGCCTATTTGCATTTATATATGTGTTGCTGTATTCCCTACATGGGCCCATATGGCAAATATACATATCTATTCTATTCTATCCACGCAGTGATGTAATGTGCGTTTGATCTCTCAGAACAGGTGAAAAAGCATTGGTCCGTCTATTCGTTACGTGATAATGTGAAAATAAGTCTTGTATAATCCATAATAGAAGTGAAAGATATCTATGCAAAACGCCGGATACTTTTTGAAAGACCACGCGGGAAATAAATGAACGTCATCTGGATAACGTCGCGTTCAGTTTGATTCCACTGACGTTGCTAAGAGGTAGCATTACACTAAATGCTGGGAGGTACCGGGTTTTATCACTTTGGGACAGAGCTTTTAGTTGCGTTCTAAATACCAGACTTGCTTCCATTGGATATATATCCCATGCTTTATTTCAATGTGAGAAAATGATAGGTATAAGGGACTAAAATGATTCATGTTTTATAAATATATCTGCAAGCTCAAAGAAATTTTTGCTGATTTTATGTGGTCACCCCTCCTTTAAAAATGTTGGTTTTATTTACTCCGTTCTAGCAGGTAAACAAACATGGTTGACTGTAACTTGAAAATCGGCCGGACAACATGTGGATTTTTTCTCATTAACTTGTTGGGCTAGGATGGCTCTATAAACAAGTAAGGTTTGAAAAGTTTTGTATGTGTAGTTTTTGTGGGAGCAGGTAAAAGGTTACTATTGTCGCCCATGGAAAACATTTAGTGGAAAGCTCCCTATAGCAAAAGTAGACCACTATCCTGTTTTCAGTCATTACATACTATTTCCACACATTTGTAGGTTCTGTCCAATTCTGTTTCATAAAATGTATCCTCATGGCATGTATTTTGACATAGATACTGTAAAAATGTTATGGTAATGCTAATTTAGGTCTAACTGGATGTATTTGATGTATTTTTGCCTCTGACCTATGTTCTTGGGGGGGTACTTTGAAGCCATGTAAATCAGTTTTTATTGATGTGTTTGGAAAGGAGACTTGCAGTAATTGTATTTGCACAAACACAAGAAAGAATCAACTCCATCTGGAATATAAGTGTAAGGTTTCATGGCACTAGGACTATGTCTCAAACCAAAGCAAAACTTCAAAATTGTCTCTCCGAACAGCCCGCTGCAATATCCGGATAAGTTTTCTTATCCGTTATAAGTTCTATTTCATTGTATTCATGTAAAAGGATGTTGACAGATATATTCAGCTATTCCCTCATGGCATTAAGGCATTTATTAACATTTTCTTGGCATTTTTGTCCTCAAAATATCTTCAAAATGCCATTTTTACTTTAAATAGGGGGTGTTGGTGTGAAAATAGCCTTAAAAATGAGTATTGGTGCTATTTAGGCATAATTCTCTGCATTTTAGGATTGAATTGTTCCAAAGACATTGGAGAAGAACCACTGATGCAAGCCGGTGTCTGGGTTCCATTCCAGAAAGAGATAAACTTTTGCGCTTTTCAAAAACTATGGTTTGTTCGGCTTTCATTGTTGAATCTGAAAGCGATAACTTTATCGCAAACTTGAAAGATTCTGTGTGACTGAACTTTTATTATGCATGACTAAATTATTACATATGACCTAAATTTCTGTTGGCAATTCTTTTGATGCAACATAAAGAAAATAAGGGTTTGGTATAGGTAGCATTACACTAAATGCTGGGAGGTACCGGGTTTTATCACTTTGGGACAGAGCTTTTAGTTGCGTTCTAAATACCAGACTTGCTTCCATTGGATATATATCCCATGCTTTATTTCAATGTGAGAAAATGATAGGTATAAGGGACTAAAATGATGCATGTTTTATAAATATATCTGCAAGCTCAAAGAAATTTTTGCTGATTTTATGTGGTCACCCCTCCTTTAAAAATGTTGGTTTTATTTACTCCGTTCTAGCAGGTAAACAAACATGGTTGACTGTAACTTGAAAATGAGCTGGACAACATGTGGATTTTTTCTCATTAACTTGTTGGGCTAGGATGGCTCTATAAACAAGTAAGGTTTGAAAAGTTTTGTATGTGTAGTTTTTTGTGGGAGCAGGTAAAAGGTTACTATTGTCGCCTATGGAAAACATTTAGTGGAAAGCTCCCAAGACTGATATACAAGACGCTGTGTAACGTCGTACGTTTGGCACTTTCCAGTAAATGACGTTGGCACTCAAAAGTGCGTAAGAACAATTTAAGATTAATCGTACGATGTTTATTGATGAAACTGGCCCCTGGTTCGCCTTCTTTCTAAAAAACTAGTATCTAATCGCTGCTCTGTACTTAATTTGTGAAGCGAAAATTCAGCAATACCCACCCCTGACATGTTATTTTACCTCGCACGGACTAAATGTACTAGACCGGCCGATAAAATTTTGTGTAACCATACATAAGACAATGGCGTTTAATATGTGAAAAGCGTGCACTTAGCACGGGTCAAAAACTGGGTAAGGCCAGCTAAATATTGAACGATCCCCGTATATAAAAAAGGGCGAGAACGAGGTGCGAAAGGGACCAACCTTTCAAAGTGGGCCCCGACGGGCGAAAATACGTCTACGAGAAAATGGATCCATCGGCGATTTAAATTCGCCTGCGAACCCAATACGTTACTATACAGCCTTCAAAATCTCAGTTTGTATGGAGAAAATTTGGACCAGTGGTTGTCTACATATCACACAGTGAGGAATCTGATCAGACTGTGCGAATGAGTCTTCGCTGGCCATACATGCTCTGAAACATTATTTGCTTGGAAAGGCCCAATTAGAAAATCACTTATTGTAGAGGTATGAAACGTTATAATATATACAGATAAAAATATGAAATATTTTAAGACGAATAAACACATCTGCCATATTTTTCATGCTTTCTCAAGGGAAATAACGTTTTTGACTTCCAGTTGGTTTTGACCTTATCTGATCCCCGGGTCTACTCTGAAAGGAAGAAATTTGCAAATTTCTTCCTTCAGAGTAGACCCGAATTGATAAGGGAGTTAAACTCTTTGGAAAGGATTGCCTCTTCTGAAGGTTAACTGATTCCTATAAACTTAAGTACTCCTATATGTATTTTTATATTTTGATTGTAGCGTGTAGCCCTTTCTGTGAAAAAGCTTCAGAGAATGACACGGGTTTAACATGTAACGAAACAACGTTGGCGTGTCTTTACGGCTGCCAAACAAACTTTGATGGTGACAAATGTGACAAATGCGCTAGAGGCAAGACTGGGCCAACCTGTAACATAGACTGTGACTATAACTGTGAAGACTGTACATTTGACAAGTAAGTTTCTGAATGAAAGATGCTAGTCATATAACTGTCAGCTCACATAATCAAATATTGACATTTTCTGAGTCAATCTAGTGTTAACCTGTAGAAAACTATTTGGGTTCATACTTGCATGAACGCATCGAGTCACATATATTCCTTGGCGTCAAGTGACGTCAGTTAAAACCATGGGTATCTACGATCTGATCGAGCCTTGCCAACGTCAACACTGTTCCGCTCTTTGTAGAAAAACAGCGTGTTAATGTTTTTTGTTGTTGTTTTTTTTTTTTCAGCGTTAAAATTTCGCCCTGTAAGTATTTTTCGCCCAAAGAATGTAAATATGAGTAATAAGCTTATTTTTTTCTGCTTTCCATGAAGTATGAACGACAGCGGGTCACTAGCAAAGTTTACAATCTTTGGGATTCATTTACTTTGCAGGCGACCCACTGCGTTCAAACTTTCATGAACAGCAGAGAAATAAAAATCATTTCTTAATTGTTTTTATATCCCCACTTTGATAACAATGTTTTGGATCCACTGATTTAAGTATGTCCGTTCTTCTATTTATCCATTCTTCTGTTTGTTTTTTTTATGTTTCTGTAACGCAATTTTGTCACACATTTTTCTAAAGTGCATCTTGAAAAAATCTTTATAGAAGCAAAGTACCTCAGCAGTGATCGTTTGACAGAAAATACAGTTTCTATCTGTCGCATTTTCATGTATTAATCCATTGTTTGCTGTCAAATTGCGCCAAATAAAATGCTTAATCAGGCTGAGAATGGCGGGGTTGGCACACTGAAACATCATACTGAAACGCTCGTCTTTATTATGCGTATCCGCGATATACATTATTATACCACTTTTGCATTCAGTATCAGTGAACCTTCTACATAATCGATGGATAAATCTTTTTATACCATAGTCAAACAAATTGTATACGGGGTAGGGGTGGGGTTAGGTATATTTGTCAAATCATGTTACAAGTCTTGTTGGTATATATTTCCACTCATGTAGCAATTTTACACTTGCCACACCAACAATCTTATTTCACATTTAAAGAAAATAAACGCGTATAGTATATGATTGCAACTTTTTTTCTTTTATCTCAAGTATCTATACTTGCTTTTTGTCAAACATACCATATCTTATATATAAAATTCCCGCCATAATAACATCACGAAAACACGACTATATAATTTTGACCCACTTGAACCCCGCTTTTATAGAGTAAAACTGGGGTTTGCAGGGGTAAACCTATTTTTCTCATTTCTGTTTTAAAATATAGATTGTGGATACTCGTTAGAACCGCCTCGACGAGTACCCAAAATCTATATTTTGAGCAGAAATAAGAAAAAAATATCACAATTTCTCTTCTTAAAATTTTCTTTTTTTCGGTGGTTACGTTTACAATGCATTTGTATAGGCGTATTTTCGTAATGATGAAGCATGAAATAACCAAGACAACCAAGTCACGCGTGATAAGGAGTGCCACTGTAAGTGATGATCAAGTACACGTATTACCAAGAAAACTAAGTCACGCGTGATAAGGAGTGTCACTGGAAGTGATGATCATGTACACGTATGACCAAGAGAACTAAGTCACGCGTGATAAGGAGTGTCACTGGAAGCGATGATCATGTACACGTATGACCAAGAAAACTAAGTCACGTGTGATAAGGAGTGTGACTGGAAGTGATGATCATGTACACGTATGATCAAATATCACCCTTATCACTTTTACTTTGAACTATTTTATCCTTTTCGTCACTTTGTAATAATTACACTCACTAAATCCTATTGTTAACGATCTGGTCGTAAATTGTTCATACTTCAATGAATACATTTACTAAAACGACGTTACATGATCATTAAGTGATGTCAAAATGAGCGCTTGGTTCTCTTAAATAGAAACAGTACAGAATACTTTGATTCGACGATTGCGATGTAATGACGTTAAAAAAAAGAAGTGAAGGAAATGATCAGGTCGATAAAGACGTGTTTCTGCTTAAATAGGACAACTGTGTGTAAATGTATTCGTGTTTAAATTTTAGTCCCCAAACCAGGCATTTTCATAAAATTATAGATGGAAAATAATGTAAATGTCTGTTATCATGGCAATTTGATTATTTAACGTTCAATAAAGAATAAACAATATCGAGTCTGGGCACAGTTTAAGTGAACCGCGAAGTTCTTTGCGGGTTTCACTTGGTCGTCCACGAAGTAAAGCAACGCGACCAACCATCCAGGTAATTACCGCGCTCTCCGTTGCTTAACTTCGTGAAAAAGCCAACCATTCTACGGCATCGCTAACAGAGCCGTCACCAACAACAAGACTGTAGAAATGGTATATATTTCTCCCCCTCATCTCTTGACTCTGAGAGTCTCGCAGTCACACATCCTTAACAACGGTACTGCTTCCATCCCACCGCTGCCACCAATGTAGCATTTGCTGGTCGTCCGCGAAATGAAGCAACGCGTTCACACTTCCAGCTACTTACCGCCTTTTCTGTTGCTCAAGTTCGTGAAAAAGTCAACCACTCTAGCCGCGTCGATAAAATAGCCGGCTCGATCAGCAGGCAGGGCTGTAGAAGTGGCTTATATCGATAACAATTACACAAGTTACTCTAAATCACCTTATGATATGGCGATCTGCTATTCTCCTTTCCTTCAGCAGTATTATTGCAAGCATATATATTTTTTGAAGTGATATACTAAGTAAACATAAAATTCAGTTCCGATAGGCATTGTTGCTGAAACGATTTAAGTCGAACATTGAATTTTGAAACTAAATCGAACTCACAGAAGGTTTTCGAAGGTTATAATACCGATAACCCTGATAAAGAAGTGAAACAGTTAATAATTTGTTTCGAGTGTTGACATGATTTGATATAAAAACACCGTAGTATGACGTCCCCATCAATGTAAGGACAGTTTTAATCTCAAAATAAAGATTATCGAGTGAATTAGCTCATCTGAGCCAAAGGCTAATTGGCGAGCTTATAGTATGTTAAGGCTCCGTTTTCTGTCGTCTGTATGTTGTCTTTTTATCGTCTGTCAACATTTTCAAAGAAAACTTCTCCCAAACCATCGGGCCAACTGAAGTCAAATTTCATGTGGAGCATCCATGGGGTTGGGGAACGAAAATATGTTAGAGGAGTACAGGCGCATGACCAGGATGGCCGCCAAGGCCATGTGAGTTGAAAACCTTTCAAAAATCTTCTCCCGCACCAGTAGGCCGATTGTCATGAAACGTGGTATGCAACATTGGAGACGTGATTCAATTTTCATGTGAATAGACGTAAAGGCAGTGATAAGGGAGTGATATAATTAACCTACGCCACCAATCAGAAACACCAAAGGGAAAGAAACACAAACATGAAATAACTAGACGCTAATGGAAACATCAATAGCGGAAAGCCAAACGAAAGTTACTGTCCCACAAAATGGCTAATCGGCTATTCAAAATTAAAAAGAAAATATATAAGCGATACAGGCACTCAAAGACATGCATAACAAAAAGACCGCGACAGAAGAACCGCCTTGGAACGGTCTGTGAAAAATATTTCATTGGGTTGCATAAATCGATTTTATGCAGCCACAATCCCGGCCCTTATTTCCGTCGCGATGTGGGCACATGAAGGCTTCCTAACGCATCAGTGCAGCATCTCCGATAACGCACAAATCAAACAACCACAGAGATAAAACAACTGTGTGGACACGACAGCAAGAAATAACTGAAATGCTGGAGCAAAAGAAAAAAACAACTGTTAGACAGACTCCGATGGGCCCGACTAGTGACAAAGCACCAGGTACCAACCAAAATTTTATAAAATTAAATTTGAATTCTATGAAAGCCTTTACGCTAGAACTGTCTAAGAAACTGACCCACCGGCGTACAATTTAAGAGAGGAGAAAAGTTATCAACCGTGACTGGGTTAACTACCATGAAGTCCGTCATAAAACATATATGTTGTACCCCATAGTTTTATATTGAAGAATAATGTTACGAAATTGGGCACCGAATTCATTCCAAGAATTTTTATACTAAGTCACCATAAAATTCCGGTTCAGATAAACCTTATTGCAGAAAAGATTTAAGTGAAATATTGAATTTTGAAATTAAATCGGAATCGCGCCTATAACATTTAGAAAAGACTTGGCGTACTTTATGATACCGATAACCCTTATTTAGACATTTAGCCGTTAACAATTGTGAAAGCTTTTAGGAACAAGGAAATCAAAGTCAGTTAATATGAGTTTGCTCACATGATCGATATGTCCGCCAAACCCATAAAAAGTGAAAACACTTCTGAAATCATTTTCTCCGGAGCCAGTGGGTCAATTATAATGAAAAGTGGAATTTAGTATTGGGAACTCGAGCCAATCATAGTTTGTTCAAATGTCACCTGGGTAATCCTGACCTATTTAAGGCCAAGGTCATTTTTTAGTTGATTATGCTTTTGTATCAGAAAAAGTCAAAATCGAGTATTTTTCGGAAACATTGCAGTGTGTGATCTGAATATTTGTGGGATGCAGTTAGCTAAATGAGTAAATGCAACAATATAAGTATTCAAGAGCAAGAACATTACTTGACCCTTGCCCAAGGTTATACAGATATGAAAAATTAAAAATATTTTTTCACTGAAACCAAATTCCATAGTAACGGTTCTAGGATCAACGAAATATGGACACTATACCCATAAATGATAACATGAGGGCAAAGCTGGCCTTAAATTGACCATGTATATAGCAGGGGTTGCTACTTAAAGGTTTGCCTATTTTTAGATCTGGCGCAATCGTTTTGATCATTAGAGCCAAACTGATTTAGCTATAGTGGTAGAGGGTAATCTTAGCAACCTTCCTTTGTAATTTGAATTCAACTGGCCAAGGTGTATGGGAGTTGTTTTTATTAAATAATATTTTAGCTCTGACAGCCATCTTGTTTGTCGCAGCATAACCGTTTTAGCTAGTTTAGTAGGCAGCCACCTAGGCAACATTCCTGTGAAGTTTGAAATAAACTGACCCAAGGGTTTAGAAAGAGTTCGCATTTAAAGCAAACTGTTGATATTTTTTATAGCTCTGGCAGCCATCATGCTCATTGGGGAGAAAGCCGTTTTAACCATTTTCGTAGAGATTCACCTAAGCAACAAGAAATTTGATTAAAATTGGCCAAAGGGTACCGGAGGAGTTGTCTTTTAAAGAGTTTGCTATTTTTAGCTCTGGTGGCCATTATGTTCATCGGAGTGAAACAAATTGAGCCATTTAGATAGGGAACTACCTAGGCAACATTCCTGTGAAAAATAGAAGTGAAGACAATACTTAGGAATCGATATATTTAATCCACAGCTTCCATCAGAGACACCAAAAGGAAAGAAACGCAAACAAACATGAAGCAACTAGACCCTAATGGAAACATCAATAGCTGAAAGCCAAAAGGACAGTTAATTTCCCACAAATGGCCAATTGGCTATCCAAAACAAAATAATATAAGCGATACAGACACTCAAAGACACGCCATAACAAAAAGAAAACGCGACAGAAGGACCGCCTTGGAACGAAGTTTGAATCAAATTGGTCCAAGAGTCAAGGGGGAGTTTCTGTTTAAAGCAGTTTTGACATTCTTCTATTTTAGCAGTGGCGGCCATTCTGCTTGCCGCTGGGAAACTGTTTTAGCTTTTTTGTAGAAGGTCACCTAAACATTCCAATGAAGTGTGAATGAAATTGGCCCAGGTGTATAGGAAACGTTTGCATTTATAGTAAATAATTATTTTCTATTTCTAACTCTGGCAACCATTTGCTCATCAGACCAGAACAGATTTAGTTAGGTTGGTAGAGGTTCTGCTTAGCAACATTCCTGTAAAGTTTGAGTAAAATTGGCCCAAGGATATAGGAGGACTTGACGCTGACCGATTATTCTACTTTTAGCCCTGGCGGCCATCTTGTTTATCTGAGAAAAACGATTTTAGCTGTTTTCGAAGGGAGCCATCTGGGCAACAGTTCTGTGAAGTTTTAAACAAATTTGTCCAATGAGGTAGGAGTAGTTTGCATTTAAACAAAGTTTTGCCGTTTGTTTCTGTTTTTAGCTCTGGCGTCCATCTTTCTAATTGGAGTTTTAGCTATTTTGCTAGACGATCACCAAATCAACATTCCTTTGAAGTTTGAATGAAATTGGCCCAATGATATAGGAGAGTATGTCGTTTAATTTTATTTTTTTAATTTTTTAACTCTGGCAGCATCTTGTTCATCAGAGCGAAACGATTTTAGCTACTTTTGGGTACGGAGCCACCTAGGAAATATTCCTGTTAAGTTTGAATCAAATTGGCACAAGGTTTTTTTTTTGTTTGATTTGAGGTTTAAGGTCCCCGTCAAAACTGTAAAGGTCATTTTGAAAACGTTGCTTTCAATTTTGTGGGACTTTTACCCGACATTGAGATGAAATGACATCTCAATCCCTGCCGCCCAAATGAAACCAATAGGGTTTATAAGCATGGACGGGCCGACACGCACCGCTTTAACTGGGCAGGCTTAGATCCTCTGAGCGGTTTACCAGTACTCGTGTGCGGGTCGGTTTCAGCTCTGCGTGGAAGCATCATGCAGCCCATCTATTTTTTCAAGCCCCGATAGGCGAGGGCAAGGATTTAGGAAGAGTTTACATTTAAAGCAAATTGTCGATGACACACGACGCACAGGCGACGGACAATGACTAATCACAATGCATCGCCATGAGCGAGCACGTCGCGCTCAGATGACATTACAGACACTCTTAAACCTTTTTTTCTTCGGAACCAACATTGTAATTCCGTATGTAGCACTGAGTTCTCGTTTCAAATATAATTTGTTCAAATATGGTTACATACGTTCTGTATGGGAAGAATGGACATAGTTTATTTTCGAAAACTATTTTTTCCTTTGAACTTTAAATTCCTATATGCAGTTAACTAAATGAGTAAATAAAGCTACATGAGAATTAATGGTCAATATCTCTCTTTGACCAGGGACCAAAGTTACATAAAACTCAAAATTGAAACCTTATATTAATTAATGACTGCTGGGCAAATTGAAGTCAAATTTGATATGAAGCTTTAATCGGATGAAAGAAATAAAGGTCCAGGCCACTTGACCACTATGGCCGTCATAACCATATACGCAAAGAAATCTTCACTGACCGTTCAAAGGCGGTTCTTCGGTCCCGGTTTATTTTTGCTATGGGTTGTCTTTGAGTGTGCGTTTCGCTTATATTATTTTGTTTTGGATAGCCAGTTGGCCATTTTGTGGGAAAGTAACTGTCATTTTGGCTTTCCGCTGTTGATGTTTCCACTAGGGTCTAGTTATTTCATGTTTGTGTTTCTGTCCCTTTGGTGTCACTGCTGGGAGCTGTGGGTTAATTGTATCGATTCCTGATCATTGCCTTCACTTCTATTTGAGCCAATGCATGACAAAATCTACAAGAAGTGGTTGAAAGAAGAAGTGAAGGCAATGAACAGGAATCGATACAATTATCGAAGATATCAAAACGGCTATTGTCCGTAAACTTAAATTATATATGAGTTAATGGAGCTCCACGAGTACTAAACATTACGATAACTAGTGCATTTTTTTCACATTTCCTAAATTTCCTTTTCTGATGAAAATCCATTGAAGGCTTTAATAATTTTCTGAAAAAAAAAAAATACTTTGACAAACATTTACCCATATACCTATTTGTGGCTACTCGTTAGAACCGCCTCAATGAGGCGGTTCTAACGGACACCCACAATCTATGTTTTGAGTAATAAAAACTGTATAAATAAGAATAATATCACACATTTTCATCAGAAAATTGACCGCTTTGGAGACCTTAAAATATGCATTATGATGCACGGGCATGTTATTGTAATGACAGGAAGAAATGTGCAAACCACAGATGAAAATGCCCAGAAAGTGCCAGTTGCGCAAGCGGAAGTGCAAACAAGTCAGAACGTATAAAGATTTTACACAACGGAAAGCAATGCAATCAGGTCTCTTTTCACCGACGAGTAGTTTGAATGCTAAGAAGGAATTAAAATCACAACAATGCAACCATCACGAAAACACGACTATATAATTTTGACCCCCCTTGAACCCCATTTTTATATAGTAAAACTTGCGTTAACAGGGGTACAACTTATTTTTCTTATTTCTGCTCTAAAATATACATTGTGAGTAGTCGTTAGAACCGCCTCGATGAGGCTGTTCTAACGAGTACACACAAAGTATATATAAAAGAGTAGAAATAAGAAAAATATCACAAATTTTCAACTAAAAATAATCGATTTTCCTACGGTAAAGTTTTCACTGCATTGGTATAGTTGTGTTTTCGTAATGAAAAATGAAATTACATGAATAGAAATCCTGCAGCAACGGGCTACTTAAAACGAGAATATTTGCCCCCGCCCATCGGAGCTTGAAGAAATAGATTGGGCTGCACCAAGCATCCACGCAGAGCTAAAACCGGCCGCACGGGAGTACTGCTAAACCGCTTAGAGGTTCAAGCCTGCCCAGACAAAGTTGTGCGAGTCGGCCCGTCATTACATATTAACCCTTTTGGTTTGTTTCGGCGGCAGGGATTGAGATGTCATTTCATCTCAATGTCGGTAAAAATCCCTAAAAATTGTGAGCAACGTCTCCAAAATGACCTAAATATTGTTGACGGGGACCTTAAACCTCAAATCAAAATAAACAAAAACGAGAATACAATAACTGTTTTATTACAATACTTCTTACGCTGCAAAGCATGTTGTTGTGCGGAATTCTGTTTCCAATTTATGCCAAAAGGGAGTCATTTTTCTCAAAGGAAAAAAGGTATCAACGAACAAGTTTTATCATAAGATCAGCTTTCATCACGCAATAAATCACTACCCTTTAATCAGAAAGTTGATAGCAGCATGTATAATCTACTCTGGTACTTAGCTTTCTGCTATTTCGATAGTTTCTCGCTATTGATGATTCGATTTAGGGTCTAGTTAATTCATGCTTGTGTATCTTTCCCTCGGAGCTGTGGGTTACCTGTATCGATTCCTGATCATTGCCTTCACTTCTTTTTTTATTTAGATTAGGTTAAACATATTATGCATAAAAAACACACACTTATGGTAACATCATAGGCCTCATCCTGCAAATAAACTAAACTACAATAAATTCATATGGTGATTATGAATCATTTGCATTAGAAAAAAGTATCTAGATAAAATGATATTTTGGAATCCCAAGACGTTAAACATTTCTGTTTCAGGGAAACAATACAGTTAATTATGTTGTATGTTTAAAGGAAGCTGCGACAATATGGGCCCCGTCAAGCGATTTTGGTACATATCGCCGATGCGATCAGCGAAGGTTCAGCCGAGCCTGCGCATCCGCGCAGTCTCGCCAGAAACTTCGCTGCTCGCTCATACAATCAGTGAATCAAGAGGAACCTTCAGACAGAAAGCCATATCCCTGGCCCCTCTGAATGGCTGGGAATGCGCACTTAAAACTTGTCATGACGGAATGCTCGAAGACACAAATTCGCTTGGCGGGGCTCATATTTGTGTTTGCTCTCTGTGATAGCCACCGGGGAAGCGGTCTACTAGTTCAGAAAAAGTTTGCTTCTCAGAAAGAGTAAATTCTTCATTGTCGTGGTAGATCTTATGTAATATTGTAGAAATACTCTTTCTGCCAAATTACGTGTATCATTTAATTTGTTCCAGAGAAACTGCGGTGTCTGATTGCAAGTTATGTCCACCAGGCTATTATGTTTTCAATAAACGATGTGAAGAATGTGGCCACTATTGTCAAAAGAACTCGAGTTCATCTCTAGCTGAATGTGACCAGGCTGATGGTCGTTGCAATTTTGGTTGTAAGTTAGGATGGAGTGGAGACAGATGTAGTGTGCAATGCCATCCATTTTGTGTGGATAAGATATGCAACAGGGATGATAGCTGCTGCATAAATTGCAAATATGACACATATGGTGGCTGCGAGTAAGTAATAAAATTATTGCATTTTCAGGCATTGTAATATTAGCACATACACAAGTGTCCCATAGTAATGCGTTCTATGTTTCATTACTTCTAATGAACAATGGCGATACAATGTCAAATCTTGTAGTTAGTAGGGTTTACGACATTCAGTACGCGAGACTATACCAACCAAATGTAAGTTCCCATATTTACGAAAAGAACATCAAAAGCTTCTTGGTTTAAACAGGGAAAGCTGTATTCTAATTTAACAATTGCAATCCTTGCTAAGTTTATAGTTCAGAAGACACACTTTTTTCTGGACGCAGTTCTTATACCTTTAAAAGAGATTCAGCCGGCATCGGGGGCTCAGTCGGATGCGCGTCTGACTAGTGAGCAAGAGGACGCGGGTTCGATACCTGCCGGGGCCGGCAACATTCTATCGTTGAGATTGATCATGAAATCTTTTCTACGGTCATTCTCTCCCTTCAGCTGATCCAAGAAGTGTAGTTGTCAGTTTCTGGCGAAAGAATGGGCACTGTACTGGTTATCCGCTTACGTATAAAGTAGAAGTAAAACAAAGATCAGGAATCGATACAATTAACTTACTCCACCCACCAAAGACACCAAAGGGAAAGAAACACAAACATGAAGCGACCAGACCATAATGGAAACCTAAACAAAGGATGGCCATAAGCCTGCCTAGGTGAAGTGTGGGTATATAAACTGACTGGTTCAAAAATGGTGTCTGGGAATGTGTGGCGGCCGTAAAAAGCCCTACATCATAATGTAGTTTATATTTTCTTGTCCTATGGGATCATTGATTCCATCGTGGAATTTTGAAAATATCTTAGAGTCACTGATGAGGCCTAATTGACCAAAACTAGCTAGTCTGGCCCAGAAAATATGTACACTCCATATTTTCCAGTTCTGTGGTGTATCCAGTGCATCCAATGGACAACCCTTTCTGGAACTAAACAGTGTTGACTGGGCCGTCAAACTCCTATACAAACAAACAATAATGAAGATTCAGAAATATCAAGTATCTGTTATAAAATCAGCAAATATTATACCCTATTTGATGGATTAGCCAACGATACGAAGCTATAAACGAAAACAAGAGGGCCATGATGGCCCTGGATCGCTCACCCGATCCATAGAGTAACAAGTGGCCTTCGGCCCCCGCCCATAGGGGCTTGAAGAAATATTTGGGCTGCATGATGCTTCCACGAAGAGCTGAATCCGGCCCGCACACTAGTACTGGTAAACCGCTTAGAGGTTCTAAGCCTGTCCAGGAACCGTGGTGCGAGGCGGACCGTCCATGCTAATAAACCCTATTGGTTTCATTGGGCGACAGGGCTTGAGGTGTCATTTCATATCAATGTCGGGTAAAAGTCCCACAAAATTGGAAGCAACGTCTCCTAAATGACCTTTACAGTGTTGACGGGGACGTTAAACCTCAAATGAACCAACCAACCGGGGAGGGCCATTATTTCCCCAAGGTTATAATGTGCATAATGTTGAGGGAGGTCTAAAAATGTGAAGCTTCATACCAAATATCAACAAAGGCTATACATGTAACTGTCCACTAGATGAAGCTCCTTACCAAATATCAAAGACATGGGCCTTGCAGTTCCAGAGAAGAATATTTTTAAAGATTTCCCTATATAAATCTATGTAAAACCAAAGGGTCTCGGGGCGGGGGCATTTTTGGCCCCAGGGCTATAATTTGAACAATCTTGATAGAGGTCCACTAGATGAAATTTCACACCAAATATCAAAGACCTAGGCCTTGTGGTTTCACAGAAGAAATTTTTTAAGGATTTTCCCTATAAAAGTCTATGTAAAACCAAAGAGCCCCCGAGGCGGGGGCAATTTTGGCTTCAGGGCTATAATTTGAACAATCTTGATAGAGGTCCACTAGCTGAAGCTTCATACCAAATATAAAAGACCTAGGCCTTGTGGTTTCAGAGAAGAAGATTTTTCAAGATTTTCCCTATATAAGTCTATGTAAAACCAAAGGGGGGGGGCATTTTTGGCCCCTGGGCTATAATTTGAACAATCTTCGTAGGGGTCCACAAGATGAAGCTTCATACCAAATATCATAGACCTGGGCCTTGCAGTTTCAGAGCAGAAGATTTTTAAAGATTTTCCCTATATAAGCCCATGTAAAACCAAAAGGCCCCGGGGCGGGGGCATTTTTGGCCCCAGCACTATAATTTGAACAATCTTGGTAGGGGTCCACTAGATGAAGCTTCATACCAAATATCAAAGACCTGGGCCTTGCGGTTTCAGAGGAAAAGAATTTTACAGATTTTTCCTATATAAGCCCATATAAAACCAAAGGGTCCCAGGACGGGGGCATTTTTGGCCCCAGCACAATAATTTGAAAAATCTTTGTAGGGGTCCACTAGATGAAGCTTGATACCAAATATAAAAGACCTGGGCCTTGCGGTTTCTGAAAAGAAGATTTTTACAGATGTTCCATATATAAGCCCATGTAAAACCAAAGGGCCCCGGGGCGGGGGCATTTTTGGCCTCAGCACTATAATTTGAACAATCTTGGTAGGGATCCACTAGATGAAGCTTCATACCAAATATCAAAGATCTGGGCCTTGCGGTTTCAGAGAAGAAGATTTTTAAAGATTTTCCCAATATAAGCCCATGTAAAACCAAAGGGCCCCGGGGCGGGGGCATTTTTGGCCCCAGCACTATAATTTGAACAATCTTGGTAGGGATCCACTAGATGAAGCTTCATACCAAGTATCAAAGACCTGGGCCTTGCAGTTTCAGAGAAGAAGATTTTTCAAGATTTTCCCTATATTTGCCCATGTAAAACCAAAGGGTCCCGGGGCGGGGGCATTTTTGGCCCCAGCACTATAATTTGAACAATCTTGGTAGGGGTCCACTAGATGAAGCTTCATACCAAATATCAAAGACCTGGGCCTTGTGGTTTCAGAGAAGAAGATTTTTTAAGTTTTCAGTGCAAAAAAAGGTATTTTGGGCTCCTGTGACCTAGATGTGCAACGGACCGAAACCATTTGAACAACTTTGAAAGGGGACCACCTAAGGATCATTCCTGTGAAGTTTGGTCAAAATCCGATCAGTGGTTTAGGAGGAGATGTTGTTTGAAGAAATTGTTTACGCACAGATGACAGACAAAAAGTGATCCTAATATAAAACACAAGAGGGCCATGATGGCCCTGGATCGCTCACCTGATCCATAGAGAAATAAGTGGGCCCTGGGGAGGGCCATTATTGACACCAGGGCTATAATGTGCATAATGTTGAGGGAGGTCTAAAAAGGTGAAGGTTCATACCAAATATCAACAAAGGCTATAATTTGAACAATCTTGGCAAAGGTCCAATAGATAAAGCTACACACCAAATATCAAAGACCTGGGCCTTGCGGTTTCAGAGAAGAAGATTTTTTTAAAGATATTCCCTACATAAGCCTGTGTAAAACCAAATGGCCCAGGGGCGGGGGAATTTTTGGCCTCAGGGCTATAATTTAAACAATCTTGATAGAGGTCCACTAGATGAAGCTTCACACCAAATATCCAAGACCTGGGCCTTGCTGTTTCAGGGAAGAAGATTTTTCAAAGATTATCTCTATATAAGTCTATGTAAAACCAAAGGGCCCCAGGGCGGAGGCATTTGTGCCCACGGGCTATGTTTGAACAATTTTGGTAGAGGTCCACTAGATGAAGCTCCATACTAAAAAAAAAGACATGGGCCAAGAAGATTTTTAAATATTTCCCTATATAAGTCTATGTAAAACCAAAGGGTCTCGGGGCGGGGGCATTTTTGGCCCCAGGGCTATAATTTGAACAATCTTGATAGAGGTCCACAAGCTGAAATTTCACACCAAATATCAAAGACCTAGGCCTTATGGTTTCACAGATGAAATTTTTTAAAGATTTTCCCTATATAAGTCTATGTAAAACCAAAGGGCCCCGAGGCAGCACCATTTTTGGTCTCAGGACTATAATTTGAAAATCTTTGTAGAGGTCAACTAGATGAAGTTTCATGCCAAATATCAAAGACCTGGGCCTTGTGGTTTCAGAGAAGATGTTTCAAGATTTTACCTATAGAAGTCTATGTAAAACCAAAGGGCCACGGAGCGGGGGCATTTTTCGCCCCAGGGCTATAATTTGAACAATCTTGGTAGGGGTGCACAAGATGAAGCTTCATACCAAATATCAAAGACTTGGGCTTTGCGGTTTCAGAGAAGAAGATTTTTAAAGATTTTCCCGATATAAGCCCATATAAAACCAAAGGGCCCTAGGGCGGGGGCATTTTTGGCCCCAGCACTATAATTCGAACTATCTTGGAAGGGGTCTACTAGATGAAGCTTCTTACCAAATATCAAAGACCTGGGCCTTGCGGTTTCAGAGAAGAAGATTTTTCAAGATTTTCCCTATATAAGCCCATGTAAAACCAAAGGGCCCCGGGGCGGGAGCATTTTTCGCCCCAGCACTATAATTTGAACACTCTTGGTAGGGGTCCACTAGATGAAGTTTCATACCAAATATCAAAGACCTTGGCTTTGCGGTTTCAGAGAAGAAGATTTTTAAAGATTTTCCCTATATAAGCCCATGTAAAATCAAAGGGCCCCGGGGCGGGGGCATTTTTGGCCCCAGCACTATAATTTGAACAATCTTGGTAGGGGACCACTAGATGAAGCTTCATGCCAAATATCAAAGACCTGGGCCTTGTGGTTTTAGAGAAGAAGATTTTTTAAAGTTTTTGGTGAAAATATCTATTTTTTGCTCTTGTGACCTAGATGTGCAACGGACCGGAACCATTTGAACAACTTTGAAAGGGACCACCTAAGGATCATTGCTGTGAAGTTTGGTCAAAATCCGATCAGTGGTTTAGGAGGAGATGTCATTTGAAGAAATTGTTTACGCACGGATGACAGACGAAAAGTTATCCTAATATAAAACACAAGAGGGCCATGATGGCCCTGGATCGCTCACCTGATCCATAGAGTAACAAGTGAGCCCCCGGGAGTGCCATTATTGACCCAAGGGTTATAATGTGCATAATGTTGAGGGAGGTCTAAAAAGGTGAAGCTTCATACCAAATATCAACAAAGGCTATAATTTGAACAATCTTGGCAACGGTCTACTAGATGAAGCTACACACCAAATATCAGAGACCTGGGCCTTGCGGTTTCAGAGAAGAATATTTTTTTAAAGATATTTCCTACATAAGCCTATGTAAAACCAAATGGCCCTGGGGTGGAGGCATTTTTGGCCTCAGGGCTATAATATAAGCAATCTGGATAGAGGTCCACTAGATGAAGCCCCATACCAAATATCAAAGACATGGGCCTTGCAGTTTCAGAGAAGAAGATTTTTAAAGATTTTCCTATATAAGTCTATGTAAAAGCAAAGGGTCTCGGGGTGGGGGCATTTTTGGCCCCAGGGCTATAATTTGAACAATCTCGATAGAGGTCCACTAAATGAAATTTCACACCAAATATCAAAGACCTAGGCCTTGTGGTTTCACAGAAGAGGATTTTTTAAGATTTTTCCCTATATAAGTCTATGTAAAACCAAAGGGCCAAGAGGCGGGGGCATTTTTGGTTTCAGGGCTATAATTTGAACAATCTTGGTAGAGGTCCACAAGCCGAAGCTTCATACCAAATATCAAAGACCCAGGCCTTGTGGTTTCAGAGAAGAAGATTTTTCAAGATTTTCCCTATATAAGTCTATGTAAAACCAAAGGGCCCCAGAGCGGGGGCATTTTTGGCCCATGGGCTTTAATTTGAACAACCTTGGTAGAGGTCCACAAGATGAAGCTTCATACCAAATATCAAAGACCTGGGCCTTGCGGTTTCAGAGTAGAAGATTTTTAAAGAGTTTCCCTATAAAAGCCTATGTAAAAGCAAAGGGACCTGGGGCGGGGGCATTTTTGGCCCCAGCACTATAATTTAAACAATCTTGGTAGGGGTTCACTAGATGAAACTTCATACCAAATAGCAAAGATCTGGGCCTTGCACTTTCAGAGAAGAAGATTATAAAAGATTTTCCCTATATAAGCCCATGTAAAACCAAACGGCCCCAGGGCGACGCATTTTTGGCCCCAGCACTATAATTTGAACAATCTTGATAGGGGTCCACTAGATGAAGCTTCATACCAAATATCAAAGACCTGGGCCTTGCGGTTTCAGAGTAGAAGATTTTTAAAGATTTTCCCTATATAAGGCCATGTAAAACAAAAGGGCCCCGGGGCGGGGGCATTTTTGGCCCCAGCACTATAATTTGAACAATCTTGGTAGGGGTCCACTAGATGAATCTTCATACCAAATATAAAAGACCTGGGCCTTGTGGTTTCAGAGAAGAAGATTTTTAAAGATTTTCCCTATATAAGCCAATGTGAAACCAAAGGGCGACGGGGCGGGGGGAATTTTTTGTCCCCGCACTAAAATTTGAACAATCCTGGTAGGGGTCCACTAGATGAAGCTTCATACCAAATATCAAAGTCCTGGGCCTTGTGGTTTCAGAGAAGAAGATTTTTAAAGATTTTCCCTATATAAGCCTATGTAAAACCAAAGGGCCCCGTGGCGGGGGCATTTTTTGTCCCAGCACTATAATTTGAACAATCTTGGTAGGGGTCCACTAGATGAAGCTTCATTCCAAATATCAAAGCCCTGGGCCTTGTGGTTTCAGAGAAGAAGATTTTTAAAGATTTTCCCTATATAAGCCTATGTAAAACCAAAGGGCCCCGTGGCGGGGTATTTTTGGCCCCAGCACTATAATTTGAACAATCTTGGTAGGGGTCCACTAGATGAAGCTTCATACCAAATATCAAAGTCCTGGGCCTTGTGGTTTCAGAGAAGAAGATTTTTCAAGATTTTCCCTATATAAGCCTATGTAAAACCAAAGGGCCCGGGGGTTGGGGGCATTTTTGGCCCCAGCACTATAATTTGAACAATCTTGGTAGGGGTCCACTAGATGAAGCTTCATACCAAATATCAAAGAACTGGGCCTTGTGGTTTCAGAGAAGAAGATTTTTAAAGATTTTCCCTATATAAGCCTATGTAAAACCAAAGGGCCCCAGGGCGGGGGCATTTTTGGCCCCAGCACTATAATTTGAACAATCTTGGTAGGGGTCCACTAGATGATGCTTCATACCAAATATCAAAGACCTGGGCCTTGTGGTTTCAGAGAAGAAGATTTTTTAAGTTTTTGGTGAAAAAATCTATTTTTGGCTCCTGTGACCTAGATGTGCAACGGACCTGAACCATTTGAACAACTTTGAAAGGGGACTACCTAAGGATCATTCCTGTGAAGTTTGGTCAAAATCCGATCAGTGGTTTAGGAGGAGATGTCGTTTAAAGAAATTGTTTACGCACGGACGCACGCACGCACGACGGACGACGGACAAAAAGTGATCCCAAAAGCTCACCTCGTCACTACGTGACGGTGAGCTAACAAGAGGGCCATGATGGCCCTGGATTGCTCACCTGATCCATAGTGTAACAAGTGTGCCCCAGAGAGGGCCATTATTGGCACCAGGGCTTTAATGTGCATAATGTTGAGGGAGATCTTAAAGGATAAGCTTCATACCAAACATCAACAAAGGCTATAATTTGAACAATCTTGGCAACGGTCCACTAGATGAAGCTACACATCAAATATCAAAGACCTGGGCCTAGCGGTTTCAGAGAAGAAGATTTTTAAAGATTTTGCCTATATAAGCCTATGTAAAACCAAAGGGCCCCTGGACGGGGGCATTTTTGCCCCAGCACTATAATTTGAACAATCTTGGTAGGGGTCCACTAGATGAAGCTTCATACCAAAAATCAAAGTCCTGGGCCTTGTGGTTTCAGAGAAGAAGATTTTTAAAGATTTTTCCTATATAAGCCTATGTAAAACCAAAGGGCCCCGGGGGTTGGGGGCATTTTTGGCCCCAGCACTATAATTTGAACAATCTTGGTAGGGGTCCACTAGATGAAGCTTCATACCAAATATCAAAGACCTGGGCCTTGTGGTTTCAGAGTAGAAGATTTTTAAAGATTTTCCCTATATAAGCCTATGTAAAACCAAAGGGCCCCGTGGCGGGGGCATTTTTTGTCCCAGCACTATAATTTGAAGGGCTCCACTAGATGAAGCTTCATACCAAATATCAAAGACCTGGGCCTTGAGGTTTCAGAGAAGAAGATTTTTAAAGAATTTCCCTATATAAGCCAATGTAAAACCAAAGGGCCCAGGGGCGGGGGCATTTTTGGCCCAAACACTATAATTTGAACAATCTTGGTAGGGGTCCACTAGATGAAGCTTCATACCAAATATCAAAGACCCGGGCCTTGTGGTTTCAGAGAAGAAGATTTTTAAAGATTTTCCCTATATAAGCCTATGTAAAACCAAAGGGCCCCTGGGCGGGGGCATTTTTTGTCCCAGCACTATAATTTGAACAATCTTGGTAGGGGTCCACTAGATGAAGCTTCATACCAAATATCAAAGTCCTGGGCCTTGTGGTTTCAGAGAAGAAGATTTTTAAAGATTTTCCCTATATAAGCCTATGTAAAACCAAAGGGCCCCGGGGCGGAGGCATTTTTGGCCCCAGCACTATAATTTGAATAATCTTGGTAGGGGTCCACTAGATGAAGCCTCATACCAAATATCAAAGTCCTGGGCCTTGTGGTTTCAGAGTAGAAGATTTTTTAAGATTTTCCCTATATAAGCCTATGTAAAACCAAAGGGCCCCGGGGCGGGGGCATTTTTGGCCCCAGCACTATAATTTGAACAATCTTGGTAGGGGTCCACTAGATGAAGCTTCATACCAAATATCAAAGAACTGGGCCTTGTGGTTTCAGAGAAGAAGATTTTTAAAGATTTTCCCTATATAAGCCTATGTTAAACCAAAGGGCCCCAGGGCGGGGGCATTTTTGGCCCCAGCACTATAATTTGAACAATCTTGGTAGGGGTCCACTAGATGATGCTTCATACCAAATATCAAAGACCTGGGCCTTGGGGTTTCAGAGAAGAAGATTTTTTAAGTTTTTGGTGAAAAAAATCTATTTTTGGCTCCTGTGACCTAGATGTGCAACGGACCGGAACCATTTGAACAACTTTGAAAGGGGACCACCTAAGGATCATTCCTGTGAAGTTTGGTCAAAATCTGATCAGTGGTTTAGGAGGAGATGTCGTTTAAAGAAATTGTTTACGCACGGACGCACGGACGGACGCACGGACGCACGCACGCACGACGGACGACGGACAAAAAGTGATCCCAAAAGCACACCTCGTCACTACGTGACGGTGAGCTAAAAATACACTTCATTGTATTGTATTTTCTACAACACAACATCCTATTTGCGATGTACAACTTATAACTTTTTATGTGATTTGAAGATCTCCTAATGTTAAACGGAAGGTAGCGCTGGGAGGTGGAAGATTGAGCAGCATGTTTTAAGAAGTTTAAGAACTAGTATTTTGAATGACGCCATTATCAATACACATATGTACGGTACTGAGGTCATTATTTGACATAATTTAGTACTACCAAGTCACCTTATACCGAATGTAAAGTTTCATGGCAATCGGCCCACTGGTACTCTAGAAATAATCAAAGCACTGAGGGTACTGATGGGTCGATTGTCTCTGCGTGTAGGTCGAAGATAAAGTCCTGGACTGTGATTTAGACTGCTTCATTTAATCCTAGAATTCCGGGTTTTAAGCAAATAGTGTAGATTCTGATAAGACACCGCGTTCTGTGGCGTCTGATCTAGGTCTACACTGTTTGCCAACCTCAACCTATGATTCCAAGATAACTCTCTTATGCAACACTCTGACCTCAGTCACTGCGGCTATTTTCTATAAAAAAGGTAATTCGACAAGTCAGTGATAGTCACGCAGACATTAGCACTGAAGAGCTTTTCTGCTTAGTAATTTCGGGTCAGTTGACAATCGACCAAAAAATAGCCGTGTTTGTGTTCCTCTAGGAGGTCAGAGTGTTGCGTACATGCCGACTGAAATCATGTAATGGTTTTGGCAAACAGTGTAGACCCAGATCAGACGCCATAGAACGCAGCGTCTGATCAGGGTTGAAACTGTTTTATTTGGTACAAGAACTTAAGGGTGTAGCGAAACAGTCCATGTCCTCGTTCATGACCAATTTCTAAGCCTGCCCTCAGAGACAATCGGTCAGTGTTGTCAGTGTTTTGATTTATTTACCCTCAAACCCTCTCACCCTTGAGTGCACTCTTCCATTACTGAAGTTGGGCACGTTCATTATGTTATAAAGGGCGTCTAGCTGAATGGTAAGTAATGTATACTGCTCACAAAAAGTAGGGGATATTCAGGTTCCTTCAAGCCCATCAGCCTGAACATTAGGAATAATCAAATATCGAGAACATCATGTCAATTGACTATCATGTGTGTATACTCTATCGATGAGCAGTATGATATTCATGCTCGAGTGGCGTAGCATGGGGGCATAAATTGTACATGGGGTAAAACGTGCATTTTTTAACATTAGTGACAAACCGGTTTATTGACGCGAGATTTCGATACAATTTTCCGTGTCGACTGCTGAAGTTTCTGTGAAACGATTTCATTAACTTTGTTATTAGAACCATGATTCGGCTGACGGAGGCTCAACGTTGGAGAGCCGTTTGCATGCTTCAGACCGGAAGTACGCGGTTGCAGACGGCCAATGTTATGAATACGTCACAGTCAGTTGCCAGTCGACTATGGACACGCTATAATAGGACAGGAGCAGATTTGCAGATAAGTGGACGCCCGAAGAGTGCTAAAGGACGCGATGACCGCCTTGTTGTCAATCCAACGTTACGCAATCGGAGACTAACGTCAACTTGTTTCCAGGAATACCTGCGCCGAGTAAGAGTGGTTAATGTCTTTAGACAGACGATCCGAAATCGCCTTCACTCGAGTTACCTTACGACATGGCGTCCGCAAGTTGTACTGCCGTTGAAGCTAGGCACCGTAGAGCACGTTTTGCGCGGTGTACACATCGCAGACGTTGGAACATTATTCAGTGGTCTCGCTATGTTCAGTGACAAATCCCGATTTAATTTGCACTTTCATGGTGGTCGTAGAAGAGTCTGGCGTCGTACTGGTGAACGTTATACAGAACCGGCTAGTGTTGCTCATGACCGATATGAAGCAGGATCTGTTATAGTATGGAGTTGGATCACCATGACTGGAAAACAGACTTATATGTGTGCCAAGGCAGAGTTACAAGACTGTACTAGCGTGATAACGTGTTGGATCCTTACATGAAACCGTTTGCTCGACGCCATGGTCGTGATTCATCTCTCTGGACGATAACGCAAGGGCTCATCGGGCACGCGTCGCAACTCAGTACCTTCAACGACAAAATATTCGGACAATACCGTGACCTGCGATGAGTCCAGAGTTATCTCCCATCGAACACGTATGGGACATCCTCGGAAAACGAGTCCGAAGCCGCGATCCGCCTCCAAGGACCCTGGGTGAGCTTGGTACAGAACTTCAGTTCACGATTCGTAGAGTAGTTAGAAGTATGCGACGACGATGTTTTGCCTGCTGTGACAACGAGGCGGTGCAACACGTTAGTCGGGGCTTGTGAAAAATGACGTTGACCCTTTGAAGATTGGTAGCCATGTCGCTACATATTGGCGTGATCATTGGAATTGATGTGTGGTTCAATTTATGGATATTTGATAGTCCTTTGAATAAAATGCACATTGGCCAGATAACATTTTATTTATTTCCAAATATTCTGCCTATAAGTAAAATATCCCCTACTTTTTGTGAACAGTATATATCCCGATAAGATGACTCAGAGCCATCACATCAGGATCAACACTGTTTGCATAAGTATCTGTATCGGGTTGTAAGGGATATCAACAAATGGATATAGTCTATAAACTGTCATCTATTTTAAACATAAATAGACATGCCGTCATCTGTTTCAAACTTTGAGACAATTTCCCAGCAGCAGGGTATAGCAACACGCTGATCTACATGTAACAGCGATAAATTGCTATTAATAACCATAACCTTGATCGATAAAAATAGTGTGATTTTTTTCTATTGATCGCCTTAACATTGGTTTCCCAAAATCAATGATAGTCACATGGACAACAACTTAAATTCAAATGATGCCCTTTATAACATTGGGTCGACCCCCCCCCCCCCCCCCAAAAAAAAAACTTCAAGTTTATAACATATATGAACGGCAGTCATCTTTGTCATGTAACCTAAACCATTCAAATAAAATTTCCATTCCCCACCTGTCTAGAACCTGCTCATGAAATTTAATAGAAATTGATCCAGTATTTTCAGAAGATGAATATTAAACCCTTTTAAATTTTGACAGACGTACAGTCCTAGTGGCTTAGTGCTAAAGTCACTTATTAATATAAGTACATATATCTTTAAGACATGAAGTTGAAAAAATGCGACCAGAATCGGAATAATAAGACCTACTTTTATTTCCTAAACTACAATTGTTTTAGATAAAGGCAGATCTATAGTCAAGATCAGTTAATATATAATTTTTCGTTCCCGATGAGGTATAGCTTTTCTATAAAAATATGAATCCAACAGGCCTGCAGTTTCTGAGGTAAAGATGTTTGAAATTTTATAGACATTCAGTTCTCTTAACCTTGGGCCAAAGTTACTGAAAAACCTTGAACTGTGACACTCGTCTAAGACCTACTTACATTTAATAAACTACAATCGTTTTTATAACTGCATCGTTTTACATATTCCTATTCAAATGTCATAGATATTTATTGCAACCTTGCCATTAATAGGGCAAGGTCAACCAGGGTCACCATTTATAATATTTTTTGGGCTCGGGCCCCTTTTGCTGTCTGCCGAGTGGCAAAGTAACTTGACTTATAGTTCCATAGAAGAAGATTTTAAGGGCTTTAATAATATATGGGCATGGTGGACATCTTGGTCATGTAAGTAGATCGAAACATATGAAATTAGTTCCCATAAGGCATAGAAATTCTATATAAAATCTAGCTTAAATTGGTTTTATTTCGGAAGAGTAGATGTTTTAAATTCTTATAGCCATGCAATCATTGTGCCACGGTCACTGAATGACCGTGATCTTGAACATTCATAGAGCTTCGTATAAAAACAAAAAGTGAAAGCAATGATCAAAAACCGGTACAGTTAGCTCACGCATCCAATCAGATTCATCAGAGGGAAAGAAACACGAACATGAGGTAACAAAATCACTAGCGGATTGCCAAAGGATAGTTACTTTCCAAAATGGCCGAACGGCTATCCAAAATAATAACCTACTTTCTTTTTATAAACTACATGTGTATTAGATGTAAGTACTGTTTTACCTGTTTTCGCATTCAAACGCTATAATATAGGCCAAGGTCAACACAGGGTCATCGTTTATATATCATTTGTTGGGTTTGTATCCTTTTTGCTGTTTGCCAAGTTTCATTTGATATACCTCCATCTTGGTCTTGTGACCAGGACCAATCACATAAACTGTAGGTCCCGTGAAACATAGATGCTCTATATAAAATATGACTTCAATTGGCCCAGTGGTTTCGGAGGAGAAGATGATTGAAAGTGTGGACGGATGACGAACGTCTACAACGACGGACAGTAGGTACACTTTTAGCTGATCATATGAGCGTTTGGCTCAGGTGAACTAAAATGTCAGAAACCCATTGGATCTGAACCCAGAGACCACCCCAGTCACCAAAGTGGAATGCGGACGAACGACCAAAACACAGGTGACAAGCCGAGTTAGCGGCACTTTCCCAAGCAGATGGTAATTCATTTACCTTTACTGAAGTAGGTGATTAAATTTATCACATGACGTCGCGTCTGAGAGTGTAATAACACCGTGTAATATTTCGATAATCTGCTAGTGGATTAAATATGCAAATTATCTACATACGCCCCGTAACGTTACATGGTCGACGTCTTTTACGACGTCGCGTTTACTAATGGCGGAATATTGACATTTTTGTAAACAATCGTGAATACAATACGTTTTAAATGTCATATGATAAATAGATTCTTGCAGCCGTGCTCATGTATTGTTGAAAACTCGTCGAGGAAAAGGGATAAAATGCTCGGGAAAAGCCTCGCATTTTATCCCTTTTCTGCAACTCGTTTAATAAATTCAATAATACATGAACACTCATGTAAGATCTTCTATAACTTGGAAATACAGAAGTGTTTAAATGAAGAGGATTGAAATTTGAACAGTACCGACCATAAAACACATCAAATGCAAAGAGAATACCACATCAAGACAGTGCAACCCCCACCCATCGGGGCTTAAAGAAATAGTAGGGCTGCTTGATGGTTCCACGCAGAACTGAAACAAACCGCACATGTGTACTGGTAAACTTCTTAGAGGTTCTAAGCATGTCCAGGAAAAGTGATGCGAGTTGGACCGTCCATGCCTATAAACCCCATACGTTTAATTGGGCGGCAGGGCTTGAGAAGTCATTTTATCTCAATGTCGGGTAAAAGATCCACAAAATTGGAAGCAACGTCTCCAAAATGACTATACTGTGTTGACGGGGACGTTAAACCTAAAATCAAACAAAAACAAACATCAGGACAGTCAGTAATATAAACCGCGGTTGGGGTGGGGGTGTAAGGGTTAAAACCGGTATTACGGGGCCCCAACCTTCACGCTAATATTTCTCCGCGGTTTACACAATTTTGTTTTTTGTTAGGCTCGAATGTAGGTCCTGTCTAATAGAAAGGGAAGCAATGATCAGGAATCGATACAATTAACCCGCAGCTCCTATCAGAGACACCAAAGGAAAAAAAAACCAAACATGAAACAACAGACCCTAATGGAAATATCAATTGCGGAAAGCCAAAAGGACAGTTACTTTCCCACAAAATGGCCAACAGGCTATCCAAAGTAAAATTATATAAGCAACACAAACGCCCAAAGACAAATCATAACAAAAATAAACCGCGACAGAAGAACTGCCTTGGAACGGTCAGCGGAAACGAATTCCACTGGGCGTGGGGTGGGCGGGAGGGGGGGGGGGGCTTAAATCGATGTGCATTTTATGCTGTCGAGTCCTCATCGTTGTTTCACCTCTGTATAATAGTTTGATTTCTATGTTGTCGGAGATGTTGCACTGATGAGTAAGAAATCCTTAATGCGGACTTAACAAATTAGTTGTCTAAATCACGAAAGAATCAAGGGCGAGGATTGTAGCCATGTAAAATCGAGTTATGCCCCACAGTAAAAAAAAAAACAAAAAAAAAAAACACTTTTCAACAATTATGCCAAGGCAGCTCTTCTGTTGGCGTTTATACTTATCATAGTTCGTCTTTGCATGTATGAATTGCTATAAATTTTTTATTTTTGGATAGTCGTTTGGCCATTTTGTGGGAATTTTAATGTCCGCTTGTCGCGTTTTCATTATTAAGAAGTTGTTTTATAGGTTTTGTTTCCTTTGATGTTTTGGAGATGAACTATAAGGTAATTGTATCGACTTCTGATCACTGCATTCATTTCGTTTGCTCAATAATATCTGATGGTAAATTGCTCACATTGCTGGACTGGCCGAATGTATCAATTTTCTTAAAATATGTAAATACTTAATTCTTTAACAAATACTGATAGACAGACTGTCGTCGGGCATGGTTCGAGGTTAACCGTTTGGCAATCATTTATTCAACGTGGGGTATTACCTTTGTTCTTCGTTCGATTGTTTTCATATATGGAATGTTGCTTAATTTGAGGGAGATCTTTTAATTCAACACCATTTAATATCAATTAATTATTTTTGCCCCGCCAATCGGGGCTTGGAGAAAAAGACTGGGCTGCATGATGCTTCCATGTAGAGCTGATACCGACCGTAAATGAGTGCTGGTGAACTGCTTTGAGGGTCTAAAATACAGTGAAGGCAATGGTCAGGAATCGATACAATGGACCCATACTTCCCATCAGAGACTCAAAATCACAGCTTTTACATGTCGTTGGGTTTCAGTCGGCCCAGTAGTGTTTGTGGAGAAGATAAAAGGACAGAATCTGAAACATCCCCAACAAAGATCAGAAAATGACCGTGGCCTTTGAAACTGATAAACATGTTAATAGTACTGTCTCTTTCAAAATTTATTATAAAAAAAAAAATATTTTAATTTTGGAATTATAAATCGTTCTTTTTAGGATAGTGAGGTCCCTGAGGCTATGTCTTATGGGGATTACATGCCGAGGCCCATTCGTTTTGCTAGAGTTTGTTGAATGACGAACAGAACTTAACAGAAAAAACAACAACTGTTAAACAAGGCTATCGGTGTCATGAACTGCGCAAAACTTTTATCGTCGACATTATGACATAATTTCTAATTTGACGTTTCTTTGAAGACACTTCTGCAACAGGGACTGTCGGCTCCTGAATGGAAATTTAGTTTATAAATTATGAAGAAATTAGAGGTGGAGGCAATGATCACAAATCGATACAATTAACCTATAGCTCCCATCAGAAGAAGCACAAACATGACACAAAAGACCCTAATGGAAACATCAATAGCGGAAAGCGAAAAGGACAGTCACTTTCCCACAAAATGGCCAATAGGCTATCCAAAATAAAATATTATAAGCGACACAATCACCCAAAGACAAACCATAACAAAAATAAACCGCGACAGAAGAACCGCCTTAAACGGTCAGCGGAAACGAATTCCACTGGGGGGGGGGGGGGGGCGTAAATCGATTTTACGTGGCCACAATCCTCGCCCTTACTTCCGTCGCGATTTAGACAAATAATTTGTTCAGTCCGCATGAAGGCCTCCTAACTAGTCATTGCAACATCTCCGTGAACACAAAAAATCAAACAACCACAGAGATGAAACAACGGTGAGGACTCGACAGCAAGAAACCACTGAAATGCCGGAGCAAAAGAAAACCAACAGTTAGACTCCGATAGGCCCAACCGGAGACAGAGTATCAGGCACCAACCCACGTTACAAGAGCTTTACATTTATGCAATTTTTTGACATGTGACCTTGCCCTACGACCTACTTCAAAGAAAAAAAAATATTATTGTTCATAACTTTCGAAGCGTTTAAGATAGAGCCTTCATATTCACAATCAAACCAAATTCTTGACCTGTGACCTTGACTTTGAATTGTGACCAACTTTGAAAAAAATGCCCATGCCTGGGGACATGTTCATGTTTCACAAACACATCTTGTTTTATTCGATTTTTTGGTCGATTTTTGGGTTGATTGTTTAAAAAAAGACACTTAGTTACTATCTACAAAAGCTTGCTGCATGCTGTTGTCCTCGTGACTGTCGCTGATTATGTAAAACGATCCAGGTACCGGTTAGATGTAATGATCTTAGTCCCCCGTTCATAACCATTTTTCTGATATACGCTCAAAGACAAACGACTCGTAAGTCCTGTCAGCGCTTTGACTTTTTTTCTATGGAAGTACTGTTATAAAAGAAATTCCTAAATATTCTCTGAAACTATGTGTATAAATATGTACTAGAATGGGTTGTCCTTTGGAAGCAAGGAATACACAACGGAACTGGAAAATATGGAGTGTACATGTCTTCTGGTCCAGACAAGCTAGTTTCGGCCAATTAGGCCTCATCAGTGACCCTTATTTTTTTTCTTCAAAATATCACAATGGGAATCAATGATCCCAAAGGACAAGAAAATATAAACTGCACTATGATGTAGGGCAGGGAGACCTTTTAGAAACCTCAACCCTGTTACACAATGCAATGATGATGACTTAAAATAATGGTTATTACATATTTTGTCGAAGATGTCTAAGGAGTTGTCACGCTAGGCGCCTCAAACCTGTTATACAATTCATTGATGTTGACTCGTTCTGTGTAATGGACAGTGGGTATTTGATCCGCTTTCCTTTCAAGCGAGAGACGATTTCCATGAATTTCTGCCTTCCAACTTTTGATTGCTGGTCAACAAAATGTCCAACCCTTTGTCTTTATGACTTTTTAACCATTTCCACTCTGGGATTTTGTGAGTTTCGCTGATTTTTCAGTGTTGCACCTGACAGCAACTTCAACTGGCCATTGTTTCATAATGGATGGTCTGTTTTACACCAAACTCGGTATGAATGTTCATACGGCAGTAGCCTTTCAAAATACAACCTTTCATGACTTGATCATTGTTGTCATGGTAATGAGGGGGCATCTCAAATTTGGCAAAAAGTATGATTTCACAAGAATTTTTGACCAAATCTTAATCTTCACACAGCTGTCAAGGAAACAAGGGGTTTGGCAATGGCAATTTTCACTGTTTGCAGAATGTTTTATCAGCATCAATTTTTAGGTATTTTTGACACCAAACACCCTCAGATATTTTTAGCGGTCAGTTGGGCAATGCACCATAATTCTTTCGTGTGTGAGGGCGGGCGTTGCACCCCCCCCCCTTGAATCCCCCCCAGAATATTTTAGTGGGGAGGCGCGCGAAAAAAAGGTCATTTTTAGGCCAACAAATCATAAAGCACACATAACTATCCAGGGGTAGGAAATGCAGATTTTAGGTGCTTCTGGGGCTTAAAATGGGTAAGGGTGCAGACACGTAAAAACACGTATCGCTAACTGAAATTTCGGAACATACTGACGTGTAGTCTAAAATGCATTAATTATATCTGAAATATTGTTTCTTGCAATAAAATGATGAAAAAACATTATTTTGGTCATTTGGGATGTTCTGCATTAACTGAAATATAGGAACATACTGAATTTTAGTCTAAAATGCATTAATTATATCTGACATATTGTTTCTTGCAATAAAATGATGAAAAAAAACATTATTTTGGTCAGTTGGGATTTTCTTCATTTACCCTTTCCCACTCAGGGATTTTGTGAATTTCGCTGATTTTCACAGTGTTGCACCTGACAGCAACTTCAACTAGCCATTGTTTCATAATGGATGGTCTGTTTTACACCAAACTCATAATGAATGTTTATAGGCATTAGCCTTTCAAATGCAACCTTTCATGACTTGATCATTGTTGTCATGGTAATGAGGGGGCATCTCAAAGTTGGCAAAAAGTGTGATTTCACATGAATCTTGACCAAATCTTTATCTTCATACAGCTGTCAAGGCAACAATTAAGGGGTTTGGCACTGGCCATTTTTACTGTTTGCAGCATGTTTTATCAGCATCAATTTTGATGCATTTCTGACCTCAGGCACCCTCAGGCACCCGCTAAATTTTAGCGGCCGGTTGGGCCATACACCCAAAATCTTTCGGACGTGTGTGTGGGCGTGGGGCCCTTTCAACCCCCCCCCCACCCCCGAATATTTGTAGTGGGGAGGCGCGCGAAAAAAGGTCACTTTTAGGCCAACAAATCGTAAAGCAAACATAACTATCCAGGGGTAGGAAATGCAGATTTTAGGTGCTTCTGGGGCTTAAAATGGGTGGGGGTCCAGACACGTAAAAACACGTATCGGTTAACTGAAATCTGGGAACATACTGACATTTAGTCTAAACTGCATTAGTTATATCTGAAATATTGTTTCTTGCAATAAAATGATGAAAAAAAAACATTATTTTGGTCAGTTGGGATTATCATTAACTGAAATCTGGTAACATACTGAATTTTAGTCTAAAATGCATTAATTATATCTGAAATATTGTTTCTTGCAATAAAATGATAAAAAAAATTATTTTCTTTTTTTGGTCAGTTGGGATTTTCTTCATTAACAAAGAAAATTTGGCCCCAGACTCATTAATGTTTTGGTTGAGGTAAACTATTAGGGCTGTAACGATACAGTCACCCTGCGATACGATACGAATTGCGATATTTGCTACACGATAAGATACATATCACGATACTTCTTTCATGCTTAAATCACAGCTCGAAAATTTTAAAACTCTTGGAAAACTGGCTCAAAACCATCACATGGTTCCGTCTTGTGTAACAAAGGCTAACCCCCTGTAAGATGCCCATATTTGTCATAGAAGTGATCAATGTATCTTACTAACAATTAAGATATTTGTAATTTGTGATGAAAATGGTCTTGAAATATGTTATTGTTAAAGCTGTCATTTTCTTTGGAAATTGTACTTTTGGGCGTATCGTCAGGTTTCTCGATATTAGCCCCGCGATACGATATGCGTATCGTCAGCAAAAGTATCACAACCCGATATGGTTTCAATGAATCGTTTCACCCCTATAAAAGATAAAGTTAAATAACTGTGGAGAGGAGAATAACAGTGGAAGGTAACGGGAGGTGACCACTCAGCATAGGTGGCCATCAGTGGAAGTTCCACTGTAGTTGTGTGAAACTTCGAATATGTTAGCCGACGTTAGCGCTAAAATACCATCATGTTCCTTTGGTTCTAAATATAAAATACGTTTAACAATGTATACGTTAAGATTTGCCACAACCTGAATTTATTCAAAACAGTATTGCGCAGGAACTGATTTTCTGTTCAGTTAAGGATAATATCGTCAGAAAGAAAAAATGAACAAACGAGCAAAGGTCATCGCTGTTTAAAGGTCGACAAATATCGACCTTCGAACAGCGATGACCTTTGCTCGTTTGTTGCATGGCTGTGCATAAAAATTCAAATTCTGTGACGATCCGTTGCTTAATCTGTTTGAAAGGATTGGAGCCCGACGCTGTATGTCCAGAGCTTGGACATCCTTTATCTATTTGACGGCTCTTTTTGCGTTGACGTCAGATTGATATTGAGCCTTCAACCTTGATTTATAATCGTAATAGTTTATATGTAGTGTTTACTGTTTGACCAAACACAATTTAATTCAAACAAGCTTTACATTTGAATGTGTAAAATAATATATATTTTCCCTTCAGATGTAATGAGCAATGTGACACCGGATGCGAAGGAGGCACATGCTATCAGAACAAGACATGTAAGCAAGGATGTAAACTTAATAAGTGGGGTCCTTACTGCAGCAAAAACTGCAGTGATACTTGCAAAGAACCGCCAGATAGTAACACCTCTAACTGCATGACCGATGGTGTGTGTACATTTGGATGTAAGAAAACCTATATGGGCCTGATGTGTCAAGATAATTGCTCCACAAAATGCATAGAGAAAGATTGTAATGGAACAAATGGCCACTGTCTACAAGGCTGTGAGATTGGTTATTGGAATGAACTTTGCAACGCGAACTGCAGCACTAACTGTCTTGCGTCGCATTGTTATCAAGACAACGGGCACTGTGCACAGGGATGCATAGTTGGCTTCTTTGGACCAGTCTGCAATATGAAATGCCCTGTGAATTGTATGAATGATACTTGCTTCAGATGGAATGGGACATGTGCTATTGGCTGTGAGGAGGGTTCGATGGGTGACAATTGCACGGATAGTAAGTATTTACGCATTTTCACTTACTTGGCATGGCGCAATAAATCACATTCAGTGGATGCTACTAAATTAAAATATCATTCGATGTCCTGATTCTTATTCGATGAAGTCCAAATTCTGGTTATTACGATGGTTTGATCAATGAAATTTACTCCCAGAACTTCATTTAAATAAAACAAATTCTTCTGATACCGAGGCCCCGTTTTTGGATTTGCATCTATCTATTGCAGATGAGTTTGTTTCTTGCAAAATTTATGATAAACGTGATGATTTTGATTTTGAGATTGTAAATTTTTCTTTCTTTGATGGTGATGTTCCTCGTGCGCCATCCTGTTGCGATTATATTTCGCAATTAATAAGATTTGCCAGAGTGTGTAGTCATGTAACTGACTTCAACACTCGTAATAAATTGTTAACTGCTAAACTTCTTAATCAGGGCTATCGGCACCATAAACTACGCAAAGCTTTTTTCAAAATGTCATAGACGTCATTCTGATTTTATTTCAAAATTCAATATTGGACTTAAATCTCTTCTGCAACATAGTCTATCGGAACCCGAATTTTATGGTGACTTAGTATATAAATTCAGAAAAAATATATAAACGCAATGACTTCAGCACCCAATTTCGTAAAACCATTCCTAGAATGTATCCTAGTATTTCCATGTGCAATGCTAAGAGGTGCATATGCTGTTCACATTTATGCACTGCGTCTACCGTTCCTTCGTCTGTAAACGGTAGACGTTTTTCTGTAGTCAACATGTCCGATTTGACATGTAAGTCTACGGATTTGAAATATGTGATAACCTGACATGCTGCAAATTGTAAAATACAGTATGACGGGCAAACTAATCGCATGCCAAAAACACGTTTTAACGAGCACCATCGTAGAATGAGCAAAGTAGAAGTAAAACAAATATCAGGAATCGATACAATTAACTTACACCACCCATCAAAGACACCAAAGGGAAAGAAACACAAACATGAAGCGACCAGACAATAATGGAAACCTAAACAAAGGTTGGCCATAAGGACAGTTACTTTCCCACAAAATGGCCAAATGGCCAGCCAAAATCAAACGACACAAGTGATACACACAGTGAGTAGTAACAAACAACAACATAAATAAACCGCCATAGAAGAACCGCCTTGGAACGGTCAGTGGAAAGAATTCCAATGGAGGGCTAAAATCGATTTTACGTGGCCACAATCCTCGCCCTCACTTCCGTCGCGATTTAGACAAATAATTTGTTCAGTCCGCATGAAGGCCTCCTAACTCATCAGTGCAACATCTCCGTGAACACAAATAATCAAAGAACCACAGAGGTGAGACAACGGTGAGGACTCGACAGCAAAAAAAAAAAGGCCAAAAAAATCTGACACTTTGTTGTTCCGTCAATTCAGACATACAGGTCATTCTATAAAAGATATTTCTATACAGCCAATGGAAATAATTTATTATGATGTAAATTCTACAGCTAGGTTTAAGATTATTAAACGGCATGAAAATGAATTAAAATGGATTAAATTATCACAGATACCTTTTCCATTGGACTTTAATGACAACATTTATCATGAGGGTAATATATCGAAAATGCCAGACTTTGATAGTTCCTCGCTTCTGGACTGTTGAAAGCGTAAAGCTAGAACGTACGGCACCAGAAAAAAGGTAATTATAAACGTAAATTACGTGCTTTTAAAAGAAACAGTACCAGACTGAAGTGACTGTCCATAATATTATTGAATCATGGACGGCACGCTATGCTTGCTTTTCTAAGTTCATTACCCATTTCTGTATTACGGGTTCTGGATAACGAGGCGAATAAATTCTACGATAGTTCTAATCAGTTAAACGACGCTGCTCTTTTAACTAGAGGTTATACTCAGCATGCTCTTCGTCCTTTCATCGATTCTGAAATTAATCACAAACGTCATTACATCAAAATATCCTTCATTAATAAGGGTTTGGATTTTATAGATTTAACTAGTATCTTCCAGTTCGTTTATTTCACCCATTCCTGCTTATTTTCAAAATACTGAAACACCAATAATTTGCAATAAATAAAATACACCTGCTAGATATATCATTTTTAATTTCAATAAACTCGTTTCTGATCTTGATAGTGACACTTACACTCCTGACACATGTGATTGTATAAATTCAGTGTATTGCTATCATCCTGCCAGTCATATTATTACTGGCAATTTAAAAAATATTCTTGATTCTAAGATACGTAATATAGTTTCTAAAGGACCGAAATATCAATTTCCTTCTAAAATTGATTTAAATAAATGTAGAGATGAAATCACTGCTGCCTTGAATGAGTTTGGGAACCGATGGTGTAAACGAGATTATGTTGAGCATAAAGCTCTGAAAGAATGGAAACTTAGCATTCTGAAATTAGTGAACAAACGCATTTTTTAATCGCAAAATACGAACTTATTATCTCCTAAACCTAAGACGTCTTTACGTCACCTTAAACTACGTATTCAAGAATTTCATAGGAAGTTTGTTTTGACTCCAGCTGATAAGGCCGCTAACAATGAGGCCGTTGTTTGACGGCTTCACTATGTTAACACTCTTCACCAAGAAATTGGTGGTACTAAGGCCTATGAACGTCAGCCTTTAGCTGTAGAGAGGGCATTAGTTGATGCATACATTTGTCATTCAGCCACCAAGTTTGCTGTCTGTGTTACAGAAGGCCAAGACAAGCTTCCTACGTTATATTGGTTACCTAAACTTCATAAAAGACCATACAAAGCACGGTTTATTGCAAATTCAAGCTCTTGTACCACCACTGAACTCTCCAAATTATTAACTTCATGTTTAACTGCCATCAGAAAACATTTGATAAAATATTGCGACAAAGTACTCGAAAGATCAGGTAGAAATCTGTTTTGGTCTATAAAAAATTCTGATGAAGTTTTAAATAAATATTAAATCCAGGCGTTTTCGTGCTTCTAGTCTGTCTACTTGTGATTTTCTCAACCTTTACACTACACTTCCTCATAATCTTATAAAAGAACTTAATGATTTAATTGAATGGACATTTCATAGGGAAGACTCCCTCTATCTTGCATGTAATGTAAGAAATGCATTTTTCACTTCTGAAGAGCATAAAAACTATACTTTATGGTCATGTCAGAAGGTGTGTGAAGCTCTCACCTTTCTACTTGACAATATTTACATAAGATGTGGTACTAAGTTATTTAGGCAAGTTGTGTGTATTCCGATGGGTACTAATTGTGCACCACGTGTGGCTGATCTGTTTTTATGTTGTTATGAGAGAGACTTTATGATGTCCCTTCTGCTGATAACCAGTCTGAAATCATTGAAGCTTTTAGCTCCACTTCTAGATAGTTGGATGATTCATTAAATATTGATAATACCTATTTCGATGGTTTGATCAGTCAAATTAAACCCTCAGAACTTCAGTTAAATAAAGCAAATTCGTCTGATATCGAGGCACTGTTTTTGGATTTACATCTATCTATTGTGGATGGGTTTGTTTCTTGCAAAATTTGTGATAAACGCGATGATTTTGATTTTGAGATTGTAAACTTTCCTTTTTGGGATGGTGATGTTCCACGTGCGCCATCCTATTGCGTTTATATTTCACAATTAATTCGATTTGGCAGAGTGTGTAGTCATGTACCTGACTTCGGCTAAACTTCTTAATCAGGATTATCGATACCATAAACTATGCAAAGCCTTTACAAAATTTCATAGACGTAATTCTGATTTAATTTCAAAATTCAATACTGGACTTAAATCTCTTCTGCAACAAGGTCTATCGGAACCCAAATTTTATGGTGACTTAGTATATAAATTTAGAAAAAATCATAACCGCAATGACTTCAGCACCCAATGTCGTAAACTCATTCTTCGATATAAAAAGATTGGGTACAACATAAATGTTATTCGACAGACTGCATGCATGGTGGTTAACCCAATCACGGTTGATAACTTTGCTTCCCTCTTAAATTACACGCCGGTGGGTCAGGCCTCATATTCTATGACGGTTCCAACGTAAAGACTTATGTTGTTTGGTACCTGATGCTCTGTCTCTGGTCGGGCCTATCGGCGTCTAACTGTTGTTTTTCTTTTGCTCCAGCATTTCTGTTGTTTCTTGCTGTCGAGTCCTCACAGTTGTTTCATCCCTGTTGTTGCTTGATTTTTGTGTTCACGGAGATGTTGCACTGATGAGTTAGGAGACCTTCATGCGGACTGAACAAATTATTTGTCTAAATCGCGACGAAAGTAAGGGCGAGGATTGTGGCCACGTAAAATCGATTGAAGCCCCCCCCCCCCCCCCCCCCCCAGTGGAAATCTTTCCACTGACCGTTCCAAGGCGGTTCTTTTGTGGCGATTTATTTATGTTGTTGTTTGTTACTTACTGTGTGTATTACTTGTGTCTTTTAATTTTGGATGGCCATATGGCCATTTTGTGGGAAAGTAACTGTCCTTATGGCCTTCCTATGTTTAGGTTTCCATTATGGTCTGGTCGCTTAATGTTTGTGTTTCTTTCCCTTTGGTGTCTTTGATGGGTGAAGTAAGTTAATTGTATCGATTCCAGATCTTTGTTTTACTTCTACTTTGTCCAAGTCACTGATAGCTGGCAAGCAGTGCAGATTCTGATTAGACTGCTCGTCGTACGCCGTCTGATCTGGATCTATATGGTTTGTATCAGTATCTGTACCTGTATCGGTATCTGAAGTGATGTACGGGGTTGAAAGGGTTGACACGCTTCTTTGTGCTGACCGACATCAAACATAGTATTCCATTCCGCCTTTTTTTGGAAAGTACAAAATAGAAATTTTATTCGCTGTGAGTTTTGCATTAAAGTTCCGTACTTTAAGCAAATAAAGAAGATACTGATCAGGCGCCGCATTCTGTGGCCTCTAATCAGGATCTTTGGTGTTTTCGAATGCCCCAGTAACGGGACGCTTGGCATTTATTGGCAAATAAGCTGTATAATCTGTGAACGCACAATTGGTGAGTACGAAACAGTCAAAGTTGAAGTTCATGAAATGCGGCATCTGATCAGGACCTACACTTTAAATTTAAAATGCAGAATTAAAGAGTTTGACAAAGAAATTTTAGCACTTTTGCGTCTTTTTATGCCTCCATTTCCGAAGGATCTGAGGTGGCGTGTCCTTTTACAGACTGGGAAGTTGGGAACAGATTACAGAACTTTATTTAACTACTAGTAACTGCTTCTCAGGCCACTCACAGGTGGCGTAAAGTTGACCTCTCATCTCTAATTTACGGTATTAGCATGACAACAAAAGAGCCCGCTTGTTTGTGTTTATTTATTTAGTTATTTATTTATTTATTTTTACTTTCCTCCGTCGGATTTGGCGTGTCTCTCTTTTCGACGAAGCCATTTTTACCCTCAGGGATCTGGAGAACTGTTGATACGTACTGAAGTATAATTAGGTCTAATAAATCAATCTCCCTCAGTATTTTGAATTTATTTGGGAATGTAAAGTCGTATAAATAACGTTTGCTAAGATTGTGTTGAAAAAAGCAGTTCTGTCACGAGTGCGATGTGCGAGATAAATTTCTGATGTTTTCAATACGCAGAATGATTAATTTGTAGGTGGACCTCTATTGATATGTGATAGTCAGCATAATCGGATGAGATTAATTCAGATACAGGAAGGTACATGTAAATAAATGAATAAATAAATGAATAACATTTTCTTCCAGCTAGAAAAAAGACCCAACGTCTTTGGACATGCCTCATGTATGTGTTTTATTATTAGTATTAAAATATACCATTTGAAGATAAAACACTCAAAATGATAAATTCAAGAGCAGTTACAGGTACTGAGTGTAAAAAGACTGTAGTCATTTTATTATTATTATTATTATTATTATTATTATTATTATTATTATTATTATTTAATTTGTTTTTCAAGTTTCATTTAGATAAACCCGATATAAAGTTTCAAACGTTCTATTCAAGAGCGTTGTAAAGCAGTGACATTACTCGCCCGCCTCTCAGTATTTTCAGTACTTTGATTATATTCGGTCATTTGTTTGCAGGATGCCTTTGTCTGCTTCTCTGAACTACCCATCTTATTTCTTTTCATGAGTCTGATAAACTGACAAAGCATGTATTATTGCAGAGTATTTATATCATTTTCAAAGTAGAAGTAAAACAAAGATCAGGAATTGATACAATTAACTTACTCCACCCCTAAAAGACACCAAAGGGAAAGAAATACAAACATTAAGCGACCAGACCATAATGGAAACCTAAACAAAGGAAGGCCATAAGGACAGTTACTTTCCCACAAAGTGGCCATATGGCCATCCAAAACCAAAAGACACAAGTGATACACACAGTAAGTAACAAACAACAACATAAATATTTTTGTGTCTAAAGTGTAATTAAATCAATGACTTTCCAGTCATAAAAGGTATACTTTTACCAGTGGCTGTTTTTATGCTGATATGAACTTGGTCAATGACAGATTTGGCTAATGGCACATAATGCAATTTTTAGTTCTGTATGAGAATAAGTAGAATACTGTATAAGATTAAATAGAACAGTTCTCAAAATCGATGCTTTAACATCAACAACATTTGTAAAATCTGCTATATCTGAATATATGATAAAGGTATCATGTGGAGCATTTAGGTCTACATAAAAGATAAATGAATCTTTTTCATTCCCAATAGGTTTTCCCATTAGAGGAGGACTCACTCCTAATAACTTTCCATTTTTTTTTTAAATTGTAACCTGGTTTGTCTTTCAATTTGACAATTTATTCTCATGCGTTGAGAATTTCATCAAAACAAATCCAATGTCAACATTTACACGTTTCAAAATCCGTTCTCAAACGCAATGATAGAAGACTGCATTTCTTGTGCCAAATGATTGGTAGAAACATTATTGCCAGGTGGGATGATCAGTTTAAATTTATCACATGCATTCGTATTTCTACACATTTCTGTGCAATTTTCAAAACCATGTCTTCTTATGTAACCTGGACCTAGAAAAAACAAATAGAAAAGGTTATTTTCTTCAGTGATGTTCAGCACTTGTGCTGGTGTCATATTTTCTACTAATGCATCTTCCGTTCTTGTGTTGTTATGAGGGAGACTTCATGTTGTCGCTTTCCATTGATAACCAATCTGGGATTATTGGGGCTTTTAGCCCCGCTTCTGGATGTTTGGATGATTTATTAAATCTTGATAATACCTATTTCGATGGTTTAATCAGTCAGATTTACCCCCAGAACTTCAGTTGAATAAAGCAAATTCTTCTGATACAGAGGCCCCGTTTTTGGATTTACATCTATCTATTGTTGATGGGTTTGTTTCGTAAAAAATTATGATAAACGCGATGTCTTTGATTTTGAGATTATAAATTTTCCTTTTTTGGATGGTGATGTTCCTCGTGCGCCATCCTATGGCGTTTATATTTCGCAATTAATTTGATTTGCTAGAGTGTGTAGTCATGTAACTGACTTCAACACTCGTAATAAATTATTAACGGCTAAACTTCTTAATCAGGGTTATCGGTACCATAAACTATGCAAAGCCTTTTCAAAATTTTAAAGACGTCATTCTGTTTTAATTTCAAAATTCAATATTGGACTTTAATCTCTTCTGCAACAAGGTCTATCGGAACCCGAATTTTATGGTGACTTAGTATTGTTATGCATAATAATTTATTTTTCTGATTCCCACTTTCACCCCAGTGTTGACCTAATAGTGCTATAAATATCTTGTTAATCTTCTTATAGAAGATTCTAGAAAACTGAGTCACAGATTAATTTCATTTTTGTAAACAACATGTTTACAAGGAAAAGTACTTCAGAACCTTCCAGAAAGTTCTGGGTTGCATTATTTTTAGAGAATTACCTCATCTTATTCCACAGCCCTCTGGAATGTTCTAGAGAAATCTTAGGGTCTATAAAATAGCTTGATTTTTCTCATTGAATCAGACTTTGGAGTTTCAAGTTTGGGCTTAGAAGAAAAGTTATTTCTAAATTCTGTGTTGGATTGTTAAAGGATATTACTTTTCATTTTGGACTGTGAATTCTGTGGGATCAAGGAAAATAGATTCATTCAGGATATTTCATTCAGAGCTAAGTACATTTAAGTTTCTTACTTCTACAGGTTAAAGTTAACTTGTAAATAAATTTTGTTAAATGTTTCCAAAAGGCTTGTTTGCTTTTTCTTTCTGCTACGCCTGGCTCGTAACAGAAATTGGGGGCTCGTCCGGGATAAACCATTTCGAGCATTTTAAAACCGACATTTCATGTGACGGCAGGTAATTGTCATTTCTTGTCAAATATAGACTTGGCAGTTGCTTCACAGGCTATAGGCATATAGGGGATTGTCATTTCATGTGAATTGTCATTTCAGGTGAAATAGTACTTGTCATTTCATGTGAAATTCTCGTTGGGCTTGTCATTTCGAAAAAAAAAAACTTTGTCAAATTAACCTCAATCTGTATTTCCATAAATACTTTATAAAACAAACAAAAAGCAAACATGTCGTTTGATTTGAGAAGCTTTTTGGCTCAGCCTACTCAGGAGTTGTTTAATCTGGCCAAAAGGACAGATTTGGTAGATATTGCTTCCCATTATGGGGTCACTGCTGTCAAAACAAGCATGAAGAAGCATGAAATTAAGAATATTTTGGTACAGTTTTTTGTTGATGAAGAACTTTTCGATCCATCTGCTTTGTCTCTCATTATGGTTTCACATACTGAATTACAAATGAGACAAATTGAAATAGGAAGGCAAATTGAATTAGAGAAGTTCAGATTAGAAATGGAAGAAAGAGAGAAGGAAAAAGAAAGAGAAATGCAGAGACAAATGCAGATGGAAAGATTAGAAATGGAAGAACGAATTCGAAAATAAAAATTAGAACAGGAAGAAAAACAAAGAGAAATGGAGGAACGCCTTCAGAAAGAAAAATTAGAAAAAGAAGAGCGACTTGAAATAGAAAGAGAAAAATGGCAATTTCAATTAAAGATGAAGGAAATGGAACTCCAGGGTCAAGATAGGGTGAAACCTACCCCTGTTTTTGACTCTGGTAGTTACTTTGATGCCACAAAACACATCAGATTAGTTCCGCCATTTCAGGAAAAAGAGGTAGATAAGTATTTTTTGCATTTTGAAAAAGTTGCAGAAAATTTAAAATGGCCAAAAGAGCATTGGACCTTACTTTTGCAAAGCGTTGTTGTCGGAAAGGCTCGAGACATTTACACTCAGCTAACTGTCGAGCAAAGCTCAGACTATGATCTGGTTAAGGAGCTTATTCTTAAGGCATATGAGTTGGTCCCTGAGGCTTACAGGCAGAAATTTAGGAACTGTAAAAAAGAAATTTCCCAGACCCATGTAGAATTTGCTCGAACCAAAGAACAGCTTTTTGAAAGGTGGTGTTCTTCTAAAAAAAGTAGGCTCTGATCATGACAAACTTAGACAGCTTGTCCTTGTTGAAGAGTTCAAACGGTGTATAAATTCAGACATTAAATCTTTTCTCGATGAGAAACAGGTTGAAACTTTGGAGGAAGCTTCTCGTTTGGCAGATGATTATGCTTTGACTCATAAAGTCTCATTTGTGAACAGGCCTTATCCTCGAAAACCTTATAATCCACAGACAGGTCCAAGATTCTATCCCAGTAATCCTTCTGGTAGTTATAGCCATACATCTGGTACTTTGCCCAAACTTTCTGGTGAAAACAGAAGCCAGAATCCTTCCAAACCTTCTGGTGAAAACAGAAGCCCAAATTTTCCCAAACCTTCTGGTGAAAACAAAGACCAGAATCCCTTATCTCATTCTCAAGTAGTTTGTTATTATTGTAAAAATACAGGTCATTTGATCTCTGAATGTTTAAAATTAAAGCGAAGAAAAGAAAGAGAAAGACAAGAGGAACTTAAGCCTACAGGTTTGACTTCTATAAGGCCAAAACCACAGTCTTGTGTAAGGGAGGAAACTCTTTCTGATATCAAATTATCTGAGACTGATTCAGTTATGGAGATTTATGAACCATTCTTATCAGATGGTTTTGTGTCACTAAATGGTGACAGTTATGCCCATCCTACCCCCATTAAAATCTTACGAGATACTGGAGCTTCTCAATCTCTTATTCTAGCAGATACTCTGCCTTTTTCCGAGAAGACTTCTTTGGGCCAAAGTGTCCTTATTCAGGGTGTGGAATGTGGATTTGTTAATGTTCCGCTTCACAACGTTTATTTGTCATCAGACTTGGTATCCGGTTCAGTGGCTGTTGGTATTAGACCTTCTTTACCTTTTAAAGGTGTTCATTTGTTGCTAGGCAATGACTTAGCTGGAGATAAGGTTGTGGTAAACCCACTTTTGACTGCTAATCCTTGCACTGATCAACCACCTGATCCCATTGAGCAGGAAATTCCTGATCTTTATCCGTCCTGTGCAGTCACAAGGGCTATGGCACGTAAGGCCAAGCAAACTGATGGGAAACAGGATTTTGATTTAACTGATACCTTTTTGGGTCAGTCTTTTAATGACGAGATAACAAGGTCTCTGTCTTCAAACCTGCCTGATAAGCAGGCAGATTTTCATGACAATAAGTCATCTTTAGATCTAGGCCATGACAAAATGTCCGGGTCTCAACTAGCTATAGAACAGCACAAGGATCCTGAAATTTCGCCTTTGTTTGAAAGGGCTTTAGATGAGCAGGAAGTATCTCAGGTCGCAGTCTGTTATTATGTCAAAAATGGCATTCTTATGAGAAAATGGCGTCCACCAGACGTCTCAGCAGAAGACGAGTGGACTGTCAACCACCAGATAGTGGTTCCACGGGTTTACCGTTCCCAAATATTAAACTTGGCACATGAAACTCCCATGTCAGGACATTTAGGTGTAAATAAAACCTATCACAAGATTCTTAATCATTTTTACTGGCCTGGGTTAAAATCAGATGTTTCTCAGCATTGTAGGTCCTGCCATACATGCCAAATGGTAGGAAAACCCAATCAGACTATACCTAAGGCTCAATTGCAGCCTATACCTGCTTTTGATGAACCTTTCAGTCGAATAATTATAGACTGTGTGGGTCCCTTGCCCAGAACTAAGTCTGGCTGTGAATATCTTTTGACTATTATGTGTGCTTCCACACGTTTTCCTGAAGCCATTCCCTTAAGAAATATCAAAACTAAGACAATCGTAAATGCCTTAGTGAAGTTTTTCACATTTGTTAGGCTTCCTAAATCTATTCAGTCAGACCAAGGCTCAAATTTTATGTCTGGAATATTTCAACAAGTAATGCATGAACTTGGCATTGTACAGTATAAGTCATCAGCCTATCATCCTGAAAGTCAAGGCGCCCTTGAAAGATTCCATCAAACATTGAAAAACATGATAAGATCATATTGCTTTGACACAGAGAAGGATTGGGATGAAGGCATCCATCTCCTTTTATTTGCTGTAAGAGAATCTGTGCAAGAATCTCTTGGCTTCAGTCCATTTGAATTAGTATTTGGCCATACTATTCGTGGTCCTTTGAAACTTCTCAAAGAGAAATTGCTCTCCAATGATGACACCTCCCTGAATTTACTTCAGTATGTGTCCGATTTCAAAACTAGACTTTCAAAAGCTTGTGAGGCTGCTCGGACCAATCTTCAGTCAGCCCAAATGAAAATGAAACAGCTATATGACATAGGGACAAAAGAAAGGAATTTTAAACCAGGTGATAAGGTACTAGCTCTTTTGCCTATTCCAGGAAAATCGTTGCAGGCCAGGTATTATGGTCCATACACTGTAGACAAAAAGATCAGTGACGTAAATTACATAATAAACACTCCTGGGAGGCGCAAGCTAAAGCAGCTATGTCATATTAACATGCTCAAGGAATACATAGATAGGGACAATACATCTTTAACATCAGTCAATCTAGTTAGCTCTGTTCAACTTAATTCATGTGACAATTGCTGTGAGGATATTAATTCAGTGAAGTCGGATCCCACATCATCAAAACTTCAGAATTCTGACATTCTACGGAATCTTGACCAGAAACTGTCACATCTAGAACCAAATCAGCGGAATGAACTGAAACAGCTGATTTTTGAATATGAACACTTATTTCCTGACATTCCAACACGGACAGACAAAATATTTCACGATGTGGACATAAATGGTTCTAAACCTGTAAAACAACACCCATACAGGATGAATCCTGTGAAACAAAACTATCTTAAAGAAGAAGTTCAGTATCTATTAGACAATGACTTTATTGAACCAAGCCAAAGTGAGTGGAGTTCTCCTTGTATTCTTGTACCAAAACCTGATGGGACATATCGTATGTGTACAGATTTTAGGAAAGTTAATTCCTTAAGTAAAACAGATAGCTTTCCTATTCCAAGAATGGATGACTGCATTGATAACATCGGGAATGCCAAATACATAACGAAATTCGACCTTCTGAAAGGATTTTGGCAAATTCCACTTACAGATAGAGCAAAGGAGGTTTTGGCATTCACAACACCAGACGGATTATTTAACTATAAAGTCATGCCATTTGGAACGAAAAACTCTCCAGCAACATTTCAGCGCTTAATAAACATGGTAATTGCGGGACTGGAAGGCTGCAGTGCTTATATCGATGATGCTATCATATACAACGACCAGTGGAATCAACATCTTGGGACTATTCGAGCATTCTTTGATAGACTGAGTAATGCCAAATTGACAATCAATCTTGCTAAAAGTGAACTCTGCCATGCAAGTTTGACATTTCTAGGTCATGTTGTAGGTCAAGGTCATGTGAAACCCATTGATGCTAAAGTTGAGGCTATCTCAAATTTTCCCGTTCCCACGTGCAAAAGACAGCTGATGCGATTTCTTGGTATGGCTGGTTATTACAGAAAGTTCTGTAATAATTTCTCTGTCATTGCTGAGCCTTTGACAAATTTGCTCAGCAAAAGAACAAAATTCCATTGGAATGCAATATGCCAAAATGCTTTTGATAAACTTAAAGCCATACTCAAGAGTGAACCAGTTCTCTTAGCACCAAACTTTTAAAAGGAGTTTAAGCTAGCTGTAGATGCTAGTGATGTAGGTGCAGGTAGTGTTTTGTTGCAGGAAGATGAAAATGGTGTGGATCATCCAGTTTGCTATTTTTCCAAAAAGTTTAATAAGCATCAGAGAAATTACTCTACCATAGAGAAAGAGTGCTTGTCTCTGATTCTTGCTCTGCAACATTTCGAAGTTTATCTTACCCCTACTACTGCACCGATTGTTGTTTTCAGTGATCACAATCCACTGACTTTCATACACAAAATGAAAAACAAAAATCAGCGGTTGCTCAGGTGGAGTCTCATGCTACAAGAGTATAATTTAGACATAAGACATATTAGAGGGAGAGATAACATTATCCCTGATGCCCTTTCAAGAGCTTGAACAGTGTCAGGAATTGTGTTTTTCTTTCATACTGAAGTGGATTGTAGATACATGTAATTGTATATGCTATGCTCAATATTTTATTATTCTTAAAGCAAAAGAAAGCTTTATTACATAAATCTTTCTTTTCCTCGAAGAGGGGGAGTGTTATGCATAAGAATTTATTTTTCTGATTCCCACTTTCACCCCAGTGTTGACCTAATAGTGCTATAAATATCTTGTTAATCTTCTTATAGAAGATTCTAGAAAACTGAGTCACAGATTAATTTCATTTTTGTAAACAACATGTTTACCAGGAAAAGTACTTCAGAACCTTCCAGAAAGTTCTGGGTTGCATTATTTTTAGAGAATTACCTCATCTTATTCCACAGCCCTCTGGAATGTTCTAGAGAAATCTTAGGGTCTATAAAAGAGCTTGATTTTTCTCATTGAATCAGACTTTGGAGTTTCAAGTTTGGGCTTAGAAGAAAAGTTTTTTCTAAATTCTGTGTTGGATTGTTAAAGGATATTACTTTTCATTTTGGACTGTGAATTCTGTGGGATCAAGGAAAATAGATTCATTCAGGATATTTCATTCAGAGCTAAGTACATTTAAGTTTCTTACTTCTACAGGTTAAAGTTAACTTGTAAATAAATTTTGTTAATTTTTTCCAAAAGGCTTGTTTGCTTTTTCTTTCTGCTACGCCTGGCTCGTAACAGTATATAAATTCAGAAAAAATATATAACCGCAATGACTTCAGCACCCAATTTCGTAAAATCATTATTCGATATAAAAAGATTGGGTACAACATGGATGTTATGCAACAGACTGCATGCATGTCACGGTTGGCAACTTTGCTTCCTTCTTTGGCTGCGCGCCGGTGGGTCGGGCCTCAGATTCTATTACGGTTCCAACGTAAAGGCTTATTGAGAATTAGAGAGATCTCATTCAAGGTAATGTTGGTTGGTGCCTGATGCTTTGTCTCTGGTCGGGCCCATCGGAGTCTAACTGTTGGTTTTCTTTTGCTCCAGCATTTCAGTGGTTTCTTGCTGTCGAGTCCTCGCCGTTGTCTCGACTCTGTGGTTCTTTGATTGTTTGTGTTCACGGAGATGTTGCACTGATGAGTTGTAGGGCCTTCATGCGGGCTGGGCGGATTGTTTGTCTAAATCGGATTGTGGCCGCGTGAGGTCGTTTTAAGCCCCCCCCCCCCCAGTGGAGATCTTTCCACTGACCGTTCCAATGCGGTTCTTCTGTGGCGATTTATTTGTGTTGTTGTTTGTTGCTTACTGTGTGTATCACTTGTGTCTTTTTATTTTGGATGGCCATATGGCCATTTTGTGGGAAAGCACTTGTCCTTATGGCCTTCCTTTGTTTGGGTTTCCATTATGGTCTGGTCGCTTAATGTTTGTGTTTCTTTCCCTTTGGTGTCTTTGGTGGGTGGAATAAGTTAATTGTATCGATTCCTGATCTTTGTTTTACTTCTACTTTCCCAGTTTTGTTCATTGATATTAATGGGGCGAAGGGGTCTCGCCGTAAAACTGTTTTGTGTGTTTGTTGGAAAAATGTCCAAGGAACTGTCACTTAGCAATGTAAGGTAGAAGTCGTTCATTATTCAGGTCTGACGTCTGATCTGGACCTTCAATGTTTAACAATGTCCCGTTGAAAATTTATATAGTTTCTTTTCTACAAAACGACAGTGTTCTACTTGTGCATTTCAGTCATATCTTAAGCACCACAAATATCACAAATTTAAAGTTACATCAGTTATTCCATATCGTCATAAAAAGTCAGTTTTCTTTTTCTTACTATTTATAATTTTGCAAATTCAATTGATGTTCTTTTTTCCGGGAATTGGGTACTTTAAGTTAATGTGCACAAAATCACTATTGACCGAATTTCAGAAATCCAATGGCCTGACATTTACCGGGAATGTGTTACTTTCAATATCTAGTCATAGTTTTTTTGTTTTTTTTTTTACAATCAGTAGTAACAAGAAAATGATAAAAATAATAATTAAAGATAAATCAGGAGCTCCCTTACGAATATGATTTAGCATTTAGCATTTAAAGCGCCTTTATAACTATCCGCCCTGAGTATTTTGTACTATTGGTTTATTCCAAATGGAAGTCTAAAATGTAACAGATAAAAAATGAAAAAAGAACATTATCATTTTGCTATTTATAGCTCAAATGGGGTCAAATATTTTTTTACAATAAATTATATACAAGTTTATAGTTTTATACATCACTCATAGCACAGACTCTTACTTTTTCTTATTAAAAGACGCTTTTCATATAGAAATTCACAAAACCATTTTCATTACAAATTGGTTTGGCTTGACTTTATATGCAATTCTAACACAGCGCGCCTATATAGGCAATGCAAAATAACTGTGTTTTATTCTGCAACAAATCACAGCTCGGAAGAGCGTGACGTGTGACGTCATTAAAAACTGCAAATTTATGACGTCACTAGTCGATTTACTTGACGTTAGTCTGTGTAACGTCATTTTCTCGCATCGAGAACGTTAGAAAAGGATGTAAATGCATGTGTTTCAGTCGATAATTTTAGCGGGATTTCTTCTAACAATGGCGAAAAGTTGTGAGATTTTGAAGGAAACAACATCATTTTTGCCGATTTTCAGCGTGTTAGAATCGAAATAGATCAGCTCTAGCCAGTGATTTGTTGGGTAATAAATCACAGTTTGTCGGTCAGTTGTAAGTAGACAAATCACGCGCGCTACGCGCTTGTGATTTGTCTACTTTACAACTGACCTCCAAACTGTGATTTATTACACAACAAATCACAGTTAGAGCTGATCTATTTCTTAAACAAACAAGCTAGCCATCGAGCTTACTGGTGTTTGGTTTGTGATTAATGCATTGCGTGCTTTTCAGATGAGAGGTTATCGAATATATCGGACCTACATTCTCGACATCACATCCACATTGCTCCACATTGAGCATTTCAAGCTGAGTATTAGAAACCAGAAAGGGCTGGTTGTAAATTGTCGAATGTGTAGATGTAGTCATGTGGAATCTCCACATTGTGGATCCACATTCTCCACATCACATCCACATTTGCTCCATATCACCTCTACAATTTCAATGTGTAGATGTGGATGTTACATGTTTGCTATCGGGAGATGTGAAACTTATTGACCAATAATATGACACTATGAATTCGACCAACATAATGTCATCTTGTGGTATCCCTGGACCGCTTGAAAGTTTATCATAAACATTTCCAACATCAAAAACAAGAGACTAAGTTATTCTAGATGATGCTATAATCCCACAAAGTAGAACATTTATAGCATCGTTATGAAACAATTCTAAATGACGCTATAATCACACAAAATAGAAAAATTATAGCATCATTATGAAACAATTCTAAATGACGCTATAATCCCATCCACAAAATAGAAAATTACTGCATCATTATGAAACAGTTCTAGATGATGCCATAATCTCACAAAAATAAAACTTTATGGCATCATGATAGAACAACTAAGTTATTTCAATTTTAGCATAAAATCAATACCTACACACTCAAGAGACTAAGTCCTCATTACGATAACACACCCGTGCGACATAGTGCATTTTTTCACATCTCCAAAATGGCCACTTTTCGGACGAAAATCCATGATATTTTCGTTATTTATACTGCTAACATAGGTTATGGGTGCTCGTTAGAACCGCCTCATTGAGGCGGTTCTAACGAGTACCCACAACCTATGTCTTGGAGTAAGATTAAGAAAAATAATGTTTACCCCCGTAAACCCCAGTTTTCAATATACAAAGTGGGGTGTAAGGGGGTGTTCATTTCACGGACTTGTTCACGTGATGTCATAGGACATATGATAACCCAAGACCCAACTTAGCCTTATCAAGACAGACAGTATGGCATCATTATTATGCCATCGTTTCATGGCATTTTATAGTGCCCTAAAACACACAAACACACAAACAGGCGCTATAAAAAGATGCCATAAAAATGATGCCATGCGGTCGCCCTATACTACTCTCATTCTTTTCATTTCGGCAGTGTATACTTTGCTTTCAAAGGATAAGTTTTTTTACAGAACATATTAAACGTCACCGTGTGGCGGCCGAAAAAGTCTCCCTTCTCTTCATCATAGTGTAGTTTATATTTTAGTCCTTTGGGAACATTGATTCCATTGTGGGATTTTGGAAATAATTAGTGGTCACTGATTGGCCGAAACTAGCTGGTCTGGCCCAGAAAACTACACACCCCATGCTTTTCATTTCCGTGGTGTATATTTCGCTTTTAAAGGTTAACCCTTTAACAGAAAATCTTAACGTTACTGCTGTTGATGTCTTCAAGATATGGTAAAAATCTGGAAAACCTATAGGAGATTTTTCTGTGTTTGTGGATGAAAGTAGAGCGCGATATATTTTGCTCCAGATAAGGAGTGATGTCGATAATTATTTTGGATATGTTTAAATTTCTACACAAAACAAAAGTTGCAAGTACGTTTTGGAATGACCACATCGAGGCGATTTCAGCAAGTTTCCACATCATATATCTTTACTTATCCATGTTGCGTTGTTATATTTCAACAAAACAGTTCTGCATTTTGTTCTTTATTGTGCATGTTTGTTGAATGCTTTCTAGTTGTCTAACCAACCCGTTGCATCACATGAACAATTCCGTGAAATGAACACCCTCTAAACCCCACTTTATATAGAGAAAACTAGGGTTTACGGGGGGCGTAAACCTTATTTTTCTTATTTCTGCTCCAAGACATAGGTTGTGGGTACTCGTTAGAGTGAGTGAGTGTTTGAGTTTTACGTCCCACCAACAGCTAAGATCATACGGAGACGGGACCTCGGTTTAAAGACTCATCCGAAAGTCTGGTACTCATTAGAACCGCCTCAATGAGGTGAATCTAAAGAGCACCCACAACCTTTGTTTGCAGTATAAATAAGAAAAAATATCTCGGATTTTCAACAAACAGTTCAGCATTTTGTACTTGATTGTGTTTGTTGTTGAATGCTTTCTAGTTGTCTAACCAACCCGTTGCATCACGTGAACAAGTCCGTGAAATGAACACCCCCTAAACCCACTTTATATAGAGAAAACTGGGGTTTACGGGGGTAAATCTTATTTTTCTTATTTCTGCTCCAAGTTAGAGTGAGTGAGTGTTTGTGTTTTACATCCCACCAACAGCGAAGATCATACGGAGACGGGACCTCGGTTTAAAGACTCATCCGAAAGTCTGGTACTCATTAACACCGCCTCAATGAGGTGGTTCTAAAGAGCACCCACAACCTATGTTTGCAGTATAAATAAGAAAAATAATACGGATTTTCAACAAAACAGTTCTGCATTTTGTACTTTATTGTGCATGTTTGTTGAATGCTTTCTAGTTGTCTAACCAATCCGTTGCATCACGCGAACAAGTCAGGGAAATTAACACCCCCTAAACCCCCTTTATATAGAGAAAACTAGGGTGTATGGGGGTAAACCTTATTTTTCTTAATTCTGCTTCAAGACATAGGTTGTGGGCACTCGTTAGAACCGCCTCAATGAGGCGGTTCTAACGAGCACCAACAAGCTATGTTTGCAGTATACATAAGAACAATATCAAGGATTTTCTTCAGAAAAGCAGCTATTTATGAGATGTGAAAAATGCACTATGTCGCACGGGTGTGTTAGCGTAATGGGAGGAAGAGAGGGCGCGTTGCTCCGCTTATATACTACTTGTTGTAATATTCGTTCCATGTCGTCTTTTTTGCTCCCTAAGCCAGACGCTCCTGGGAAGTTTATAGGATTGTAGGCCTCCGACGTCCTGAATCGTCGTCCGTCATCGTTTTCAAAGGACTTGACTTCTTGTCTAAAACCACCAGGATGTTTTCAATAAAATTTCACATACAGATTTGTGGCAGGTGGTGGGGGGGGAGGGGGGGGGGGAATTGTTCGAATGGTGCAGGTCACATGACCTAGCTGTCCGCCATCCCGAAATATGCTGAATTTCTTCTTCTTCAGAAGCACGGGGCAAATTGTCTTGAAACTTGGTATGTAACGTCGAGTGACTGAGTACTACCTATTGGTTTCAAAATTGATAATCCTATAGGTTGACCTTAACTTATTTTACAGCAAGGTCAAATTTGGCGCCTTGGGCTTTTCAAAACACTGCATTTTTTTTCGAATAATCTCATGGTCCATGACATGAGATTATTTACAAAACTGTTACATCACGAAAACACGCCTATATAAATTTGACCCCCTTAAAGCCCACTTTTATATAGTAAAACTCGGGTTTGCAGGGGTATACATTATTATTTTCTTATTTCTGCTCAAAAACATAGATTATGGATACTCGTTAGAATCGCCTTGTCGAGGCGGTTCTAATGAGTATCCACAATCTATGTTTTTTCTCTCTAGAAGCGATCTGATCTAGATTTACACTGTGCAAAGGTTGGGCAAGGTCTATGAGCCGTGTTGTGTTTTTAAGGCATTTGCGAAAGGTGAAAATCAAACAACGCATCCAGGCTGTTCGCTGCACCTCATTTCAGTATTTAAATGTAGACAGTTTTGCTTCTCTCTGTAGGTTATAGAAGCCTCCGTTGTGTGTTTATTATGCTATTCGCCTGGTAAACCAGGAGTCGCAGGATCGATTCCGGGTTTCTCCTAGACTTTCGGATGAGTCTTTAAACCGAGGTCCCGTCTTCGTATGACCTTAGATGTTGGTTAGACGTAAAACTCAAACACTCATTCGTCCGTCCTGTGTAGGGTATTAGGCCAATTTGTGTCTTTTCTGTTCAACACCCCGATTCTCCTGCGACGAACCTTGACGTATTGGTGTTTCCAGTCCAGCATATTAAACGAGCCACTAAATACTGATTATACCCCCGCAAACGAAGTTTGAAGGGGGTATATAGGAGTCAGCTTGTCGTCTGTCGTCGGTCCGTTACAAAAAAGTCCGCTACAAAAAACTTTAACATTGCTCATAACTTCCTTATTCTTTGACCGATTTCTTTAATATTCACACACCACACACCTTGCCACTAGTACTTAAGATTGATATACACAAACCTGACCTTGACCTTTACGTTGACCGGGGTATATAGGAGTCAGCTTGTCGTCTGTCGTCGGTCCGTTACAAAAAAGTCCGTTACAAAAAACTTTAACATTGGTCATAACTTCCTTATTCTTTGACCGATTTCTTTAATATTCACACACCGCACACCTTGCCACTAGTACTTAAGATTGATATACACAAACCTGACCTTGACCTTTACGTTGACCTTCCTCAAGGTCAAATACTTGTAAAAATTTGGAGTTACTATCTGACAACGCATGCGGGGGTATAATTGGCGCCCGTTAGGCGGCAGCTCTAGTTGGGGTGCGCCCGGATGCTGTTCAGCAATGACAATGATCAGAGGGCGCAAACAATTTACCTTCGTAAGCAAGACATTTCACAGACCAAAACCAAAATTAAATCTGTAGAAACTGTTCGTAAATGATGACCACGGAGAATTATTCAGGATAAATATAGAAAAACACCCACAAAATATTCAATATTGCACTTCCAGTTCTCTAACCTAACTCTCACTTGAAATTGTAGCGGAGCCTTCGGAACCACCAACGATAGACGTTAATTATATCGCAATTACAGCTGGCGGATCCGGAGCAGGGCTTATAGCACTAATTGTTGTGGCTTTGGTTCTAAGGAACAGGTAGGTCAGATATACTTTCGATCACCAATTACGGGAAAGACTTTCCTTAATTTTACCGTAGCCGTCACAACTTAACCCTCGTCCTGCTGAATAAATTTATTATTAAGCCACATCCATGACTATCAACCAATCAAATTACTTGATACTCACGAAAACACGCCTATATAATTTTACCCCCTCGAACCCCACTTTTATACAGTAAAACTGGGGTGTGTAGGGGTAAGCCTTATTTTTCTTATTTCTGCTCTAAAATATAGATTGTGGGTACTCAGTAGAACCGCCTCGACGAGGCGGTTCTAACGAGTGCCCACAATCTATATTTGGAGCAGAAATAAGAAAAATATCACAATTTTTCATCTTACATTTTTCATGTTTCGGCGATAAAGGTGGCAATGTATTTGTATAGGCCTGTTTGCGTAATGGTAATGTTTTCGTTCAGTTCACAAACTGAATGACAAACAGTGTAGATCCTGATCCGATGGTTTCTTCAGAAGCCTCTGATCTGGCCTTTCCTGTTTTTATAGTCTGGAGATGTCGTTTTGTGCAGGATAGTGGTTAATATGTACATATTTTGTAACCATGATGTACATGATTTGTTTTGCTTGTTTGTTTGATTTTAGGTTTAACGTCCCCGTCAACACAGTATGGGTCATTGCTTCCATTTTTTGTGGGACTTTTACCCGACATTGAGATGAAATGACATCGCAAGCCCTGTCGCCCAATGAAACCAATAGGGTTTATAAGCATGGACGGAGCGACTCGCACCGCTTTGCCTGCATTGGCAGACTTAGATCTTCTAAGCGGTTTACCAGTACTCGTGTGCAGTCGGTTTCAGTTCTGCGTGGAAGCATCATGCAGCCCATCTATCTCTTCAAGCCCCGATGGGCAGGGGCCGCCTCATGTACATGAACCTTGCTGCTAGTGAATAGATCCAAAACTTGTGTAGTTATTTGTTTCTATACAATTATTATAATATACTTTGTGCTCTTGTTTGCAGCTGATGCGCAGTTATGTGAAAGTGTTCGGATAAAGACATAGAGGAGCTTAAATGAGTGTTCATGTGTTATTAAATTTATTAAACGAGTTGAGGAAAAGGGATAAAATGCGAGGCTGTGCCGAGCATTTTATCCCTTTTCTTCAACGAGTTTAATAAATTCAATAATACATGAGCACGAATGCAAGATTCTATTTATCATATGACATTTAAAACGCATTTTATTCATGTTTGTTTACAAAAATGTCAATATTCCGCAGTAAAGTAACGCAACGTCGTTAAGGACGTCGTACATGTAATAGTAGAAGACCAGAGGTGGAAAAATGTAAAAAAAATAGCATTTATGTGGGCACCCATTAATATAAAAATCTAACTAGTTTTATCTCTTAGTACATTATTTGGGCAATATAAAACCAGATGTTGCATGAAATTTTAGTCTTGCAATCATGTTTTTTAAAAGCTGTATCCATGGCAACCGGCCTATTTTGGTCCAAATGATGGTATACATGATCAATTTAAAATATCTCGGCCCATACTCTAGATACAAAAATAAAAATGGTATCAGATTAAAGTTTATGTATTGCATTTTTGTATTCATCTAAGATATGTAAATTTGCTCATTTGCATAATCATGAATATTCATGAAAACCTTGGAAAACGACATAAATTTGAGCCTGTTTGGTCAAAATATAGCCAAAATGAACATTCATTGTCAATAAAAGTTAGCAAACCCTTAACCACGGCATGAATACATGTTTCTTATTCATGTTAAATCAGATATTTCACATGATAAAGGCAGGTCAAAGTAAATTTTGAGGTGCCACAAGGTGCGGCTGACAAAACAAAATTTCATTGCATAAACTGTATATCCGTCGTCAACACTTTCAAACGACATCTCCTCTGAAGCCACTGGGCCGACTGAGTCTAAATTTCATATGTAGCATCCTTGGGCTGGGGGACTGAAAGTTTGTGTTATTTATGAAAATCTGCTCATTAGTTTGGTTGCTATGGCAACTTTGAGTTTCCAGAGACTTGTAATGGGGAAAATTAAAAAAATGACATTTTCTGCCAAGCCTCTGCAGACATTTTGACAACTTTCAAGAAATGTTCCTTAGGCAATCTACTATCTGCCATATGATTTTAGGCTGCTGTTCATTTTTATTGGTTGCCATGGTCACCAAAACGCACAAAAATAGAAAAAAAAACTTTAAAAAATCATCTCCTCAGAACCATATACTCAATGAGGCTGACCCTTTATGAACATATTGCTACATTTCACGCAAGATAGAAAGAGTCTTCCCTATAAAATGTCCATTCAGTTAATCATTAAGTTTTTCTTCTATAAGATTATGAGGAAGTGTAGTGTAAAGGGTGGGGAAATCATAAGTCACGAAAACGTCTGCATTTCAATTTATCTAATACTTCATTTGAATTTTTTATAGATCAAAACAGATTTCTCCCTGATCTGTCAAAGACTTTGTCACAATATTTAATCACATGATATCTGATGTCAGTAAAACATGAAGTGAATAATTTGGAAAGTTATGTGGTGGTACAAGAATTTGAATTTGCAATAAACCGTGCTTTCTATGGTCTTTTATGAAGTTTAGGCAACCAATATAAAGTAGGAAGCTTGTCTTGGTCTTCATAAACACAAACTGCAAACTTGGTGGCTGAATGACAAATGTGGCCATCAACTAAAGTCCTCTCTACAGCATAAAGCTGTAGTTCATAGGCCTTAGTACCACAAAGTATTTCAAAATTCAATATTGGACTTAAATCTCTTCTGCAACAAGGTCTATCGGAACCCGAATTTTATGGTGACTTAGTATATAAATTCAGAAAAATATATAACCGCAATGACTTCAGCACCCAATTTCGTAAAATCATTCTTCGATATAAAAAGATTGGGTACAACATGGATATTATACGACAGACTGCATGCATGGTAGTTAACCCAATCACGGTTGGCAACTTTGCTTCCCTCTTTAATTGCACGCCGGTGGGTCAGACCTCAGATTCTATGACGGCTCCAACGTAAAGGCTTATTGAAAATTAGAGAGATAATGTTGGTTGGTGCCTGATGCTCTGTCTCTGGTTGGGCTCATCGGAGTCTAACTGTTGGTTTTCTTTTGCTCCAGCATTTCAGTGGTTTCTTGCTGTCGAGTCCTCACCGTTGTCTCGCCTCTGTGGTTCTTTGATTTTTGTGTTCACGGAGATGTTGCACTGATGAGTTAGGAGGCCTTCATGCGGACTGAACAAATTATTTGTCTAAATCGCGACGGAAGTAAGGGCGAGGATTGTGGCCACGTAAAATCGATTTAAGCCCCCCAGTGGAAATCTTCCACTGACCGTTCCAAGGCGGCTCTTCTGTGGCGATTTATTTATGTTGTTGTTTGTTACTTACTGTGTGTATCACTTGTTTCTTTTGGTTTTGGATGGCCATATGGCCATTTTGTGGGAAAGTAACTGTCTTTATGGCCTTCCTTTGTTTAGGTTTCCATTATGGTCTGGTCGCTTAATGTTTGTATTTCTTTCCCTTTGGTGTCTTTTATGGGTGGAGTAAGTTAATTGTATCAATTCCTGATCTTTGTTTTACTTCTACTTTGCTGAAGAGTGTCAACATAGTGGAGCCGTTAAACAATGACCATGTTGTTAGTGGCCTTATCTGCTGGAGCCAAAACAAACTTTTTATGAAATTCTTGAATACCTAGTTTAAGGTGACGTAACTCCACATCAGCTGCCCTCATCAAAGTGCGTGAAAAAGGCTTAGAAGCGATACAAGCTGCAGAGGCAAGCGGAGCTGACAAGATAGAAGTACCAGTCACAACCAGGAAAAAGTCTTGTGCAGTTTTATTAGGGCAAATCATCAGTAACTCGAGCAATGTATTTTATTCAAGGTGTTTGTGTTTGATTTGAGGTTTAACGTCCCCGTCAACACTGTAAAGGTCATTTTGGAGACATTGCTTCCAATTTTGTGGGACTTTTACCCGACATTGAGATGAAATGACATCTCAAGCCCTGCTGCCCAATGAAACCAATAGGTTTTATAAGCATTGACGGTCCGACACTCGCACCGATTTGCCTAGGCAAGCTTAGATCCTCTAATCGGTTTACGAGTACTCGTGTGCAGATCGGTTTCAGCTCTGGGTGGAAACATGATGCAGCCCATCTATTTCTTCAAGCCCCCATGGACTGGGGCCGTCATTCATTCTAGGTGTAGACGAGAAGCATTCTCACATGAATGGTTAACTTATCCTCCATCACTCTTCAAACAAGATAAAGAGCTTACAACAGGCTATGCCATGATAAAGTCAAACAAGTTTGAATTCCTCACCATTCTCCTGCGAAGAAGCACAACCATACTACCTACCGCTGTCAACGTTAGCTACCTCATATCTGATCGATGCAATGTAATTTGTCCAGTGATATACAAGAATGAAGGCTAAAATTGCAAAGAACTGGTAGAACAATACCATAACAAGATTCTGCAAAACAAACCACATGGATGTAAAAAAAAAATGAATATAGTGGGTGACAGATTCGATTTCAGTCAAACAGAGAGTCATAAAGAAGATTATAGGGAAAGAAGAGAGTCAAGATGGTGGAGAATTAATGCGAAAAATAAATGTAATAAAACTGTTTGTGCGTCAAAGATAAAGATGGATTAGATATCCCCGACTAGAACGAAATGATGAACAATGCAAATAACAAAGCTAACCTATTGAGTTATTTTTCAAACAGTATCTGTAAAAATGCAGAAGAATTGATTCGCAAAGATATAAAAGTGATCCTTGGCTGTTGCTTTGAGACAACTTTAAAGCTGTAGCTGTGGTGAGAAATGGCCATATTGTATATATTGAGGCTTTGTCATGTGAGAAACATGAAGAAGCTGATACAAGTATCATGGCACACATTGCCTTAGTAGTTATTATATCAGATACAATAGGTTACAAACGAGCTGTGAGTTCTTGTACAGACACAGATGTTATTCTTCTAGCAATGTACCATTTCTGTTTTCTCCATCCTGAGGAACTTTGGATTTAGAGACATGACACTTACTTGGCAGTCCATGATCTTATAAAATCACTATCTGAAAAGTGCCAAAAATCCGCAAAGGACATTATGGATTCAATGCTTTGTACATATAGTTTAAGTAGGTTTGATTCCACAAGCTACAATTTTCGAAAGGGAAAACGGAAGGCAGCAAATAATGCCTAAAGCTTGTTGGCTCATTTCCGAGCATGTCCAAGTTTGGACTTGCCAGTGATGGTAGATACCATCATTGACGAGGCCAGTCAGTTCATTGTCTCACTGTACGGCAAAGATAGCTTTTGCAACCTGGACCTTCTGCGTCAGCATATATTTCTATCTCGGGCTGACCTCTGACTTATGCCACCAACAGAAGATGCCTTCGGGCAACATGTTCTACGATGTCTATAACAGCTGTTGGTATACCATCGAGCAACTTGAAGCAAACTTCAGCTGCTCCCACCAACCGAGTGCATACAGTGCTTGATGGAAGACTCTGTCCTGTGATGATGACAAAATCTCCCAAACCCCATAATGTGAAAAATGTTGCTTGCAAATGTCTCAAAACAAGCTGTCTACAAAACTGTGCATGATTAGAGTTTTTGTCGGCTGCCTATGCTTAGGAAGTGGACGACGACTCTGATCAGGATATTGATTGTAATGCTTAAATGCTTGTAAATTAAGTTCAGCAATTCAGCATGTTAACATGCCTGTTTGTTAAAAACCGATGTACAACCAATTTAATTTAAGAAAAATGAGATATTCAAGGTTTAAAGGCGGTTCTTTTGCCGTGGTTTATTTTCGTTATGGCTTGTCTTTGAGTATGTGTATCGCTTATATTATTTTGTTTTGGATAGCCAATTGGCCATTTTGTGGAAAGTAACTGTCCTTTTGGATTTCCACTAGTGATGTTTCCATTAGGGTCTAGTTGTTTCATGTTTGTGTTTCTATCCCTTGATGTCTCTGATCGGAGCTGTGGGTCAATTGTATCGATTCCTGATCATTGCCTTCACTTCTCTTTCTAATGCTTGTGGTATTTCGTTTCTAATATATAGACTGTGGATACTCATAACAACTGCCACACTGGACCAGTTCTTATGATTTCCCACAATTGATATGCAGAAATAAGAAGCATAGTATCTCTTCCCACCACCTCTCGTTCAAGACATGTGTTGTCGGGTTTACAGCTCTTGTGTTCGGAGCGCAATGCTCCATGCCAGTGAGGCATTGCCATTGACAAAGCCAAACCTCCAACGTCTTCAGCGGAATGACAGGGCAATGATCAGGCAGATCTGCAATGTCAAGCCACAGGACACTGACACCATCAGGTCCAGTGAGCTACTTGAGCGTCTTGGCATTGAAGACCTGGACCTCATCCTGAAAGAGAGAAGGCTCCTCTGGTATGGACATTTGGAACGCACCAACGGTGCAGTCAAGACTGCCTGTGACATACAGGTAGGTGTAAAGCGGAAGTCTGGAAAGCCCAAGATGACCTGGAAGTAGCTGACAGAAAGAGATTGCAGAGAATGGAAGCTCTCTGCTATCAATCCTCACGATAGACAAGCCTGGAGATCTGGTGTAAGATCTGCCATGCATGCAGCAAACCAGCTATCTGGAATGGGGCCCACTTATGTGGACGTTGCCCCTGTACTTGCACGTTAATAAAAAATCCGTTGATGATGTTGATGATGAGTTTCATTTTCATACAATGCTCTATACGCATGTTAACGTAATGTGGATTACAGTTAAAAGATTTGTTGTTTTTTTTTTGTTTGATTTGGGGTTTAACGTCCCCATCAACACTGTATAGGTCATATTGGAGACGTTGCTTCCAAATCTGTGGGACTTTTACCCGACACTGAGATGAAATGACATCTCAAGCCCTGCCGCCCAATGACACCAATAAGGTTTATGCATGGACGGTCCAACTCACACCACTTTTCCTGGGCATGCTTAGAACCTCTAAGAAGTTTACCAGTATTCACGTGTGGTTTGCAGTTAAAAGAAAAAATACGGAATAGCTGTTCTTCTAGACATGTGCAGCTGATATTTAAATCAGTCAGAAAGGCCTATACAATGCAAGCCCAGTGAAAAGCTATCATACTATAAAGAATGGTTTTGATCATAAGTCAAGCCATGCCTATGTTTTTGGTTTTATTTCACATGCCTGTAGCCAGTTCTGTTCAATTAGCTGTCTGTATCAGCTTACTTTTGAGCATTTGAATCCCTCCTTGGTGACAATTCTGGTTAAGCTTTTACGAATTAAACATGAATTTGGCATAATTTACATGAAATAATAACATAAAATCAAGATTCATTAATATGCAAATTAGCTAATTTGCATATCAGAATATCAAAAAGAGGGGCAATGCCTAAGCTTTAATTTGGTACCAATTTTCTCACTTTATCTGTAAAACTGACGGAGTTATTATGAATTAACTACATGTACCCCCATTTTATGCAATGTCGTTGTGTCATGGAAACCGTTTGATAAAAGCATTTTTGCAAGACTTAAATTGATTGCAACATCTGTTTTCATACTTCTAAAACATCAGTCTGGCTGGGGATATTGTCTAAACTTTTATATCTTTCTGACCACCTTATGCCAAAATTTTGATCTCTAGGTTTTCTACTATAACGTTACGGGACGTATCTTGCTAATTTGCATATTTAATCCACTAGTGAATTATCGAAAATATTACATGGCATTATTACACTCTCAGACGCGACGTCATATGATAAATATGTTTTCAGCATATCAGCATGAAATGATTGAATCCAAGTTTATTGTGTAACGTCGCTGTATTGTAATGGATAACGTTATGTCATAAACACTGTAATAAGAATCGTATGACAACACGTGAAATAGCACATAGGCGGGATTAAGTAAAGCCATGACGACGTCCATGTCAACCACGGATATTTTGTGGAAAAAATGTTAAATTTAAAGGCAATAAAATTCAATTTTAAGAGGTCATATGATAAACAGAATCTTACACTCGTGGTAATTTCATATGGAATTTATGAAACTCGCCGATGACCACTCGTGTAGGATCCTCTCTATAACCACACGTGTAAAACAAGTAACATCATGATATCATCCGTGACAACTGTATGTTTTCTTCTGAACTTTTTGGCGGTTAAATCTAACGGAAAATTAGAGACTCGCCATCATATCATGTGAGATTTATGAAACGCACCGAAGGCTCGTTTCATAAATTCCATATGAAATGACAAATCCTATTATCTCCAGGTCAAATCAAGAGTCAGTCTTTTCACGGACGATACTGCCATATACCTTGCCATAAGCTCACAAAAAGAGAAACTGCCATATATCTTGCCATAAGCTCACAGCAAGACTTACATATACTCGAACAGTGGGAAAGATGTGAGACATAACCTTTAATCCTTCAAAATGCCAGGTCCTTCATGTTATCCGACGTAAGAACCCTATTCCAGCTGTGTACCTCTTGCATGGTACCCAGCTGGAGAGTGTTTCTGCAGCTAAGTACCTTGGGGTCACCACTTCTGATGATCTAAGCTGGAGCCTCCATATTGAGAACATAACCGAACAAGAGGACCACGATGACCCTGGATCGCTCACCTGATCCGCACTGTAGAAATGAAATGGTAGGGAATACAGTAAGGCGCCTTGTAAGAAGGAATATACATGCCAAATATGAAGGCTGTATTGCAAATGGTTAAAAAGTTATGATGAGGTAGGTCAAAGATCAAGGTCACAGGTCAAAATACTTTTGTATGAGTGGGAGGCTCTTGTCACAAGGAGCATACATCCCAATTTTGAAGGCTCTATCTCAAGTGGTTAAAAAGTTATGACAAAATAGGCCAAAGGTCAAGGTCACAGGTCAAAAATGTATGAGTGGGAAGCCCTTGTAACAAGGAATTTACATCCCAGATATTAAGGCTCTATGTTAAATGGTTCCAAAGTTACGATAAAGTAGGTCACAGGTCAATACTTTTGTATTGATGGGAAGCCCTTGTCACAAGGAACATAAATGCAAAACATGGAGGCTCTATCTCAAATGGTTCAGAAGTTATGATTAAGAAGGTTGCAGGTCAAGGTCACAGGTCAAAATGCTTTGCTTGAGTGGGAAGACCTTGTCACAAGGAACCTACATGCCAAATGTGAAGGATCTATCTTAAATGGATCAAAAGTTATGACAAAAAAGGTAAAAGGTCAAGGTCACAGCTCAAAATTATTTTATTAGTGGAAGGCCTTTGTCAGAAGGAACATACATGCCAAATATAAAGACTCTATCTCAAATGGTTCAAAAGTTATGATAAAGACGTCAAGGTCTCAGGTCAAAATATGTGTATGTGTGGAAAACCCGTGTCACAAGGATCATATATGCAAAATATGAAGGCTTTATTTGAAATGGTTAAAAAGTATTGATAAAGAAGGTCACAGGTCAAGGTCAATGTCACAATATTTTTGTATCGGTGGGAAGCTCTTGTCACAAGGCACCTACATCCCAAATATAAAGGCTCTATACCAAATGGTTAAAATGTTTTGACAATAAGGTCAAAATTCAAGCACACAGGTCAAAAATATTTGTATGAGTAGGAAGCCCTTGTCACAAGGAACTTACATCCCAAATACGAAGACTTTATATCAAATGGTCCAAAAGTTATGATCAAGTAGGTCAAAGGTCACGATCTTAGGTCAAACTTTTTCATGGATGGGAAGCCCTTGTCACATGGAACACACATTCCAATTATGAAGGATCTATCGCAAACAGTTCAAAGTTATTATCAAGTAGGTCACAGGTCAAGGTCACAGGTCAAAATTCTTTGCGTGAGTGGGAAGCCGTTGTCACAAGGAAGCTCATACCAAATATGAAGGCTCTATCTCAAATGGTTCAAAAGGTATGATAAAGTAGGTCACATGTCAAGGTCACAGATCATTTTTGTATGTATAGGACGCCCTTGTCACAAGGAAACTACATGCCAAATATGAAGGCTCTACCTCAAATGCCATAGGTCAAAATTTTTTGTATGGGTGGGAGGACCTTGTCACAAGAAACATACATGCCAAATATGAAGGCTCTATCTCAAATGGTTCAAAAACTATCATAAAGTAGGTCACATGTCAAGGTCAAGGTCACAAATCATCTTTGTGTATGAATAGGCAGCCCTTTTCACAAAAAACCTACATGCCAAATGTGAAGGCCGGGCTTGAAGAAATAAATGGGCTGCATGTTGCTTCCACGCAGGGCTGAAACCGACCGCACACGAGTACTGGTAAACCGCGTAGAGGAATTAAGCCTGTCCAGGAAACGCGGTGTGAGTCGGCCCGTCCATGCTTATAAGCCCTATTGGTTTCATCGGGCGACAGAGCTTGAAATGTCATTTCATCTCAATGTCGGGTAAAAGTCCCACAAAATTGGAAGCAACGTCTCCAAAATAACCTATACAGTGTTGACAGGGACGTTAAACCTCAAATCAAACAAACAAATATATCTCCAATGCTTCAAAAGTTATGACAAAAAAGGTCCAAGGTCAAGATCATAGGTCAAAATTTTTGTATGGGTGGGAAGACCTTGTCACAAGGAACATACATGCCAAATATGAAGGCTCTCTCTCAAATGCTTCAACGTTATGAAAAGTAGGTCACATGTCAAGGTTGAGGTCACAGTTCAAATTATTGTTGTATGGATGGGAAGCCCTTGTCACTCAGGAACTCACATGCCAAATATGAAGGCTCTTTCTCAAACGGTACAAAAGTTATGACAAACTGACCTACTGGTCTACTTTTTCATTCAACATGACCCATAATCAAACTTGACACAGATATTGTCAACATGATCATTCGAAGCAAGATATATGATAATTGAACCAAAACTGTGGCCTCAGGAGTGTTCACAAGGTTATTCTATGATCTGACCTACTGACCAACGTTTGGACTTACATGACACATATTCGAACTTGATAGTGATATTGTCAAAATGATCATTCTGAGCAAGTTTTATGATGATTGGACCACAACTGTCGCCTCTAGAGTGTTCACAGCGTTTTTTTCTATGATTTGACCTGCTGAGCTGCTTTTTGACCCGACATGACCAATATGCGAACTTGACCCAGATATTGTCATGTTGATCATTCTGAGCAAAATTTATGATGATCGGACCCAAAACAGTGGCCTCTAGTGAGTTCAGGAGGTTTTTCTATGATTTGACCTACTGACCTACCGTTTGGCCCGACCTGACCCATGTTCGAACTTGACCGAGATATTGCCAAGCTGATCATTCTGAGCAAGATTGGTGATTATCAGTCCCAAACTATGGCCTCTAGTGTGTTCTCAAGGTTTTACAATGATTTGACCTACTGACCTACTTTTTGACCCGACATGACCCATATTCTAAACTGACCGAGATATGATCGGATCAAAACTGTGGCCCCTAGTGTGTTCACAAGATGTTTCAATGATTTGACCCACTGACCTACTTTTTGACCGGACATGACCATATTCAAACTGGAACGAGATGTTGTAAAGATGATCATTCTGAGCAAGACTGATGATGGTCGGACCAAACCAAAACTGTGGCCTCTAGTGTGTTCATAAGGTTTTTCTATGATTTGACCTACTGACCTACTTTTGACCCGACATTAACCATATTCGAACTTGACCGAGATATTGTAATGATGATCATTCTGATCACTGAGATGAAATGACATCTCAAGCCTTGTCGCGAAATGAAACAAATAGGGTTTATGAGCATGGACGTTCCTACTCGTACCGCTTTGCCTGGGCAGGCAAAGCGGTTTACCATTACTCGTGTGCGGTCGGTTTCAGCTCTGCGTGGAAGCATCATGCAGCCCATCGATTTATTCAAGCCCCGATGGGCGGGGCGGGTGGATTCTGCTCGTGCACTTGGGCATTGGCAAACAGAATCTATTTAATCAGACGCCACATAACGCGATGTCTGATCAGATCTACTGTTTGCTTAAAGTTAAATGAGCAGTTCGATTCTCAGTTCAGAACTATTTTCCCAACCTGCACTCCGAGACAATCGACCTACCAGTACTCTCAGTACTTTGATTACAATACATAACCCATTACAGGCGAGAAAACCCGAAAGGGGTACCTTCGCAAAAATTGCAGACCAAGATCAGAATTGCTGATAGGACTTTCTGTCAAAAATGGAATAAAAATCATTACGATAAAACAGTCATGCGTCATAGTGCATTTTTCACATCTCCAAAACGGTCAATTTGCTTAAGAAAATTTGTGATATTATTCTTATTTATACTCAAAACATAGGCTGTGGGTGCTCACTAGAACGCTTCTAACGAGTATCAACAACCTTTTTCTAGGAGCAGAAGTAAGGAAAATAATGTATACCCCCGTAAACCCCAGTTGTCTCTATATAAAGTGGGTGTTTATTTCACGGACTTGTTAGCGTGATGTGAAGAAAGGATACCCCTTAAATGACAAATGGACGTTTCCAAATTATAGCAATGGAATAGTCCACTAGTATACAATTGGTTAAACAACCTCAAAGTTTAGCCATTATCCTTATAGAGTCCTGGGTCCAGTTGTTAAAAGCCTCGTTAGCTTACCGAGCTCGTTATTGTTCAAATTGTTGACTATTCTAGCTAGTTTAATACTAAAATTTTGTTATTTTTGCTGACAAAAATGTGAACAGCTTTTGCAAATGCAAAAGCTGCTCACATTTTTTCAGCAAAAATATGAGTATATTTGTCATATTAAATGATCAAAGTTTTAACAATTCGTTAACTAACGACATTGTTAGTTTTGAACAACTGGTCACTGTAATATTACAGATACATCGCCTACAAAGAGGCTGAAGAGGTGAAGAAAGAAGACAGAAAAACTCGGCTGTTGCAGAATGACATGAAAAAGAAAAGAGGTTAGTGCCATTTTTCAGCATTAATCTTATCCTGCTGAATACAACAACACCTACCCACCACGAAAACACGCGCATATAATTTTGACCCCTTTGAACCCCATTTTTATATAAAAAACTGGGGTTTGAGGGGTAAACATTTTCTTATTTGTGCTCTAAAATATAGATGTGGGTACTCGTTAGAACCGCCTCGAAGTAGATGTGAGAACTCCAGAACCGCCTCGAAGAGGTGGTTCTACCAACATTCTATATTTTGAGCAGAAATAAGGAAAATATCACAATTTTCCACCTTAAGATTTTCATTTTTTCGGCGATAAATGTTACAATGAATTTTATAGGCGTGTTGCATTGTAAACAATGTAGATCCAGATCAGATTACATCTGAAGATCAGGATCTTCACTGTTTGTCGTACTGTTTATGCAGTGAACATATCCATTATATCAAATAATTTGATTTGTGGGTGTAGCTAAATTAATTTTGTCAGCAGTCTAGTGCAAGTTCATTCTTCGGCAATGTGAGTACCCTTCTGTTACACAAACACAGCGCGCATATACATCGCGCAAACATGCCTGTATAATTTTGACCCCTTTGAACTCCACTTTTATATAGCAAACTTGTGGTTTGTAACCTTATTTTTCTTATTTCTGCTCTAAAATATAGGTTGTGGGTCCTCGTTAGAACCGCCTCAATGAGGCGGTTCTAACGTTCACCCACAATCTATAGTTTGAGCAGAAATAAGAAAAAAATACCACAATTTTTCATCTCAAATATTTCTATTATTCAAAGGTTAGGTTAAGAATGTATTTTCGCAATCAGGTACAGTGCTGTGATTGCTCTGCGCCAAATCACTGGGTTGCTCTGCGCCAAATCACTGGATGGAAGAGCGTGAAGGAAACGTTTTCTTTTATCAATGGCAAATATGTGGAAGAATTGGAAGGAAACGGTAAAATTATTATCGAGTTTTACTGTGTAAGATGTAACTTCACTGCCAGAGCTGATAAATTTCATAAGCAATCAGTGACGTGATTCCCAATTGCGTCAGTCGTAATCAAGCGTCGAGAGAAGGATCCAGGTCGCCATTCTTTTTTTTTTTTTTTTTTTTTTTTTTTTTTTAGGTTTAACGTCCCCGTCAACACTGTAAATGTCATTTTGGAGACGTTGCTTTCAATTTTGTGGGACTTTTACCCGACACTGAGATGAACTGACATCTCAGGCCCTGCCGCCCAATGAAACCAATAGGGTTTTATAAGCATGGACGGTCCGACTCGCACCGCTTTGCCTGGGCAGGCTAAGATCCTCTAAGCGGTTTACCAGTACTCGTGTGCGGGTCGGTTTCAGCTCTGCGTGAAAGCATCATACAGCCCATATATTTCTTCAAGCCCCGATGGGCGGGAGCCGCGGCCGATCGCCGTTCTTTACAAATACGGACGCTCTTGCTGCGATACATATTTCAATAACACTCATTGATATTGATGTTTTGGAACGAATTTTTTGTCAGTCGACCAAAAGTTACTAAGCACAGGAGCTTTTTCAGGCTAATGACCATATTTTAAAAACGAATACTGACCTTTAGGCATATGCCAATGATACCGCTACCCATGCAGCCGACAAAGCCTAACAGTCGTAGAAACTGAACTCCAGTGCAGCACAAAAAAACTTCGAAGCGTGGTGTGTGGACCACAATGTACCGGCCCCGATATCTCAGTTGGTAGAGTGTCCGCCCCGGGGAACGGGAGGTCACGGGTTCGATCCCCGGCCGCGACATACCAAAGTCGTTAAAAATGGTAATAGCTGCTCCTCGCTTGGCACTCAGATTTACGGGGTAGAGCTAGGACTGGTCGACCCAGTGTCAGGATAATGTGACTGGGTGTGGTATCATGTAATGTGTCTGAGACATGATACTTCAGTGAGGCAGCACTATAAAAGCTCCCTGTCGCAACCAGACACCGTCGTGATATGACTGAAAAATTGTTGAAAGCGACATTAAACTCGAATTCACACACACACACACACACACACACACACACACACACACACACACACACACTCGACACACACACACACACACACACACACACACACACACACACACACACACACACACACACACACACACACACACACACACTCGACCACAATGTACTTGTAAATTGGCTTAAAACCCATGCAGTGATACTAGGCACAAAGCACATGACATGTGGCCGTGAACCAATTTCTATTTCAGTGAATGGGCAAGCGATTGAAATAGTCAACTCGCAGAAACACCTGGGTAATACAATTGACAGCTACTTGACATGGGAAGGGCAAATAAGTAAAGTTTGCAAAAACTGACATTAACCCATTTAGTACCAGAAACCCCAAAACGAGTACCCTGGCAAACAGTGCAGGCCCAAATCAGACGCCGCAGAACGCGGCGTCTAATCAGGGCCTCCAGTGTTTGCTTAAAGTTCAGTCATTGTCCAAATAAATTTTCATGCAAACACAACCTGACACCCCTAAATTTTGAAAAGGACTCCTGCTATATATAAGGAGGAAGATTCCATTGGTACAAAAAGGGTTTATGAAACTTTTATCAAAATACATAAACAAAGAATCTCTCAAATTAGATTACAATTCATATGTTCTTCCGACCTTTGATTTCAATTGTATAATGTGGGGTCATACCACAGCTTCAAATCAGTTAAGACTTGTGTAACTGCAAAAGCTCATATTAAAGGCTGATATGTTAACACCATCCGACCAAATGTTTAAGCAACTTACCTGGCTATCTTTCACAAAACGAGTGCAATATCACACATGTCTCATGGTAATCAAAGGTATTAACGGACAGTCACCGGATTACGTTTCTTCAATGCTTACGCTCGTCTAAGAACACCATCACACACAAACGAGATTGACAGCAAACAATAAACCGCACGTTCCTAGATCGCATATCACGTATTACGACAAAGCCTTCTCCACCACAGGCTATGGAACAGATTACCAACTGAAATATGGGAGAGTGTGTGAGTGTTAGAGTTTTACGTCCCACCAAAAGCTAAGGTCATACGGAGACGGGACCTCGGTTTAAAGGTTAATCCGAACGTCTGGAGAAGCTCGGGATCGATCCTGCGAGCCCTGGTTTACAAGGCGAGTAGCGTAACCACTACACCACGGAGGCTTCTGAAATTAGGGAAAGAGAAACCCCGTTTAAATTCAAGATCGCACTCAAGCACTATCTGCTTCACGGATATTAACCCTTGTCCTGCTGAATATTTAAATATGTCACACCCACTACTGATTATCAGCCAATCAGATTACTTGATGCAAATTATTGCAACAAATTCATAAACTGAATGGCAAACAATGAAGATCCTGATCAGATGGCTTCTTCAGAAGCCATCTGATCTGGATCTATATTGTTTCAAAGATAAGGCATATCCGGGCTCAGCAGGACAAGGGTTAATCTGTGCTTACTTCGGAACAGCACTCAAAGTGAACGATATATTGCTTGGATCCTCAGACGGTTTGCGGGCTGGTTGGTTGGGGCTGTGTAATGACGCAAGGCTAGCTCGACCACAACTGGCTGGTCCGCAGCCCCTGAGGCTCATCTTTAATTTAGAACCCAAAGCTGTTTACCGGCTGTATGGGGACATAAGAGAGGAAGTCCTGATTTCCCCCGCCCGGCCCCATTGACTGGAGTAAATGATGGGGTTCCGCCTCATTCTTTCAAGTCCAGTATTTCGACATTTTCGATGCCCCAGGACGTGTGACCTACTCCCACGCCTCGATGCGTTCACAATGGACAAGTCTGCATCATGTGGAGTAAAATGCTTACGTTACGTTTAAAAGATAAAATGTTTATAACTTACTTGGTATTTTTCTAATTTTGCTAAACAAAGATAGCGTGAATTCTCGACGACATCGACAATGCTGAGGCTGATGCGGACAGGAATGATTCCAGTTCGATCCTTAACACGGTTTTTATCACGTGAGTCCCTGTACCGTGTTATGTTTTGAAACTGGTTAGTACTTCTCACGTCAACTTCAGTTCCGAAATTTTTTAGCAATGCATACATGCTCATTTAACAATGAGGACCATATGTTAGATTGGCACTCGTGCAAAATATGTTATCCTCTCGAAATGAAGTTATTATTTTATTATTATTATTATTATTATTATCATCATCACCCCGATAACGATTATTTGTAAAAAAATGCACATTATTCTTCATTACGAAAACACGCCTATTCAAATATATTGGTAAACTTTTACAACGAAAAATGAAGTTTTTAAGATAAAAATCCTGATATTTGTACAATTTTGCGCAAAACATAGATTGTTGGTACTAGCGAGTACCCACAATGTGGGGTTATGAGCAGAAATGAGAAAATAATGTATTCCCATTTAAAGCCCAGTTTTCACACATAAACGTGGGGTTTAAGGGGGTCAAAACTATATAGGTGTGTTGGTGTGAATTGTCATGTGACGTCAAAGTGTTTTAATTCATTTTCTCGGCCAATGTACTGAAACATAGGCAAACAGTTAAGACCCAGATAAGGCGCCGCGGAACACAGCGACTGCTCAGGGCCAGCGATATTTGACCGACAGAAGAGGAATTTAAGGGTTAAAGTAAACAGTTTAAGGCCCCATTCAGGACTATTTGTTCAGCGTACACTCGGTCAAAATAGACCGACCAGTGCTGCCAGTGCTTTGATTTAGATTCTGCAAGCTTACTGCACGATGAGGCGGTGTTGATGATCTATATTTTGAGGAGAAATAAGAACCAATCGCATAATTTCATTTTAAAATTTTCTTGTTTTCGGCGGTAAAGCTTACAATGTATTTGTAAAGGCTTGTTTTCGTAATGTGACGTGGGTATTCAGTAAACGCACATGCTCTAAGAGCCCTTTTCGCTTGTCGTGGTTTATGGGAATCTCATTACGAAAACACGCCTATACAAATACACTGTAAATTTTACCGCCGAAAAACAATCAAAGCGCCAAAGGCACTGAAACGACAGATTCTATGAGAAAATCATAACACTGTGGAAACTTACAGAAAACCTTTCTAAAAAGAGCTTAACATTTAGAAAGGTAGTTCTGCAAATTCCAATATATGATATGTTTGCAGATGTCTATAGACCGGTAATATTATGAAACGCCATTCGATGTTTCAAATTTTTTAAAGAAACTATTTACGTTTTCAAAACCAAACATTAAAATTCAAGTTTTAACGATGCTACTGTCCATAAGTAACAGTTTTTATCTGGTCGGTTGTGGACACCTCTACCCAAAGATACTCTATGGGAAAGAGATCGGAGGAGAAAGGCTGGCTAGTCCAGTAGATGAATTCCATTGGCTTGAAGACATTTTTGAGTAAGAATAGCACTATGAGCCCGCTCGTAATCCTGCTGGATAAGATATCCCGGATTCTGAGCGTAAACAAATAAATGGAACCATGCGAGGCGAAGCACTTGAATGATGTAACGTATCGCTGTTCAATCCACGTCTCAGCTATGATCTTGAATGTTCTTAATGACACTAAGCTGCGTTCGCTAACTACACGCAATAGCTCGCCACACAATTACGCTTATTTCACCCGATATGTCATGCTCTATTACGCACGCGTCGCCTCGCCATACCTTACACCTATACGTCGAAACACACGGAAACGACAACCGGCGTGATTCACGCTGAAGTGCGATTTGTCACTGAAACGCATATGTCAGTCGCTTAGACGCCAATTTACGTATTTCATGCACTAGCGTAAGTGTTCCGTATTGTGTCGACGCGTTAACTTTGGTCACGACAGGGACGTCTAGCTCTCAAATGTGCATCGCATAAGGGCGACGATCAGTGTCAGTGCTTATTAGTCGGTAGTTGAGACCCCTTGTTTATCTGCAGGTACAGTGTAGCAGCTGCAGGCGGAAATCTGTTTCGCATATGCGTCTGACGGTCGAATCGATCTTGACCTACTGACGTCGGTCTTCCGCTACGTCGACGTCCACTAGCGTCTTCTGTATATAGTAAGATGTCGCTCCAATAGACGATAGATCACACACATGTGGCACCCAAAATCAGAGCCAATGTCAACCGCTTTCCGACCAGCTTCTAACTGTCAAGGGGCACGCTTACGATCCTTTAATGCAAAATGTTGCAATACGCTCTCACTAAATGCTTTTTTGAGAACAAATTTCAGTTTCTATTTATCTAGGCACGACCTTACATTACACATCAAAAGTTTGATCCTGAACATGTGGTTTCTATCCGTACTGGTGTGAGGGTGGTGCACAGGATCGGCGTGACCGGACTGGTAACCAGACGTCACCGTTGATTGATTTAACCTTTTTAGCTTAAGAGCATGGTGTTGTAAACGTTTGGTTTCAGAATCAAAGCACTGAGAGTGTGGGGTGTAGGTTGGAGTAATAGGCCTGGGCTGAGATTTAAACTGTTTCATTTAACTCTGAAATTCCAAACAAATAGTGAAGATTTTGATAAGAAGACGCGTTCGGCAGCATCTGATGTTGGTCTACACTATTTGCCAAGCTCACCCTATGATTCCAGGATAACCCTCTTCCGTCTTATGATCTCACTGCGGCTATTTTCTACAAGACAAAAAGTTATTCTGACAAGTCGGTGATAGTCACGTAGCACTGAAGCGCTTTTCTTATTATCAACTTCGGGTCGAATGCCAAACAATCAACCCAAATATAGCCGCGTCGTTTGTCAGTGTTGGGTACATGTAAGTGTTATCTGTAAAATCTGCTTGTGAATCAAATGTTGGATCTGGCAAACAATGTAAACTCAGTTCAAAAGCCACACAACACGGTGCTGATCTCGTTCTTCACTTTTGTGCAATAGTTACTAACATCTTAAGTTTTAACGAATCAGACCAAGTCCCCGTTCATGACCAGCCTGCATTTAGAGACAATCGGCATGAGTGTTGTCAGTGCTTTGATTTATACACTGCCTTGGGTTTCTGGAGTGCACTCTTCCATCACCGAAGTTGGGCTCGTCCATTCTGCTAAATATATGGCACCTAGAATTATATCACAGGACCTACTCTAAGTATCTGTGCCATATTCCAGGGTTGAAAGGGACAGCCTTTCTTTTCAATTACCCCACGCAAAGTCAAAATACACCTTAGTTGTAACTGACCTAAACTTGACCTCGAAAGTCAGAAAGAAACCCCATTAATATTCTTGTCTACAGCTGACCTGGTCCATCAGCAGGCTGGTCTTTGATGATTAAATATTGACAGCACTGATAGAAAACAGTGTAAAACCTGAGCCGACTGCTAAGCAGACGCCGCTTGATCTGGATATACAGCGTCGCATGTTGCAGCTGATTCATATGAAATGCAGAATCGTCAAGTTGTCTGCTTCAAAAAGGTTGCATTTTGCTTGCAGGATAATTTATACGCTTGTATAATTTAGATTACTGCACCAGACCGGACTACATTTTGTGCGGACTCATATTTCTGTGGCGGTTAAAGCCGGAAGAAAAAGCCTGGATTACTTTAAACGTGCAGCACAGCAAGAATAGACAGATTGAATCTGTCATTAAAAAACAAAAAAAAAACAAAAAAAGAAAATTTAAGATGAAAAAAAATGGTATTTCTTATTTCTGCTCAAAATATAGATTGTGGGTACACGTTAGAACCGCTTCATCGAGGCGGTTCTAACTAGTACCCACAATCTATATTTTAGAGCAGAGGTAACAAAAAAAAGGTTTACCCCTATAAACCACACATTTACCATATAAAAGTGGGGTTCAAGGGGGTTAGAATTACATAGGCGTGTTTTCGTGATGGATGTCAGGTGCTGTTGTAGATGAGCGTTTCCAAGGTAGAAGTAAAACAAAGATCAGGAATTGATACAATTAACTTACTCCACCCATAAAAGACACCAAAGGGAAAGAAATACAAACATTAAGCGACCAGACCATAATGGAAACCTAAACAAAGGAAGGCCATAAGGACAGTTACTTTCCCACAAAATGGCCATATGGCCATCCAAAACCAAAAGACACAAGTGATACACACAGTAAGTAACAAACAACAACATAAATAAATCGCCACAGAAGAGCCGCCTTGGAACGGTCAGTGGAAGATTTCCACTGGGGGGCTTAAATCGATTTTACGTGGCCACAATCCTCGCCCTTACTTCCGTCGCGATTTAGACAAATAATTTGTTCAGTCCGCATGAATGCCTCCTAACTCATCAGTGCAACATCTCCGTGAACACAAAAATCAAAGAACCACAGAGGTGAGACAACGGTGAGGACTCGACAGCAAGAAACCACTGAAATGCTGGAGCAAAAGAAAACCAACAGTTAGACTCCGATGAGCCCGACCAGAGACAGAGCATCAGGCACCAACCAACATTATCTCTCTAATTTTCAATAAGTCTTTACGTTGGAGCCGTCATAGAATCTGAGGCCTGACCCACCGGCGTGCAATTAAAGAGGGAAGCAAAGTTGCCAACCGTGATTGGGTTAACTACCATGCATGCAGTCTGTCGTATAATATCCATGTTGTACCCAATCTTTTTATATCGAAGAATGATTTTATATCCAAGCCTCGAGATGACCATGTGGAGCGGTACTAGGGCTATTACGCAGATGTTCTGCTCAACATGGTTATCCCGAAGGCTGGAAATGCCCATCTACAGCAGAACCTCATATTAGATTCTTTTCCTTACACAACAATACCGAAAATTTACATTTTTATTTACTTATTTTCGCGAACAATACTTATGTGGTTTGCTTGGGTAAGAAGCCAGGGTAAAAACAGAATTTATTTTTTTCGCTCTATACTTATGTAGTTCGCCTGGGTAAGAACAACCGGGTAAGAACAGAATTTCTATCCAAGCCTTAAACCACGGGCTGGTGTGCAAAAATATATTTCTCTACGCGATCAGTCTTTTTCACAATATCGTGTAAAATTGGTCCATGGCAACAACAACTATCATTTTTAGTTAAGAAATACAGCGGAACTGTTAAGATCAGGCGATAAGAGGGCTGTATCAAGAGAACACGCCTGTATAATTTTGAATCCCTTGAACCCCACTTTTATATAGAAAATGTGTGTGTGTGTGTGTGTGTGTGTATGTGTGTGTGTGTGTGTGTGTGTGTGTGTGTGTGTGTTTGTGTGTGTGTGTGTGTGTGTGTGTGTGTGTGTGTGAATTCGGGTTTAACGTCGCTTTCAACAATTTTTCAGTCATATCACGACGGTGTCTGGTTGCGACAGGGAGCTCAATGCTCACATTTATAGTGCTGCCCCACTGAAGTATCATGTCCCAGACACATTACATGATACCACAACCAGTCACATTATCCTGACACTGGGTCGACCATTCCTAGCTCTACCCCGTAAATCTGAGTGCCAAGCGAGGAGCAGCTAGTACCATTTTTAACGACTTTGGTATGTCGCGGCCCGGGATCGAACCCGTGACCTCCCGTTCCCCGGAGCGGACACTCTACCAACTGAGCTATCGGGGCCGGTTTAATATAGTAAAACTGGTGTTTACTACTGGTGTATATTTTTCTTATTTGTGCTCTAAAATATATATTGTGGGTTCTCGTTAGAGGCGGTTCTAATGTGAACCCACAATATATATTTTGAGCAGAAATAAGAAAAATATCACATTTTTATGTCCCCAGTAGCGACAGCGGGGACATATTGTTTTTGCCCTGTTTGTTTGTTTGTATGTGGACAACTTTAACGTTGGCCATAACTTTTGTACCGATTGAGATAGAGCATTCATATTTGGCATGAAAGTTCCTTGTGACAAGAGCTTCACATTCATGCAAAAATTTTGACCAGTGACCTTGACCTTTGACCTACTTAAAAGAAAAAAAATAACATTGGTCATAACTTTTGAGCCGCTTGATACACAGCCTTCATATTTGGCATGTAGGTTCCTTGTGACAAGAGCTTTAAATTCATACAAAAAATGTTGACCTGTGACCTTGACCTTTGACCTCATTAAAAGAAAAAAAAAAGATCTTGGTCATAACTTTCGAATCGTTTGGGAATGAGCCTTCATATTTGGCATGTAGGTTCCCTGTGATAAGAGCTTTACATTCATGCTATTCTTTTGACCATGACCTTGATTTTGACCTACTTAAAATAAAAAATAAAATTGATCATAACTTTTGAACCGTTTACGTTAGAGCCTTCATATTTGGCATGTAGGTTCCTTATGACAAGAGCTTTACATTCATGCATTTTTTTTTACCTTGACCTATGGTCTACTTTAAAGAAAAAAAATTATTGTTCATAACCTTTGAACCGTTTAAGATAGGGCCTTCATATTTGGTATGTGCGTTCTTTGTGTCAAGGGGGTTCTGGGACAAGTGTGGGCCGAGTTTGCTATGTGTCGAGTTCGTATGGGCCGAGTTGGTTATGTGCCGAGTTGTTGGTTTTCTTTTGCTCCAGCATTTCTGTTGTTGTATGCTGTCGATTCCTCAACCTTGTTTCATCTCTGAAGTTTTTTTTTTATTTGTATGTTCTCGAAGATGTTACACTGATGAGTTAGGAAGCCTTCATGCGGACTAAACAAGATTAGTGTATACCGCGACAGAGGTAAGGGCGAGGATTATGGCCATGTAAAATCGATTTAAGCCCCCCCCCCCCCCCAGTGGAATTCTTTTTAATGACCGTTCCAAGGCGGTTCTTCTTTGGCGGTTTATTTGTGTTGTTGTTTGTTACTTACTGTGTGTATCACTTGTGTCTTTTTATTTTGGATGGCCATTTGGCCATTTTGTGGGAAAGTAACTGTCCTTATGGCCTGCCTTTGTTTAGGTTTCCATTATGGTCTGGTCGCTTCATGTTTGTGTTTCTTTCCCGTTGGTGTCTTTGATGGATGGAGAAAGTTAATTGTATCGATTCCTGATCTTTGTTTTACTTCTCCTTTGGCTATGTGCCGAGTTTACTATGTGCCGAGTTGACCCGCTGAAATGAAGAATCTTGAACTGTGACCAACTTTGACAAAAAAAGGACCATGCCCAGGGACATGTTCGTGTTTCACAAACACATCTTGTTTTATCTTAAAATTTTCATTTTTTTTTCGTACGTAAAAAATTACAATGTATTTGTATAGGCGTGTTTTCGTAATGTGCTTTAGACCAGAGCATTAACAATTTCGTAAACATTTCAGTCAGTTCCAAAGAAAACAATTCAACCTGGTACCATTGCATTTGCAATGGTCATATCTTTATGTAAGGAAGAATATTGTTTTCAGTACAAAAACAATTTAATTTTAATTTAATCATATTTATTGCAACTCAATAAATGCAAGGGTTTGGGACACAAGTTCTCACAACATAAGTTACGGCCCTTCCCCTACAATGAAAAACATAACAAGCGATTTCATGTGACAATAGCAATAAACAATACAATATTCATTTTTTCATAGAGAATAGCAAATACTATGTATATATATTTATACTAATAATTCACTAAAACATTAAGTGAAACAAGAATATATATGTACATTAAACAGTTTTCTTGTAAACGTGTTGGTTAGAATTTAAGAAAACTGTATATACATATAAATAAACACAAAAGGAAATATAATTTATGTGTTGTGTGAGTGTAAGTGCCTTTATGCGATACAACGCATGTGTGTGCGTGCGTGCGTGCGTGCGTGCGTGCGCGCGTGTGTGTGTGTGTGTGTGTGTGTGATAAGGGAGCTGAGTGAATCAGATGGCAGGGGTGGAACGGATACCATCATCTAGCATCTGCGACATCGACCTCTTTTTTTTACAACAACCTAAAAACAAAATATCCAAAAACAATTTATAGATGATCATCAGGCACGCTAAGTCCTTAGAGTTACGCTTGCTTTTCTTTCTTTTATAAATTATGTGCTTGGTCCTTTGTTATCATTTGAGATCCTCTCGGGTTACAGAAATATGCATGTATCATTATATAGAGGATCTTACATGAGTGTTCATATATTATTGAATCTATTAAACGAGTGGAGGAAAAGGGATAAAATGCGAGGCTCTGCCGAGCATTTTATCCCTTTTCCTCAACGAGTTTAATAAATTCAATAATACATGAGCACGAATGCAGGATTCTATTTATCATATGACATTTAAAACACAATTAATCACGATTGTTCACAAAAATGTCAATTTTCCGCCATTAGTAAACGCGACGTCGTTAAGGACGTCGTACATGTAACGTTACGGGACGTATCTAGCTAGTTTGCATATTTAATCCACTTGTGGATTATCGAAAATATTACATGGCGTTATTACACTCTCAGACGCGACGTCATATGATAAAATGATATTGTGGGGCTTACAGTGGTGCTCATCACGGCAACACGCCCGTGAAATGAACATCCTGTAAACTCCACTTTATACGCAGAAAACTGGGGGTTCGCGGAGGTATACATTAGTTTTCTTATTCCTGCGCCAAGACATAAGTTGTGGATTCTCGTTAGAATTACCTAAAAGATGCGGCTCTAACAAGCATCCAAAGCCTATATTATGAATTTAAATAAGAAAAATATCACATATTTTCAACAGAAAAATAGCCATTTTGGGGATAAGCAAGATTACACTATGTCACACAGGTGTGTTATCGTAATGAATTACATTGAGTTGTTTAACAAATGACATTTTGTTTTTTTCTACTAAAACAATAGGTTTTGAAACCTGCTTACTGTTTTTTTTATGTAAAAGTGATTATAATCCATATACAGTGAAACTTCGATGGCTCGAACATCCATGGCTCGATTATCACGGCTCTTTCAAATTCATTCTTGAGTCCTAGGAAAAAATTCCATAAATGCAGATATAATTATATAGATCTATTTGAAATAATTGTCTTATTTGATCTTGAAAATGTATGTTGTGTGTACTCATTAGAATCGCCTCGATGAGGCGAATCTATTGAGTACACACAACATACATTTATTGTGAAGAAACATTGAAAAGATTTCTATTTTATGCTTCATTTCCAGGCTCTAAGATCAATTTTGTTTAATAAAGTTGAGGTTTAACGTCCCCGTCAACACTGTATATGTCGTTTTGGAGAAATTGCTTCCAATTTTGTGGGGCTTTTACCCGACATTGAGATGACAAGACATCTCAAGCCCTGTCGCCCAATGAAACCAATAGGGTTTATATGCATTGACAGGCTTTTTCTAGGCAGGCTTAAATCCTCTAAGCGGTTTACCAGTACTCGTGTGCGGTCGGTTTCAGCTCTGCGAGGAAGCATCATGCACCCCATCTATTTCTTCAAACCCCCATGGGCGGGGACCTTCTCTAAGATCAAGCCTGGATGGTTCGAACTACCCCTGTCTTGAACAGTTTAATGGCCCCAAAGGTGTTCGAGCTACTGAAGTTTGACTGTATTCATATTTCTTGGTTTTCAGATAACAGAAAGAGCCAAATGCCAATGATTATTATGAACGAGGCCTTTGGTAGGATACCACTTAAACGTGATAGCGATCAGGAAGGTGTATTAGCCGTTGATGAACTATTGGACTATGGTATGAAGACAGACACTGAGGGTTTCGCTGAAGAATTCAAGGTAACAATGTTCTATAAAAGGATTATCCTTTGGAAGCAAGGAATACTCTACAGAAGTGAAAAATATGGAGTGTACATGTTTTCTGGCCCAGACTAGCTATCTTTCACAAAACGAGTGCAAGTTTCGGCCACTTAGGCCTCATCAGTGACAATTAGGTGATAACTGTATTGAAAGTTGTCATTTGTGGAGGTAAATCGGCGGTTTTACGGTCGGAAATTGCGTTTTATCGTGGTGATATCGGATTTCCGACAGTATATCGAATGACTTCGGATTTCCGACAGTATATCGCATGACGTCGGATTTCCGACAGTATATCGCATGACGTCGGATTTGCGACAGTATATCGCAGGGTATACTGCCGCAAATTTTGACATTATCCAATCAAACGTCGCGTTACATACCGATGTGCATTAGATTGATTGGTATATGTCAGTCCGACCGCATTCTCAAGGAAACGCCAAGAGCAAAGATCAGACACATGACACAATCATAATAATATTATAAATAAGTGTTAAGAGGGTATTTTAAACTTTGTTGAATTTTCTAACACAGCGCGTCTATATAGGCAATGGAAAATAACTGTGTTTTCTTCTACAACAAATCACAGCTCGGAAGAGCGTGACGAGTGACGTCATTAAAACTGCCAATTTATGACGTCACTAGTCGATTTACTTGGCGTTGGACGGTGTCACGTCATTTTCTCGCATCGAACGCGTTAGAAAAGGATATAACTGCATATGTTTCAGTCGATAATTTCAGCGGGATTTCTTCTAACAATGGCGAAAAGTTGTGAGATTTTGAAGGAAACAACAACATTATTGCCGATTTTCAGCGTGTTAAAATCGAATCTTAATCAAAGCTGCAAAAGACTAGGGGTCGCTTCGAACATTTACGCCCAGTAATAACTCAAATCAGCCTGTGCGTTGGTACAGTCTGATCAGCGTGCTTACTTTGCGTAATACGAATGTCTTTGGTCAAGATGTTCTTGCTGACATCGATTGTGTTTTGTTTAAGAAATAGATCGGCTGTAACTGTGATTTTTTGAGTAATAAATCACAGTTTGGAGATCAGTTTGTAAAGTAGATCAAATCACGAGCGCGTCTACTTACAACTGACCGACAAACTGTGATTTATTACTAAAATTCACAGATTAGAGCTGATCTATTTCGATTCTTACACGCTAAAAATCGACAATAATGTTGTTGTTTCCTTCAAAATCTCACAACTTTGCGCCATTGTTAGAAGAAATTCCGCTACAATTATCGACTGAAACACATGCATTTATATCCTTTTTTAACGTTTTCGATGCGAGAAAATGACGTTACACCGTCTTACGTCAAGGAAATCGACGGGTGACGTCATAAATTGACAATTTCAATGACGTGTCCGAGCTGTGATTTGTTGCAGAATAAAACACGCTTATTTTCCATTGCCTATATAGGGCGCTAGAATAAAGGATAAGCAGACTTATTGTATAAATCCAAAATGCCTGCATATACATGCAATGATTTTAGTACCATTGAAGAGAAGAAATATGTTTTTCATTTTCTTAGATGATCTGAAAACAAGGAACATGCGTTCATAATGAAGTGATTCTTTCTCCACTTAGAAGCATGAATAAATGATGAATGCTTTTAATTAGAAAAAAAAAATCATTTTAGTGTCATGTGAAAAAACTGTGATGCACTATATGGCTATGTGCTCAGTAGCACGTACTGACCAGAAAACGTACATCAATCTACAATAAGAGTTGTCAGAAGGCAACCTAGCTGCCTATCGGGGCCGTGTTGGATGAAAGAAAGTTATCAAAAATAAAATTTTAGTTATGCAGTTTTTCTCGGCAATGACATTTTCTTTTGTAAAAGTAGCAATTAAAAAGAATCAGAAAGTACCCCTACGAACCATTATGAAAACACGCCTATACAAACACATTGTAACCATAATCGCCGAAAAATGAAAAATATAAGATAAAAACTTGTGATAGGTTTTTCTTATTTCTGTTCAAAATATAGATTGTAGGTACTCGTTAGAGCCGGTTCTATCGGGTACCAACAATCTATATTTTGGAGGCAAAATTAGGACAATACGATTTACCCCTGTAAACCACAGTTTTACAATATAAAAGTGGGGTTCAAGGGGGTCAAATATAAAGACACGTTTTCGTGATGCCCTACGAACCACTGAACAAGTGAAATCTTGGACAAAGGGGGACAGGTGGACACATTTATTCTAGACTTCGAGAAGGCTTTTGACACCCCTCCTCATGAACTACTTAAATCTAAGTTATTTGGTTATGGAATTGGTGGAAAGACCCTCAAATGGATAGATTCCTGTCTTTGCTACAGAAAACAGCGGGTAGTTGTTAATGGTGAATCTTCGGAGTGGGCTCCTGTTTTGTCTGGAGTCCCGCAAGGGACCGTTCTTGGTCCACTTTTGTTCTCCCTGTACATCAATGATATTTCCACTGACATTGACTCAGAAATAAGACTGTTCGCAGATGACTGTGTTTGTTACCGGGAAATTAGAGATACAGATGACCCATTGAAACTTCAGGCTGACATAGATAGATTAGGATGTTGGGCACGTAAATGGGGCATGAGATGTCAGCCAGTTAAATGCAATATTATGCAGATAACTAGGAAGAGATCTAATAAAGCTGAGGCTTCTTACATCTTAGAGGGAACGGTCCTCGAGAATGTGGACTCCATTAAATACCTTGGAGTGACAATCTCACACAACTTTTGATGGAATACTCATATTAGCAACATGTGTACTAAGGCAAATAGAACGCTTGGTTTCCTGAGGCGAAATCTTTATCAGTGCCCTAAAGATGTAAAAGAGGTAGCATATAAAGGTCTTGTTTGCCCAATCTTGGAATATGGTAGTTGTATCTGGGACCCCAGTGGAGTGGTCCTTAACGATGAAATTGAAAAAGTTCAGAATAGAGCTGCTAGATTTGTAACACTCAGGCAATTACTGCTTTGAAACTGGGAGCATGACTGTAATACTTGGAAAATTAAAATGGGAGTCTCTCAAGAAAAGGAGAAAAGACAGTAGGCTAATCCTTTTATACAAAGGTCTATAGGGTGCTGCCAGCATTCCAACAGATGACCTTGTTCCCCCAGCTAGACACTGTAGAAATCACCATTCGTTGGCGTTTCAGACCCTTAGCGCAAGAACTGACATTTATAAAAAGTCGGTCTTCCCCAGAACCATTTCTAGACAGAAAATGTTGACGAAAACGTCAAAAAAAAAACTCATTATAAACGCCATATAAACTCTTCAAATGCGACCGGCAAACCAACATGACGGTAAAGTCAGAATGTTGTTACAATGACAATGTTACGCAGTAACCTTCTGACGTCATCATAGAACCCTAAAACGCTACGTTCAGGTTAATAACGTTACGACGACCAACGTAACGTAAACAAAGCAAGTCTTGTGATATCAAACGCGCAGAATCCATGTTCAAACAACACGCGAATTTCGTGATCTGAACATGTTTTTTTATTGTTTGAGCACGGCTTTCGGTCCATTTTATAATGGCTTCAAACAACCATGCGCATAGGTATTTATGTAACAATACTTTATCACTTGCACCACAGAGCTGGCAGGTATTCTTAAACAAAGGGAACAGAGGGAGGTAATACAGATGAAATCATTAGCTTCTGAAAACGTCAATGTAAGGCAAAAACTTGTGAAATGAAGTAAAAAAGAATAAGTAAAATATAAATTTTCCCTGTTATGAAGCTGATTTGAAAATAAACTTGTAAAATATCACACATAAATGCATTCAAGTAAACTTTGATCATTGCCTTCACTTCTATTTTGACCAAATGTCGGCGACACCGACGCCGACGCTGGATGCCGAGGGTATGGCAATAGCTCCCCCATTGCTTTTGTAAGGCGAGTTAATAAAAGTAAATCAAGACATTTTAGAAACACTTTAATTGTTTGGATCTCAACATACTGTACCAACAAGCTTATTCACAACCCGGAGTTGAGAAAATGTAAGAGCCGTGTGAATAGTCCTTGGCTGCCATCCTACCTTCTTCGACTGTTGGGCGCTTACTGTTTATGGAACTCCTGTAATCGCCTACCTTTCATCAAAAATAATTCAGTAAACGTTAAAATTACCCGAAATCGACATAAGCCTTGATTTACAACACAACACAATCCCCAGCCAAAACAATGAAACACTGCAATTTTATTCCTGGCAGTTCGAAGTAAAGAACACACAAACGTAAAATACTGGCGCCCTGGATTTTTCATTTTGAAAAGTCTAGTTGTATTGTGAATGACAGAACTGTCCAATTCGCGATTTAAGTTAGACACATCCTATCTTGAACCACAGTATTATTTATAGGAGGCCTTCATGCGGGTCCAAAAGCGGTTCTTCTGTCGCGGTATATTATTGTTATGGTTTGTATTTGAGTGTTTGTATCACTTATAATTTTGTTTTGGATAACCAATTGGCCATTTTGTTGGAAAGTGATTGTCCGTTTGGCTTCCCGGTATTGATGTGCCCATTAGGGTCTTGTTGTTTCATGTTTGTGTTTCTTTCCCTTTGGTGTCTCTAAGGGAAGCTGTGGGTTAATTGTATCGATTCCTGACCATTGCCTTCACTTCTATTTAACTGCTTAAGCATAGCACTGACGCTGAATACTTTCCGTTATGTTGTAGCTAGCAGTAAAATATGGTATCTTGCTTTTTCAGAAACTTCCGGCAATTGTTGAAAGACCAGAAAAACAGAAACGAAAAATGGCGTATAAAGGTAGGTTCTATGTCTGTCGTTTATCATGAAAAACATGTAAGCCAACTGATGGGAAAAGTATTTACTGCACAGGCGACCTCCTTGGACCAGCAAAGATCAGCTTCGCCAGAGCCTCGCTCCTCGCAGACATGGAGGTTATTTAAATGCATAAAGTCATGCCTCCAGCCCTACTTGTTGCCTACTCAAGCTTTTGACCACGCAAAATCGATTTAATCCTAATTTAGCCACACCCATTGCTAATTATCAACAAATCAAATTACTTGATACAAAATAGAAATGAAGGCAATGACCAGGAAGTTTTCATTCAATTGACAAACTACCTGGCAAACAGTGTAAATTCTTATCTGATCTGGGTCTAAACTGTTCGGAACTGTTGGGGTTGTCGTGTTCAGCTGCATAAGCACTTAACTGCCAACACATCACAAAAACTCGCCTATATAATTTTGACCCCCTTGAACCCTACTTTTATATAGAAAAACTGGGGTTTACAAGAGTAAACCTTATATTTCTTATTTCTGCTTTAAAATATAGATTGTGGTTACTCGTTAGGACCGCCTCATTTTGAGCCGTAGTGAGAAAAATATCACTTTTTTTTTTCATAAAATTGTCCTTTTTCGGCGATAAAGGTTACAATGAATTGGTATAAGCGTGTTTTCGTAATGTAGTAAAAGTTATGACTGTTTTGAGGTGGTGTACCTGTTTTTTTTTTTTTTTTTTTTTTTTGTCATTGGCTGTTTACCAGTATTTCCTAGTTATATCTTTAATTTTGGATACCATTTGTCTTTCTGTTTCTAATGTTTATTTACTGTAAGCTTCATTCGCCACATAACGATGAGACATAGTACATTCTTTCAATTTTTCAAAATGGCTACTTTTCCGATGAAACTTGTGACATATGAATTAAGCAAAATAATGCATATCCCTGTAAATATGTTCTAGAAAGGTTTTTAAATTTGGTAGCAAGGAATACACCACATAACACGAAACATGGAGTGTACAGGTTTTCTGGGTCAGACTAAGTAGTTTCGGCCAATTAAGTTTCATCAGTGACTAATTTGTTTTCAAAATTCCACAATGGAGCCAATGATCCCAATGGACAAGAAAATATAAACAGCACTATGATGTAGGGCAGGGAGACTTTTACGGCCGCCACACATTCCCAAACACCAGCTGTACTGACGTCAAATATGTTCTAGAAAGGGTTATCCTATGGAAGCAAGGAATTCACCACAGAACTAGAAAATATACAATGTACATGTTTTCTAGGCCAGACTAGCTAGTTTCGGCTAATTAGGCCTCACCAATGACCCCAAATATTGTCAAAATTCAACAATGGAATCAATGATCCCAAAGGACAAGAAAATATAAACTACACTTTGATGTAGGGCAAACCCTTCTGCCCAATGAAACCAATTTGGCGTCTCTGATGGGAGCTGTGGGTTAATTGTATCGATTCCTGATCATTGCCTTCACTTCTATTTTTATATGCATGGACAGTCCGACTCGCATCACTTTTCCTCGACAGGCTTAAGTAAAGGTTATCCACTTCTATTTTAGACTCTCTAAGCTGTTTACCAGTACTTAACTGCGGTCGGTTTCCGCTCTGCGTGGAAGCATCATGCATTTCACGGACGTGTTAACATGATTGAGGATAAAAAGTAATTATATCGATTTCCGATCAATGCCTTGAGCTCGCGCGATAAGTACCGTTTTTTATTTATTTATTTTTTATTTTTATTTTTTTTTTGGAGGGGGGGGGGGGGGGTTATGGCACTTTCAAGATTATTTCGCTTTTTCGAGCCGATCTTTTATCAGCAAAACCGATAGATCACAAGCTTATATAAGCTTATGTTAATCTTATCTGTCACTTCAGAGTCCGAATCAGAACTGTTGCTGGTAACACGTCAAATGACTTTCATACACCAGGTCCTGTGATGGGAAGTTAGTCCCCAGCTCTCACTAAAGAGCTTAACCTAGCTACACAATCCTCAGCACCTTCAGCTGCTAGGAAGGGCATTCCAGTCTCTAATGGTTCGGGAGAAGAATGATTCTTTACTTAAAGTACAGTATTAAGCGGGTTGCAAGTAAAAATGCTGATACAAAATGCTTATTGTTCAAACGTAGTAGGAATTAATGTTACAGACTACACACATAACTTTTCGTAGTAGTGATTGAGAAAGGACGAAAAATGCGAAAAAGAAGAAGAAAGGAGTTAGAAGAAAAAGAGAAACAATTGGTTCCCAGCCTAACCATTCCCGCGCGACACCCCGCACAGACCGACCAGTGTAATTATGAGACGACACATTGCGGACCTCTGTCTGAATATCAAATTGTTCCGTCTGTAGGATGTATTTATGCACAGCATCAAATAAACTCTCGTTTTCTTCATCTGATAAGCTTGAGTCGCTAAATGGTAAGGTCTTTAGTGGATAGTGCAATATGTAAGACAAAGTTGATTGTAGTTTGAACATTCAAATAGAATATGTTTTGAAGTTTCTGGATTTCCACATTAACATTTGGGTTATCTATTAGGATTTTCTAAATAGAAGCCATGCGTGGTAAATCTGGCCAATTCCTGCATACGAAATAGAAGTAATTGGGCGGTTTGTTCGTGTGTTCAGAAAGCCTGTTTTAAATTTTTTGAAGTACTGTTTCTTACTTAATTTTAAAGATTGTTCCAACTTCTTACTGGCGATGGTAGAAATGAGTTATAATACAGCAGAGAGTTCGCATGAACTGTAGATAAGTTATTTGCATTCCAAAACAAGTATTGAGATTGATATGGGACTAGATTGGGTACTAGCTGACTCAAGTAAGCAGGATTGAGAACATTAAACCAGTTTAAAGAATATTGCTAATTTCTGTGTTTCGCGCCTTACTTCTAGAGTTTCCAGCCCTGTAGCTGTATAAAGTTTAACGATACTACAACGTTTTGTTGCCCCCGTGACTATACGCATAGCTTCTATCTGTATTGATTCAAGAAGATTCTTGTCTTGATTATTACCATTATCCCATACGACTCCGCTATACTTTAGAACTAGTCTTACAAATAACATATATACACTTTCCAGTGACTTCCTGTCAAACCTGAATTTTAATGTTCTTAAAACGTTTAGACGTTGGCGTGTTTAAGTTTTTAGGAATAAATGAATGATTTTCTATATGAGACACCATGTCCATATATGGCAGAATAAATGAACTAAAAACTTCTAGAATCAATAGTCGACTACCTTGAAACTTGGTATCAAGCATTGGGGTCTCGTGCCCATTACAATTTGTTCAAATGAGAAGACTTTACGCCAAGGTCAAATTAGTTGCATATTAGTTTACATGGAAAAAGTGGATATTGTTTATTAGGGCCCCGCATATTTATTTGCGGGTGCCCTATAGTAATCACCCTGTCTGTCCATCTGTCCGATCGTCTGTCCGTCCACATTTTTTATGTTTTTTCTTAATAACTTAAAAACCGTCAGACGCATCAACTTCAAACTTTAAATATAAGGTCACAATATCATTTCACAATTTCATGGCAAGTTACGTAACTCTAGCTGCAGTACTCTCAGAGTTATGACCCTTTGAAAAACTTAAAAAATGTCCACATTTTTCATGTTTTTTCTTAATAATTTAAAAACCGTTAAACCTATCAACTTCAAACTATAAATATAAGGTCTCATTATCATTACACAATTTTATGGCAAGTTACTTAACTGTTGCTTTAATACTCTCAGAGTTATGGCCCCTTTGAAAACTTAAAAAATTCAGCTTTTCATGTTTTTTCTTAATAACTTACAAACGGTCAAACCTATCAACTTCAAACTTTAAATATATTGTCTCAGTATCATTACACAATTTTATGACAAGTTACGTGACTGTAGTTTCAATACTCTTAGAGTTATGGCCCTTTGAAAAATTTAAAGATTCAGCTTTTTTCGTCTTTTTTTCATCTTTATTTTAAAACCGTCATAGATATTCAAATAAAACTTCCTACAGTTACTGACAGGTGCACCATAGTAATACCCTGTCTGTCTGTCCGTCAGTCCCTCCGTTCGTCCATCCGTCCGTCCGTCCATCTGTCTGTCCATCTGACCGTCTGTTCATCAACATTTTTGTTATGTTTACAAACCTTCAAACGCATCATTTTCAACCGTTAAAGGTAATATCACAACAACATTAAACAATATCAAGGCAAGTTACTTAACTCTAGCTATAATACTCTGATAGTTATTGCCTTTTGAAAAACAAAAAAAAAATCTGCTTTTTTCGTCTTTTGTTTTCATCTTAATTTCAAAACCAATATAGATATCCAAATGAAAATGAAGCTGAAGTTATTGACAGTTACAATATAGTGATACCCTTTCGTTTTTAATTCATAACTTACAAACCGTCAAATGCATCAACTTCAAACTTTAGGTATAAGGTCACAATATCACTATACAATTACATGGCAAGTTACGTAACTCTAGCTACAATACTCTAAGTGTTATAGCCCTTTGAAAAAAAATCCAACTCCTCTGATGGAACTGCCGGCGCCCTAGTCAGTTTCACTGACAGCTCTAGTTTGTTTGGAAAATGGTCTTACCTGTGAATTTAAAATTTGTATTAGCAATCGCTAAATGAGTAATTGAATCTAAATGAGTATCAAATGTCAAAACCACTCCATAACATTAGGCCAGAGTTACTCAGATATCGAAATTAAAAATTGATATTCATTAAAAAGTGCTGGGCAAATTGATATCAAATTTCATTAGAAGCTTTAATGGGAAGCAAGAAATGGATTGTGTTCGACTCGTTCAGGTCTCGTCTCATTGAATTGTAAAAATAGTCAAACATTTTTTTTCTCTGGAACCAGTAAACACATCGACTTGAAACTATGAAAGTAGTTTTGCGGACTCCGGCCAATTGTAACTTACTCAAACTTTGAGTCTGAGTTGGCCTTGACATATTTTACACTGATTTTATTTTGATTTTGTATTAGAAAAAGTGGAAATTAATAATTTTTCGAAAACAGTCAGTGTCTGTGAATCGAGATGCTTTATCACATGACGTCGCGTTTGAGAGTGTCATAACGTCATGTAATAAATTCTGTAATCCACTAATGGATAAAATATGCAAATTAGCTAGATACGCCCCGTAACGTTACACGTAGTACGGCCTTAACGACGTCGCGTTTACTAATGGCGGAATTTTGACATTTTTATAAACAAATCGTGAATAAAATGCGTTTTAAATGTCATATGATAAATAAAATCTTGCATTCGTGCTCATGTATTATTAGATTTATTAAACTCGTTGAGGAAAAGAGATAAAATGCTCGGCAAAGCCTCGCATTTTATCCCTTAACCCCAACTCGTTTAATAAATTCAATTAAACATGATACTCATGTAAGATTCTCTATATATTCAACCAGCGGAACAAGAAAAAGAAGTTTGCATGAGTATCAAAGGTCAACTTTACTCATTGATCTTGTTCCAGGGTGACTCAGTATCATTTTTGAACTAGAAATGCGTCCACAGGACACGGATGCCCCCGCCTGAAAATATGTTGATGTTCGTATTCATCCATAGAAAGTTATTGCCCTAGTTTAAGTTTTGGAACCTTTTTCACATTTGGCCTCTAAGTATGACCTTGACCTTGGAGGTAAGGACATTGTTTTTTGTGTGAGGCAGATTGTCTCATGATGGCCAACATTTCTGCCAAGTAATTTCAAAATCCATCCAGAGATAAGAAAGTTATTGACTGCGTTTAAGTTTCGGACCATTTTTTTAACCTTTGACCTCTAAGTATGACCTTGAAGGTGCAGATCTGAGTTTTCATGCGACACATCGTCTCATGATGGTTAACATTTCTTCAAAGTAATTTCAAAATCCATCCAGAAATAAGTTAGTTATTGACTGCGTTTAAGTTTCGGACACTTTTTTTTACCTTTGACCTCTAAGTATGACCTTGACCTTGGAGGTACGGACCTGGGTTTTGCATGTGACACATCGTCTCATGGTGATTAACATTTCTACAAAGTAATTTCAAAATGCATCCAGAAATAAGTAAGTTATGGACTGCGTTTAAGTTTTGGACCCTTTTTTGACCTCTAAGTATGACCTTGACCTTGGAGGTACCTGCCTGGGTTTTGCATGTGACACATCGTCTCATGATTGTTAGCATTTCTACAAAGTAATTTCAAAATCCATCCAGAAATAAGAAAGTTATTGACTGCGTTTAAGTTTCGGACCCTTTTTTTTACCTTTGACCTCTAAGTATGACCTTGACCTTGGAGGTATGGACCTAAGTTTTGCACGTGACACGTTGTCTCATGATGGTTAATATTTCTGCAGAGTAATTTTAAAATTCATCGAGAAATAAGGAAGTTATTGACCGCGTTTAAGTTTCGGACGCACGGACGCAAAGACGGACGGACAGGGGCAACGCTATATGCCCTTTCTACCATTCTTCGAATGGCGGGGGCATAAAAACAGCTCGGCAAATGTAGGCCAAATTTGATATGAAGCCCTTTTAGGATGGAGGAACAAACATTTGTTCAAATGGTTTTCGTTGCATGACCAAGGCGGCTGCCATTGTAAAAACTTTAAAAAATCTTCTCAGAAAGCATATGGCTCCATTGACACTCAGCACTCAGGTGAGCGGTTCAGTGCCATTGGTCCTCTGGTTTTGTGAAAATTCATCACGTGAACAAGTCCGTGAAATTAACTCCCCCCCCCCCCACTAAACCCCACTTTATATATAGAAAACTGGGGTTTACGGGGTGATACATTATCTTTCTTATTTCTGCTCCAAGACATAGGTTGTGGGTACACGTTAGAACCGCCTCAATGAAGCGGTTCTAACGAGCACCCACAATCTATGTTTGCAGTATAAATTAGACAAATATAAGTGATTTTCATCAGAAAAAGTAGCCATTTTTAGATGTGAAAATATGCACTATGTCGCACGGATGTCGTAATAATACTGTTTTGCACAAAGCGGCAGGCCAAGTGAGAAGCTTAACTCCTGCTGAATATTTAAATTAGCCACACACATTTCTGACGATCAGCCAATCAGATGATATGATATAATGTTTTTGTTCAATTTCACAAGCTGAATGACAAACAGTACAGTTCCTGATCAGATGGCCATCTGATCTGGATCTACATTGTTTGCAAAGACAGGGGTTGTCGTGAACAGCAGGATAAGGGTTGAGACCAAATGTCAGCCAATCAAAAGCAACAATGCGTGGTGACGTCGGGTCTCCGAAGGTAAAGTAATAGTAAAACAAAGATCAGGAATCGATACAATTAACTTACTCCACCCATCAAAGACACCAAAGGGAAAGAAACAAAAACATTAAGCGACCAGACCATAATGGAAACCTAAACAAAGGAAGGCCACAAGGACAGTTACTTTCCCACAAAATGACCATATGGCCATCCAAAATAAAAAGACACAAGTGATACACACAGTAAGTAACAAACAGCACCATAAATAAACCGCCACAGAAGAACCGCCTTGGAACGGTCAGTGGAATGATTTCCACTGGGGGGCTTAAATCGATTTTACGTGGCCACAATCCTAAATTGCAAAATATAGTCGCAAATTTTGGCGTTGTTCAGTCAGACGTCGCGATACATACGCAAATGCATTGAATACCAATTATTGTAAAGTTAGCCGTCTGATCACAGATTTTTTCACTCGGCGCCATTAAATATGAAATAAATGAAAATCGTCGTAGACTCGTTTGATAGACTTCTTATTCCATATATCATTCTGTACGACTTAACATTTTCTTTTCCAGGTAGTAAGAAAGTTAAATTCACTTTCTCAACATCTACGGTTGCCCAGGAAACGTTGTCAGAATCTAACGCCACTTTAACGCCGATTGAAAATATAATCCTGAACCAATCGACACAAAGAACATATTATAACGCTTCGAAAATAGAGGTAATCAATAATATAAACTCTGTAATGGACATTACGAAAGCACGCCTATTCAAATACATTGGAAACTTTACCGCCGAAAACAACTAAAATTTGAAGATGAAACATTGTGATAGTTTTCTTATTTCTGCTAAAAATATAGAATACAATCTATATTTTAAAGATTTATATTTTACCCCTGTAAACCCCAGTTTGACTACATAAAAGTGGGGTACAAGGGTGTCAAAATTATATAGGCAAGTTTTCGTGATGCAATGTAAATTCTGTGGAGTCTGTGCACAGAATTGCATTTTTATTTTTATTTACCCGTGTTATTGTAAATAATCAAAATAGCTGTGTTGACATTACGACATTATTTCTCAATATGACATTTCTTTGAAGACAGTGCTGCACTTGTCGGAACCTGGGTTTATGGGGATTTAGTTTATATTTTCAGAAGAATACTACGGCCCCTGCCCATCGGGGCTTGAAGAAATAGATGGGCTGCATGATGCTTCAACGCAGAGCTGAAACGGATAGCACACGAGTACTGGTAAACCGCTTAGAGGATCTAAGCCTGCCCAGGTTAAGCGGTGCGAGTCGGCCCGTCCATGCTTATAAACCCTATTGGTTTCATTGGGCGACAGGGCTTGAGCTGTCATTTCATCTCAGTGTCGGATAAACGTCTCACAAAATTGGAAGTAACGTCTCCAAAATGACTTTTATAGTGTTGACGGGGACGGTAAACCTCAAATCAAACAAATAAACAAACAGAAGAATTCTAGGTAGTGATCATTTTTCTGGTCTGTTCAGAAAAAGTGTTGCTAAATACAAGAAAAGTAGTCATAGCATGGATGTTATGCGACAGACCACGTGTTTGGTTGTCGACCCTTTTACAGAGGACAACTTTGCTTCGCCGTTTGGTAACACGGCGGTGGGCCGGACTCCGGACTCTTTTATGACGGTCCGACCCTAAATCCTTTAAATTCGAAAAGGGTGGAAAATACAAGTGGAGGCAATGATCAGGAATCGATACAATCAACCCACAGCTCCCATCAGAGACACCAAAAGGAAACGGAAACATCAACAGCGGAAAGCCAAAAGGACAGTTACTTTCCCACAAAATGGCCAATAGGCTATCCAAAATAAAATAATATAAGCGACACAAACACCCAAAGACAAACCATAACAAAAATAAACCGCGACAGAAGAACCGCCTTGGAACGGTCAGCGGAAACGAATTCCACTGTGGGGGGTGGCCTAAATCGATTTTACGTGGCCACAATCCTCGCCCTTACTTCTGTCGCGATTTAGACAAATAATTTGTTCAGTCCGCATGACGGCCTCCTAACTCATCAGTGCAACATCTCCGTGAACACAAATAATCAAACAACCACAGAGATGAAACACCGGTGAGAACTTGACAGCAAAAAACCATTGAAATGCTGGAGCAAAAAGAAAACCAGCAGTTAGACTCCGATGGGCCCGACCAGAGACAGAGCATCAGGCACCAACCAACATTACCTAAAATTAGATCTCTCTAATTCTAAATAAGCCTTTACCCTGGAACCGTCACAGAATCTGAGGCCTGACCCACCGGCGTGCAATTGATGAGGGAAGCAAAGTTGTCAACCGTGATTGGGTTAACTTTCATGCATGCAGTCTGTAGTATAATATTTATGTTGTACCCAGTGTTTTTTATATCGAAGAATGATTTTTACGAAATTGGGTGCTGAAGTCATTACGGTTATATATTTTTCTGAATTTATATACTAAGTCACCATAAAATTCGGGTTCCGATAGACCTTGTTGCAGAAGAGATTTAAGTCCAATATTGAATTTTGATATTGAATCAGAATGACGTCTATAAAATTTTGAAAAGGCTTTGCGTTTATGGTATCGATAACCCTGATTAAGAAGTTTAGCCATTAACAATTTATTGCGAGTGTTGAAGTCAGTTACATGACTGTACAATCTGGCAAATCGAATTAATTGCGAAATATAATGGATGGTGCACAAGGAACCCCACCATCCAAAAAAGGAAAATTTACAATCTCAAAATCAAAATCATTGCGTTTATCATAAATTTTTACGAAACAAACCCATCTACAATAGATAGATGTCAATCCGAAAACTGAACATCGGTATCAGGAGAATTTGCTTTATTTAACATTTAACTGACGTTCTGTGGGTGGGGTAAATTTGACTGATCAAACCATCGAAATAGGTATCACCAATATGCAATAGATCATCCAAATATCTAGAAGTGGAGCTAAAAGCTTCAATGAATATAGACTGGTTTTCAGCAGAAAGAGACATCATGAAATCTCTCTCATAACAAAACAAAAACAGATCAGCCACAAATGGTGCGCAATTAGTGCCCATCGGAATACACACAACTTGTCTAAATAAGTACCAGATCTTATGTAAATATTGTCAAGTAGAAAGGTGAGAGCTTCACACACTTTCTGACATGACCATAAAGTATAATTTGTATGTTCTTCAGAAGTGAAAAAAAGCATTTCTTACATTACATGCAAGATGGAGGGAGTCTTTCCTATGAGATGCCTATTCAATTAAACCATTAAGTTTTACTTTTATAAGATTATTAGAAGACAGACTTGAAGCACGAAAACGTCTGGATTTCAATTTATTTAAAACTTCATTAGAATTTTGTATAGACCAAAACAGATTTCTACTTGATCTTTCGAAGACTTTGTCGCAATATTTTATCACGTTTTTTTTATTTTTTGATGGCAGTAAAACAAGAAGTAAATAATTTGGAGAGTTCAGTGGTGTTCCAAGAGCTTGAATTTGCAATAAACCGTGCTTTGTTTGGTCTTTTATGAAGTTTAGGTAACCAATATAACATAGGAAGCTTGTCTTGGCCCTCTGTAACACAGACAGCAAACTGTGTGGCTGAATGACACATGTGGACATCAACTAAAGCCCTCTCTACAGCTAAAGGCTGAAGTTCATAGGCCTTCATAGGAGAAGATTCTCTCTATCTTGCATGTAATGTCAGAATTGCATTTTTCACTTCTAAAGAGCATAAGAATTATACACTTTAGTCATGTCAGAAAGTGTGTGATGCCCTCACCTTTCTACCTGACAATATTTATATCAGATTCGGTACTAATTTATTTAGACAAATTGTGGGTATTCCGATGGGTACGCGCCTCTTGTGGCTGATCTGTTCTTGTATTGTTATGAAAGAGACTTCATGCTGTTGCTTTCCATTGATAGCCAATCTGAAATTATTGAAGCTTTTAGCTCCACTTCTAGATATTTAGATGATTTATTAAATATTGATAATACCTATTTCGATGGTTTGATCAGTCAGATTTACCCCCCCCCCCCAGAACTTCATTTAAATAAAGCAAATTCTTCTGATACCGAGGCCCCGTTTTTGGATTTACATCTATCTATTGTAGATGGGTTTGTTTCGTGCAAAATTTATGATATACGCGATGACTTGATTTTGAGATTGTAAATTTTCCTCTTCTGGATGGTTATGTTCCTCGTGCGCCATCCTATGGCGTTCATATTTCGCAGTTAATTCGATTTGCTAAAGTGTGTAGTCATATAACTGACTTCAACACTCGTAATAAATTATGAACGGCTAAACTTCTTAATCAGGGTTATCGGTACCATAAACTACGCAAAGCCTTTTCAAAATTTTATAGACGCCATTCTGATTTAATTTCAAAATTCAATATTGGACTTAAATCTCTTCTGCAACAAGGTATATCGGAACCCGAATTTTATGGTGACTTAGTATATAACTTCAGATATTTTATAACCGCAATAATATCAGCACCCAATTTCGTAAAATCATTCATCGATATAAAAAGATTAGGTACAACATGGATGTTTTACGACAGACTGCATGCATGGTATTTAACCCAATCACGGTTGGCAACTTTGCTTTCTTCTTTAATTGCACGCCGGTGGGTCAGGCCTCAGATTCTATGACGGTTCTAACGTAAAGGCTTATTGAAAATTAGAGAGATCTAATTCAAGGTAATGTTGGTTGGTGCCTGATGCTCTGTCTCTGGTCGTGCCCATCGGAGTCAACTGTTGGTTTTCTTTTGCTCCAGCATTTCAGTGGTTTCTTGCTGTCGAGTCCTCACCGTTATCTCACCTCTGTGGTTCTTTGATTATTTGTGTTCAGGGAGATGTTACACTGATGAGTTAGGAGACCTTCATGCGGACTGAACAAATTATTTGTCTAAATCGCGACAGAAGTAAGGGCGAGGATTGTGGCCACGTAAAATCGATTTAAGCCCCCCCCCAGTGGAGATCTTTCCACTGACCGTTCCAAGGCGGTTCTTCTGTGGCGGTTTATTTATGTTGTTGATTGTTACTTACTGTGTGTATCACTTGTGTCTTTTTATTTTGGATGGCCATATGGCCATTGTGTGGGAAAGTGACTGTCCTTAAGGCCTTCCTTTGTTTAGGTTTCCATTATGGTCTGGTGGCTGAATGTTTATGTTTCTTTACCTTTGGTGTCTTTGATGGGTGGAGTAAGTTAATTGTATCGATTCCTGATCTTTGTTTTACTTCTACCTAGTACAACCGAGTTCTTGCTGAAGAGGGTTAACATAGTGAAGCCGTCAAACAACGACCACATTGTTAGCGGCCTTATCAGCTAGAATCAAAACCATCCTATGGCGTTTCTTTTTTTCACAATTAATTCGATTTGCTAGAGTGTGTAGTCATGTAACTGACTTCAACACTCGTAATAAATTATTAACTGCTAAACTTCTTAATCAGGATTATCGGTACCATAAACAACGCAAAGCCTTTTCAAAATTTTATAGACGCCATTCTGATTTAATTTCAAAATTCAAGATTGGACTTAAATCTCTTCTGCAACAAGGTCTATCGGAACCCGAATTTTATGGTGACTTGGTATATAAATTCATAAAAAAAATATATAACCGCAATGACTTTAGCACCCAATTTCGTAAAATCATTCTTCGGTACAAAAAGATTGGGTACAACATGGATATTATACGACAGACTGCATGCATGGTAGTTAACCCAATCACGGGTGGCAACTTTGCTTCCCTCTTTAATTGCACGCCGGTGGGTCAGGCCTCAGATTCTATGACGGTACCAACGTAAAGGCTTATTGAGAATTAGAGAAATCTGATTCAAGGTAATGTTGGTTGGTGCCTGATGCTCTGTCTCTGGTCGGGCCCATCGGAGTCTATCTGTTGGTTTTCGTTTGCTCCAGCATTTCAGTGGTTTCTTGCTTTCAAGTCCTCACCGTTGTCTCACCTCTGTGGTTCTTTGATTATTTGTGTTCACGGAGATGTTGCACTGATGAGTTAGGAGGCCTTCATGCGGACTGAACAAATTATTTGTCTAAATCGCTGCGGAAGTAAGGGCGAGGATTGTGGCCACGTAAAATCGATTTAAGCCCCCCAGTGGAAATCTTCCACTGACCGTTCCAAGGCGGCTCTTCTGTGGCGATTTATTTATGTTGTTGTTTGTTACTTACTGTGTGTATCACTTGTGTCTTTTAATTTTGGATGGCCATATGGCCGTTTTGTGGGAAAGTAACTGTCCTTATGGCCTTCCTTTGTTTAGGTTTCCATTATGGTCTGGTCGCTTAATGTTTGTATTTCTTTCCCTTTGGTGTCTTTGATGGGTGGAGTAAGTTAATTGTATCAATTCCTGATCTTTGTTTTACTTCTACTTTCCTACGAAATTATTGAATACGTAGTTTAAGGTTACGTAAAGACGTCTTAGGTTTAGGAGGTAATAAGTTCGTATTTTGCCAATAAAAAGAAATGCGTTTGTTCACTAATTTCATAATGCTAAGTTTCCATTCCTTAAGTGCTTTATGCTCAACATACTCTTGTTTACACCATCGATTACCAAATTCATTCATGGCAGCAGCGATTTCATCTCTTCATTTATTGAAATCAATTTGTAAAGGAAATCGACATTTCGGTCCTTTAGATATTATATTACGTATCCTAGAATCAGGAATAATTTTTAAATTGCCAGTAATAATATGAACAGCAGCAGGATGGCAATACACTGAATTTTTACAATCACATGTATCAGGAGTGTTAGTGTCAATATCAAAGTCAGAAATTCGTTCATTGAAATTAAAAATGATAAATCTTACAGGTTTATTGTATTTATAGCAAGTTATGGGTGTTTCAGTATTTTGAAAATAAGCAGGAATGGATGAAATAACCGAACTGTCCCGGAAGATACTAGGTACATCTATAAAATCTTAACCCTTATTAATGAATGCTATTTTGATGAAATAACGTTTGTGATTAATTTCAGAATCGATGAAAGGACGAAGAAAATACTGAGTATATCCTCTAGTTAAAAGAGTAGCGTCGTTTAACTGATTAGAACTATGGAGCCGGATATTTCTTGGGTTCGACCTTCCGTGATCTAACTGGTGGTTTTCTTCTGCTCTGACGTCGGGTTGTTGTTGAGTCCTCAACCCTGACTCATGATAATATTAATCTATACATAACCATATTTCCATGTATTTTATCATGGCTTACAGAAAGCCTCCATGCGGATCAATTTGTTATTGTTTTTTTTTTCATACTTTACTGAAACTGAGGGCGAGGATTGAAATTTCATAAACTCCGGAGTTGAAGCCCCACCCCCAGTGGTTTTTACTCTGTGGTTATTTGATTTTCTGTGCTCACGGAGATGTTGGTCTGATGAGTTAGGAGGCTTTCAAATTATTTATCTAAATCGCGACGGAAGTAACGGCGAGGATTGTGGCCAGGTAAAATCTATTTCAGCCCCCCAGTGGAATTTGTTTCACTGACCGTTTCAAGGCGGTTCTTCTGTCGCGGTTTATTTTTGCTATGTTTTGTGTTTGAGTATTTGTATCGCTTATATTATTTTGATTTGAATAGCCAGTTGGCCATTTTGTGGGAAAGTAACTGTCATTTTGGCTTTCCGCTGTTGATGTTTCCATAATACCCTGTTGTTTCATGTTTGTCTTTCTTTCCCTTTGGTGTCTCTGATAGGAGCTTAGATTTAATTGTATCGATTCCTGATCATTTCATTCACTTCTATATTACTGCTGACCGTCCCAAGGCGGTCGTTCTTTTGCAGTGTCTTAACTGTTTTTTGGCTTTGTGTCTGTCGTTGGTTCATGTTTCGTCTGTTTAATGTGTGCCTCTGTGTCACTTTCTATAGGTGAATTGAGACGGCTGCGTTCTTGGATTGTGGCCTTTCCTGAGTGACCTTTTCTTACCAGGTTGTTTTGCAGCAAAGACAATTATCTATTTATCCCATGTGCATGTCTCCACAATGGATACGAAAGACAAGCACCGCTTCCGTGGCTGAGTGAAACAACCATACTTCAGGAAAATACTGAGAAATAATTTTTTTTGTTGTTTGTTTTCACAAACGTACGTAGGCGCTTGCAAGTTTGTCAATAGTCACTAAAAGTTCACATTTCAGGATATGCCCCCACATACAGACCCATGCTAGAAGGCCCCAATGTTCGTTCTTCGCGATTAGGCGAATTAATGTTTGATTATTTTGTTTGTCGATGATCGGGTTGTTGTGATAACATGTTTTTTTGTTGTTGTTTTAGCACACCTGTCACGTAGTGACAAGGTGTGCTTTTGTGATCACATTTTGTCCGTCATCCGTCGAGCGTGCGTGCGTGCGTGCGTCCGTCCGTCCGTAAACAATTTCAAATAAGTATATCTCTAATACCCTTTGGTCAATCTTGATCAAATTTCATGAGAAGCATCATCAGGTAGGGGGAAAGGCTGCAAAACTTTTTGGGCTGATCAGATTAGAATTCTGGTTGCCATGGCAGCATATAGCTCCCATAGACTTACAAGGAGAAAAATTAAAAAAATCTTCTTCTCTGAAACCACAGGGCCCAGAGCTGACATATTCAGCTTGTAACAATGTCAAGTGGTCACCTACATAAATCCTGCCAATCATGCCCCTGGGGTCCAAATTGGCCACACCCGGGGCCCCTTAGCTCCCATAGAGTAATAATGGAAAAAAAAAGCTTCAAAAATCTTCATCTCTGAAACCACAGGGCCCAGAGCTAAGATATTTAGCGTGTAGCAACGGCAAGTGGTCACATACATAAATCCTGCCAATCATGCCTCTGGGGTCCAAATGGGCCACGCCCTGGTACCCCTTAGCCCTTATAGACTCATAATGGAAAAAAAGCTTCAAAAATCTTCTTCTCAGAAACCACAGGGCCCAGAGCTTAGATATTTAGCATGTGTCAACAGCAAGTGGTCAGCTACTAAATTCCTGCCAATCATGCCCCTGGGTTCCAAGTGGCTCCATCGCTCCCAGAGTCTCATAATGGAAAAAAAGCTTAAAAAAGCATCTTCTCTGAAACCACAGGGCCCAGAGCTTAGATATTTAGCGTGTAGCAACGGCAAGTGGTCACCTACATAATTAAGGCCAAATATGCCCCTGGGGTCCAAACAGGACACACCCCGGGGCCCTTTAGCTCCTGTAGACTCATAATGGAAAAAAAGCTTCAAAAATCTTCTCTGATACCACAGGGCCCAGAGCTTAGATATTTAGCGTGTAGCAACGGCAAGTGGTCACCTACATAATTCCTGCCAATCATGCCCCTAGATTCCAAAGGGCTACTCCCCCGGGGCCCCTTTGCCCCTATAGACTCATTATGGAAAAAAGCTTCAAAAATCTTCTACTCTGAAACCACAGGGCGCAGAGCTTGGATATTTAGCATGTAGCAACGGCAAGTGGTCACCTACATAATTCCTGCCAATCATGCCCCTGGGGTCCAAACGGGCCACGCCCCGGGGCCCCTTAGCACCTATAGACTCATAATTGAAAAAAAGCTTAAAAATCTTCTTCTCTGCAACCACAGGGCCGTGATCTTAGATATTTAGCATGTAGCAACGGCAAGTGGTCACCTACATAAATCTTGCCAATCATGCCCCTGGGTTCCAAATGGGCGACGCCCCGGGGCCCCTTAGCTCCTGTAGACTCATAATGGAAAAAAGCTTCAAAAATCTTGTCCTCTGAAACCACAGGGCCAAGAGCTGAGATATTTAGCATGTAGCAACGGCAAGTGGTCACCTGCATAAATCCTGTCATTCATGCCGAAGTCCAGATGGGCCATGCCCCGGGGCCCTTAGCTACCATAGACTCATAATGGAAAAAAGCTTCAAAAATCTTCTTCTCTGCAACCACAGGGCCGTGATCTTAGATATTTAGCATGTAGCAACGGCAAGTGTTCACCTACATAATTCCTGCCAATCATGCCCCTGGGTTCCAAATGGGCCACGCACCGGGGCCCCTTTGCTCCCATAGACTCAAAATGGAAAAAAGCTTAAAAAATCTTCTTCTCTTATTCTATGAAGCACAGAGCTTAGATATTTAGTATCTAGCAACATAAAATAGTCACATACATAAATTATACCAACCCTGCCCCTGGGGTCAAAATTGGCCACGCCCAAGCTCATCAGCTCCCATTGACTTATAATGGAAAAATTTTAAAAATTTTCTTCTCTGAAACCATAAAGCCCAGAGCTTAGATATTTAGTTTGTAGCAACATCAAGTGGTCACCTACATAAATCCTGCCAATTATGCTCCTTGGATCCAAAATGGCCACACCCCCGGGCTCTTTAGCTTCCATAGACTTACAATTGGAAAACTTTCAAAAATCTTTTTCTCTGAAACCACAGGGCCCAGAGCTTTAATATATAGCATGTAGCAAATGTGAGTGGTAACCTACATAAATCCTACCAACCATGACCCTTGGGTCAAAATTGGCCATGTCCATGAGCCCATTAGCCCCATAGACTTGTAATGGAAAAAAAAGATATCCTGAACCCATACCTCCAAGAGCTTAGATATTTAGTATGTAGCAACATGAAATGGTCATCTTAAGAAATCCTGCCAGCCATGCATCTTGGGTCAAACGGACCACGCCCCGGGGCCCCTAAGCTCCTGTAGACACATAATGGAAAAAAATCTTTAAAAAACTTCTTCTCTGAAACCACAGGGCCCAGAGCTGACTTATTTAGCATGTAGCAACGGTAAGTGGTCACCTGCATAAATCCTGCCAATCATACCTCTGGGGTCCAGATGGGCCACGCCCCGGGGCCCCTTAGCTCCCATAGACTTATAATGGAAAAAAAGCTTCAAAAATCTTCTTCTCTGAAACCACAGGGCCCAGAGCTTAGATATTTAGCGTGTAGCAACGGCAAGTGGTCACCAACATAATTCATGCCAATCATGCCCCTGGGTTCCAAACGAGCCACTCCCCAGGGCCCCTTTGCGCCCATAGACTCATAATGGAAAAAAGCTTCAAAAATCTTCTTCTCTGAAACCAGAGGGCCCAGAGCTTTGATATTTAGCATGTAGCAACGATAAGTGGTCACCTACATAATTCCTGCAAATCATGCCCCTGGGGTCCAAACTGGCCACGCCCCGGGAACCCTTCGCTCCTATAGACTCATAATGGAAAAAAAGCTTCAAAAATCTTCTCTGAAACCACAGGGCCGTGAGCTTAGATATTTAGCATGTAGCAACGGCAAGTGGTCACCTACATAAATCCTGCCAATCATGCCCCTAGGATCCAAATGGGCCACGCCCCGGGGCCAAAATGGGCCACGCCCCGGGGCCCCTAAGCTCCCATTAACTCATAATGGAAAAAAGCTTCAAAAATCTTTTTCTCTGAAACCACAGGGCCCAGAGCTATGATATTTAGCATGTAGCACCGGCAAGTGGTAACCTGCATAATTCCTGCCAATCAGGCACCTGGGTTCCAAATGGGCCACGCACCGGGGCCCCTTTGCTCCCATAGACTCATAATGGAAAAAAGCTTAAAAAAGCTTCTTCTCTTATACTATGAAGCACAGAGCTTAGTTATTTAGTATCTAGCAACATAAAATAGTCACCTACATAAATCATACCAACCCTGCCCCTGGGGTCAAAATTGGCCACGCCCAAGCTCATCAGCTCCCATTGACTTATAATGGAAAAAAAATAAAAAATCTTCTTTTCTGAAACCATAAAGCCCAGAGCTTAGATATTTGGTATGTAGCAACATCAAGTGGCCACCTACATAAATCCTGCCAATTATGCTCCTTGGATCCAAAATGGCCACACCCCAGGGCTCTTTAGCTCACATAGACTTACAATTGGAAAACATACAAAAAATCTTCACCTCTGAAACCACAGGGCCCAGAGATTTAATATATAGCATGTAGCAAAGTTGAGTGGTAACCTACATAAATCCTACCAACCATGCCCCTGGGGTCAAAATAGGCCATGTCCATGAGCCCATTAGCTCCCAAAGACTTGTAATGGAAAAGAAAAATCTCCTGAACCCATACCTCCAAGAGCTTAGATATTTAGTAAGTAGCAACATGAAATGGTCATCTTAAGAAATCCTGCCAACCATGTCCCTTGGGCCTAAATTGGTCACACCCATGGGCCCATTAGCTACCATAGTCTTAAAATGGATAAAAATAACTTAAAATGGAAAAAAAACCTTCAAAAATCTTCTTCTCTGAAACCATTAGGCTCAGAGCTTAGGTATTTACCATGTAGTAATATTGAGTGGTTGCCTACATGAATTCTGCCAATCATTCCCATGGGGTCCAAATTGGCCAAATCATGTGGCCACTAAACTCCAATAAACTTATAATGTAAAAAAAGCTTCAAAAATCTTCTTCTCTGAAACCATGAAGTACAGACCTTAGATATTTCGTATAAAGCAAGATAAAATGGTTGCCTACATAAATAATGCCCTTTGGGTCAAAATGGGCCATGTCCCAGGGCTCATTAGCTCCTATAGACTTATACTGGAAAAAACATCACAAATATTCTCTGAAACCATAAGGCTCAGAGCTTAGATATCTACTATGTAGCAATGTCAAGTGATCTCCTATACTAATGATTTTCTGTTACACAGGTGAGCGATATAGGGCCATTGGACCCTCTTGTTTATCAAAATCGGCTCATTAGTTTGGTTGCTATGGCAACTTGTAGTTTCCATAGACTTATAATGGGGAAAATTGAAAAATGGAATTTACTGCTAAGCCTCTGCAGATATTTTGACAAAACTTTAATAGAAATGTTCCATAGGCAATTTTCTATCTGCCGTATGATTTTAGGCCTTCTGCTCATTTTTATTGGTTACCATGGAAACCAAAATGAAAAAAAAAGTCAAAAATACTTAAAAAATCATCTACTCAGAAACGATATGCTCTAGGAGGCTGAGACTTTATGAAAATATTCACCATATTTGTAATTACAGGTTTTGTGTTTTTAGCTCACCTGAGCCTTTAGGCTCATAGGTGAGCTTATAGTATAGCCATGGTCCGTCGTCCGTCCGTCCGTCCGTCGTCCGTCCGTCCGTCCGTCCACCATTTTCAAAGATCTTCTTTTCCTATACTGCAGGGCCAATCAAAGCCAAATTTCATATGGAGCCTCAGTGGGATGGGGGAACGAAAGTTTGTTCGCGGGGTCTGGATCACATGACCAAGATGGCCGCCATGCCCATATATGGTAAAAAGCCTTCAAAAATCTTCTTCTCCAGAACCATAAGGCCAGTGGCCTTGAAACTTGGCATGTAGCATATGGTACTCGCGCCAATCATGGTTTGTACAAATGGTGACCCCGGGTTGACCTGGACCTATTTTACAGCAATGTCAAATTTGCCGAAGTAGGCTTTTGCATGGGGCAAAGTGAAAATAATGGATTTATAGGAAAACCATTGAAGACAGTGTCACCAAAATTTGTAGATCAGGTAAAGTAACTGAATACATGAAGATCTATGGGTCAGAAAGGTCAAGGTCATTCATTGGCCTTAGACCAAGGTCATTCAGGATCCATATTTCAAACATTTTTTTCTCCAAAACTGCTGAGCCAATTTAAGTGAAATTTAATATGGAGCCTTTGTGAGTTGAACAAATGAAATATGCCAATACGGTCTAGATCACAAGACCAAGATGGCCGTCACGCCTATATATATGGTAAAAAGCCTTAAAAATTCTTCTTCTCCAGAACTGTAAGGCCAATGGCCTTGAAACTTGGCATGTAGCATATGGTACTCAGGCCCATCATAGTTTGTACAAATGGTGACCCCGAGTTGACCTTGACCTATTTTACAGCAATGTCAAATTTGCCGACTTAGGCTTTTGCATGGGAAAAAGTGAAAATAATGGATTTTCAGGAAACCATTGAAGACAGTGTCACCAAAATTAGTAGATAAGGTAAAGTAGCTGAATACATGAAGATCTATGTGTAAGAAAGGTCAAGGTCATTAATTGACCTTAGACCAAGGTCACGCAGGTTCCATATTTCAAACATTTTTTCTCAGAAACTACTGAGCCAATTGAAGTGAAATTCAATATGGAGCCTTTGGGAGTTGAACAAATGAAAAGCTGCCAACATGGTCTAGATCACATGACCAAGATGGCCACCACGCCCATATATGGTAAAGAAACTTCGAAATTCTTCTTCTCAAGAACCGTAAGGCCAATAGCCTTGAAACTTGGCATGTAGCATATGGTACTCGGGCCTATCATAATTTGTTCAAACGGTGACCCTGGGTTGATCTTGACCTATTTTACAGTAATGTCAAATTTGCTGACTTAGGCTTTTGCATAGGAAAACGTGAAAATAATGGATATTTAGGGAAACCATTGAAGACAGTGTCACTAAAATTTGTAGACTAGGTAAAGAAACTGAATACATGAAGATCTATGGGTAAGAAAGGTCAAGGTCATTCATTGACCTTAGACCAAGGTCACTCCGATTTCATATTTAAAAAAAAAAACATTTTTTCTCAGAAACTACTGAGCCAATTTAAGTGAAATTCAATATGGAGTTGAACAAATGAAAAGTTGCCAGTACGGTCTAGATCACATGACCAAGATGGCCGCCACGCCCATATATGGTAAAAAGCCTTCAAAAATTTTCTTCTCCAGAACCGTAAGGCCAATGGCTTTGAAACTTGGCCTATATCATATGGTACTCGGGCTCGTCATAGTTTTTACAAATGCTGACCCTGGGTTGACCTTGACCTATTTTATGGCAGTGTCAAATTTGTCAACTTAGGCTTTTGCATGGGAAAAAGTGAAAATAATGGATTTTTAGGAAACCATTGAAGACAATGTCACCAAATTGGTAGATCAGGTAAAGTAAATGAAAACATGAAGATTCATGGGTAAGAAAAGTCATCATTTAGTGACCTGGGACCAAGATTAACCAGGTTCCATATTTCAAACAGTTTTTTCTCAGAAATCGCTGGCCCATTTCAAGTGAAATTTGATATGGATCCTTTATATGATGAACAAATGAAAATTTGCTCATATGGTCCAGGTCACATGACCAAGATGGTGGCCATGCCCATATATGGTAAAAACACTTCGAAATTCTTCTTCTCCAGAACCGTAAGGCAAATGACCTTGAAACTTGGCAGGAAGCATCTGGTACACGGGCCTATCATAATTTGTTCAAATGATGACCCTGGGTTGACCTTTACCTATTTTACGGCAATGTCAATTTTGCGGACTTAAGCTAGGATATATACATATATAAAAACATTAAAATGTACACCAGGACCAGGTGTCAGGTGAGAGTTTACAGGACCACTGGTCCTCTGGTTTTTATGAAATTTGGCCTTTTAGTTTTGTTGCTATGGCAACTTAGAGTTTCCATTGACTTATAATGGGGAAAACTGAAAAAGGGCATGTATTGCAAAGTCATTGCAGATATTTTGACAAAACTTACATAAACATGTTCCTTGAGTAAACTTCTCTCAGCCATATGCTTTTATGTCAATCTGGGGGTCCCCTAGGTTGTGCCGGGGCCAAGCCCCGCCCACTCCGCTTCATAAAATGGCTTATATTTCAGAAACCTTACAGATCCACACCCCTAAACCATATATATTCTTGTTCTTTATGATAAGATGCATTAAGTGACACCAACCTGGGGGTCCCTTGGGATCTGTCGGGGACATGCCCTGCCCCCTCTAATTCATAAAATGCCTTTTATCTCAGAAACCATTCAGATCCCCACCCCTAAACTATATATATTCTTGTTCCTTATGCTAAAATGCATTAAGTGACACCAACCTGGTGGTCCCCCGGGATGTGCCGGGGACATGCTCCACACCCTCCACTTCATAAAATGCCATTTATCTCAGAAACCATTGAGATCCCCACCCCTAAACCATATATATTCTTGTTCTTATAATACACATTCGGTGATACCATCCTTGGGGTCTCTAGGGGTGCGCTGGGGCCATGCCCCACCCTTCCACTTCATAAATGCCATATATCGCAGAAACTAGTCAGATCCCCACCCCTAAATTATATATATTCTTGTTTCTTATAATAAGACGCCTTCAGTGACGCCAATCTGGAGGTCCCCTAAGATGTGGCGGGGCTTATGCCCCACACCCCTCCACTTAGTAAAAGGCCGAATATCTCAGAAACCGTTCAGATCCCCACCCCTAAACCATTTAAATTATTGTTTCTTATGATAAGATGCATTCAGTGATACCAATCTTATGGTCTCCCTGGCCGCACGGGGGCTATGCCCGACCCCTCCACTTCATAAAAGGTCCAATATCTCAGAAACCGTTCAGATCCCCACCCCTAAACCATATAAATTCTTGTTCCTTATGATAAGATACATTCAGTGATAACAACCTAAGGATCTCCCAGGTCGCACCAGGGCTATGCCCCAACCCTCCACTTCATAAAAGGTGATATATCTCGGAAACCCTTCAGATCCCCAACCCAAAACCATGTATATTCTTGTTTCTTATGGTAAGACGCATTCAGTGACACCAATCTGGGGGTCCTCTTGTATGTGCTGGGGCTATGCCCCACCCCCTGCACTTCGTAAAAGCCCAATATCTCAGAAACCGTTCAGATCCCCACCCCTAAAGCAGATAAATGCTTGTTCCTTAAGATAAAATGCATTCAGTGCTACCAACCTAAGGGTCTCCCGGGCCCCACGGGGGCTGGGCCCCACAACTCCACTTCATAAAAGGTGATATGTCTTGGAAACTATTCAGATCCCAACCCCAAAACCATATATATTCTTGTTTCTTATGATAAGACCCATTCATTGAAACCAACCTGGAGGTCCCCTGGGATGTGCCCGGGCCATGCCCAACACCTCCACTTCGTAAAAGGCTCAATATCTCAGAAACCATTCAGAACCCCACCCTAAACCATATGTATTCTTGTTCCTTATGATGAGACACATTCGGTGATACCAATCTAGGGGTCTCTGGGCTGTGCTCGGGTTATGCCCCACCCTTCCACTTCATAAAATGCCATATGTCTCAGAAACTGTTCAGATCCCCACCCCTAAAACATGTATATTTGTGTTCCCTAGAATAAGACTCATTCACTCACATCAATATGGTGTCTCTATGTGTTAGGGCAACATGCTGATGCCATGGCCCACCCCTCCACCTCATTAAAAGCCATATATCTCAAACGCCATTAAGATTCCCACCTCATCATCATATAAAAAGTAGAAGTAAAACAAAAATCAGGAATTGATACAATTAACTTACTCCACCCATAAAAGACACCAAAGGGAAAGAAATACAAACATTAAGCAACCAGACCATAATGGAAACCTAAACAAACGAAGGCCATAAGGACAGTTACTTTCCCACAAAATGGCCATATGGCCATCAAAAACCAAAAGACACAAGTGATACACACAGCAAGTAACAAACAACAACATAAATAAATCGCCACAGAAGAGCCGCCTTGGAACGGTCAGTGGAAGATTTCCACTGGGGGGCTTAAATCGATTTTACGTGGCCACAATCCTCGCCCTTACTTCCGTCGCGATATAGACAAATAATTAGTTCAGTCCGCATGAAGGCCTCCTAACTCATCAGTGCAACATCTCCGTGAACACAAAAAGCAAAGAACCACAGAGGTAAGACAACGGTGAGGACTCGACAGCAAGAAACCACTGAAATGCTGGAGCAAAAGAAAACCAACAGTTAGACTCCGATGAGCCCGACCAGAGACAGAGCATCAGGCACCAACCAACATTATCTCTCTAATTTTCAATAAGCCTTTACGTTGGAGCCGTCATAGAATCTGAGGCCTGACCCACCGGCGTGCAATTAAAGAGGGAAGCAAAGTTGCCAACCGTGATTGGGTTAACTACCATGCATGCAGTCTGTCGTATAATATCCATGTTGTACCCAATCTTTTTATATCGAAGAATGATTTTACGAAATTGGGTGTTGAAGTCATTGCGGTTATATATTTTTCTGAATTTATATACTAAGTCACCATAAAATTCGGGTTCCGATAGACCTTGTTGCAGAAGAGATTTAAGTCCAATATTGAATTTTGAAATTAAATCAGAATGGCGTCTATAAAATTTTGAAAAGGCTTTGCGTAGTTTATGGTACCGATAACCCTGATTAAGGAGTTTAGCAGTTAATAATTTATTACGAGTGTTGAAGTCAGTTACATGACTACACACTCTAGCAAATCGAATTAATTGCGAAATATAAACGCCATAGGATGGCGCACGAGGAACATAACCATCCAGAAGAGGAAGATTTACAATCTCAAAATCAAGTCATCGCGTTTATCATAAATTTTGCACGAAACAAATCCATCTACAATAGACAGATGTAAATCCAAAAACGGGGCCTCGGTATCAGAAGAATTTGCTTTATTTAACTGAAGTTCTAGGGGGTAAATCTGACTGATCAAACCATCAAAATAGGTATTATCAATATTTAATAAATCATCTAAATATCTAGAAGTAAAGCTAAAAGCTTCAATAATTTCAGATTGGTTATCAATGGAAAGCGACAAAATGAAGTCTCTTTCATAACATTACAAGAACAGATCAGCCACAAGAGGTGCGCAATTAGTACCCATCGGAATACCCACAATTTGTCTAAATAACTTAGTACCGAATCTAATATAAATAAAATCTTGTTTCTAATGATTAGACACATTCAGTTACACCAACTTTGTGGTCCACAGGGGCCATTCCTCTCCTCATCATTTCATAAGAGGGCCCCATATCTTGGAAACTGTTCATATCCACACCCCTAAACAATATATTTTCTTGGTCCTTATTATAAGACACATTCAGCGACAACAATCTTGGCTTTCCTGGGGCCTACCAGGGCCATGCTCCAACCCCCGCCCCACCCCCGCAGCTTAAAACGCCTTATATCTCAGGAACAGTACACATCCCAACCCCTAAACCATATATATTATTGTGCTTTATGATAAGATGGATTCAATGATACCAGCCTGGGCTCTGTTGGGTCCATGTCTCATCCCTCGATCCTCCTCATAAGGGGTTAATATTTCAGATACAGAGTCCATATGAGTGCTCATTTGGAAATGGGGGTTTGTTTGGGAGACTTTATAATCAATAAATTAAACCATACATGGCTGCCAGTGGGCAGTGCCCGGCTGAGTTCTGGTGAGCATTGTGGCCCACGGGTCTCTTGTTTGTTATTTTACGTTTACTTGGAAGAATTTAAAAATAGCGGCGTTGTCCTTTTGTTCCCCTATTTGAAAAAAAAAAGATTCCAAACCCTTTTCTTAATGTCATGGACTTGGTTTCGATCCAGTTTTAAAATCTGTGCTGTACTTATGTAAACTTAATAAATTTGTCTAAAGAACAGCAGAACCGAATGCAAGGATTGTGGCCACACAAAATCGATTCTCCCCAACAGGTAACCGTTCCATGGCGGTGCTTCTGCTTTTTCTTTCCTTTTTTTTTCTCTTTTTTTTTTGTTTTGTCATTTTTTTTTTATTGCGGAAAGCCGTTTTGCCATTTTGTGGGAAAGAAACTGTCATTATGGTATCTATATGCATTGTTTTAATTAAAGTGTTGTTTCTGTATGCTGTTATCTTTTCCATTGATGTCTTGCATTGATGGTGTAAAGTAATTGTACCGATTCCTGATCGATTCCTTCACCTGCGTTTACAAATTTGCAACCTTTTCATTTTGAAAATTATCTTTAGGGGTTATGTACTGCTTTCTGAAGCATTCGTCCTATTTTCCATCTTATGATAATTGCTTTCGCCTACCGTTATGTGTTTGTCTCTTTAAAAAAATTGTTTACTACTTACTAAACGTTTGTTTGGAATGGAACGCAAAACATCGTTATATGTGACACAATATGGCCCTATATGTGGCAAAACATTTCAAAACACGCCTACAGACTTCTGGCCCCTTTTTTATACGAGTAGTAATACTGAGCGTAAACCTTATTTTTCTTAGTTCTGCTCTGACATAAAGATTGTGGGTACTCGTTAAAACAGCCTCGATAAGCGGTTCAAACGAGTTCCCACAATTTATATTTTGAGCAGAAATCTTAAAAAAAATCAGATTTTTTATCTGATTTTTTTTCTGGTGGTAAAATTTTCAATATATTCGAATAAGCGTGTTTTGGTAAAATAGGAGAACAAGAAATTAAGAATGAATGTTGAGCTACGGCGTAAGAAACCTGTTTTTGCCTAAAAACAAAGATGCAGATAAGCCTCCGTATAGGTTTCACATATGTGTTCGCTGCTTAAGGGGAATGGGAACACCTGGCAGATTTTCCGCCAATTTTCAAAGGGAGACAACTTTCGGAACTTCCTGTTTGCTTTTTATAAGCCCTGTCCCACTGAAAAAGGGGTCTTCTCTTAAAGAAAAGAATTTGCTCCACAGGAGAAAATGCGTTCCTTTAAGAATTGACCACTATTGACATGGGAGGCAAATACATTTTTGCACGAGTTGCCTCCCCTGAAGGTGTACCCATTCTTCTAAAATAGTACAATTTATGAAGCTTCTTGTTCAAAAAAAATTTCAGATTCTTGCTAGTCCCTGTAACTGAGCAGTTGATTCTTGTTTATCTGGTCGTAAACCCTGGTGGCAGGATTTATCATGACGAGGCTAAAAAATAACACATTACGATAACACATCTGTGTGTTCTTTCTTTCAAATATCTATCTATCTATCTATCTATCTATCTATCTATCTATCTATCTATCTATCTATCTATCTATCTATCTATCTATCTATCTATCTATCTATCTATCTATCTATCTATCTATCTATCTATCTATCTATCTATCTATCTATCTATCTAGTGGTACTGCCACACCCCCACGCGAGGATTACGGGCAGGATGATTGTGCGTCGTGAATAATGAGGCTAAAATGTATGATAGTGAGGCGTGAAAAAAGATGATAGTGAGGTCAAAAAAGATCTCGATAACAGCTACTTTTATTGATGAATCAACTTTTATTAGTGAAGTTTTTTTGAAAATTTTATTTATATTGCACGCATATATTGTGGGTTCTCATTAGAATCGCCTCATTGACTTAGTGTTTTCTTTCATACATTCTGTTTTATGCATCTTGGCTTTTATGTGTATTCTAAATAAGTGATCGGCCCACGCCCATTGGGGCTTGAAGAAATAGATGGGTTGCAAAATGCTTCCACGCAGAGCTGAAACCGACCGCACATGAGTACTGGTAAACCGTTTAGAGAATCTAAGCCTGCCCAGGCAAAACGGGGCGAGTCGGACCGGCCATGCTTATAAACCCTATTGGTTCCATTGGGCAACAGGGCTTGAGATGATATTTCATCTCAATGTAGGGTAAAAGTCCTACAAAATTGGAAGCAACGTCTCCAAAATGGTCAACATGTATACACTGTTGACGGGGACGTTAAACCTCAAATCAAACAAATAAATCTATATATGTGATTTTTTTCTGATGCATAGGTAGGATACGTTTTTCTTATTTTCTGCTGGGTAGATTGCCGGTGCTTGTCAAAACATTCGACCATCACATATATAAACCTCTCTTTATTTTAAATAAAGTGGCATTACGATAACACACCCGTGGGACATAGTGCATTTTTCATATCTCCAAAATGTCTGTTTTTATGATGAAAATCCGATATACTTTCTTTTTTGGGCCCCGTCAAGCGATTTTGGTACTTATCGCCTATGCGGGCAGCGAAGGTTCAGGCGAGCCTGCGCATCCGCGCAGTCTCGTCAGAACCTTCGCTGCTCGCTCATACAAGCAGTGAATCAGGAGGAACCTTCAGACAGAAAGCCATATCCCTGGCCCCTCTGAATGGCTGGGCATGTGCAGTTAAAATTTGTCATGACGGAATGCTAAAAGACACAAATTCGCTTGGCGGGGCTCATTTATACCGCAAACATAAGTTGTAGAGCCTCATTGAGGCGGTTTCAACGAGTACCTACAACCCACCCACAACCTACGTCCTGGAGCAGAAATAAGAAAATAAATGCATTCCCCCACAAACCCCAGTTTCTATATGTAAAGTGGGGTTTAAGGCGGGGGGGGGGGGTATTTCACGGACTTGTTAATGTTGATTGGGTAAACAAGGGTATTAATTAGACAAATTTGTTTACGAGACATCAATGGCATTGTCTATAATTTCAGGTATATTCCAGAAAATATATAGCAGTTCAGGGTAATAGTATGTATTCCTTGCACATTGTACTTGCAATGGCGTTAGATAACGTAGCATTCAAACTTATTGTTGACATTTAATATGTCAAATAGCACATTTACTTCGGGTTTTAAAGTCTGTGTATTGAACACCCAACTTCATATAGAGAAAACTCGGGTTATCCTGGGTAATAAACTATACGATTTCTGTTCCCAAAATATAGGCTGTGAGTATTCGTTAGAAATGAGGCGGTTCTAACGAATGATGCGGTTCTAACGACCACCAATGCCCTATGTTTGCATTTAAATAAGAAAACTATAAAAAAAAACTTTTGTGTCAAACGGATGTGTTATCTTAATGATTACCCACGTCAATTGTAGTACTCGTCCTAAGGCGTTCGTTTCATTTTCATTCCATTCCTATAGCACATTCCGTGTCCCATAGTGCATTCTTTCATATCTCCAAAACCGTTATGTTTTTTTTTTTTTTTTTTTTTTTTTTTTTTTAAATTGGAAACATTTTCCTATTAATGCCCAAACTATATGTTTATTGCTTGTTTGAACCATTTTATTGAGGCAGTTCTAACGAGTGCTCAAAACCTATTGTTTCATCATGAAAACACGCCTTTATAATTTTGACCGCCATTGAACCCCGCTTTAATATAGAAAACAATGGGGTTTCCGCTCTAAAATATAGATTGTGGGTACCGTTAGAACCGCCTAGATGAGGCGGTTCTAACGAGTGCCTATAATATATATCTTGAGCAGAAATGCTCTAAAATATAGATTGTGGGTATTCATTAGAACGCCTCGATGAGTACCTATAATCTATATCTTGAGCAGAAATAAGTCTAAAATACAATTCTTCATTCTTAAGAATTTCGTTTTTCTTTCGAGGTAAAGTTTACACTGCATATGTATAAGCGTGTTTTCGTACTGGAAGCAGAAATGAGAGAAATAATGTATACGCCTGTTAAGCCCAGTTATCTCTATATAAAGTGGGGTTGAACAGGGATGTTCATTACACTTACTTGTCAACATGAAACTTATTTTACAATTTGCTTTGTGTAAGTGCACATATTTTGTTTTGTGTATGCCTTTCGAGTCTTGTCCTTTACCAGGGCTTTTCCGTAGTAAAACGTTTCGGCCCAGTTTACTTAAATTTTGAGTATCAAATTCGTTAAGAAATCGTTACTTTTGTGTTCAGCTTAATAGTTTGCAATAAAAGATGATTGTTTGGAAGCAAGGAATACATCGTAGAACCGAACATTCTGAAGTGCTAACGGTATGATGGGTCAGGCTAGTTAGTTTCGACCAATTAGGCATCATCAGTGGTCAGTAGATATTATCAAATTTCCACAATTGAATCAATGATCCTAAAGAGCTGGAAAGTATGATTGATATACTCGGCTTCAGTGACTGCAATAATGGTTTGGATGTTAGTTTTGCTTAAATATGCCCCAGTTCGGCCATTTTCGAGTTCGTAAAGAAGGAAAAGATTTTTCAGGAAAAGTCATGCACAGCAAAAACAGCCATCTCAAACCAACCAGAGAAGTCATTTTGTTAACATATACGTGCGACAAAGTGCATTCTTTCATATCTCCGAAGCGGTATATTTTCTGATTAAAAATGTGTGGTATCTTTCATATTGCTACTTAAAACATAGGTTGTAGGTACTCTTTAGAACCCAAAACCTATGTATCGGAACAAAAATAAGAAAAAATATCATTCCCTCGCAAACCCGGATTTTCTCTCAGGGTGTATAAAGTGGCGGCCCCAGCCTATCGGGGCTTGAAGAAATAGATTGGACTGCAGCTGCTTCCACGCAGAGCTGAAACTGACCGCACATGGGTACAGGTAAACCGCTTAGCGGTTGTAAGCCTGTCCAGGCAAAGTGGTGCGAGTCGGACCGTACATGCATATAAATCCTATTGGTTTCACTGGGTGGCAGGGCTTGAGATGTCTTTTCATCTCAATGTCGGGTAAAAGTCCCACGGAATTTGAAACAACGTCTCCAAAATGACCTATATAGTGTTGGTGGGGAGGTTAAACCTCAAACAAGCAATCTATATAAAGTGGGGTTTTGCGTTGGTTTTCATTACACGGACACGGTGCTAGTAGGCTTATGAGCCTTGCAAACTATATTGCTGTGTATGAAGAGACTCAGTAAAACCGAGTCGTTCGTTTATGTGTTCTTTGTTTCCAAAGGCATAATTTTAGTTTTTTACGCGATGTCAAAAAGCTAGTGACATAAAGGCACACACAAAAGCACTCGACAAGACGCGAGCCAAACCACACATTTTCACGGAATAATTCATTTTATAACAATACAAGAGAAAACGTACCTTACAAGTTTGTGTTATAAACTAAATTATCCAAAACACACACTACATTTAACACCATGAAAACTTAGAATCATTAGCTCCTTAACCTTCAGCAGATATCTTGCTCGGAATTTAACAAATTTATGCTTTGAATGGATATAAGCATTTACCCGTTTATTTTCATATATAACGGGACAAAACTCGTGGCATTTAGCATAACACTGTTAGATCTTAATATTTCTTATTTTTTGTTTTTGTGTTTCAGTTTATTCCTAAATTTTACAAGTGACTTCAAGTGTGCCTGCCTTGTTTGTTTGTTTGATTTGATGTTTAACGTCCCCGTCAACACTGTAAAGGTCATTTTGGAGACGTTGCTTCCAATTCTGTGGGACTTTTACCCGACATTGAGATGAAATGACATCTCAAGCCCTGTCGCCCAATGACACCAATAGGGTTTATTAACATGGACGGTCCGCCTCGCACCGCGGTTCCTGGACAGGCTTAGATCTTCTAAGCGGGTGTGCCTGCCTTAAACAGATCACTTGAAATTATACATGTACATTCTTTGTTATTTAAACGGACTTCAAAAATGGGATTCAGCTTTAAGTCTACGTAGCTTTCACAGATCAGAAGTAGTCAGGATTCAAATAAAATGCTATCTTTTCTTTATTGCAATGGAAAGTCTAAGAACTGTTTTCATAAACGATATTCGGCACACACAAAAGAACTTGCATGAAATTAATCATTCTTGCTAAATCAATCTTTGTTTCAGGTCCTAGTGTGTCTTCATCGATTGATTTCTGGCTGTTAGTATGGTCTACAGCCAGTCCTGTACTAGTTATGTTGGCTCCCACAAGCATTAATAAGGTAAAGATGTTTATAAATTTTGTTTGTTAGTTTGTATTGGGGTGCCCAGTCAACACTATTTTAGGTATTTTTTGAACAGGTCAGTTTACCTAGCCACACTTTTCCGGAGATGTTTATAAATAACAGATTCTAATTTAATATACTGAAAATCAGAGGTGCGTTCAACAAATCGGGCGACCACCGAGCGTAGGCAACAAAGTGAGCACTCGGCGTGCGCCCGCATTGTTAAACCAATCCTAGTATTGCTATTGAAATAAAACTATAGATGTTGTCTTGGGAAAAAAAGTACACATATCAAACAGAAAAGGGAGTTTTGGTGTTTTTTTTTTTTTTTTTTTTTGAAACACTTCATATGCAGTTATGAAGTTTGCAACACTGACTATCAAATATATTCAATAAATTATAATGGTTTAATAATCTTAAAGGAAATAAAAAATAAAAGCTTTCACTTAGATGAAGTACAGGGAGATATTTTGGTGTTTCCATAAGGGTCTAGTTATTTCATGTTTGTATTTCTTTGGTGTCTCTGATGGGAACCTTGTGTTATTTTTATCGATTCCTGATCCTTGCATTCACTTCTATTTTACCAAAAACACACGTGCATATAACTCAAGCCAAAGTGAAGTGTATATATAGTATACATGGGCAGCACTCTACTCTCAAACCAGGCCCCGAGTTTATAAATATGTTCTATAAAAGGGTTATCCTTTGGAAGCAAGGAATACACCACAAAACTAAAACATATGGAGTGTACATGTTTTCTGGGCCAGACTAGCTAGTTTCGGCCAATTAGGCCTCATCAGTGACCCTCAGATATTTTCAAAATTCTACGATGGAACCAATGATCCCAAAGGACAAGAAAATATAATCTACACTATGATGTAGGGCATGGAGCCGTTTTACCGCCGTCACACATTCCGACACACCAACTGTAGTGAAGTTAAATATGTTCTATAAAAGGGTTATCCTTTGGAAGCAAGGAATACACCACAGAACTAAAAAAATATGGAGTGTACATGTTTTCTGGGCCAGACTAGCTAGTTTCGGCCAATTAGGCCTCATCAGTGACCATCAGATATTTTCAAAATTCTACGATGGAATCAATGATCCCAAAGGACAAGAAAATATAATCTACACTATGATGTAGGGCATGGAGACGTTTTACCGCCGCCACACATTCCCACACACCAGCTGCAGTGAAGTTAAATATGTTCTATAAAAGGGTTATCCTTTGGAAGCAAGGAATACACCACAGAACTAAAAAAATATGGAGTGTACATGTTTTCTGGGCCAGACTAGCTAGTTTCGGCCAATCAGGCCTCATCAGTGACCCTCAGATATTTTCAAAATTCTTCGATGGAATCAATGATCCCAAAGGACAAAAATATAATCTATAAAAACCTGTTTTCATGCTCAACTCAGCTGAAATTTATAATGCTCATAAATATTAAAATACAAATGAAAGAGGCACTTTTCTTGCTCAGATCAGCACAGAATGTCATTATTCCTGGTCATAAATTTTAAAATGACAACTTTTGTTGGCATTTTAAAATTTAGAAACAGGAAAAATTTCATGCTCAACTCACTTGAGCATGAAATTTTTCCTGTTTCTAAATTTTAAAAGTTTTATAACCTTGGGGCCTGTTATATTGGGCCTCAGAACCAAATAGATGATCTTACTCAATTGTTCATTTCTAACGAAATTTATGAAACGAGCTTACAGCGCGTTTCATAAATTTTCATATGAAAACACCACGAGTGTAAGATTCTGCTTAGAATACCATATAACGATTTTAAATCGGATTTATGGACGAATGTGTTCAAAAGAATTTAATTGAAAGCAGAGCTTTCACTAACGGCGTTATGGCGTTATGCGCTATTACATTTATGAGCATGTGATTTTTATGAATGAAATGCAATTGAAAGAAATATGCATTATATTATGAGGTCAATTGAGATACAGCTACGTTCCTCGAAAAATGGCAGCAAATAAAAAAGTCATGTTCATTTTTAAATATATTCATACAAACAAAATAAGAAATTAAAAATGTTACAGAGTATCACATCACGTGAACAAGTCCGTGAAATGAACACCCTCTAAACCCCACTTTATATAGAGAAAACTGGGGTTTAAGGGGGTATACATAATTTTTCATATTTTTGCTCCAAGACTTAAGTTGTGGGTACCCGTTAGAACTGCCTCATTGAGGCGGTTCTAACGAGCACACACAACCTATGTTTGCAGTACAAATAAGAAAAATATCACGGATTTTCTTCAGAAAAGTAGTTATTTTGGAGATATGAAAAAAAATCACTATGTTGTACGGGTGTGTTATCGCAATGCAATGACTATACTTCAGTTTGTGTAGCCTAAAATTCGAAACAATTATAAGCTGATTTCATAAGATAATATGTGTGTACTATTTTACATTACCAAACGCATCACGAAAACACGCCTATATAATTTTGACCCCCTTGAACCCCACTTTTATATAGTAAAACTGGGGTTTCTTGGGGTATACCTTATTTTTCTTATTTGTGCTCTAAAATATAGATTGTGGGTACTCGTTAGGACCGCCTCGATGAGGCGGTTCTAATGAGTGCCCACAATCTATATTTAGAGAAGAAATAAATCACAAGTTTTCATCATAAAATTTTCATTTTCTCGGCGATAAAGGTGGCAATGTATTTGTATAGGCGTGTTTGCGTAATGGTTTTTGTCTTTACAAACATGCCGGAAGGTGTGCTATGTGCGTACATTCACATTAACCCTTGCAACTATATAGACCGATGCAGACAGCTAAACAGACACTTTATGTTTGAAAATGAGCCATCACATTCGGATCATTTTGCTGCAAGTTAATAAAGCAAACCCCCGATTAAGAAGAAAAGATGTGTTCAACACGTGTGCATCTCCACTTCGTAAAGTCATGCTGTAAGAGTTAAGTCTCCTTTATCTAATTAAACCGTAGTAGTGAATGTTCATGGATGACTGAAACTTTGAAGATTCTTTCTAAGAGCTTAAAGGAAAAACAGGTTACTCACAAAAAAACAAAAGTATTAGAAGACGTGGGAAAGGAGACTTCTTAGACTTAGTGAAGTAAAGGCATACACATAAACAACACAGTTTTGTTTCATTCCAGCAATCGTCGTCGAAACGATACTGGCCTAAAGGATACGGAAATATGACCATCACCAACGTAAGAGAAGACAACTTTGCGAACTTCATTTCCAGAGAATTAAAAGTTGAAAAGGTAAAATGTTTTATAATGTTACATTGCGTCTGAGATTTTAATATTACATAAACATTTTCCCACCGAGCACCATGATCGACTTACGAAGTGCGTGCAGAAGGTCACGTATGATGACTTCACGTTTGATGACTAAGGATGCCTTCATGCGGATTGGACAAATTTCTAAATCGCGACGCAAATAAGGGCGACTATTGTGGCCACGTAAAATCGATTTAAGCCCCCCCCCCCCCCCACCCTCCACACACACCTAGTGGAATTCGTTTCACTGACTGTTCCAAGGCGGATCTTCTGTCGCGGTTTATTTATGTTATGGTTTGTCTTTAAGTGTGTGTATCGCTTATATTATTTTGTTTTGGATAGCCACAAAATGGACAATTGTCCATTTTGTGGAAAAGTAACTGTCCTTTTGGCTTTCCGCTGTTGGTGCTTCCATTGGGGTCTAGTTGTTTCATGTTTGTGCTTCTTTCCCTTAGGTGGCTCTGATAGAAGTTGTCGGTTAATTGAATCGATTCTTAATCATTGTCCTCACTTCAATGTTTCACATCATATAACGTTCGCTACAAAAGAATCATTTCGAAAACTTTGCAACACTGTACAAACAGTCATCAGGAAACTATCCAGTATAACAAATTCGTTGTTTTGATTCTTAAAGGGAACATGCGGTCACATTCAAAGCCTGAAAGTGATATTTAC